>CM037881.1:113895465-115095465 GCA_021292165.1 Shinisaurus crocodilurus
TCAGGCCAGCTTTTGCGATCTCTGGGGGGAAAGCTGTGAGCCATAAACGACTCGCAATCGTGACAGGGAATGGGGGAACCCAGTACCAGCTGCTCCCAAGTGCCACTTGGGCACTTTTGGGGCAGCTGGCACTGGCAGTCACCTGGGAGCTGCTTGGCAAGAGCTGCAAGGGTTTTTTTTGCCACCCTTGCCAAGTGGCTCAGTATGATTACCCATACCTACCATGGGGTCGGTCACCCAGATTTGGGTGACATGACAACCCATCGTGGGTGCAACAACCCCTGCAAGCAGCCCATGGGTTGTGGGGCTGGCTTGTTGCCCATGAACAAGCCACCCTGGCGAAATCGGTCCGGGTTTGCATGACACGACAACCCATCATGGGTAGCAACGCATGATGGGTTGTCGTGCCGTGCGAAACCAGTCACTAAATATCACCATAGTGGAGAGCAGCAGGTGACCTGTGTGTCTCTGCTCAGCCTGTTGTCCTGGTGCTAAGTGTTCACAGGCAACTTTAAGGCCCCTGCTACTCCCCCTTCTTATGGCGCTTTATCTTAATGCTAGATTTGGACTCAACAGCCCTTCAAACAGAGAATGAGCCTCTGGAAACAGGAGACATGGCCACCCTAATCATGTGATCTCCTGCCTGGTGTGGCACAACCCAAGCCAATTTATCACCTCACCTGCTATTGTGACTTTGTGAGAACTAGGCCTGAAGGTCAGGTTGTAAGATTTGTCCAGGATGAACGATGAGAAGTGTTTCATCTTATCTGTAGAAGATTCAAAACAGGAAATGACTTCACTTCCAAAAGCGTGTTGAGAAGCATTCAGAGGCGCTAGTAGACAGCTGCAATTTTTTTTCAGCTCTACTTTTTTCATACATGAATACATTTTTCCTCATAGATTCAGTACTCATAGCTGCAAGTAGATCCATTGATGCTTCATTGAATCTACATGGGAAAATGGGAAATGAAATCATTATATTGCTCAGGAAATAAAGCAATTGATCTTAGGAGTTTAATAAAACAATTTCCTCAGGGATTTCTCTCTCTCCCTCTGTCTCTTCCTATCTCTCTTTTGAACTGTTTCTCTCTTTTGAATCATAACATGCTTTATATGGTTTGCCTAGCCTTACCCAAGTGGCTGTTCAGACTTAAAGGCATCATGATGACCATGGCCTGGTGCTGTAATGTCAGCAGCAAAATAGGCACTGCCAATACAATCTATATAATCCTTTAACCCAGTGTTCTCAACCTTGGGTCCCCAGATTGTTTTGGCCTACAACTCCCAGCATGCCCAGCCAGCAGTAGCTGGCTGGGGTATGCTGGGAGTTGTAGGCCAAAAACATCATGGGGACCCAAGGTTGAGAAACACTGCTTTAACCATACGGTAGTCCTTGAATGGAATTTATATAGGTGGTGTGTGGGTTTTTTTTATCTTTAGAAAAAGAGATTCTAAAGGGATCTATTGAACTGTCCAAGATTAAATGTGTAGAAATTGTGGAAAAGTGACATCTCTATTCCATGTCACTATAAATATCCTTCCAGGTAAGTGGAAGTCAGTCTTATTAAACAACACAAGCCACAAGGCTTATCTGAAGCATGGCTAAATATTGCACATCTAGTTTTTCTGTATACACCAATAGGTAAAATTGATAATATGCCACATTAAAATATTATTGTTTAGATATTACATACTATTGTCAACGTAATAACAATGTTAACATATTAACATATTCATTGGAAAATGTGCCTATGACCGTATTGTTTTAAAATAACTTAATGCAGAAAAGGTATTGACATTTCCTAGAATTATTGGTCAAAAGTTGTAGTTTTAAGTGTAGCTTCATTGAACTGAATGGAAATGACATCTCAGTGATAATTCTGCCCTATTTTATTTTTAAAAAAACTACATAAAATGTTAGGCATATCTGGGGATAAAAACTTTTTTTCAAATGTTGCGGTTCATCAGTGTATCACACTGATATTTGCCTTAGATTTTGTGGTCAAAATTCAGTGCTTCTTAATCGGGCTGTTGAGGTCAACCGTTTTAAGGGATAATAATTGGTTGGTGATAGGATGGGGACACAGTATAAAAATAGGCTCCTGATTTCCAGATATGTTTCTATTTTGGTGTTAAGGTTCATTCAAGGGACAGAAATATGTTCTTGTGGCTCTATGGCATCTGACTACATTTTGTAGTGTGTGTCAGGTTTCCTTTTCTTCACAGAGTGATGTACAATCCATAACTTGGTACATTCTTCTGGCAGTACAGGGAGGGAGGTGATGAGAAGATATGCGCCCCTACACACACACACAAACACACACACACTTACATCACTACTTTAAGCAGTTTTCAGTCCACCTTGGCCTCCAATACTGGATGTTAATGAGCGGACAGATGCATAAAATACATATAGCTGGCCTGTCTTGTCTCATTTTGCACTCAATCCAAGATTGCATACAGTAATACCTTGGATTGCAAGTAACTTGGTTTGAGAGCGTTTTGCAAGACAAGCAAATTTTTAAATATTTATTTATTTATTTATTTTTAACTTGATATACAAGCGACGTCTTGCAATACAAGTACTGTAGTGTAGTACAGCTTAAATTTAAAATCTCTGAACAAATTTTTTTTTGGGAATTTCGTTTTGATATAAGAGTGTTTTGGATTACAAGCACGTTTCTGGAACGAATTATGCTCTCAATCCAAGGCATGACTGTATTTAGTTCCAAATACAGGATTTGCAATCTTCTATTTCCCACCAAAATGCAAAACAACAGAAGGAGGGATTTGCACAAAGCTGGCTCAAAGCACAGCATGGGGAAGGGTTTTTTAGCCTTTGCCTCCAGTACGGTTCTGATCCATATCTAACCACCCACCCCTCCACTCCACCCAGTGCCTGCTATTTTCAATGGGAGGAAAGCTCCATTGGCATAAATGGAAACTTCTTGCACTTGCCTCTGGGGGGCAAACCTTTCCCTTTTCTTCTGGCATCTGGGGGCAAAGGGTTAAAGCATCCCTCCCCCAGGCCACAGTCCCAATCTGGATCCCCTCTTCATGCTGACTAGTGTTTTTTTACAAATCAGCCACACAAGAGCTATATCTTTTCTATTCAGTGCTAGAGATACGATTTGCATTTAAATAAAACGGTATGCCACCCATGCTTCCTCTGTTTTATTGCACAAGCACAGATTTGAATGTCTGGTGGAATCTCAGCTGACTTGGTTCTCTAAAAACAAAAAACACACACCAAGTTTCTAGCCCTCTCTGTGCAAAATTAGTTTAAACGGTATAGGCTTGGCAGTACTTTAGTAAGCCAGAAATTTCAGCAGTAAGGGGGTGGGCTTTTATGCCTTCAGAGGTCCTTTCCTTCCCATGCAGAAGCAGATAGCTTTGCAAAATAAGAACTATCAGCAAACTTCCTTACTTTGTGTGATTTAGTCATGTCATGGATTTGAAGGTAATTTGACGATGGATTGTGTATTTATACTACCGTAATACACCCAAGCCAGATTTTGATTTCTAGCCATGCAACAGATAATCTGCATAGGAAATAGGTAACTCCTATCTGGTCTCAGGGCCGGTGCTACCATTAGGCCAACTAGGCAGCTGCCTAGGGTGCAGGGCTAAAGGGGGCGCCAGAAACGCCTTGAAAAAAAATACAGCGCTCTCAAGTGGGAGGGGGGGCGCTAAATAACTGATCTTGCCTAGGGCACCAAACTGCCTTGCACCAGTCCTGTCTGATCTGAATTTATTTTAACCACTTTTTTTTTTTTGCTGCCATAGATATTTCATGACAGCTATGTGCTCTACGTGTTTGCTCCCAGCCAAGCGAGTTGTCAGAAATGGGTGTTGACTCTGAAAGAAGGTAACTGATTGCAGTATAATCCCTCAGGACAATACATAATTCCAAGATCAGTGTAAAAACAAAAAGATACTTGCTGCACTATAAAGACTAACAAATACAGTGTTGCATAAGTTTTCATGGGTCAAAGCTCATATCAACTGATTTCATATATGCTGTTTAGGGTGCAATCCTATACACGCTTCCTCTAGGGAGTAAGTCCCATTGAAGTCCATGGGACTTACTTCCCAGTAGACATACATAGGATTGCACTGTTAAAGTGCTTGTGGGGCCCTCTCCTGCTCTGGTATGCATGTATAAAGACAGAAATGCAGCCTTAAATGCCCTTGTATCATATTTTAAATTGCTGAGGGCCATGCAGAAGGTGAAATTTATATTCGCAGTCTGTATGCAATTTTTGTGTCACCTTTGAGCAGAAGCATGAGGTGGTAGAATTCTGGACTGTATCTCTTCAAATTACAGGTGAGGGGTCATATTTTTTAATGTTCCCATGTAGAAAACAAAACAAAGTAAATTAGCACATCAGCAGGAAAGAATGAATGTTGTCCTCTCTTCCATGTGATGGGAATATGATTGAAGGGTGGTATAAAAAAACAAACCTACAATACGATAAGAAGTCAGTAATAATAATTTACTACATGGCTAGGGCTGTTGACATAAGGGCAGTTAAAAAAAAAAAACATAACCCATCTAAAGTGTGCATCCTGGAATTTCCACTCCTTAGGCTAGTGGCTTCATTCTGTGCCTAGAATAATGTCGCTTACATATTCTATTTTCATTATGCCTCACATTCATTTACGGACCCATCGCTATAGTCCCTACACAATTTTTAGCATTTCCTCTTTTAATTTTCTTTTGAATTTGATCCTAGAGACAATCTTACTTGGTCACGAGTTGATGATCGGGCCTACTATGTTTCACTTGGGAATTCATTTAGCCATAACAGATAACCTATTTCATCTATACTCAGCTGGCCCACTTCTAATAATAGCTCAAAGAAAACCCCAGTAATGATGGTAACACAAGAAGAGCCCTGATGGATCATAGAATCAAAGAATCATAGAAGAGTTGGAGGGGACCTATAAGGCCATCGAGTCCAACCCCCTGCTTATCTAGTCCTGCGTTCTGTTCTCACAGTGACCAACCACCAGCTGCCTATGAGAAGCCCACAAGCAGGACATGAGCGCCACAGCAGCTTCCTACCCATATTCCTCAGGAACCAGTACACAGAGCCATACTGCTTCAGATACTGGAGGCAATATATTGCTACCATGACTAGTAGCCATTGATAGCCTTATCCTCCCAGAATTTGTCTAAATGGTTTTTATATTATGTTTTATATTGTGTTTTTAAGGTTTTAATCTTTTGTAAACCACCCAGAGAGCTCTGGCTATTGGGCGGTATAATAATAATAATAATAATAATAATAATAATAATAATAATAATAATAATAATAATAATAATAATAATATCCCCTTTTAGATCAGCTGTCCAAGTTGTTGGCCATTGCTACAACTTGTGGTAGCAAATTTCATAGTTTACCTATGTGCTGCACTGTGTGAAGAAGTACTTCCTTTTGCCTGTCCTCAATCTCCCACCACTCAGCTTCATTGGATGACCCTGGGTTCTTGTATTATGAGAGAAGGAGAGAGATGAACCATGTGTGCAGTTCTGCATGTAGAAGGTACCGCTAAGTTGAATGCATCCTTCTATCATACCTTCTCCACCCAATTCCCAATCATTGGCAGCTTATATCAGGAAGTATATCGGGTCTGTAACAGTGTTTTTCATCATAACTTTACCTAACTGTGAAGGTTGTTAGCCATAATGATGGATATACTGAGGCTATTTGACATAGTCTTACTTTTTCCATCCAACTGTTTCAGAAACTAGAAACAACAACAATTTGGTGACAAAGTTTCACCCAAATTTTTGGATGGATGGAAGATGGAGATGTTGTGCTCAGGCCAGAAAAGCTGGCAACAGGCTGTGTGGAGTATGTTCCAGCCAAGACTGGTATGTAATTAATTCTGGATGTGGTGGCTATGCTCATCCCCCTTGAATCAGTACTAATGATTGATTAGCCTGGTGTAAGATGCTCTAATTAAGGTGAGATGCCAAGCAAGGCCCCGGTCACCTCTGGTAGCAGATGTCCTAGGACATTTCTAAATATTAATTCAGTATATTCCCTGAAGGAGGAAAGTTCAGTAATACCCTCCTGTCTAAATCCTGTAATGCAGAGATAGGCAACTTGTGGCCTCCCAGGTGTTTGGCTTACAATGCCCATCAGCCCTAGCCGCATAGCCATGCTGTTGATGGAGGTTGTAGGCCAAAATATCTGAAGTTGCCCACCCATGCCCTAATGTTTAATAGTGTGACTTGACTGTGCTCTGTGGTTTGGCTCACTTGCACAAGTGAGCCAAACCACTCAGTGCATTGTTTGAATCTCTGGTGTAGATTTATTAATTGGCCTTGGGACTAGAGATTCTCAGCCTCAGTGTTGCGCATCTGATGGAGGTTGTAGGCCAAAATATCTGAAGTTGCCCACCCATGCCCTAATGTTTATAGTGTGACTTGACTGTGCTCTGTGGTTTGGCTCACTTGCACAAGTGAGCCAAACCACTCAGTGCATTGTTTGAATCCTCTGGTGTAGATTGTATTAATTGGCCTTGGGACTAGAGAATTCTCAGCCTCAGTGTTGCGCATCTGTAAGATTGGCAATTGTTTTCTGGAATGTCTTCTACATGCTTAATTCCTCAGTAATATCTGCACAGGTGTGTGTTATACATGTGACTTGACATACGGGTTGAATCCAGATGTAGTCACACTTTGAGGAGACCCATTGGTTTTAGTGGGTCTACTCAAGTATGACAAAGTGTGGGATGCACCCAGTCTCTGTGCAGCTAGGTTCACCTTGGTTACCTGCTCTGCTTGCACTTTTAGTTCTTGCTTTGCGCTTAGTTGTATTAGATTCATAGCAATTTGTATTGTTGGGTGGCAGGGGATTTATGAGCATATGCAATAGCTGTACATCTTAAATAAACAGAACATTTTGTGGACTCCATTCATTTGTCATTGGGCTTCACTCTTGGGAGTACAAAGATCCACCCTTTCACTGCTAGGCCTGCTAGACCTCCAGGGTGCATCAGACTTTGCCCCTTTTTACCTATGCCATGGCTTCATTGGTACACAAGGATCTGCCCTCAATGCAACCAGCTCCACCCATTTACTGTTGTGCCCTGCCTGTGGGCACAACTTTTAACCCCTCTAGTTTAGACCCCACTTATGGACTCTACTAGGTTCTGGGTTGTATAATGCCAAGCCAGCTACCAGAATTTTGTCTTTCAGGAACTAGCAATGCTACTGTGCAGGCAATGTGCCTCATGCAGGGGATTTGGGCCCTATTTATCTTCATCATAACAACATTGTATAAATGTATAATTCCCTTTGAAGCGTAAGAAAATTAGGTCCAAAGAAGGCCAGGTCTGAGTAACAAATTGGAGGAAATCATCGTCGACGGCATTAGTATTCTAATTTTGGAATGGTCAAATATGAGTCTTACAGACAGAACTTGCAGATCTGCTTGGAAAGGATTCAAGTGAATACTGGTTGCATGATGGCTAAAAAAAAAATACTGCATGGTAGCTCTAATCACATTGAGAATGAATTGCTTGCAGTGTGTGCCTATGTGTTTAAATAACCATTATCATTTCTTCCCTCCCCTTTCTCAAAGTCTGGGCCTTTGGAGGTGTGATAGAAGTTGCTTCTTGCATGACCAGAGGCTACAACAAACTGATTTCCCAGCAGTTCTTTCTGCTTTGGCCTAACTCATATGTCATATTGTTTTCTTTGTTTTTTTCAGTCTCCAAGAAACCTCTTCCTCCAACTCCAGAGAATAACAGGGTGAGCACAGAGAAATGGGTGGCGCACAGTGGATGAGACAGACATAACATTGCCAAAATTCAAAACATGAAAGCCGAAGCTCAGTTTTGAAATTTGATGTTTTGAAATTTGATGTCAATCTTTACATTTCGAATGTTATTTAATCACTGAAAGATTTTTTCTTATATAATTTCATTTTTATGGCATTTCTGTTCAGATATTTCTATAATATTTACATGTATTCAGAAGAGCAGACATATATTATATGTTCCCCAAAAACATTTTATATGGCATTTTTTAACAGCCTTTGGAAAAAATGTAGTAATGGGTTGTATCCAATGTTAGTCTAAGAAGTCCCATTCATTTCAATGGGTTTACTCTAAGTAGGACAAACATTTGATGCAACCCATGAATCCTGAATTGGATATTATCACATAATACTGTCTTTCCCTTTACAGGTGTTGAGTGTAGTATTTCATAAGACAATTAAATCACAACCTGGTTTAAGCAATATATTGGGCTTGTTCACTCAAATCTACAGATACTGTCTGTATATACATGGGGAGTGGGCCGTTATGTGTAATCCTACTGCACATATGATGTAAGATGTAATGCATGAGTTTGCATATACAAATATATGCATAATTCTGGCAATCTTTCCATCTTAAAAGATGGGTGACAAGATTTCAGAAATCTTGTACACAGTGGGTGGATTCACACAACACACTAAGCCACCCTGCGAATAAGCTACGCAGTGCCCAACAGATGACCGGGCTCACCATGGGTTGTTCTCCCACTCCTCCTTCCCCCTTGGTCTTCCAGCTGGTATCCCAGTGTCCCGCGCAGCACAACTCATCTTGCCTCCCCCATCCCTCCAATCACGACCCCTTTTTCATTCACCACCATTTTTCTTTTCTTTTTGGGAATTTCACAAAAGCACAATTGGGATTGTATTTTTATTTTTTCAGCCCCCAAAATGTGTGCTAATGTCTTTGTATTATTTTTTTGATGATAGATTGATGAAGCTGTTTGTCTTGAACAACATTAGAAAATAAGCGCCCTTGAAAAAAGGCTTAGGCCAAAACGCGCTGGGCACAAAAAATAAAGATACACAAAGATCTGTATTGGCACTCGGAGTTTTTTCTCTCTCTCTTGTCTTTGGTTAATAGTGCCTTCCCCCTGGTTTTTTTTTTTTTAATCAAACCAGAGATTACAATCTCCCAACAACAGCAAACAAAAAGTTACAGGGGGTGGGGGAAAGCTGCAGCAAGCAAAAAGGGCTTGCAAGCATTTGGGGGGGGGGGCACACAGCCAGTGACAGTCACCCCAAAGAGAGCCAGTGTGGCGTAGTGGTGAGAGTGTTGGACTGACTGGGACTCGGGAGATCCGGGTTCTAGTCCCCGCTCAGCCATAAAAGCTCACTGGGTGACTTTGGGCCAGTCACTGACTCTCAGCCCAACCTACCTCACAGGGTTGTTGTGAGGATAAAATGGAGAGAAGGAGGAGGATTATGTAAGCCGCCTTGGGTTCCTTGAAGGAAAGAAAGTGGGGTATAAATATAAGAAATAATAATAAATTAATTAATAAAGTGTTGCTTGGGCATCGGTGGGGCAGCTAGCACTGGCAGTGGCCCAGGTGACCTTGGCAAGAGCAGCAAGGGGTTTTTACTGCTCTTGCCAAGAAGCTCGCTTGCCGCTTCCTTTCACCCACCGTGGGAGTAGTTGCCTGGGTTTGGATGACATGACAACCCATTGTGAGTGAAACAACCCCAAGAACAAGCCTCCCTGCAGGAAACGGTCCAGGTTTGCACAACACAACATGCCATGTCATGTGAACCCAGTCAGTGTGTATACATAAAGATGTATTTATGAAGTTCATTTGTTTATTTAATGTTTCATTCAATTTTATTATTTTTTTGCTCCTTTGGAACAGAAATTATTTATAGACCCAAAGGAATGTCCAGTAATTGCTGTTTATGACTACAGTGCCCAGAATCCGAATGACCTGCCATTACAGCGCAATGAAGAATATTATGTTATTGACAACTCTGAGGAACACTGGTGGTTGGTTCAGGATAAGAATGGGTAGGTATCTCTTAGAAAGTAGCATCCAATTTCTTTGAATGTTTCTTCAATTTTAAATACAGCCCTCACTAAATTAATTGCAATTCAGTTTTCTCAAACTGTATTATTTCTTACTTTGCTATTTCCTCTAGAAATGTTCTTGGACTATTGTGCAATACATGAAGTATGGCCCACAATCCAACACAGATTTAGGCTGCAATCCAACTGGGTTGCCCGTAAGCCTCTGAACTTGGAGGATTACTAGCATCTTATGCGGAGCGGGAGGAGTGACATAAGTGATCTCTGCCACCCTGCTCCTCCTGCTCTGCATTTTTGCTAAATGGCCATTTTCAACTGTCTCCCTGGGGCACTTCAGTGGGAGAAGGAAAGAGGCTGCAGAGGACACAGGGGCAGGATACATCATACCCTTGCCTCTGCAGTCTCCTCCCTGCCCACTGGGACACCTCCTTTACCCCCTCTCCGAGGACGAGTTCCAGACCTCAGAGAGGCAACCAGTGCGGTTCTTTTCACGCCAGCTGTGGGTGGGGAGAGGGACATTGGAGTGCGGATTTCCACTTCTGAGGTGAGAGCTCTGTTTCTGACCTTGGATCCGGGAATCTGAAGCATCCTATGCCCCCGTTCCAATGTTGTCTAGGCGGCATAGGATTGCTCCCTTAAGCACTAACATATATGCTCAGATCAAACTTCAGTGATGGAGTCCATTTGTAAACATAATTTGAAAGTCTATCTTCTCTATCCTCCGCCATGTTTAATCCATACTTGATTATGCCTGAGTTTCTGATATACTAATGTCAAGGCATCTTATTTTTAACAGTCATGAAGGATATGTGCCAAGCAGCTACGTGACAAGAAAATCACCAGAAAATCTGCAAGTATATGAGTAAGATAGTTTTGTTTCTTTGAATGAAACATTATCACTACCAAGGCATAGGCTTTATGCTAGATCTGTTCATTTAGTAGCTTTGAAACCACCAAATGAAGGTGTAAATTGGCTCAAATTCTGTTTTGGAAAATAACATTGATAATCAGCATTACAGAGTTAATGGCAAAATGTTAACTGGTCAAGGGCAGAAAACTTTTTCAAGCAATGTAGTCTGATGAATGTCCTTCACTGTGGAGAGCATAAAAGGCAATAGACATCCTAAAGGCACAATCCTATGCATGTTTAGACAGAGAAAAGGCCTACAACTCCCAACCTTCCCCATGGCAGCCATGGGGCATGCTGGCTGGGGCATGCTTGGAGCTGTAGGCCTTTTCTCTGTCTAAACATGCATAGGATTGCGCCCTAAGCCTCCTTTTCATCTGTCAGATGTGGTCATCACTATGCAGTTTCTTTATGCACTGAACACTCAGAATCCTGTGTATTTGTGATGGGAAATTAATTCTCACTTCCTAAGTATGTTCTTACCAAATTAACATTGATCACTATTTCTGGGGCCAGTTCCATTTCATGTGCAGCTTTCTTTTTTACTTTACTGTTCAGAATAGGAAGGTGTAGATAACCCTTAAAGCCAAGGGGTTTAAAACTCACATAAAATGCTAAGACTCTTCCATCATTGCAGATGGTACAACAATGGTATCAGCAGAAACAAGGCAGAAGCACTGCTCATGGAACAGGTAAGGCAAATCCCCATCTGTCATTTTACTTGATCAGATTTTTTTTCTTGCTTCAGCTACTTTGAATGTTTTGGAAAACAATGTTGAATGGATTCATCATTTTAAAAACCACCGCTATCCAAACTTACATCACTTCTTTGTTTGTAAGTGATAATCCCTTCTCAATCATGAAGGTCTCTGGGTAACCTTGTGCTGGTCGCTTTTTCTCTGCCTGACCTGCTTCTTGTGATTGTTGAGGGGATCAAATGTGAGCATAGCCACCACCCCCTGTCAATGTCCTGACTTTCCTTGGAGGAAGGTTGGCACAGAAATAGGAGATACCTATCTAGCACAGCGCAGGATGAAATTATATGCCTTGTGCCAACAAAGCACTTTGAAGATTGGCTCTTTCCCTTCTTTTTGAGATTTGTACCTCCTAAATTTATTCTTCTTTTAAAAAGCAGCCAAGTTCTAGCCCACAGCAGGGGCATTATGCTTGGCACAGAATGGGGGGTGGGGTGGGGGTGGAGGTGTAAAAGTGCTGAAGTGGAGGTGTGGCGGCAGCAACTTGTTTTCTGGATTCTGCTGCCACTGTTGTGTCACTGCTCATTGGCCCAGACTTCCTGGATGGCTGGGCCGGGGAGAGGCCAAGGAGCACTTGATGCTCCAAGGCCATAGAAGGAGTGTTCAGTGTTCTTCTTGCCGCCTTCCTTCCCTTCCACTCTGTGCAATTATTATTGGCCTGTGCATTGTGTACTTTATTGCTTTGCTGTAGACTCTCACTGGCCACTGGTTGACAGAGCCAAGGAAGAGTTTTATCTGGCTCCTGATTGGCCATTAGGACCTGGGGAGTTGTTGCCTTCTTCATAGTAAACTATTTATTTATTTATTTATTATATACTGATTTTTAGACTGCCTTTTAGGACATAACCCCACTGAGGCAGCTTACATAATAATAAAACATCAGAAAATACAGTAGATCTGAAAAAATCATTTAAAAGCAGCATAAAACTAATATATAAGTCATATAATTCCACATATTAATTTTTTTTAAAAACGCCCAGCAGCTTCAAAGTCTAATAAATGAGTCAAAACCCTAACACTTTTTCAAACTGCTTGATAATTACCAGCAACTCTAGAAGACTAATAGAAGGCAACCTGAAACAGGTAAGTTCTTAAAGACTTGGAATGAGATGTGGTATTATTTTGTCTTCTATCTCTGTCATGGCTTTATTTTTCACAATTGGCTTTAGTGCTTCGGTAGTGGGAAGGGACCATAACTTGAACACCGTACACCACCACAGTGGTGGTGGTTGTGGTGGGAAGTCTTTAAGGGGACTTGTGTGGACATGGCTCATGAGACAGCTCACTTCTGGTGACTGGCATGATACCTACAGATCCCCAGGTGGGTGGTTGCAGATGGCCATAGACATCTGCCAGCACCTGTGTTGAGGCTCTCTAGCTAGCAGGCAGGCTGTCAATCCTCAGTGTCCCTTCCCTTGTGTTGCCAAATTCATGGAAGTGTCACTAATAAAATTGTGGCCTGTTTAAAACCCAGTTTGGTGTTTGGCGTTGTCCTTCTTCACCCCCACATGCTTCCTACCTCAGGCACAAATTCAGATCTTAACCCACTGCTCAATTTGCAGGGATGGGGACTCGGACTCGAGGACTCGACTCGTGAGTCGGACTGAGTCCCCCCTCTGACTCGACTCGGACTCGAGTCCTAATATTTTTAATGGGACTCGAGACTCGACTCGGGACTCGAGACCAAGGACTCTTCAACATCCCTGGGCTGTGCCAGAAGGAGTGGAGAGGAGCATGATTGCCGGCGAAGAGCGCATGGAAGCGAGGTGTGCCGCTGCTCGGCCACTATGGACGGCTACCAGGAGTGCAGCCCCAACAGTGTGTCGAGATTTATTTCGATTGATGTGTTGCGTACTTGGGAGAGGCAGAAAAGGACCTGAGATTACTCTGTGTGGCTGCTCTGAGTGTGAAGTAGCCTTATTTTGTTGGGAAAAACCCCCATTGATTTTAATAGGGACTCATGGAGTCAGCTTTGGGAGTGACTCGTGACTCGTGAGTCACCATTTTGGACCAAGGACTCGGACTCGGACTCGAGACTCGGGTCCAAAGACTCGTGACTCGACTCGTGACTCGAGACCAAGGACTCTTCAACATCCCTGTCAATTTGTTACACACATGGAAGTAGACTGATTTAGGGACTTTAAAAGTCTTCTTTGTACAAACATAGCCTATGCATCCATTTTCTAATAACTTTATTCTGATAGATTCTGTTCTCGTCCATCGGTTTGCAGGGCAAGGAAGGAGCCTTCATGGTGAGAAACTCGAGGCAACCCGGCACATATACAGTCTCTGTCTTCACAAAAGCTTTAAGGTAAGTCCGACCTTAGCAGACATTTGCATTGATTCAGTTATTTGAGAGGATATTTTGACATCTATGACATAAAAAGTTTGACATGCATGGCAGGTTTCTGTACTTCTCGCCCTCTCAAAACATGCAGGTGAATTGTACTCCTTTATAAAAAATGAGAGCGTCACTTAAAATATTCTTACATTTCAATTTTCAGCATGAACAAAACAAAAAATATTCATGCAGGATGTTATTTCAGTTTGAAAAAATCTTAAATTAATTTACTTGCCATGTTGGGCAAAATGTTTTAGAAAAAAAGTAATCGTAAATTTGATTGACGTAAATTCACATAATTTTAATTGGACTGCAGATACTAAGTAAATGTACTATGTGGGATTTACATTCAAGTAATTTATTTAGAATTGGGTTGCAAACCTGAAGACCGAGCTATATGTAGCTGTATTAAAATGCACTGCCAGTTTTCTTTGCCAGCTTATATAGATCTTACTTTTTTCCAGATGGTTTTCTAACAGAGACCGTCCATCCCGCCAAAACTACTAACTTCCCTGGGCTTCTAATTTTCCTCCCCTTTTAGTAACACGTTCATTTCTGTCCAGTTCTGTTTGACACTTCGCATAAAAAGAGTTGCAGATAAAATCCTTTTTATTATTTGGCCTGATATAGCAATAACATTGCATGACTTGAGTAAAATATAAATAATTGCAGGGTGGATAGAGGAAGGCTTGTAGTAGATAGGAGAGTCTGGCCCATTCTTCAAATAAACCTCTCTGACACTGCAGTCTACTGGGAATGTGTTCCTGTGTTAGTGATGTGGGAACCACTGCGGCATGACTCCAGTAACATGGGAGACCATGTAGTTGGGCCCCCTGACATGGTTATTTTATGCAACATCTGGGAAACACTGGTCCCCACATGCTGAAGTGGAGTGAGGTTGAAGAGAAGTTAAGCCACTAGCAAGGGTGGGTGGGGCAGGTGCCTATGAAACATATCCACTCCCAGACTTTCCAAAGTGTGACGTTTCTAGTAACCTTTTGAAGACACAACACAAGGAAATCAGATGCTTCTACACTTGAGAGCCAGTGTGGTGTAGTGGTTAGAGTGTTGGACTGGGAGTTGAGAGATCTGGATCCTAGTCCCCGCTCGGCCATGAAGCTCACTGGGTGACTTTGGGCCAGTCACTGACTCTCAGCCTAACCTACCTCACAGGGTTGTTGTGAGGATAAAATGGAGAGGAGGAGGAGGATCATGTAAGCCGCCTTGGGTTCCTTGCAGGAAAAATGCAATAATAATTACAAAAATAAAAATGCTTTTATTATTACACTTCTGATACGAAGATGCTGCAAGAGTCAAATATATTGTTTCACTTTCTCCAGAGGCACTATAACCAGTATGTGCCTAAAGTTTTATTGATGCTTAGTAGTTCACACCTCAGTCTACCCTTCCTTTGGGTTTTAGTTGCCACTGTTTTTGAAAACAACAATTGTATTTTTTTATTTTTTAGCAATGAGAATAACCCTGTTATAAAGCATTATCACATCAAGGAGACAAACGACAGCCCCAAGAGGTACTACGTGGCGGAGAAGCATGTTTTTGACTCTGTCCGGGAACTGATCGACTATCACCAGCACAATGCAGCAGGTACGTCCAGGCAGGAAAGGCAAGAACAAAAGGGAGGCCATTTTGAAATAATTCAAAGATATGAAAAGAAAAGAAAAGAAAAACTAGATCTTGAGATCTAATGTCATACCAGATATGCCCTTATTAGTAATTTGGCTGTCATTAAAAACAGGCAGCACTTTTGGTTAGAACCATGGAATATAATCTCTAGTAGTTTGGCTGAACTTCTGCCTATGAAAAACAGGTGCTGTGTTAAGCTGTGTATGAGTAATTGTATGGGGTCTCCATTGGCCTCCTTTTTACATAGGCACCCCATTATGTGTAATTTACATTACGTGGAATAGAAAGGTTCCATAAAAGAGCAGCACAATCCTTCGCCTCCCTGAATATTCTGCGGGAGATCCAGTTAATTCAAATACTCAGATATTTAAGTAGTTGGGCATGTTACTTATATAGTTTAATACTGATGAAGCTTCATAGACATTCCTTGGGAATTCAGATGAGTAGGCAAAGAAATGACTGATATCTAATTACTGGCAGTTGTGCTATATTAGACATTGACAAAAACGTGGATGGTTATTTCAAATCAATGTGTGAAATGTGGCCCTAATCTACCTCCGTGGTCTCCATGCACTCTTGACTCCCTTCCTACAATGACACTCTCTTCTGCCTCTTCCCTTCAACCCTATATATTTTTCTCCACAATGTAGGTCTTGTTACTCGTTTGCGGTATGCTGTTTCCTCCTGGAGAGAAAAGGCCCCTGTTACTGCTGGGCTAAGCTATGGTAAGCAGACCTGACTACATTGATTAGACCGTGTTTAATATTCAGTTATATTCATTTCTCTTGGCACGATACGTTCAATTGTCTAAATGAGGGGTGGGCAGAAGGTAGATCTCCAGATGTTTTGGGGTCAACTCTCAGAAGTCCTTGCCGGCATGGCCAATGGTCAGAAATTCTGGGAGTTGAAGTCCAAAACATCTGGAGATCTACTTTCTGCCTACCCTTGGTCTTAATGACTGCAGGGGAAATTCAGTTACCTCAGGCAATGAAGTGACTCCAAACAAAGAAGCACACACCGATGAATGGATCAAATCACAGAGATTCAGCTGTGATTTGCAGTAAGTGTCTTATAGCACCTTAAAGACTAAAAAATGTACTGCAGCATAAGCTTCCACATGTGACAAAGTAGGCTCTGGAAGTCTTTAAGGTGCCACAAGACTCTTTGGATTGTATCCACTGTTAGTTCTACTTGGAGTAGACACATTGAAATGAATGGGACTTAAGTTAGATTAACATTGGATACAACCCTTTGTTGTTTTCGCCAGTGAGTGGGATCATTTAATACTGCCCTCAGAGCACAAAACATAGATTTGGAAGAGACCAAAAACCCAGCAAACATCCACCCATTGGCCTTTTGAACAATTCCTCAGTGTTTGAGAAGACATTTTGGGAGCCAGCCATTTTAAATTACTCAAGCTAGCTAAATATAATAATATGGACAAAGGCAACTTAATAACTTGACCAAATCCTTAATAGAGCTTAATTCCATGTGCCAGCAGCGAACACATTTGTTTAAACCCAGTTCTGCCCCAGACATGTGGGGGGGGGGAAATCCAATTTTTAGATACAAAAGGGATGCATGGCTGAAGCAATCCTCTCTATCATCCTGTAACCTCTCCCCCAGGTGCTTTTTTCCTATCTGGGCTACCTTCTGATATCAGAGCCCAGCTGGAGGAAGACTGGGAGAGAGGTTGCAGGGAGGGAGGTAAACCACAAGTGAGGGAAGAATAATAATTTAGCACCCACCATTTTTGCTCTAAAAATTGGACCACTCCACGCTATATGTGACTGGGGCAGACCTGGATTTCAACAAGTGTATCTGCAGCCATCATGTGTCATTTGTTTGAACTTAAGTCATGACACGCAGCCATTTCTGAAAGCTGATGTGGCAAAACAATGCTAGAAGCAGGAGTGGTTCAACATTGCTGTGCCCTAGCATTTCCCAAAGAGGAATAATGACTTCTTGGAAGACTGGGGAGCTTTTCAGCAGATGGTATTATGATAGGGCCCCAGATTGGTGCTGAATTACTATCTGAAACTAACATTCCATAATTATCATTACTATCAGGATTACATAATTACATTTTAAATAAAATCACTCAGAATGTTTAAAATGATCATCATAGTTGGGGGATATTTGTAATAGGCCCACTGCTGCACTCTTTTTCTGTCATAAAGCGATAACCAGGTTTTAAAGTCTTTTTCTGCTGGTTTTTCCCTAGGAAAATGGGTGATAAATCCTCAGGAGCTGACATTTGAGCAGGAGATTGGCGTTGGTCAGTTTGGGGTGGTGCATTTCGGCTACTGGCTTGACCAGATGAAAGTGGCCATAAAGACCATTCGCACAGGGGCAATGTCAGAAGAAGACTTTATTGAGGAGGCCCAAGTCATGATGTAAGCAACACAAAATACCTGCTAAGGTCCATAACTTTCTGTCAAGTCTAGAATTTAGAGCAATGTTGGGTGAACATAATGTTGCATTAGAAAGAGGCACCATTTTCTTATGGAAAATGAATGTTATGCAGAGTCATGGTTTTTGATCCTTTAGTGTGGTACAGCTAATGTAAACTTTTGGATAATTTCTATAACTGGAGTTAAAATGCTCTTCTAGTTCTTTCTTTCCTCCACAGTAGTGTTGAATGTTGTGCGTTAAAGACAACCTGGAAATCTCTGGTATACATGTGGGTGCTTTGCAAGATTCTTTTCCTCTCCAATAGTTTAGTGGAATTAATGTTTACCAGAAGAATCAGTTATCCACTGAATTTCATTTTTTAATTTGTGTGTGCATGTATGTGTGAATGAATGTCAACAAAGTCATGATGCTTGGAAGATATTTGGTCTCAGGTTGGCAACATATCTCTGTATTGTCCTTTTTAACACTGGATAATTCTAACAGGATAAGGGATCTACAGCCACCTAGCCTTAAGACTCTTTCTTTGGCTCAAGAACTCTTCTTAGAATCCTAACTTTTGCTATAATTTTGAAATACTATGTTTCTAGTCCTCATGGTCAACAAAGAACTACAAAGAAACCTCATGGTCACAAAGAAATGGGACTTCAACATTTCTAAAATGATGAGAAGCTAGAAGAATTTTTTTTTAAACCCTTATAATTTAAAATAGCCAATAATCTGAATGAAAATAAAGAGGTTTGATTGCCCCAGATGATTAAAAAAAAATAAATTTTTTTTTGCTCATGTTGTTTTCACTGTGGCACCTGATGCTACAAAAGCCCCTCCTAAAGATGAAGGAGAAACTGTTGATTTTGATGTTGCTGGTTTTGATGTCACTGAAAGGAAATGTACCAGTTGAAAATCATAACTACACAATGGGTTGGATCCAGGATCTGTCTTCCATGAAAGGAAGGGCTCTGCTTGTGGAAGTTCCCTCTACCCAATTTTTTGGGGTCACCCACAGGACAGCTCACCCCATTCAACAGGGTCTCCTGACTCTCTGTGTGGAATTTTCAGAGAGCTGGAGGGGGTGCTGTGGAAAGGACGGGGTGGAGAGATCCACTTCCGCCAGCGCAGTTGATCCAGCTTAAGTTTGGATCCAGCCCTGGTTGTATAGTAGCATCAGACACTATACAATAGGGATCTTGGTTGAAGCATCTGTACTCTAGTCAGGGGTGGGCAGAAGGTAGATCTGGATCTATTTGTAGATCTCTAGATGTTTTGTAGATTGTCAAGGATTTCTGACTCCCAATTGATTAATAATAGCAGTAACAAAATGGCTGTCCTAAATTGTAGTACTGAAGTGAAGAAAGCTTGGGGTAAAGGTAATCAGGAGTATATTTTTGTGAAAGGACAGCGAGCTCCATTCGGTTCTGGTACACACAATGCTTCTGATGCTACTGGCTCAGAATTCTAAGTATATGTCTTTTGCACTAGGCTCTGGTTGGTGGATCTCAGGGTTCTAATAAAAAACAAAGAAGATCCCGCAAACCTGAAGTCTGCCCACTCCTGCTCTAGCTCCTTCAACCAAGATCCCTAGTTTATAGTAAGACTTTCAGAGAGGCTTAGATAATACATTTTCCTTGACAAGATCTGTTGTGGAAACTGTATGAGCATCGATTCTGCACAGCGTTCTTCAGTCTTTAATCTAATTTCACTAAGGTTTAGCAGAAAATAGGGAAAAGGTCGATGAAATTTTGTTTATATGTCCATGCAATGAAGAATTGATTTTAGTTTTTAAGAGATGCACACAGTGGTGAGAGAAGTGTAACATAACATTCTCCAGGAGTCACACTTCCTCTTCTCTCTTAGGGCATGTTCGCACGACACGGGAACCGCAGGGGAGCAGAAGTCCCCCGTGGTTCCCATGTCGTGTGAATGCCAACTGGGGGTGCCCCCGCGGGACGGCCGCGCGCGGGACGCACGCAAAGTGACCATGGTCGGTAGAGGGGTAAGCCCCTACCCAACGTGGCCACCCTGCCATGCGATCAGTGGGCGGCCTTCCCGCGGGGGCTGGAGAGGTGGCAGCCCTCCATCCTGTAGGGGCAAACGGCCCCTCTGGGCATCCCGGGCCCGGGCCCCGCCCCCTAGCACTGGGAGGCCCGCACTGCGGTGCGGGGACTGCCGGCTCCACCGAGGTCCGCCCACGTGCACGGGGCGCAGGTCTGTGGCACCCCGCTGGAGCTCGTGGATCGCCCCGTGGTGCCTCCTCCACCCGCAGCCTGGGTCATCCGAACCAGCCCTTAATTTGTTTATTGAGAGCATAATTTGTTCCGGAAATGTGCTTGTCCAAAACACTTGTATATCAAAATGAAATTCCACCAAAAAAATTGTATAGAGATTTTTAATTTAAGCCGTACTACAGCACTCGTATTGCAAAACGTCGCTTGTATGTCAAGTAAAAAATAAATAAATAAATAAATATTTAAAATTTTGCTTGTCTTGCAAAATGCTCTCAAACCAAGTTACTTGCAATCCAAGGTATTACTGTATACCATTCCTGTGTCTGGCTTTCTTCCTTCATATTTATTTTCTTGCTCCTTCCTTAAATTTCCTGTGGAATTTGCCTATATATCAGTTTCTGCAAAGGACCAGGCATGACAACAGTGATTTCTCCTTCTGTATCAACAGGAGACTATCTCATCCCAAATTGGTCCAGCTGCATGGGGTATGCATGCAACAAGCTCCCATGTGCCTAGTGTTTGAGTTCATGGAGCATGGATGTTTGTCTGATTACCTAAAGAGGCAGCGGGGGAGCTTCTCAAAGGAAGACCTCCTGGGAATGTGCCAAGACGTGTGTGAAGGAATGGCTTATCTGGAGCAGGCATCTGTCATCCACAGAGACCTGGTATGTCTGGGTCATGTCTGTGCCTCTTGTAAATAAATCAGTAGGTCTTAAAGGAGGAAGAAAGTGAAATGATCACCACTTAGAATCCTTAATATTCTCACAGATATAGAGTCTGTTAGGGCTGCACCAAATATTCTGCCATTTTAATATTTGGGCGAAAAGTAATGATTGTGGGGGTTGTTATAGATGTTTCCTAGAAAAACCCTCAATTGTGAGAATATTTATCTTTTTAGGCTTTTCCCCCCTATCTTGTAGAAAACATACCTTGTATTGTTCTTCTACATGCCGAAGCTTTAGTGCCATCTTTGGGGTGGGTGGGTTGCTGCTACTTCTTTTTTTCTTCCTGGATTAACAAGGGTCAATCCAATTGGAGATCGTATACTGAATGGGATAATGGGTCATTACAATGTAGCAAATCAGATTTAACTATATGATGACATCAGTGAGGGAAAACAAAATCACTTGAGAGCTAGGGCAAAATTTCATAGATCAATCACCTTCATGATCCAGCCAATCAGGAATCATGCAGTGAACATCATTACATTACCAAGCCAATTAGATTTGGCTATATGATTATATCACTGAAGCCAACTGAGAAAGAGAGAGAGTACACATGCAAGATTGCAAAAAAGTAAATGAATAGTCAAACATATTTTACAACCGCAGTTAAAAAATTGTCACAAGGGTAGAACACACTTTTATTGTTCAATGTGGATCAAAATGTTCCTGAAAAATAGTATTTCTACCTAGCCTTCCTAATCCTCCTTCTCTCCCTTCTCCAAAGGCTGCTCGGAATTGTTTGGTTGGAGAATTCTATGTTGTCAAAGTGTCTGATTTTGGAATGTCACGGTAATTTGAATTTTGTATGCATAACTAGCTATTTATCTGATGGGTAGAAATCCACTGATGTTGTTCCTTCCTTTTGAAGTGCATCCAATACCAAGCTCACTGTAGTGGCAAAACCTACATTTGGTCTGGAGCTCATCTCTGCTCCATTCTCGCTGCAACTTCCACTAACTCCTCCCTCCCTCAACAGTCATTTTAAGGAAAACTAATGGTGCTGCAGGCATAATTCTCCATGGTTTAACAACACACTGATTTCTTTTGCCCCACTGTCATCTCCAATCAAACATGTTTTGCTGCTTTTTGAAGCACTGTAAAAACCTATAAAAGCTGTAAACTGAGACAATAATGGGATGCATGTGAATATTATAGGCAATGACACCTCCTCTATCGTACCACATTCAACCTTCTGGGGGGAAAACACACCCTATCATTTGTAAACCACTACCCTGCCTAGTATCATCTGCTATTTTCCAGACATTATTTCACCAGTCACTAGCCAGACTCTCTAGCCCAGCCAAAATCTCTCCACTGCCACAAACATTATGAGCTTGTCTAAATAAAGTTAAAAAGAGGTGAAGGAGAACTGGTAGTCATAATGCCTGTGAATGACTTGACTATAGCATAACTACAACAAGCAGTGTATTCAATTATAACTAATACTACAGGACTGGTCATAGTATGAAGACAGTTTAGTAGTAACAGCACTGTTGCCACGGTTAACTATCTGACAACATGGTATCAGAGGCAGTGGACCACTTAGTCTAGTTTCTCTTCTTGATACCTATACAGTTACCCAGTGATAGTGGACCATGACTATAAGGAGCTAGTTCATGTAGTGTGAGCATAGGAGACAGTGTCAAATTAATGCTTTTGTGAGATTCTAGAAATGAATCTTACGAGTGCAGTGAGTGTGCTCTGCCCCTGGGCTAGTTTTTCCCCATGTCCAATGGTGTCTGTGTAATGTGACACTGGAATTACTGATGTGTGGCCTGAAGCATATTTGTCTGTTCTAGGTATGTTCTTGATAATCAGTATACCAGCTCCATGGGCACCAAATTCCCTGTCAGGTGGTCAGCACCAGAGGTTTTCTCTTACAACCGATATAGCACCAATTCTGATGTCTGGTCATTTGGTAAGAACCTTTAATCTGAAAATTCCCATTCACGCAATCACTTTGAGTTTGATGCTTGAAAAACTTTTCATTGTTAATCTTATTGAGAAGATAAGAAGTTCTGGCCTCTTTGACATATCCTTTTTGTGTGAGAAGATTTACAACAATTGGAAACTACTTTTTTTAAAAAAAAAGAAAAGAAAGTATTTTAAACCATATTCGGCTTAATATTTCCTATAGACAGGAGAAAATTTGCAGACACCAGCACTGTCTCCAACTTTTTATCACTCCACATAGCATGGTTTGCATAAGAAGATTCCTCTGTCATGTCATGGCATCATGCCTCTGTGAGCTTTTCTGTTTTGCTACTCTCCACTCTTTTCATATTCTCTACTCAGTTATGAAGCCACCCTACTGTGACATGTATCAAAATACCCCAGTCATGAGAACCAGCCTGCATCTATGAGTGAGCAACTCAAGGGCAGTTTAATATTTCAGTTTACCCAGCCATAAGGGCTCCTGGAAGGAATTTCTCTAAATTTATACATGCTTTTAAAATGAATAAATCACAAAGATGTTTCTTTGCCTGAGAACCACCATTGCTTAGCAGTCATGAATAGGGAATCGACTCAGAGACAGAATAGCTCTTTATTTTGCATACAATTAATATGCAATTAAAGTATTGCAATTAATACTTCTGTCAAAGAAACATATTTGTTTGACTTAACTAAAATACATTTTGCTTGATTTTGAACTGATCCCTTCCGGTTTGGGGGTTGTTTGCAGTCATACAGAACAACCCTTTAAAACTTTTGGTGCAAAGTTTTGCTTCAGTCTGAACTCAGTCATGTCAGGGCTGGTCATTTGTTTGTTTGTTTTTAATTTTTTGGCCTGGTTGTTTTGAAGGCCAGTTAGTTTTGAAAACCAGTTAGTAGGCAGTTCGTGATTCTAGGGAAACAGTAACACGGGTTGAGACACAGAAAGTTTAAATAATTCACATGAGATCATTGTGGCAAATCAATGGTAAAGCTTGAAATAACATTTTCCGGCTCTCGTATAATTGTAGTAGTAGTAGTAGTAGTAGTAGTAGTAATCATAATAGTAGTAACAATGATGAAAGTAACAACAATATAATGTGTAGGAAGAGGCAAACATACAGTGTATTGACGATCAGGGAACTGGAAGGGGTATTTCAATAGGAAACTCATTCAATCTCAATGGCAAAATTATCTTTACAGTAGGTAATGGATTATGAAATGGGACATGAAGAAAATTATGGGGAAATGGTGGATGAGGACATTAAAATGGCTATGCCAGCTTTATAAATCATATGTTACTTGTTTCATTTCAGGAGTGCTGATGTGGGAGATATTCAGTGAAGGCAAATTGCCTTATGAGAACAAGACCAATGCTGAAGTTGTGGAAGAAATCAGTGCTGGTGCCCGTCTGTATAAACCCAGGCTAGCCTCCAATACCCTTTACAAACTCATGAGACATTGCTGGAGTGAGGTCAGTGCTGTAACAGGCGCAGCTTACTTCATGCGAGGAGACAGACATCTACCTCATATCAGGGGATCCAAACTAGTGCTGACCTACTCTTAGGGAGGGTGTGCGGAAATTAAATTAACTCCAGCAGAGTTCTATTTCCCAAGAAAAATAATCTGCAGATTTAGAATGTGTAATTGGTCCAATATTTGAGAAGGTGAACAATAATCTATAGAAAAGATTGTCTACATAATATGACTTCCACTGAAGCTTAATTTCAAAAAGGATGTCAGACGAGGTGAATGGAATACTGAAGGCAGGGCAGGAATTATAGGGCCGGTTCGTATGACCCAGGCGGCGAGTGGGGGAGGCACCACGTGGCTGTCCGCGGGGTCCAGCAGGGCGCCACAGACGGCCTGCACCCTGCGCGCGTGGGCGGACCCCGGTGGAGCCAGCAGTCCCCGCACCGCAGTGCGGGCCTCCCGGCACTGGGGGTGGGGGTGGCTCGGGATGCCCAGAGGGGCAGTTTGCCCCTATAGGCTGTAGTAGCCGCAGCTTTGGCCGCTCTGGGCTGCCGCCTCTGTGCAGCCCCTGCGGGACCGCCGCCCGCTGTTCACACGGCAGGGTTGCCACACACGGTAGGGGCTTACCCTTCTACCGCCCATGGTCACTTTGCGTGTGTCCCGCGTGCGGCCGTCCTGCGGGGGCGCCCCTGGTCGGCGTTCGCATGACACGGGAACCGCGTGGGACCTCTGCTCCCCCACGGTTCCCATGTCGTGTGAACACGCCCATAGTGACAGAGAGTCGTAGTGTTGTAACCCAGCCTGTGAACACAGGGCTTTTGAGGGCCAAAACAGGTGCTATTTTAAATGTGTCCTCTAGCAGCTGTGTCTTCTTTTCATTTTTACTCTAGAGTAGGTGCAAGGGAGTGTCATCCAGATCATAAAAGCCCTCCACCTCCCACACTAGGGTCCCAATCTGGATTGGGGCCCTTGCACCTACTCGAGAGTAAAAAGGGGGGGAACGTAGCACTGCTAGACACACATGTGAAGCAATGTCTGTGGTAGCCCTGAAGCAGTATGTGTGTGGGGGGGGGGGGGATATGCAAATACTGTTCAGGAGGAGCTGGCCTCAGACAATCCGTATTTTCTAAGCCTACCCAGACCCCAGTTGTTGGAAGAGCAATCCATGTAGTTTTCCTGCTGCATATTAGTTCCACCCAAATCTTGACCAGTAGTGATGGGCTCTCAGCTCAGACAGAAGAATAGGACAAATATCAGCATATGGACAACTATCCAAGTTCCGGTACTCTTGGGACCAACATCGATCTCAGATGTTCCTGCCTGATTCTCCCAGTCAAGTTGTTCCTCTGTCCCTGCTGATATGCAGTAAGGTTCCTGGGCTACTAATTTGAGGGATAGGGCAGAAGTGGAAGCAAGAATATGAGTCTGGCATCACAGAACCCAAGGCTGGTCTTGTTGAGCCAGCACCTTCTCAGATTGCAGGGTGGAGGAAGTGGCAACAGAAAGTACATAAGTAACTGCATCTTCTTTCCACACTTCCAAGTATCATGCAAAGGGGGTGACTCACACGTCTGGCCCCTTGTAGCTGTAACTGCATAAGGAGCATAAGTGCCTCCTCATGGGCATATGCACTTAAACTCTTACAGTACAAAAACATGCTCTGCTCTTTGCTTGGAAAATGCCAAAATGAATATATACTCTGGAATTTTTTATTATACCGTCTATGTACATGAGGGAAACAATAGAGAAAGGGGGGAAATGGAGGTGCTGGGGAAGAATATATAATTATTCAATTAGATATTCTTTGGCTTAGTTACAAAAAGGTAACTAAGGGTACAATCCTATGCATGTTTAGACAGGAAAAAGTCCTACAACTCCCAGTCCCAGCATTCCCTAGCCAGCCCATGCTGGCTGGGGAATGCTGGGAGTTGTAGGACTTTTTCCTGTCTAAACATGCATAGGATTGCACCTTAAGCCAAGGGACTATACATAATGTTATCACACTCTTCGTTAAGTAGCAAGTGTATGTTCTCTCTTTCTAGAGTCAGTCTGCCAACCAGTGTTTTTCCCAGTCAGCAGGAAAGGCACATGCTGGCTGGGGAATGCTGGGAGCTGTAGGACCTTTTTCTGTGTAAACATACATAGTACCCATACACAATCATTTTTGACACTGAAAAGTTAAGTTACTTACCATGAGGTGACTTTGGCCCATCATTTGTCCATGAATAAACATTATACTTCAGAATGTAGCACCTTATGTTCAGCTTTATATTTAACCCCATTAAAAAATATGTTTGTAATCATGTTCCATGACAGGATTAAATAATTGTCTTGTAATGTAGGGGCACCTTCAAAAGAAAGCTTTCCCTCAGATTTCCCACCTCATGGTGACTTCATCCATCATATTTTCAGCCAGCCCTTTATTAAGTGGTGAGAGGAGCTTCCTTTGCTTCACAAAATAGTATTTAATCCCCCACCCCTGTTTTTTCCCTTCAGAAGCAAGACGACAGACCACCCTTCTCTAGCCTGCTCTACCAGCTCAATGAAATCTCTGAATCTGATCTTTAACAAAGGCTTCAAGGACTCTGAGAAGATATGAAAAGCATGTCCATTCTTGTACATGCATTGGACAGATGTATCCATCATCGAGATCTTTTAGAGGTAGCCAGCCTGGGACAACAATTTCAACAGGAAACCGCCTCTCTCTCTCTCTCTTTTAAAGCTGCAAGTTGAGAAAATGACTAATGCAAGATGTTTTCAGGGTTTCTAATTATCTGACAAGCTATTCCTTAAGGATCCTGGGGCCTATCTTCCATTTTACATGATGATGGTGATGACAGTGGCGATGATGACACAACCACTGCATTTAGGATGAAGAGATCTGCCACTGCTTTACAGAGTGGAAACTTTTTCTTTATTGAAAAAGTATCCCATCTGAAGGGGAACTAGAATATAGGACTCTGACCCTCCAAACCTGATGCTTAAAGAGATGCTAAAAGAGAACAGACAGCTATTTGTAAACAAATGTTCTTGACAGCAGATTTGAAGCACAATCTTCTTAAAAATAAATTGCATGGATTAGCAGATTATATAAGGCACAACAGGAACAGGAGGGACTAGTCACTGCACCATATACATTGGGATGGTTAAGAATGGGATACTTGCTCTGAAGCTGATCATTAATCTTCAAATTGGACATATGTTAAAAGAAAGGGGGAAGAATAGACAATTCTGGTCCTCAGCAGAGTTTGTTTGCTGGTGGGAAAAGCAATTGTACATATAATGTCGGGCAACACACCTGTAGATAGCATTCTCAAGAGAAGCAGCTGTGGAGAGTGCTTCTCATTGCTTTAGTATCCATTGATGTGGTACTAGAAATAACTGCAATTTAATCCCTTTGTATATGCACCACACTTTTTAAAAAGTGGATGTAAAGAGAGCATGTAAATCCACCACAACTGAGCATTAATTCTGAACTCAGAATTAGGATCCTTTTATCTTCTATGTTACCATCTGAAGACAAATCAGAACAATTAATCAATGATTTACATGGTTACATTACATATTTCTTTGTATGAACTAAATATTACTCATTTATCAGAAAGTGTATTCTTTAAGGCTGTATTTCAGATACAAGTTGTTGGAAAACATTAATCTAGAGTAGGATTCTTAAGCAAGAATCAGGATTGTGCTAAAACATTCATTGTCAAAGGGAAGTTCTGGAAGAGACATCAGCATTTTTAACTTTAACTCAGTGTATTTTTGTCTCTTGAGTATTACATAACTTGAATGCCCGCGTCAAAATGATATCGGTAAAAGACTGGAAACTATGTAAATATTGCACTGTTCAATTATTTTTTCTCTTTGCCCAAAATAATGAACTATTGTATTCTTTTTCACTTCACTTTTCTTGCATTGCTTTCTCTATGTTAGGGGATTTTTTGAGAGGACACCTGTTACAGCCTCTGCTTTTTAGTCCCATTATTTTTGTTTTCAAATACCCTTATGCTGCTGGTATTCAAGCAGAGACTGTGGACAGCCATCTGTCAGGGATTCTTTAAACTGAATTCTTACACTGAGTAGGGGGCTGGGCCCCTTCCAACTCTATGATTTGATGTATGTCCCATGAGAGTGCATTGTGTTTGTCAAGGCGAATCATCCTAGACGCTAAGCTCAAAGGAATCTGACCATCAGATGGAAAGGTGAACTGCTCAAAGCACAAGAAATTGTCAGATATATCTAAAATCTGGAACAAACATGATGGAGGAATTTTGGTTCATCTGTTATATACTTTTGGGTCTCAATATAGTAACCACCATCTATGACATTGCAGGCAGTTTATACCTTTTCCTCTAAGACTAAACTGAGGCATTTGTTTAGCCTACAATATTATGAACAGCCTGGGAACAGAGGGCCTATCTGAACTGGATTATCTCTCAGCTGGCCATGCCTTCTTCCAACTAACTCCTTTCTTGACATCTTTCTTTGACATGGGACTGCTGTAATGAATCAGCTACACTCAAACTTTGCATTTAGGGTCAGCCTGGCCATTAGGCAGAGTGAGGAGGCCACCTCCAGTGGGAGATGTTGAGTGCCATTAAGGGCAGCGAATTGTCATTTATTTAATTATTTTTTTAAAATTGTGTGTGTGCACATTATTTGGATTTCTGCCTCAAGCATGGAAATATCTCAAACTGGCCTTGTTCCGACTGGATCATTCCTAATGACCAGATATACCATGGTCATTTTGAGTCTCCCAGCTCCTGAATCCTGAGTTGTTTCCATGCCGATGTATTTCATAGTGATAGCACAATACCGTATTTATCAGAAAGGGTATTTTCCGTAGTGACACCAAGATTAGGGAATGCTCTGCTGAAGGAGGCCTGCTCAACGGGCAGTGAAAACTTATTTATTTTAGTGCACTGGGAGCTGCCTTTGAACTGACTGGATTGGATTTAAATTGTCTCACTGTTCAAGGGTTTTGTCAATTGTTATCGCTGTGATTATGTTTTATATTGTGCTTGCATTTTATATATACCGGTATTCTTTTATCCACTTTGAGCATTTTTAGAATGTTAAACTAGGATATAAGCCAGGAATTAAATAAATAATAAAAGAAATATATAATACTTGTAGGAGATAAGAAAAGTATTTATACCAACTGTTGGACAGTAGCCATAGAGAGCAATGTCTCAATAATCTTTCATGTAAATACTATCTTTATACTATAATGTTTCAGTGTACATATTTGGATTTAGTAAGTCTTCTATATAAAGAGGATTTCATTGTAACTTAAAAACCACACACCATGATCCAGCAAGACACCTGTGTGTTCAAGCAGCCCTCTGTGTGCATTGCTAGTGTAAATGTCCATAAACTACCAGCACACAACTGCAGCTGGATTAAGGTCCAAGCTAAATTCTGTGGAAGAGAGAATTAACTGCAGAGTAATATTTAATCAATCTAAGGCAGTGTTCTCCAACCTTGGGTCCCCAGATGTTTTTGGCCTATAACTCCCAGCATGCCCCAGCCAGCATAGCTGGGAGTTGTAGGCCAAAAACATCTGGGGACCCAAGGTTGGAGAACACTGATCTAAGGTAATCATTGCATTTGGAGGGATCTTAATATTTTCTCCTACTGGAAAAGGTTTAAATAATAATCATATCTATTTCTAATACTGAGCTTAATTACAATTAACTTTTGTATTCTGCCCAGAAAACTTTTGTTATTGGGTAGATCAAAAATATATGAAATAAATTAGTAAATGCTTACTACACACTTAATTACTTAGAAGTTGGACAATTTCATATTTACGCTAAAGCAAGCTAGAGGAAATTAAGAAATCTATATACAGGTTAAACACAATTTATGTATTGAATAGTCTTCCCTCAGGAAGAGTGCTTATGTTTAAAATATGTTGGGAAATTTAGAAAACAGCTTGTTAATAAACCAATTTTATACCCTTTGTGTTTGTCTTCTCTTCTGCCCTCTTTGTACTTTCATCATTTTCATAGCATATTGAAGATTTTTGTTTGTTCTTATTCTTTTGTAAACTGCTTTGGGATTTGTTTCAAATGAGAAGTGGTATATAAACATTGCTAATAAAGAAATAAATCATAAAGAAAGCATGCCTGACTGCATCATTGAGAAGAAGTGGGCCAAAGTCTGCTTTATTTTGGTCACAGAATAATATGTGTTTGCTCATCATCTCCTGTCTAGAAAGTGAGAACCTAGACTGCTTTGCTGGCTTTTTCCTACTCAACTTTGTTTTTATCTTAACAGTAACAATACATATTCTTATACAGTACTAACACTTCAGTCAAACAACATAGCTTGGAAATGTTATTTTCATTTCTAAAAAGGAGACGTGCCTGAATGTCCAATGATCTTAGGGACATAGGAAGCTGCCTTATACTGAGTCAGACCACTGATCCATCTAGTCCAGTATTGTCAACAATGACTGGTAGCAGCTCTCCAGGGTTTCAGGCAGGAATTTTCCTAGCCCTATCTGGAGATACCAGGGATTGAACCTGAGACCCTCTGCGGCAAAGCATGTACTCTATCACTGAGCAATGGTCTTGATTGGTAGCCTTGAAAGATCATGAGGTGTTGCCTAGAAATGTCAATGAAATTTGTTCCAATTCATTTTTAAAGGCTTTCAAAATACTCATGGCTCCCATCAAGCCAATGTATGCGTATGTGTTTAACTTCATACAAGGGGAATAGAATGCATCCCCATTACAGTTAATAGGATTATTCATCTGCATAAAGACAAACCTGTAAATCTTTTCAAGGTTAGATTTAATTCTCTTTCCCCAGGGTACTGTAATGTGAGATTTAAATTGCCATAAAGTCTGACTCTGCAAGGAGAGACAAAAAAACAGTAGTGGTATTAATATTTTGCTATATCCACAGAATTGCAGGGTCGAAAGAGTCTGTGATGATAGGACATTGCACTCCATCTCAACTAGAGATAAATCATTCTCTTCCATTCCCAAAATTTATAACAAGCTAGCTCATAAAACAGAAGAATACAGCCAATAACCATGCGGGTTACAGACTGCCACACAAGCAAGAGAGCAAAGGTATCATGGAGTATGAAGCTACCAATGGCTACTAGTCATTATGGCTATATATTACTCAGCTTTCCCCAACCAGGTGCCCTCCAGATGTTTTGGATGTCAACTCCCAGCAGCCCCAGCCATCATATCCAAGGATCAAGAATGCTGGGAGTTGTAGTCCAAAGCATCTGGAGGGCACCAGGTTGGGGAAGCTTAAAAAAATTAAGCTGGATTATTATCTCCAGTACCAGAGGCAGTATCAGTATGCCTCTGAATACTGGTTGCCCTGGGCAACACAAGCAGAAAGGTGCTGTAACTGTGCTCATGTCCTGCCTGTGGGGTCCCCATAGGTTTCTGGTGAACAGAATGCTGGACTAGATAGTCCTTTCGTCTGATACAGCACAACTCTTACATTCTTAAAGGACTAGAGGAGTTTGATGGATATTTTTGTTGCTGTCCAACAACCACGGATGGGATGCTTAAAGTCAGTAAGCAATAATAAGCTTCACAAGAGACAACCTCTGTAGAGCTCTACTGCGCAGTGTTCTGTCTCCTTGCTTAGCCCTCTACAGGCATTCTTTGTCCCATGTTGAAAGAACACACAAGGAGACCACATGCAGAGCCACCATGGATACAGGAGGGTCTCCTGTTCAGACTGTCACCCTCCAGGCACACAGGTCGACGGAAACACGCAGGAAGGGATTAGTGGTTAAATTTTATTACAGTTAGAACAGTGGTAGAAGAAGTGGAAAAGGAAAACCGAGGATGAGAGAGATTTAACCAAATTCAAAAAGATTGTTATGTCTAGAGATGGTTTAGAAGGGGACACGTCTACAAGAGGTATAACAAGGGATTTATACAGATTGATTCAAAAAGCAGAAGAACAAGATGACCATCTAAAGACAGTATGGGATAATGAATTTGAAGAGGTGACCTTGAAGGTGGGCTGGAACAATATATGGGCTAGACGGAATGTGAAAGTTATGTCAACTAGGATAAAGGAGAATTTCTATAAATTAATATGGAGATGGTACCTAACTCCAGTAAGATTAAATAGAATAGATAACAATTGCTCTGCACTTTGCTGGAGAGGATGTCAGGAAATAGGTACATATGTTGGGCTTCCGGGTGAACATGGAGCTTTGAAACTGAAAGCCGCACAGAAACTCTGTGGGGGCAGCTGGTACAGCGTTTCCTGGCCAGAGAATGTCTCAGGCTGGGGGATCTACCGTACTTCTCATTAGAGAAGCGAAGATCTGAGGTTACCCCCAAATTATCTCATAGGGTCATAAATTGCTTTTTGTCTGTCTTATGACGGATAAATGCGGCGGATGACCTGAGGTGGGGGGAAACGGCACTGTATTCGGAGACCGGTTTTACCGATCATCAGAAGTATGCATGTTCGCTTCCAAAATAAAGGAGTACATTTGGAGTGGCTAATTTGGAATCTTTCTGCAGCAGAGTGGGATTTATAATTAACTGTAAGTAGACTATGTTTATCTGGGAGGCGAAAAAGATAAGAGAGGAAACCTGAAAGGAGGTCTATAAATCTTATATGTTTGGAAGCGTCTTGGAAATATCTATACGCAAGGCAAGATGTTTGCAGTTGCAGCATTCTTAAACCTGTGGAACGAAATGGAGAGAGAAATTCTAAACAGATTGGAAGTAAGAATCCAGACTTTGAACGTAAATCTTAAAGTGGATCAATCAGAAGAACAACGTAAGACAGATTTCTTTACAGGACCAGCAGAGGAGAAGACAGAAGAAGTAAATAAGGACTTGGGAAACTTACCAGAAATTCACAGAGACTGTGAAGTTTTAATTGGATTGAATTGGCATGAGAAGACAGTTCAACAAGAAGTTGTGATGCACTTTTTAAAATCTAAGATGGCAGAGCCGGAGACCGGTATGCAGGAGCCCACAAAACAACAGAACAAGCTGATTTGATTCTTGGTTCAAAACCTGGAACTTAATGATTATCCCTTTGACAGAGGAAAGCAATGAAAGAGACTATCTTCATGGTCTTTTATTGGCAAAAGATAAAGGGTTGATGTATACTGTATTACGTGTCTAGTTGGAAATATAAATAATCTTTTGATTTTAAATATTAATGGCAAAGGTAAAGGGATTGCTTATATGACTTATTTGAATTTTAAATATTAATGGTGATGTAAGAGAAATTATTATAATTAAGGTATAATTATATTTGGTCTGTTTGGAAATATTTATTTTAAAAAATAATTCTTTTGTTGTTGTTGGGGGTGTTGTTTTGTGGAGGCTTTGAAGTATTAAAGGGGAAGGTCTTTTGTTTTTTGTTCTATAAGTAGCATGATGGCTTATGTGCTTCTGCTGTTTTGTCAGATGTCACTTATTTCTTAATTTTTAGACTTATCTTTCTTTTCTTTTCTTTAAAAAAAAATATCTTGGAGATTAAAAGTGAAGGAATTTCTGTTTAGATAGAAAGAAATAATGAGTAATTGTAATAATACAAATGTGTTGATTAGATGGTTAGGTACTAGAGAGTGCGGGGGGGGGAATACAAAATGCTTTTGTTATGTGGTCACTTGCTAATTAGTTTATAGTTACTTTTTACTTTTGGGATTCTTAATATACTGTATTTTGGAATTGAAAACACTTTTTAATGAAACTATAGGTTTTCTTTTTTGGTGTATCCATAAATGTTGAATTTAATAGATTAAATAGTTGATGTATATTGGGGGAGGGTGGAGACCTCTGGTGTTTGTTCCTTTTAGGGTTCTTTTTTGCCATAACTGGAAGTGATTTTTTGTTAACAGAAAAGATTTTAAGAATAACTGTGGTTGATTAAGCTGTGGAGAAGATTGGAAGTCCATTATTGTGTTTGTGTTTGGTTGTTTGTTTGTTTGTTTTTTATGAATAAAATTAAAAGTTTTGAAAACAAGGAGATAGGTACATATGTGGTGGAGTTGTAAAATGTTCTGGAGAGGTTTTTACAGAAATATCGGAAATTATTGGTATTAATCTAAAGGTCTGTCCTAAACTTGCTTTGTTATCAATAACCGATAAAGTCACTTGTGCCCAAAATACGAAGAAACTAATTGTAAACTTGTTAACTGCAGCTAGGTTAATGATAGTGAGAAAATGGAAAGTACAACATGTTTTTCTAGTAACTGATTGGAATAAGGAAGTTTGGGATATAGCCCTAAATGTTAAACTAACTTGTAGTATCAAATGCAAAAAGGGACAGTTAAAGAAGAATAATTTTATTGATATATGGAATCAATTATTAGACTATGTATTAATAAAGGGGAAGGGGAGTATGCCTTGTCAGGATATGTTATATTTTTGGAATGTGGAATTTAATTGATTAAGGGAATGGATGTATATATTAGTTGGTCCCTAGGCGGGTGGGGGGTGCACCTTATGATTTATTTTAGTTGTATGTTTGTGTTTTATAGTTTTGTATGTAGTTTATAATAACTAAATAAAATTTATTTTTTTAAAAAAAGAGGAAGGGATGAGTGGGTGGAGTTTGAGCACTCCTCTCCTCACACATTCATTCGACACGGGATGAATGTCTGAAGGGGGCTTCAGTCCAATGGGCATCCTTTTAAAGCGGGGGTCTCCAAAGTTGGGTGTGTGGGCACCAATGTGCCCATGGATACCTCTTTTAATGCCCGCCAGGCTCCCTGCTCCTCTTGATTTTTATTTGTTTCACACACACCCTTTTTTAACCTGTGAGGGTGGCATGCACGCTGCAAAGCAAAGGACTGCCCTCCAGTACCATCTTTATTTGGGTTCAAAAGAGTCATTTTGTGTTTCAGAGCTCAGACCTCACCTCTGCTTTGTATTTAGATTCTTTTTTTTAGTCTCACCAGTTTGCTTTCTGGGAAATGAGTGTTTTGCAACCAGCTGTGCCAGCCAGCCATTTTATGAATGAGGCATGAGCAAGCCTCCCATGGCAGCAATTTTGTAAGAGCACCCTCAACACAATCTCAAAGTTCTATATGTGCCCACTGACCCAAACAGGTTGGAGGCCCCTGTTTCAAAGACTCCTAGTCTAGACCCAGCAACAGCAAGGCCTTTCCTTAACAATCCAAATATCACCCAAACTACTTCACCACGTCATGTTCAGTACTTACTGTCAAGCCCTGTCCCCATTTCCACCTTTATGTCAACTGTATTTTTGTAATGCCTGTTAGTCAGGCAGTCCTACAACTTTTAAATTCACTGTAGTGGATGGCATTGCAAAAAGTGAGGAGACAAAAAGTCCCTCTCCTTAATAGCCAGCTACCTGACTTCCAAAGACAGGGCACCTGGAGACGGGTTTCCAAAAATAATCTTACCCTACGGGTCGGGCACATTGATGTGGGCACTTGGGTCCCAAGCTGTCTACAGTTTTGAAATCAAGCCCTTTGAATTAAGTTTGGATGCAGACTGGAAGCTGGTGTCAAGATATGTCACTGCCAACCTAGCAATCTAGCAACTGTATTTTGGACTAATTGCAATTTTCAGTCTGTCTTCAAAGGCAATCCCACATACAACCTCTCATGTAGAGGTTACCAGGGCGTGGATAATCATGTTGTGGCTCTTTCGGTCCAGGAGGGGCAACAGTGGCGAACTAGCTTCATCCCCCCCCCTCACTTTTACAATAAATAACTTGGATTCCCCACTCTCCCAAATAAAGTTTATTATCAACTTGATTTCATGCAGCATCGAAGGGAAATTATATTGTATATTATATTAATATTATTACATTAAATAAAGGAGGAATGAACAGTTACCCATTTTAGGAAGAAAAAGTCAGCTCATTTTCCAAATGTAAAATTGTATACAAGTTTGTACAATCCCCCCATCCACCGCGAGCATCACAAATTCTATCAATATCTATTATTTGGGCATCTCTTTTTTGTTTTTGTTTGTTTCTTTAGGTGGAGGAACTCTTGAAGACATGATGCTCTCCGGAGCTGAATGAAAAACAATCCCTGTTGCCTGATTAACAGGTGCAGTTGCCGTCGGGGGTGGCGTGGGGAGTGCAGGGGGAAGTGGGAATAGGTTCCTCTCCCTCTCGCGTGGGCGGGGATGGTGGCGGGTAGAGCAGAAGAGCTCAGGAAGTGCACAGGCTGCAGCCATTTCCTGCTCTTTGTGCGTGCGTGTGTCTCGGTGTGTGTTTGTGTGTGACACAAATAGATTCAGGCAGCAGCGGGGCGTGTGGGGGGGGGGGGAGAGGCGGCGACGGCGGCTGAGGAGGTGGAGACTGCCGAGCGGTGGCGGCGGCAGCAGCAGCAGCAGCGCCTCAGCATCTCTGCCTCCTTCTTTGCCTGCCTGCCTGCCCTGCCTGCCTGCCGCTGCATCCAGCGTTGCGGCCAACCGCAGAGGCCAGCCGCATCCTCGCCTCCACCGCCAGGTAAGAGGGAAAGATTTCCTTGCTCCCCCCCCGTCCAGGGACCCTCCTGGGCATAATATGGCACTGCGCTCGCCGCATGGCTGAGGGGGGGGGGGGGGAGCCACCATCGAGCGCGAGGCGGAGGGGCCGTGATTGCGGCTCCAGGGGGACGGGGGTGGGCGGGCGATCGCCTCTTGGCGGCTTCCTCGGCACGAGAGCTGTCTGCGGCCGGGCTGGGGAGAGGGAGGGACGGGCAGGCGGGTGGTTAAAACGAATGGCAAAAGGCGCAGGTGCGATTCGGCGGCTCCTTCTGCCCCAGCGACAGGAATTGGGAGCTCCCCCCCTCCCTTCCCCCGTCCGTTCATTCATCCGCTGCCGGCCTCCCCCGCGTGGGCCGATCGCGGTGAGGCTGCTTGCTCTTGGGTGGGGTGGAGGAGGGTCGTGGAGGCAGTGCTGTCCGGGAAGGTTCCCTGGGCGCAAAATAAGAAGCTGCCTCCTAGGAGCTGAGTGTGACAGCTTTGCTGAGAAGGGCGGCTCGGCATGAGACTGCAAAGCTCTGCCATGATTCAAACCGCTCTGCAACAGGCTTCTAGCCAGACCCCGGGCTTTCTCCTTTTTCCTTTCTTTTTTGCTTGGGGTCGCCATCTGCAAAGAAGGGGGCGAGTGGGGGTGGCAGAAAGTAGGTGCAGGTGCTGCTGTCGTTCTTCTGCCAAGAAACTGTGCCCAGCTTGGCCCCAAGGAAGGATTTTCCAAGAGATATCCCAGAATGCTTAGAGCTACCTGTGATATTCAAGGCCTCCTTGTTTATTATAGTGCACCAACCAAGTAACAACCATGTGATCAAGCTTTAGTGATGGTTGGGGATTTTTTGTATGAAAAATATGATCATCCCTGAAATTCTGTATGAAATGAAATGCTTATTGGATCTTTCTTAAGAAGCAGATTGCGTTTAATTAAGCAATGCCTTTGAGGCTCAAGTCCTAGCCATCCGCATGACAATTGACCAGTAATTTAGTCAGTTAGATGTTTGGGTGTTTTTTTAAGTTGGAAAATTGAAGGTGTGGTGCATAGATCTGGGTATGGGAGGGGAATGGAAAATGCTGCAAAGGGAAATTATTTGGATTCAGAGCAAGCATGCACATTGTCAAAACAGAAAAATAAAAAAAAAGATGACGAAGTGGCAAAGATGAAGGCATGAATAAATAATCACCAAAGTAAAAATATTTTCTGTGAGTCATACCGAAAGAAAAAAGAGGTTAGAGCCAATGGGAATCATGGACATGAACCTTGAGGAATGAGAGGTACTATAAACCTACTCAATATATGTTTTAGATTGAGCAAAAATAAAGCAATCCTGATTTTTCATTTCCTTCTTCTCCCATATCTACATTCCATCCTTGAGAATACATTAAAACAACATTATACAGAAGTATTTGTCTGAGTCAAACTTTTGAGCCCACAAGGTATGAGTGGGCTGGAAATGAGTTAGCTTGTTTCTAGTGCCAAGAAAGTCCCAAATGATAGAAGATGAATGGGTTTTGCAGAGAACCACTCCATAAGTCACAGCTGAGATCTCTGAAAAAATGAGAGGAGGACAAATAGAAGTGGCTGTATTTTGGTGAAGATTCTCTGGGCTCTTTTTAGTTTGTGACCAGTAGAAGTTAAATTTAAACAAACAAAGAACCCAAGACTTGGAGTTTGTAGACAAGAAGGATATTGCTGTTAGTGATACAGCGAGGCCTCCTGGGCCATCTGTTGCTGTCATTGTGATGTTTAGAGCGGTAGGATTTCACATCACAAGAATTTCAAGTAATGAGGTTGAACTGACCCGTTGAGTACAGGAAATAGACATGCAATGATCAGGTGTTATTCCTGTCTGTTTTGTTAGAGGAAAAACGAAGACCCTTGTGCATATAGAGGATTTTTGGTTGGTGAAATGTATGGTATCAGCTTAGTCCAACTATTTTTAAATCATGCTTTGTTCAACACAGGAGTGCTCAAAGTGGGAGATGTACTTCTCCAAAGAAGTGGCCAAGGAAATGGCCCTTACCAATGATCCATACCCCTCTAAATTAATGTGACAGAAGTTTCCCTGTGTATTAATTGGCAGTATGCATTTGTGTGTATCACCTAGGCCAGCCTTCCCCAGCTTGGTGCCCTCAAGATGTTTTGGACTTCAATTCCCATCAGCCCCAGGCAGCATGGCCAATGGTCAAGAATTCTGGCAGTTGTAGTCCAAAACATTTGGAGGAAGGCTGATCTAGGCCATCTTTTTTCTTGGAGGTCTGTTTTGCTTTCCTGGGATCCTTCCCAGTTCTTCTTTGTTCTTTTTAGCCTCTCCTTTATTTATATAATTTTTAACTCCATCTTTCAGCCCAGGCAAACCCCCAAGGCAGATTACAATCATGAAAAACAAACAAGAAAATACAAAAAACACTATTGCCAATAAAAAGGAGAAACTAAAATTAGGGGAACAAAAACTGGACTTGAACTGCAGTCATATACACACTTACCTATATGTGATACCTCTGAGTAGATATGCTGATCTCAGAATAAGAGTTAAAAGCTACTCCTAAAAGTTGAAAGACCTTCCGGGGTGTCTTCCAGTGCTATATTAGAAATTGAATTCAGGATGGAAAACTGGAGAAGCCACTGTATGCATATAAGAGTTTATTTATGCATATAGAGCTTTTTGATGCCTTGCCACTGTTTCATATATTTGGAGAGGCTCAAATGGTTGTTCTCTTAATTTAGGGTGAATGTAAATGAAGACTGAATTGCCTCATAGTGAGTGGCACTAACTGTTGAAATCTAGTCATTTTGGTAGCATAGTAACAGTAACCACCAGTGAGCAAATGTTTATTCATTTATTTATTTAGAGTATCTTTATCCCACTTCTCAACCAAAAAGGCTCCCAGAGTGCCTTATAAATAATCAGGAATTAGGAATACGGAAGGAAGAGGGAAAACTTATTAGGTCTTTCAGCAGGGCTGGTGGAATGGCCCTGCTTCCCCATCTCATCTCCCTCAGCAAAGCCTGTTGGAATGGCTGGTGGTGGTGACAGTTGAAGGAGGAGGGTTTAGCCGCCTTGAGTCCCAGTATTGGGAAAAAGGCAGAATAATAATAATCATCATCATCATCAATCAACAACAACTGAACCCACCACTGGAAGGCTCACTGTGTCAAACTTTGAGGCGCTGCGCTGTTATTATAATTAATTTATCCAGCACCATCAGTGAGCATGGCACTTTACAGAGTACAAGTGGACAGGTCCCTTCTACAAGGAGTATATAATCTAAAATTTGACACAGGGGAAACAACAGAGGGAGGGGACAACATTTATCTTTTTCAGATGTAATGCTAAAGTATGGTTTATGTGAATGAACCTTGGTTTTGAGCTCATGCTCCTCTGACATGGCAACAGGAAGAAATCAGAAGATTTTGATTCCATTTTCAATTAACCAAGGTTTATGGTGTCTTAATCCAGATCTGTGGTTAAACTATGGTTTAGGGCAGGGGTCCTCAAACTTTTTACATGGGGGCCAGTTCATTGTCCCTCAGCCTGTTGGGGGGCCGGACTCACTGGGACTCCCCTGTGCCACCTCCTTCATGCTGCCCCCCGCCACCGCTGCAGGACCGCCCTGCTGCCGCCCCCGCAGGACCCCCTGCGCCATCCCCCGCTGCCGCTGCAGGACCGCCCCGCTGCCCCCCGCTGCTGCCGCCACCGCAGGACCCCCCCGCCCCCGTAACCCACCCCCCCGCCGCCATAACCGCCGCCGCCGCCCCGCCGCCATCCTACCTGGTCCCCTGCGCGCTGCTGCTGCTGCCAGTGCCTCCGCCACAGCCTCCGCTTGAGGCCGCCGCCGCCAACGCTCCGTCGCATCCATCCTGGACTCCGCCCGCGCTCAGTTTTGAAAAACAGCGCGGGCGGGGTCCAGGATAGACGCGACGGAGCAGGGTCCCGTTGCGTCACTTCCGCCGTGCTGGAAGTGACGCGACAGGACCAGCGGGCGGTGAGGCGGATGAGGTAAAGCCCCCCTGCCCCCCACCGTAACCTGCCGCCCCGCCCCCCCACCCACCGTAACCCGCCGCCCACCCACCGTAACCCGCTGCTTCCCGCCTTCATCCCAGCTGCCGTCCTACCTGGCCTCCACCACCGCCCGGGTCCGCCGGCGCTGTTCCAGTGCGTCCATCCTGGACCCCGCCCGCGCTCAGTTTTGAAAAACAGTGCGGGCGGGGTCCAGGATGGACACGCCGGAGCAGGGTCCCGTCGCATCACTTCCGCCGCGCCGGAAGTGATGCGACGGGACCAGCGGGCGCCGAGGTGGATAAAGTAAAGCCTGTCCGCGCCCCGCTACTGGCTAAGCCACCCCTCCTCCCCTTCCCCCTCCCCCGCAGGAGATGCAGGGCGGCAGGCAGGCAGGCGGCCCGGCAGGTGGCCCATGCCCCCCCCCCGCCGGCTCAGCCGTCCCTCTTCCCTCACATATCTAGATCGGCCGCCGGGCCGGATGAAAAGACCCGGCGGGCTGGATGTGGCCCGCGGGCTGTAGTTTGAGGACCCCTGGTTTAGGGAAACAAGTCATGATTGTAAACCATGGTTTGAGGTTGGCTTTACCCCCTAAACCATAGTTAAGACTAGTTTATTTGGTTTTGGACATAATGAGTTACTGTAGTTAGTTGAAAATGGAAGTGAAAGTTTCCATTTTCTTCCTCATGGCTGTGCTGGAGAGAAGTTAGAGTGAGCTCATGAGCCCAAGGCTTGTTCACATCATGCATTGTATTCATAGATTTCATAGATTCATAGAGTTGGAAGGAGCGTACAAGGCTATCGAGTCCAACCCCCTGCTCAATGCAGGAAACTAGAGGAGGGGTCTCCCATCCAAGTAATAACCAGGCCTGACCCTGCTTAGCTTTCCACACTCAGACAAGCTGAGCCAGCATGAGCCAATTCAAATGCAGCCATTGCATTTCCTATTGCAACATACTTGTATTAGATAAGAATGTTCTGTTTTTTTCATTATAAGAAATCATCAAGCTTTATAGACAGCAACAAAAGGAGAGATTTTCAAATAATTGTGCTAATATTTAATTATCTAAGCTTGTCATTGGAGAGTTGTTTTAATTATCATATGAAGTATGGTGTTTTAATAGGAAGTGCTTTAATGGTATATCTTCCATCAACCAAAATTATGCATATAATAACTGACCAAGCAAAACAACAGGTGTTTCTAAAACACTACTTGGATCCCCTAATAGTTCCTCTTGCTACAAAGTGAAATACCCATAAAATACCCGAAGGAGCACATCTCTCTCTGTCATCCTGTCGATATCTTGAGATCCTTGGAAGAGGCTCTTTCCTATGTACCCCTTTCTAGGAGAAGTACACTAGTGAAAGAACCTTTTCGGTGATGGTGCGGTGCCCTGATTGTGAGTACCCTCTCCATAGAGGTACAACTCTTACTAACACTGCAGTCCTTTTGTCACCAAGTTAAAACTTTTTTTTTCTTTGCCCAGGCATTTTAATGTCAGTCTGCTTGAATATTTTAGCTGGTTCTAAACTGTTTGAGGAGGAGGATGCTGTTAGCTGTTTTATTTTGCATGACTATTTTGTGTGACTAGTTTTGGTCATGTTCTTGAATGCTGCCCTGCCATCCCCAAGAATGAAGGATGATTTTAAAATATTTGAATTAACAAATAAATAAAATCCTAAAGTGGCGGCATATGGTGGGAATGAATATTATCTCAGATAGAATTAAGAGGATCAGAAGTAGTAACAAAAATGTTATCGGCAACTTTAGGCTCATTATAGATCAGCAATCTGGCTCGCATGGAGAGCCTCCGCAGATATAGGAGGCTCTCCTCTTCAGACAGTAGGCTTCCATGAGTAGAAGGCGACGGACGTGACGGCAGAGAGAAGCGGGGCTGGAGTGTTCCCTCTCCTTATGCATTTGCTCTATTCAGGTGTGGAACACCTGAACAGAGCTCAAGTGTACATAGGATTGTAGCCAAAGTGAGGTAATTGCCAATGTAAACTGTCCTGAACTCATTAGAAGAAGGGATGGGATTCAAATGAAATATATGATTGATAGATAGATAGATAGATAGATAGATGGGACAGCTGACACAAATAGGGTGGCTTCTACAATTCATGTATTAATTTGGAATACTGAGTATTTAAGAAGTCCTATACATTATTCCAAATGAGAATACATTATTCCAAATGGGAACTGAGAAGTCCTATACATCATTCCATCCTGAGAATTCATTGCGAATTCTGAGTTTAATTAAGTTTATTTCACTTGGGTCTGTTTAATTGCTTGTGACTTTTAAAAATTCCATGTAATGTATGGCATTCAGTTTCATTTTGTTGTACTTTCTTCCACAATATCAGAAATTAGTAAGCAAACTACGCAGTCCCAAAATGGGAAAGAACAAATGCCAAAGGTAACACTGAGATTTTGTTAACTGAGAAAGTGAACATGGTTATGTAAATTTTGAAAGTGATATTTCTTGTCATGTGCAAAGCAAGATTCAGTTTAGAAGATCTTGTAAAACTCTTTTTATAGCTGCGCTGGTTACCGGTGTGTTTCTGAACACCAATTCAAAGTGCTGTTTTTGACCTTTAAAGACTTAAACAGTTTGAGACCAAATTACTTGAAAGACCGCCTTCATCCATATCAGCCTGCCCACACTTTAAGATCAGCAAGCAAGACCATTCTCACTTGCCCACCTTTGAGGGCAGTTAGATGGGTGCGTACACGAGAGAGGGCCTTTTCTGCAGTGGCCCCACACTTCTGGAATGAGTTGCCATCAGGGGTCCGCCAGGCCCCATCATTGCAGGCTTTTGGGAAAAACCTGAAAACTTATTCCTTTATTTACACCTTCCCCTGATTATGTTTTATTGGACTTGGTTGTAGCTATAATTGTGTGTTGTAGGTTTTGTCTTATGCTGGTATTTGTAGTTCTTTAGAATGTTTGCTGTTTTTATTATCACATCGGTTTTTATTATGTGAATTTTCCTGTTGTATGCCGCCTTGGGAAGGCTCTTGCCCTGAAATGCGGCCAAGAAATATTTTAAATCAATCATTAAATCGTAAGCATATTGAGGCTGCAATCCTATGCAGACTTACCTGGGGGTAAGCCCCATTGAACATAGTGGGACTTACTTCTGATTACATATGCATAGGATTGCACTGTGAGTGTATGATTTAAAACCTGCAATTCCTTCCTTTCTCTCTTTCCTTATTGATTGTATCCCACCTTTCCATATTGTGTTCAGGGTGGTTAATAAAATCAAGGTTCCAAAAAAGGAATGACTAAAAATCAATACAAATATAAAAATGTGGGCTGGCACCTCTCTCTACTGTTGCCAAGATTACCAGTGTTAAACCTCCCCCCCCCCCCAAACAACCGTGTATGTTAGCAAACAGGATTTTCGCCTCCTCTAACACATCATTTAGCAGATGTGGAGGAGGTTTACATTTGCATAGTGTGAAGTCATGACTCATGTAGCCCCTCTTCCTATCTGATTGCCGTGTGTTCACCGGGTACAAAGAACCATGGGGGAATTGTGACCTCTTCCCCTCACCTCTTTTCGCCATGACCATTTTGAGTGTAAATGTGCATTGTCCAAAGGCTGTGTCAGTGCTGGGCCATGGGCAGCCAGGAGCGCAGGATACTAGAGGTACGGGTTCCCACCCCAGCGAAATGGGACTGGAGCTTGGAGCAGCCATGGCAGGATTTGCAGGAGGCCTGGGCAAGACTGGCAAGTCAGAAAGACAGTGGAGAGAGACTGGGAATAGGTAAGAAAGCTAGGCAGCTAGAAAGCAGAGAAGGCCAGAATGTGGTTTCTGCCCAGGCAAAGGCCCAAGACTGACCTTGAAGCTACTAGGCCAGGCCAGGGAAGTGGGGAAGCCAATGGGCAGCCTGGGTAGGTGCTGCTGTGCTATCCTGGAACTGGGAGGATAATCGAGCTGTTTCAGGCTTCCTTGTGTAACCTTCAGTGGCTCAACACAAGAGCAGTAACATACCTACATATCCGGAGGCCCCGATTCTAGTCACATGGCTGTTCTTGACAGGCTGGCGTATGAAATGGCCTCAAAAGGGAAACCAGTATCAGATGTATTTTGTGATCTCTATTCTGGTGCCATCATTCTGGATGGTATGGGTGAGGATTGGTTCCCCCCCACCCCTTTTATCTAGGGTCCACCACTCCGTCCCTTCTTCCTTTTTGATAACAAGGACAGCTGCAGCAAGGGACAGAATGCTGGTGGTGTCCCGATAACATTTCCTTTGGCATGGAAGATGATAGGTACATTTTGCTCATGTTTATGACAGGTGTTCAGGTTGGGGTGGGGTGTTCTCTAGGTCAGAACTGCTCATAATATATGGCTTTTAGAGAAGGCTTTTGCAGTGTGTCTTGACTCACATGCTTGAGTTATCTGAATCTAGTCGCTCTGAACGCATCATTTTCTGGTATCCTGTGGCTCTCCTTTCGTGGTACCCTGTGACCTTCATCGCATAACATTGCTGACCCGGTTGGTGGACAAATTGTCCAAAATAGGCCCACATTTGCTATTTTGCATTGTTTATTTGACTCCTGCTAGTCATGTGCAGTTTGACTCATCCTGCTGAGCCTCTACTCTGGTTTTTGAAATTCCACAGGCGTTGCCCACACACTGTCAAGGCCTTTCCCAACCTTCTGTATCCTTGAAAACAAAAAATGTAATTGTCATGATGCTGAATTGCACATCAGTACCAAAGTCAGTGTTTGTGTGGCATGATAATAGAATTACAGGATCCACGCAGCTCTGGATGATGCCATTCCATTCCATTGCTTGATTTGTTTGTTTGGTAGTTGGTTGAATAGTTTTTATGGCTCTTATCTTGTAATGTTATAATTGTATTTGTTATCATATTAATGTACTCTGTCATGGGATCCCTTGTAGATGAAGGGCACTTTATAACATTTGAAATAAATCAAATCAAGGGCCTCTTTGTCACAAAGTCAGCGCAGGTTATTCCCTCACTGAAGATGGAGCTGTCCTAGGTTGATTTCTGAAGCACATGCTCCTTGTTAAACATGGAGGAGCTATTCTGTTGATCCCCAGAGGATGGTGACTGCACATTTATGTAAGCAATTGCCCAGGCCAGTTGAGTAGCTTGTCTATATCCATCAGAGAGCAAGTTCATTCCAGAGAGCAAAAGGTCAGCCTAGCGTAGCATGATTTTACAGAGGGAGTTGCTGATTTAGGCCGGTTTTGTGATGCCTTGAAATACTTAAATGCTCTGCTCAGGCCTGAGTGAAGAAAGGAAAGCATTGCATGGAAAATATTTTTTAAAAAAGAAAAAAACAGGACTCCAGATTTTTTGGAGATAGTGATTAGTGTGCTACATCATTTTATTTGAAGCAGACTGTTTTCCCGTGTGAAAGGTAAAACTTCTCCTTTTGTAAAAGCCCTCCTTTCAAGCTTGCTGATATAATTCACCTCTTGCATAGTTATATGTTAAGAGTTTGGTGTTGCAACGGTTGCTTGTGAGACATGACAATGCAGGAAGTGTTGCACCTATACATGAACCACAAAAGAGTACAGCTTATTTCCCTCCATCCTGTGTTGTTCCCTTTTGAGCTTCAGTCAACCCTGCCCGATATAAGCTGCGAGACACAGATGGCTTCTGTTGGCGAATACTCCATGCTGACCTTTTGATCACTGACCCAATGACCCCATTGCCATATCGTTGAAAAAGAAGGACTCTCTTTGGCTTGGGCTGGTTGCGAAGATGAGGATAGTATTAAGAAGTAGATTGTATTGGCATTCATGGGAAAGCTTGGTAGATCTATTATTACAACAACAAAATCGCTCTTTAGAAATCATGAATTGGAGAGGAAAAGGCAAGAGATTAGTGTAAACCTTCTCATCTATCAGAAGAAACCGTTGTAGATAGAGATGCCACTTTTTCTTTTCTGGCAATTTTTCTTTTCTTCTTTTCTGTACCTTGAACAGCTGCATGATGGGAAAAAATTTAGTGGGTGGAAACTTTTCCTGGTGTGGAAATTACGTAATGCGAAAAGCTTCCTCCAGGTGTAACTGCTAAAGGCACAGGGACCCAGCCAAAAAATAAGTTGGCAACCCTAATTATGTCCAGTATGTACATTTTGTTTCACCATTCTTTCATTTAAATTATTTTTTAAAAATTTAAATATTTTTGTCTCTTTATGGTAAAGGTATCCATGACTAGAGTCCCAGTGTGCTGTTTGAGAGGAAAAAAAGCCTGTTCCCGTTTTGCAGTTAAACTTTTCTAAGAAGCAATATTTGAATGATAACTATGGTGAACACCTATGGCTACAGAGGGGGTTGCCAGCTTCAGACCTCTTCTAGGTTCCTTTGCTTTTAAGACCAGCTTCAAATAGAGCAGGAGCAGCCATGTCTGCTGAACCTCTCGCTGCCATGAATCTGTTAAAACACACATAAGTCTCCTTCATTCCACGAGTTGGCCACTTTTTTTCTCCTGAACACATGCAGCATTTAGAAGGCCGTGCCTGTGTTTTGTGCCTTCACTGATTTGCAGCACAAGGAATGAAATCTGTTATATTGCATGGAGTTTGCAATCAAGAGATCTCAGGTTTATTTTTATTTTTTTAAGCAGCTTTCTAGTCCCATGATTGTAAAGAGAAACTTGGGCATGTATGTTTATTGATGCCCAGAAACCAAAGGGACTATTGGAGATACTTTGAACATGATGTCAAATGGGGTAATCTGCAAGCATAAGTGACTTCTGGTTTTCGTTTTCTGCGCTTGTTGCCCATTCTTCAAAATTCACAGATGAAAATAGGGATGCTCTTGTTACACTTGTAACATTCCCTTTCTGAAACCAGTGGTTGCTCCCTGGGGCACCCCACTCCTCTTCTAAGCCTGCTGCACACTTTAAAATACTAGGTATTATCATCATAGATTTAGCACCATAAATAAATCCTTCATATCACCTCACACATCACCATAAAGACAATGCTTTTCTATGGAAGCATTTGTCACAAGTATCTGCAAGTCAGCATGTGTGAACCAGCCCTGAAAGCAGCAGGAATACATAGGATAAATACCATTTCACAGAATTACATTATGGGATGTAACCCCATAATGCAAGATTTCAGTGAGATCAACAAAGAGTTGTTTCCGTACCTCTGAGGGATCATTATTGCAATGTGTGTATTCCTCAAGAGGATTTCTGCCCCTCCTTCCTTTGGGTTGCTACCAGGACAATGAAATTCAAGCTTTCAGGTTCTAGTAGTGTGTAAGAACTTTCAGATTAATTCCTTTAATTCCATATGTCACCCTTCGAGAAGTTTCGTGTTATAAATCACTCTGACCATGAAGCCTGGGCAGGCAGCTGCTTTGCCCTGACAGCTGTTTATCACGCTTCTAAGGACCATTTCAGAATTGACTCATCTGATTGTTGTCCCCATCTGTCGTCTCTTCTGTACTTAAGTCATAATGCACTTTGAATCACAGTGCCTCACTGAAAGTCATATGTTTCGAGGTGCCTCTGGCCCACAAATGCATCAAGATAAATGCACATTCATAAGAATTCATGTACTGATATGCCAAAAACACACACACCCTCTTGCTATACATGGATCCTTCGGCATATCTTTTTTTTAGTCTGTTCAGGAGATTGCCCTTAAAAGCAGTAGTAAAAAAAAAACACCAGCCCTTAAAAGCAGTAAGTGTCACAGACATCTGTGGGTTATTTATTTTTCTGATGTGAGTAATGACAAAGCACACAGAATATCAGAAAAACACGTGTCCTTTGGATCAGCCAAATTAACCAGTATGAACTGGTAAGAAGTTAAGAACTATCAAAAGAAGCTGGAATACAGGGGGACATGTTTTCTCAATGTTACTTCTACATCAGAGGACATATCATTCCTGTCAATACTGAACAGGTGGTTGAATGTTTTATCAGTTTGGAAGTGAAACAGGACCACCCAAAAATAAGGGAGCATTTTGACATACTCCAAGGACTCCCTATTTACATGAAACTATAAAGTTTGTAAATTAAAAGGGATTTAAAACAAAACACTAAAATGACTCGACGAGGGCCTGTGAACTTCCAGATGTAACAGAATTCACATTGAATGTCAGAGGCAGGAACTGCTATCTTTGCTGACATCTTTTGTTGCAAGGTGATGTGCTGCTACCCAGTCACAGGCTATGCTGAAATCTTGATATTTCCCCCCATTGCTTTGTATTGGCAACAGCAAAAAAGAGAGGTCTAAAGGAACTAGAAGTTGGGCAGACTGTGTGAGTCTATAAATGTAGTCTATGGTTGAGAGCCATTGAGACACAAAATGTTAGAGTGTCATTTGAGGGGGGAAAGAAAAAACAGAAAACAAGAGACAGAGAGGAAAATGGCTTGATCAAGCCCCCAACAGCTATACTGAGTAGCCTGGACAGGTGACTAGGATTGCAGGGGATGGGGAGATGCATACTATTAGGTTAAAACATTCTCCTCCCTGTGCTATATTGGGATGCTTTGGGGAAATGGAAAAGAAAAAGGACACTTCTGCTATATAACTATGAAATAAGGCTTGGGACTGAAAACCATCTCCAGACTTGAGCCTTCTAGCACTGTATAAGCCTAAAAACATAGTATTGTATTGTCAAACTACCAATTATTCCTTGCTTGTCATCTGTGACTCTTTATATCTTTCTCAGGACAAACACACTCATCCACCTGTACACCATACAGTTGTGATGTTGCCTTGTGTTCGCTGCTTTTATATGTAATAAAGTAATCCTCTGAGAGCCTTCTCAGTGGCTGCTCCAAGGCTGTGGGAGTCCCTGCCAAGGGAGGCTAGGTTGGCTCCCTTTCTGCTGTCCTTCTGCTGGCAGGCAAAGAGGTTTTTATTCAGTCGGTCAGGCCTTTGGTGTTTAAGCATGCTGTTGGATAGGGTGCCGTTTTATTTATTTATTTATTTATTTATTATATTTATACCCCGCCTTTTTTCCTGCAAGGAACCCAAGGCGGCTTACATAATCCTCCTCCTCCTCTCCATTTTATCCTCACAACAACCCTGTGACGTAGGTGAAGCTGAGAGTCAGTGACTGGCCCAAAGTCACCCAGTGAGTTTCATGGCCGAGTGGGGACTAGAACCCAGATCTCCCGAGTCCCAGTCCAACACTCTCACCACTACGCCACACTGGCTCTCTTTTATTGTTGTTGTTGTTTTTTATTGTTTTTTATTGTTTTATTTTATTTTATTCTTTTATTGTTGTGTTTTTAATTATACTTTTCATATATTTGTTTTATTACTGTTTTAGGGTGCAATCCTGTGGGCACTAGATGCTGTCTAGACAGCCATAGGAAAATTCAGAGTCCCAGCTTCGACATCGGAAATTCGGAGTGCCCTCCCTCCATAATCACAGCCAACGTGGTTCTTTCTGCGCCGGCGGCGGCTCCGAAGCCGCAAGACCAACCTTGGAGCTGGCGCTGGGTGGATGGGGAGGGGAGGAGCGAGGCACAACCGTGGTATGAGGAATCCGATGAGCTGAATGGAAAATTTAGATGGACAAAATCGGCCATCTAAGGGTTTGGAGGGCAAGAGAGGCACAGAGGCAATCCTTGCCTCCGCATTCCTCCTGCCTTCCATAGGATGCCCGTAATCCTCCGAGTTCGGAGGGTTATGGGCAGCCGCATTGGATCACGCTGCCCATCAAGTTTCTATTTATCTATCTATCTATCTATCTATGGTTTTATTTTTATTTATTTTATTTAATATTTTTTATTTTTTAAATGAACGCACATACAAAAAGAAAATAAACCCACAAATCCATATAACTACAAAGTGCACCCGTCACCACGCCCCCCCCCAAAAAAAATTCTATCCACATAATCCATTATTAATCTGTATTCCAAAAATACATCATATCTTGACATGGCTTACTCCCTTTTCCCTTTACTAAAACATAATCTAAAAATGGTCCCCATATATCCTTAAAATTATTTTTCTTTAATTGTCCCTTTTTACATTTAATACTACATGTTAATTTATCATTTACAGCAATATCCCACACCTCTTTATACAAATCTATAATTAAATACTGATGTTGAACTTTCAATTTCCTTGCTATCAATAACCTCCCCGCCGTTAACAAATTTACAATTAATTCCTTTACCTCTTGAGAACACAGAAGTTTCTCCGTTATTGATAACAATGCTAATTTTGGACAGACCTCCAAATTAATGCCAATAATTTCTGAAATTTCTACAAAAATGTTATTCCAAAAATCCAAAACGCTTTTACAACTCCACCATATATGAGCATACGTATCAAGTTCCTGACATCCTCTCCAACACAATGGAGCACAATTACTATCTATTTTATTTAATCTTACTGGAGTTATCTATGGTTTTAAGCCACCTTGAGTGCCATTTTCTTGGTAGAAAGGTGGGGTACAGAGCAAATAAATAAACAGCAAATAAATACATAAATAAATAAAACCATTTATATAGTGCTATTTTTTCCACATAATTTATCTCAAAAATACTCTACATAAATTATCTCAAAAATACTCTCCATAAATTATCTCAAAAATCCTTACAAAAATCCTCCTGGAGTTATCTGGTATTCCAATATAACAGATGTAGAGAAAGGGCTGAGAGAGAGTTGGGGTAAGCCATTTGTTCTTTCTGTGTCTCTCTTCTCCATATTGGGAGAACAATAGTTTCCTCCGTCAAGAGTGTAGTAAGCATACGTTTGATATATTTGTCCATGTGAACATTACCTCGATGTGCTATGGTGGAAATGACTATTTCATCTCAAGAAAGCTTAGCAGAGGAGATCCCTGGAATATCCTCACGTGGCTTCAGTGAGCTTGATTCCTCTTGTGGGGAATGCACTTCTGTACATATTTATTTATTTATTTTTATTTTATTTATTTACATTTATTAATCGCCCATCTGGCCGACAACCGGCCACCCTGGGCGATGTACAAAATAAAATATTTAACAAGATAAAATACATTTAAAACAAGATAAAATACATTTAAAACAGTATTAATTTTTAAAAAAAATCTTAACCCACCCCATATTCCCACCTGAACAGCCAGGTTTTTAATGAGCGGCGGAAGCTCAGCAGAGAGGGGGCATGGCGGAGGTCACTTGGGAGAGAGTTCCACAGTACGGGGGCCGCCACAGAAAAGGCCCTCTTTCTCGTTCCCACCAGTCTAGCTGCTCTGGCTGAAGGGACAAGGAGAAGGCTGTCTGTGGCAGATCTTGTTGAGCGGCCTACTTAGTGTTGCTGGAGACGCTCCTTGAGACATACATAAAGACAGTATGAGCAGTTAAGGGAAATCCTCCTGAATAACCATGAAAGGAGTATCTTAACACTGTTACCCTTTGGTTATGTGAACAGTCGTGCAGCCTGATCCTGTGTATGTTTACTCAGTAGTAAAACCCACTGGGGCTTACTCTCAGGTAAGTATGCACTGTATTGCAGCCTGAAGCTGTAATCTAATCCATAGTTATAGCATGTTTAAAATCCATTGATTTTAATCGGATACGTTTAACTGCATGTTGTCTAATTTGCTTCCATTCATTCTGGATCTCTTTTTAATTTTTCTGAATTTGGGTCTCTAACATCACCTTGTTTTCTTTGAGTTTAGTGGCGAGTCTGAAAGCTCAGAGCCATGACGACTCACGTAACACTGGAGGATGCTCTGTCTAATGTGGACCTACTGGAGGAGCTGCCATTACCTGATCAGCAGCCATGCATCGAGCCACCTCCATCATCTATCATGTACCAGGTAAGCAGCTGCTCTTCAGACATCATATCCCAGAAGGACTGCATAACTCATTTCTGCAGTTCTTGGTGTTTTGAAGATAAGCAGAAAACATTGCCATTTGATAAAAATGCAGGACAATAAGCAAGAGGTGGAGAGCAAAGTGTGGGAGAAGGCAAGTGAAAGAAAAATACAAATTGCTACAGCATCAAGAGAACATGAATCATGGAATCATTATGGGTCAGACATAATGCTAAACCATAGTTTAGTGTTATGAGAATGAGCCTAACCTCTGCCTAGGTTCATTGATGTTTCCACTTGGTTAGTAGAAACAAACTAGCTTCAAACCATTGTTTGTGAAGCTGGCTTGTTTCAACAAACCATAGTTAACCACAGTATAGGATTCAGATGGCAGGCTAAACTTTGGTTAATCTAAAACAGAAGTGTATGCTTCTGATCTCCTTGTGGAACACTGGAGAAGGAAAGCCAGGGAATCCATGGTTTATTTTAGACCAAGCTGATCAGTTCTCCTTTATGTTTAGTGAACCTATATATTTATATAACATAAAGAAATAGTTGACTCTTTATGGAAGTAGCATTTCTAAATTCAGCGGGGGAAAGGTAGTGGTAAAAATTTTGTAAACTTGTTAAGTGGCATAATCCTGCCCTTTTCAGTTATCAATTTCCATCCAATGCATGTTGTACAATCAAGACACATAATGTGGTCTTCTGCTAAAGGTGGTCAGTGCTACACTGGTTGGCATTATGCCACCTGCTTCTAATAACAAATCCTTTCTCTACTGTGTAACTTAGTTTTGCCTTACAAAAGAACATGCATACAAATCAGAGATTTTTTTCTCCTGTGTTGGCCTTAATATTTACAACAGAGCAGGAATCTGAGGAGTTGGTGAGGAGGAAAGATGTGGGAGAGTCAGTCCGATGCCATATGTTCTTTCCGTTTTGACTGTTTAGGTAATGAAAGATACCTACCTAACCACTGCCACCCTATTTGTGGTGGAAGAGGGCTTACAACGGATAATATTCCTGGCCCAGGATAATATTCCTGGTTTTCACTATTTCTCTCTTAGGTGTTTTTTCCCCCTGACATCCTATGGGGAAAGTTTGATTCCAGACACAGGGAAAGCAGTGCAACCTTTTATTATATTGCAATTTCCATCCTTAGATTCATTGCCCATCCTTCAAAGAGGGTTCTGTTGATGCTGTATTGTTGTTGAAAAATATATTGGTTATAGATGTGCATTCTAAGTACACTAATTATCTAATAAGCATGAATTCACATGTCTTAACTGTTTGAATCAGCCACCACATTGTGACCCACTGCATCCTGTGGTTTCCTAAAAAACCCAGCATGGCTCCCCCTATTGACATGAGGTGATAAAAGGCAGTGATCTTGCAGTGACTACGTATTGAATTCACAGTGGGGCAGTACCTTTATTAGGACCAGCTAAAATGCCGCAGAAGAGTATGCAAGCTTTCGAGGTCTCCAGAACTCTTCATCAGGCTAGATCAGGGATAGGCGACTTGGTGCCCTCCAGTTGTTTTGGACTACAACTGCCATCAGCCCAACCAGCATGGCCAATGGTGAGGAATTATGGGAGATTTAGTCCAAAACACCTGAAAGGTCCTAGGTTGCCTGCCCCTGGGCTAGATGGTGCAAAAAACTGGGGGGGGGAGCAGAAAAGTACAAAGATAAGGCCAGAAGTTGTGAATGTATGTGCTCAGTTTATCAAATGATAAGTGGAGCTACCATGTATATAGCCGTGTGTGAACTCACCCTAATTTTAACTGTAAATGGTGTTAACCTTTGTATCTTGATTTGTTCTCAGGCCAACTTTGACACCAACTTTGAAGACAGAAATGCTTTTGTAACTGGCATTGCCAGGTATATTGAACAAGCTACAGTGCACTCAAGCATGGTAAGTGTCAAAGATACACAGCCAGCTTCACTAAAGGGGACCCGGTGTACACGTTGCTGAACTATAATTGGTTTTCTGTGATGGCCAGCACTGCCATTCTGCCACAAGGTGTATCTCTGTTTCAGAATGAAATGCTGGAGGAAGGGCATGAGTATGCAGTGATGCTTTACACCTGGAGGAGCTGTTCCAGGGCCATTCCCCAGGTAAGTTGGACACTAACCCAGCTCGCTCAGACAGAAATTATAGTCTGGTAGGATCAAGGGATAGAAATGCCTAGAATGCTGGCAGAGAACTCAAGCTAAGTTCTAGGAGTGGGGGTTCTGATTGGGTCCCAAGATGTTGCTGAGGATGCTATAGGCTTCCCATCCACTCGCTTGCAGAGCCTTCATGGAGTAGGTGCTGGCAGGGCTCCCAAACATGTGTGTGTGACTATATGTTGACAGGTGCGGTGGGTGTTATTGGGTGAGGAGTTTGCAAGCTTGTATTCCCTGAGACCCCAAAATTTTTCTCAAGGTGTCTACTGTGTTTATAGTTAAGTTGCCCATATTAAACATGAATCGATAATAGGATATTGTTACAAAGAAAGCTCAGATTGTATCAGCAGAAGCTCCAAGTAGCATACAGGACCTAGGGAGTAATATTGCACTCCGCACTGTTAACGATGCTTCTCGGCTGCTGTGCTTAACTTTTGACCACCAGAATTTCAGAAGGGAGAAATCATTGACAAACGGGGAGTAGAAAGGATAAAAAAAGATCTGCCACGTGAATTGCTTTTACATGGAAAAATGGATATGTTCAGTCTAGGGAAAAGAAAAGTGCAACTAAGTTTAACTGCTGCCTTTAAATGTGTGTGTGTGTGTGTGTGTGTGTGTGTGAGCAAGAAACGCAAGATATTTGAGAAAGGACAACAAGTAATAAGGTTAAGCTGCAACAGCATTGATACATGTTGCATGAAATCAAAACCTTTCTAAGGCTGCAATCCTATTCATACTTATTTGGGAACAAATCCCATTGAACTCAATAGAACTTACTTGTGAGTAGACATGCATAGGATTATGCTGTTTGTGTAAGTCTAGCAGTGAAACAAGTTGCCTGGAGAGGCTGTGGAAACTCCATTACTGGAATAATATAGTATTTATAGATCACTTTCCCTAGGTGTTCAAAGCTAATCCTTATCGCAACCTTGTAAAGCAAGCTGGCAATTGTAGTATTCCCATACTACGTTTGGTGGGGACTGAAACTGAGAGATTGTGGCTTACCTAAGGCAATCCAGTGGGGCCAAGGATGAAGTGAAATTTGAATCAGGACATTCTGGCTCCCATCTCATGCTCTTAATCACTATAGCACAGCACCTTTATACCAGATGTCCCATATATTCACTTTCAGTTCTGTATTTTGCTGATTCATCAGGATTGATTCTGCTATAGTCTTATTGAAAATTTCTATATATTTTATGTTTTGCACTCCAATGATCCTTCTTCCCTGACCTTTGCTATTTTGGTTGTCCTGTTAATTACAAATAAATATCTGAAGAAACTCAACAACTTTCAATACAGGTTTTGCTTCATTTAGTAGCAGGTTCAGAATCGTTATCATGTGCCAATTTTGGATTGTTGTGATAAAAATCCTTTCCAGAGTGAAGTCAATATGATACCAAGTTGTATGTGCAGCCCTGGAAACATTATAATCCAGCAGACAGTTCTGGTATTGGTGTCTTTTGAATGGATAAAAATGCAGTTCCCCTTAGGGTTATGTTTTGCTGTTAGTCTCATGTGCCGGTGCTGCCTTAGCCTTTATAGCTCCCAACTGAATATTTGCTTGCTTCCCATGAATTTTTGATCTTGTGCTTTAGCTTTTTCCTTTGATCAATGAAGCATGCTGCAGGCAAATTTTAATGGAGACCAAGTTAAAAGACCATGGGAATATACTGGTGAACGGAAAGGGTGGAAAAGGTGGAGGACACTGAGAACTGTCAGGTCCAAACTTAAAACCTAGGGGATCTCATTGCAAGATCACTTTTTCAAGCAAAGATCTTCTTGCACCTTTGCTTTGTGCTTGACAGCTCGCGGTGTGACAGCTGTCAATTGAGAGCAACATAATGTATTTGAAGCCTGTCTTTGTCAATGTCCATAGATGTTGCCTGCTTTGACTGCAGGCACTTACCAGGACATTGACTAGGCAAGCCTTCACTTGCACAACTGAACTACCGACCCTAACCCCCCCCTTTTTTTTAATTAATGAAAACATTTGCGCACATTTCTGGTGCAAAACAGAAACCAAACCAGTGATGAACCACTTGAGCACTTTGGAGGGGCTGTCACTGGTTGTCACTTTGGAGATCTCAAAAAGCTATTTCCAAAACAAAGGGAGGGAAAGCTGTGGTGACCCCAAACGAGGTCATGATCACAGCAGGGGAGAGCAAGCCAGTGACGGTTGCTCCAAAGTACTGCTTGGGCACTTGGTAGAGCAGCTGTCATTGGCAGTGGCCCACATGAGCTTGGCAAGACCGGCGAGGGTTTTTTGCCTCTCTTACTGAGTGGCTCGCTCGCCGCTTCCCACAACTCACGATGGAGTAAGTCACCAGGGTTCAGGCGACACAACAACCTATCGTGGGTCGAACAAACCCTAAAACAAGCCATGGGTTGTCAGGGTGGCTTGTTAGGGAAAAACAAGCCATCCTGAGGGAAGTGGTCTGGGTTCACACAACACGACAACCCATCATGGCTAGTTACCCAAAATGGGTTGCCGTGTTGTGCGAACCCAGTCAATGACTCTTAGGAGATGAACTTTTTCTCATGCATAAGTTCTTGAGGTTCTAACATGAAATTCTGTTGATCTGACTAGCTGGCATGTATATGCTACCCTTTCTGTTATCCACATTGAGGCTTTATCTGTATTTATTTAATATATTTCACTATATTTCTACTCCACTGTTTTGGGCAATAAAACTGTCAACTTTTGAAACAATAAAACGGTAAAAACAAAACAGTTGAACAAATATAATGAAAACAACAAGAGATAAAAATCATATCTAGGGGCCCAGCAATGAGATCAATAAAAAGCTTGGTGGAATAAATAAAGTCTTTAGGGATTGCTTAAAGGCCACAAGTAGAGTTTTCAGTGGAGGGAAATCCACAAATGTTGAGCCACCGTGGAAAAGGCCGTGTCCCTGGTACCTGCCAATCTGATTGACCTTTGTGGTGGGCCAGAAAGTAGGGCCTTTGAGGAAAATCTTAGGACCTGGGCTGGTTCATATTGGTACAGGCAGTCCTACTGCACGTACATGCAGTAGAATCCACATAATATACCAGAAAATCCATCTATTCATATATTTGTTTAAAATATATGAAACAGTAGAAGGTATACAATTTTTCTAATAATCTGTTTTGATTAAATGAGGTGTTTTTTTTCTTTTGAAGGAAAATAATTTAGAAACAATGTTTTTATTTCAAATGTTTTGAAAGATAAATATGCTTTGATCTGACTAGAAAATGAAAGTTCCAGAAAATTACAAAACTAAAAATTTAAGGAATGAAAATTCAGATGCATATAGTGGGCTGCAGTCCATGGAAGCTTATGCCGTAATAAAATGTGTTAGTCTTTAAGGTGCCACAGGAATCTTTGTTTTTGCTACAACAGACTAACAGGGCATATCCCTCTAGAAATCACCTGGCTCTGTGGCCCTCTTTATCATTGATTTTCTCTAGCCTGTTGTTGTTTTAAAAAGAGGCTAATGTTTGTCTATTAGAACTTCTAATGAAAATGGGTTGCTGTTGACCTTCAGGTAAAGTGTAATGAACAGCCAAATCGGGTTGAGATTTATGAGAAGACAGTGGAAGTCTTGGAGCCAGAGGTCACGAAGCTTATGAAGTTCATGTACTTTCAGGTAGGTATCAGAGAATGCTCCAAATTCCCTGTGTTTCAGTCATCATTGTGGCCAACCTTGGTAGTGCAGAGGAAAGTTGAAAATGCCTCTAGGGATGTACCTTAGTTCACTTCATCTCATTCTTTTTGTAATATGCCTACCTCAGATTTGCAGTGCAATCCAATGTGGCTGCCCATAACCCTCCGTTCTCGGAGGATTATGGGCATCTTGTGGAGGACGGAAGGAGCATGGAGGTAAAGGTCGTCCCCTCACTCCTCCACCCCTGCAAAAGACTTAGATAGCCAATTTTGCATTCCAGGGCAAGTCTTTTGCCCTGGAATGCAAGGAGGGAGGCTGAGGCACCACCAGGATACTGTGTGTCCTGGCGGAACCTTACTCCTCCCCCTCCCCGCCCCCCATAACACCCATAGAACTCCATCTCCGAGGTCAGAGCTGCAGCCAGCATGGTTCTTTCCAAGCCGGCCGCAAGGGCAGAGGGCGGGCACTCCAAATTCGGAGCCCCAGCTCCAACGTCAGAGCGCGTTTCAGGAGGTCGGAGCTGGGATTCCATCTTCTCCTGTGGCCGTCTAGACTCTGTCTAGCAGCCATAGGATTGTGCCCTTGGTGGCTTTGCCAAATACTTAGCATCATTCTTCTCATGGAGAAGCTCATCATGATAGTGTACACACACACACACACACACAGAGAGAGAGAGAGAGAGAGAGCAATTTATTATGGTCAGTATGACTGCAATCCTATGCATAGTTAACTGAGAATATGCCCCATTGCTCAGTGGTACTTATTCGGACTGCGTAGGTTCATCTTGTACAAATTGAGCTTTAACCAAAGACCTTCAGCCAGCTGGAATGTAACCTTTAGCTTATAACTAGAAACAAAAATAATCTTGCAAATAAGTATTACGATCTAAACTGCTAGAGTGAAAGAGGAAAGTATCAAAGGAAAATGTCCAGGAAGGAAAGTATCCAGCCTCTGCTTAATTATTTACCTCATTCCCTGACTCCCTATATGCTAATCTATTACAAACAATAGTAGAAAGCCTCATTCTGTTGCCAGAGGAATGAGAGTCCATCAATTACCCTGGCACTCTGGCAGATGATCTGCTCCTGCTCTGGAAAAGGTTCTGGAGCTGCACTCCCCCATGTTCCCTCTCCACTACACCACTGTATATCATCCACATCGTTGTCCTATTTGGAGTTCTTAGTCGACCTACTTCATCTTTGGTAGCAGCACATACACATGGTATTGTCAAATTTGGCTGGCAGACTAGTTGCATACTGATGTGGTAAGCTTTTCTACCCCTAACCTGATCTATGATGTCTTACGTGTGTTCAAAAGTGCTTAGCTGCAGCCCAAAAGATTGTTCAAGTCAGAAGACATGACCCTAGATGATGAGAGCATTTTGAGGCAGAAGATAGTATGACTGAACATGACTAAGCTAAATGGAACAGCAGAAAGACTTTAAATTTAACAGCAATCATAGTGTGGTCTGCCCACAGTACATAAACAAGGGTTACCAATCCTAATCAGAACCCAACTAATCCAAGAACAATTTGCTAAATGCTTTCACCTTTTACCCAGCCTCTGAATTAACAGTCTCTTGCTATCTTTCAGAGAAAGGCCATTGAACGATTCTGTAGTGAGGTGAAGCGTTTGTGCCACGCTGAGAGAAGGAAAGACTTTGTTTCTGAAGCTTATCTACTGACATTGGGAAAGTTTATCAACATGTTTGCGGTCCTAGATGAACTGAAGAACATGAAGTGCAGTGTCAAAAATGACCACTCTGCCTACAAAAGGTGAGATGGTAAATGTCAGCATACCTCTAGTTCTGCCATTATGAGTGGGGAAATTGCTGGGACCCTTGGAATTATGGCCTATGTTCTTCCTGGAGTCCATGACCATATTAGCGGTTTCTGAATCCTTGTTCTCTAACAATATATTTACAGTGATAATGAAATGGCATTTTTTCCTTAACTTTGTGGCATAGACTCTTTTTAAAGTCTGTATTACATAGCCACAAACTAGCATAGTATACAGAAATACCATTGACAAGGTAGGACTTCTGTTGACTTTCAGAGCAGCCCAGTTTTTGAGGAAAATGGCTGATCCGCAGTCTATCCAGGAATCACAGAACCTCTCCATGTTTCTAGCAAACCATAACAGGATCACACAGGTAAGGTATTTTTCTCTTCAGTGTCCCATCTTGAGCTCAGTAAAGTTACTATGCTTTGCTCTGTAGTATAACTTTAAATCCCTGTTTTTAGGACACAGGCTTCCCTTTTGTACACCATTAGAAGTATTTAGCAGAGTAGGATTTTGTTGATCTATGTTTGGGGCCTTGGTTCTACTGAAATGCAAGCTGTCTTTTCTAGGATTGTTGTCAGTTTGACTGTTTATGAATCACTGTGGGCATTATGAAATAAGTGCCAGAGGCACTTGTACAACCATATTCCACACAGCCCTCGCAATGGCAGTGGGCATGCTAGGCTAAGAATTGCATGTACCCAGCTATCGAATACTATGGTTTGAAGGGGGCGGGGAATGCAGTATCTTTGCAAAAGGACTGCAGCACTGAGGTGAGATGTTTTTATTCTGTGCAATGGATGAGAATTAACAATGGTACATATACTGATTATCTGGAAAGGCCCTGGGCAATACATATCTAAATTAACTTCATGCCTATTACACTGAAGGTAATAAAGCTCCACAGTCTTTCAACACTTTGCTTTTTGTTCTTATTTAAATTTCTTGAGGGTCTTGTGGGTTGTTGTTTTTAAGTGCCTGCATCAGCAACTGGAGGTCATCCCTGGTTATGAGGAGCTGTTGGCTGATATTGTCAACATCTGTGTGGATTACTATGAAAATAAGATGTACTTGACACCCAGCGAGAAGCACATGCTCTTAAAGGTAATGTCCCCAACTGTCTGCAAGGATCTGTCATCTGTTTCTCGGATTTTCCCTCTCACATTGGGATTCCTTTCTTCAAAATACATGCCTTTTTGGCTCCTGAATTCATTTTTATTGCCCTCTTTCTCTTTCCTCCATGTTGTTCTTTTACCTTTATCTGAAGAGACAACCTCCTATTTCCAAACAAGGCACTTAAATATAAGGAGTACCAAGTCTTCTGCAAAGTCAACTTGATGCCTCTTCTTTCCATATCTTGTATTTAACTATAGGGAAAGTGGTAGAAGAAGTATTAGCCTTTCATTCACTTGTGCCCTCCCTTTCAGGTTCATATATCATATTTATAGTGTATATGTGATTACCGAAGGACCAAAGCGGTCAAGGTCTTTAACACGTTAGGTAGGGGGAAAGCTGCAGCATTTTTCTGCAATTCCTCGTCACTTACTTGCTGATATGTGGAAACAGTCTTCTTCACAGAGACCAGACCTGACTAGGGGAGAGGTTGTAGCTTAGTGGTAGAGCTCGTGCTTTGCATGCAGAAGGCCTCAGATCCAATATCTGGAATCTCCAGTTAAAAAGGATTGATGGTAGCAGTATCTCTGTCTGCTGGAAATCCTGGAGACTGCTGCCAGTCAGACTAGACAATATTGGGGTAAATGAACAAATAGTCTGACCTGCTATAAAGCAGCTTCCTGTGACTATTGGTGAATTTGAATTGACAGGCCATAAGTTGACAAGCCTAGCTGTGATGTTGGATTAATTTCTCCTTCTAAATTTCCTCGAAGTAACACTGTGCATATGTGATGCCTTTTTAACCCTTCCGAACAGTACCCTCTGTGATTTCCTCATTTTTCTTCTAGGTGATGGGTTTTGGTCTCTATCTGATGGACGGAAATGTCAGTAACATTTACAAACTAGATGCCAAGAAGAGAATCAACCTCAGTAAAATTGATAAATTCTTCAAGGTCAGTTTCTGGCATTGCTTTGGCTTGGGGTTATTTCCAAAGGAAACGTTGGTCACTCCGCTTGGGTAACTGGCCAGGGATAAAGCAAACATCATACTTGAAGGATTGGCATGCTGGCATCAAACGTGGAAATCTTCAGAGTCTCATACTACAGTAAGCTTGATAGCGGTGTGTTTTGGCAGATGCCATATTTGTGATATTGGCCAGCACTTGCTAAAGATGCAGCCTCATCCTGCCTTGGAATGGGACCTCCCTTCCCATTTCCATCACTGTGATACTTCTGTTCCTAATACCTGTTTTTGCAGACTCCGTACTTATGACTCTGTTCCATTTTACAGCATCGCTACAGTGTAAAATGTGGCTTTACCTCACCCCTTATTATGCTACAGGTAGGCTGCAATTACAGACAGGTAGATCCTTTCTCTGTGTTGCACCCATGTTGTGTGTAAGTTGTGAGCTGGCATACTGAAAACCCATTTCTGAACCCATTCTTCATCACCAACAGTGCTTTCATTGGGAAGGACCATAACTCCCATAACTCGGTGGTAGAGCACATGTTTTACAGGCAGAAGGTCCCAGGTCCAATCCTTCGCATCTCCAGGTAGGGATGGGAAAGTTTCCAGTTTAAAACCCTGGAGAGCCACTGCCAATCAGTGTAGACAATACTGAGCTTGATGGGTACATTGTCTTGCCTGCTGTTCTAACTTTTATGAGCAGTAAAAGGACCAATGGTTTGACTTGGCATAAGGCAGCTTCCTGTTGTGCTTCAGTGATGGATTCAAGCACCTTGGAATTGTATGGATACATGACTAGGTGGGGCAGGGCGAAATACTGAAGAAAAAAAATAATCACAATATTCTACTGGATTGTTGAAAATTAAGCCTCTTGAATAAATACTTAACTTACAGCCTGATCCAATGTGGGTGCCTGTAACTTGAACTCGGAGGATTATGGGCGTCCAATGGGAGGCAGGAGGAGCACAGCAGCTAGGATTGCCTCCACACTCCCCTCTCTACCCAAAACATTTAGGCATCCGATTTTGGCCATCTACATGTTTCCCCCTCCTTGCAAGGAGGAGAGGTTGGGACACCACTGGGGCTTCTTGGAGGCCGGAGGCGACTCCCCCCCACCACACTGGTTCCAAAGACAGTCTTCTGTCTTCGGATCCCAGCTGGCACAGAAAGAACCATGCCAGCTGCAAGGGGGGAAGGCGCTCCACGGGCGGAATCCTGCTGTGACCTCGGAAGCATTTCCGAGGTCACAGCAGGGACTCTGACCTATCCTATGCCCTCCCCCCCCCCAGACAAGGTTGGGCCGGGCGGCCATAGGATTGTGCCCTTAAAAGGCTTAATTTTCAGTGATGCAGTAGAATTCTGTGCTTATTCAAAAATATTTTTTAACTCCATGCTGCTCATAAAGGTTAGACCCGCAGGCAAGACAATGTATTTATTTTATTTATTACATTTATACCCCGCCTTTTTTTCCTACAAGGAACTCAAGATGGCTTACATAATCCTCCTCCTCCTCCTCTCCATTTTATCCTCACAACAACCCTGTGAGGTAGGTTAGGCTGAGAGGTAGTGACTGGCCCAGAGTCACCCAGTGAGTTTCATGGCCGAGTGGGGACTAGAACCCAGATCTCCCGAGTCCCAGTCCAACACTCTAACCACTACACCACACTGGCTCTCAATGTACCCTTCAAGTCCCAATTCCCCCGATTACCGTAACCATTGCAATCTGGATCACAATGCTGTGTCACAAACAGAAGGCAGGTGGAGAGGAGCCAACCCCCCTCCCACACACACACAGTTCTTCAGGTAAGCCAGCTTTCTTCAGTAACTGAGGTATCAAGATCAATTTTTTAAGGTGCCAGTGGCGCCTGTGCAGCCAGAGGTTTGTACCTCTGCTCAGAATACTTTAGCATTGCCTTACCTGTCAGATATTTCTTATCAGGATGGAAATTTGACAAAGTTCCACCTGCTCTGCCAGTGTGGACAGAACGGAGAGATATAAACCGGCAAAGTTAATGAGGCAGAGAGCGTGTATTCAATAAGTTCACCTTTTCAGGCTGCCTGTGTTACTGAAGCTTCCTGAGTGGGCCTAGTGACTACTTGTAATCTTTGTAATACAGATTTAAGAACTCCTGAAGTGTAACATGTGTAACTTCACATGTTACAGGAAATATATGAGTTCTCCTGGCTGTTTTGTCCATGGTGAAGATAGTAACATGTGGTGGGGAGTCACATGTCTGAAAACATGTGGTAAAAGTGAGTCCAAGAACCTCAGCCAGTCACAATTTATGTTTACCACATGTTTCCAGAGATACATGTTTCTGTCATGCCTCGTAGCAGTTACTTACCACAGAGACACAAATGGGAACTTTTTGAAAAAATACACGAAGGAATGCAGGTATTTTAAACCTAGTATAATGCTATCAGTGAGAATGGTTTTTCCATCTGGAGTTAAGCTGCTGGCATGAAGTACCGTGATTCCAGATAGTTAAAACTTGTTTCATCTGTTAATTAAAACCTGTGACACATCTGAGCTTTGGATGCTTCCTCTACAGAATGTTCAAGTGACCTTTTAATAGCCCTTTTAAGAGTTAAACGAGTTAATTCTGTATTAGCTGTCTGATTAACTTCTGAAGCTCAGATCACGAATGTATCTGTAAAAATGCTTATTCATTGCTAGAACTAATATATGGGTACGCAAGCATTGCGCTGCCATCAAGATGTAGCATTGTTTCAACTGAGGCATTGTGGAGGAACAGGGTAGCCCACCTGGCTGCTGACTACAGCTGCTGTGCACCACTTGAAGCAGCAGGAACACTAACTTTCTGTTAAGAAAAACAAAAAGAGGTTGCTGACCCCGTTGCTGTCTGACACATGGTAATAATCATGATCATATCAGGCTGATATGATTGCCATGGTGGTTAAATGAAAAACATGAATCAAGCTTTGTATTGCCTCAGAAGAAGAGAGAAGGAACCTTTAAAAAAAATATTAGTGAAGAACTATCTTCCTGAGGTGTGTGTGGGGGTTGCTGATAAGCCCCCCACACACACACACCTCAAAAAGCGTCTCTTTTTCCTGCATCCTGAAAATAATCTGGTCTTCTCCTCCCACTTTCACCCACCTGCCCAATCATCCTGAATTTGCTGAAAACATTCACGGTGAAAGCTTCGGAACACCACTATGTACATGTGGCAACCCACAATTCCTGTGCTCAAGGCAGCAGTGCAAGGGTGTGAATCTTCGAAGTGAACCCCCTTTCCATGTACCTGTCCCTTTTAACAGCAGCTCAGTCTGCAGCACTGCCAGATGTATACACCAGGTTGTGATAGTAGCTTGCTGCTGCTAGCTAATTAAGGGAAGTCTTTTCCATTATGAACTGTAACTTAAGAACTAGATTTTAGCTTCATCGCATCCCTTTAGCTGCACTCCATCTGTTGTGAAAATGCAGTGCTTTTTTTCTGGAGGAAAAGGTACCGGAACTCTTGGATTACATTTCCTCGGGAGTAGATGGCGATTAAATTGTAATGCAATTAATAGAAGAAAAGGTGCTGGAACTCAGTTCCGGTGAGTTCCACCAGAAAAAAAGCCCTGTGAAAATGTAACTCTTCATTCACCAGTTGGAGGAAGTAACCTGATCTGTCTGTGATAAGAGCTTTTGTTTATCAGTTTAGTCTTTCTCCCAGCGACATGGTCCACACTGTTAAGGACCTGGAGAATTGAAGGGAGCAAACTTCTATTTAGTGTACCTGTAAAGATTTGGACTTTGCCATCCATTGAAAAGATGGGCTGGTTCCAAAATGAATTCCAGAGTTCACACATAAGCCTGTGGGTGAAATCTACATGTTACTCTTTTGCATGTTACTTTTTCCCTTGTGACGTCTTCTGCATTTGCTAAAAGTTAATATGGCAACTGATTTCTGTTATAATCTTGTGGCTTTCGGTGTCGTATTCAGAAATGAGAAGCACCAAAAGCTAGAGTTACCAACATTGCAATGTAAGCCCACTGGGTTCCTGTCCACATTTTTAATACTTTGCATATATACATATACATATACATATATATGGGTTAGGCTTTCATTTTCTTCAACTTCCTAATGCAGACTTTGCTGAAGCTTAAAGATTATTTTTTTTAAATGTGGGCATTTTCTTTGGTACATGCCTAACCATTTACTCCATACAGCTGAAAGATACAGTCTTTGCTCACCCAGTTCATAGTATGCCATTGGGATAGAACATGAAGGGATGAAGATGCAGCATCCAAGAGATACTGATGATTCAGACAAGTGAACCATGCCACATACTTCAAGGAAAGGTGTAAAATACAAGGCACAAATCATTCAGAACTGGAGCAAAACTCTGTCTTGAACATAAATATGACTATCTGTTACAGCACTGATGAAAAATAAATCTTTTAAATTCTGTTTCTCTTATAAAGTTCACCATGGTTTCTCTGAATTCTAAGATTTGTGTTCCTATCATGATTACATGTGTGTCAATTTAATGTTGGTTTCATTCCTGGAAGAGCTGGCCCACTAGCTCCCGCAGTTTTCTGGAAATTCTCAGAAGTTGCTTGAAGCTGACACATATCTATCTATCTATCTATCTATCCTAAGGCCTTCATCAAATATATATATATATATATATATATATACACACACACACACACACACACACACACACATATACACACACGTGTGTGTGTGTGTGTGTGTAATCTTGCTGCCAGATGCTCCATATCCAGTTATTGGTAGATTCATGTATTTGCTTTAAGCAGAGTGTATTACCTAACAAATTTAAGAAGTGTGCATTTCCCTCCCCACTGGCAGGCACTAATTTTCATTTTCAAAGGTCTCTGTCTGATAGCTGACACATGGTAATAATCATATCAGGCTGATATGATTGCCATGGTGGTTAAATGAAAAACATGAATCAAGCTTTGTATTGCCTCAGAAGAAGAGAGAAGGAACCTTTAAAAAAAATATTAGTGAAGAACTATCTTCCTGACTAGAATAAACTTTCACAGAGTGTTGGCATGTGCAACTGGTGATGATAGCAGGAAGCACAACAGGAAGTTACAAGCTAAAGAGATGCTTTCTCTTTCAGGGGTTTCGAAAAGAGTGGCCAGATGCAAAAGAGAGGAGAGGGCTCGCTCATGCACCTTCAATAGTTGTGTAGAAGAGGGAGTTTGAGCTGTGTAGCTTGTTGTGCAAGCACACCTGCTGAAATTCCCTCCTCTATACAATGATTAAAGCTGCATAATCCTTCTCTTTTGCATCTGGCCAACCTAGTTTAGGGCGATTGTTTCTGTTTGGGTATGATAATACACTTTCACTTATATTCATTGTACTAGACATCGTACTTACACACCTCACTATGTGTGCTTTGTAAGTGATTGACACTAATAAAGAGCACTGGTCACACACACACGTTGGGTGAAGCAATATAATTTCTCATACTGATTTTTGACTGTTAGTTACTGTGAAGCTTTATTTGTCATCAACTATCATGTGATGGGTGTTTCTTAATATGCTCCCATTTAGTGAGTTCAGAGAGTTAACCATGCTCCCTAGGACGTAGTAATATCTCAGCACATAGGGGCATCTCCAGAAGAAACAATAATCATGCAGAATGATAGCCATGTCACCCCATGATGACCTTACTAGGTCAAGAATTGTGGGAATCTGGTTCGAGACATCATATCAACTTGTCTTTAGGGCCCTCCTTACATTTATCCAACTCATTTTGAAAAACTCAAAATGCTCTTTGCTCACCCAAGTTATAGAACACAACTGTTATAGAACTTTATCTCCCCCTGGTGGTTAAATACCCCCTCCCTCGATCTCCTGTATTGCTCTCTCAAACCGAAAGGAACCTCTCTGCCTCATTTAAACCATTTTTGTTTTTTCTTCCAGCAGCTGCAGGTGGTTCCTTTATTCGGCGATATGCAGATAGAGCTGGCCAGATACATTAAGACCAGTGCTCACTATGAGGAGAACAAATCCAAGTGAGTGCCTGCCATAATGTCTCTTGGCTTTGGTGTGTCCTGGTCAAGAGAGGAAGTTGCCAAGACATTTGCAACTCTCCTACTCTCGTGTGTGAGATCTGTGCATGGGTGCCTGTGAGCATGTGTCCATGCGATTATGTTACTGGGCATGGCTCCATATGAGTGAGTGTTTCAATGTAGGATGTGTGTGAGTTCATCATTTCTCATCCTTTCCTTACTGTACCTTGAATGATCCTGATCACACCACCCAGTCCTATGCAGAGTTAGGTGTGCCTAAGCCCAGCAAAATAAATGGGCTGTTGTAGTCCCAGCTATTCTTGTTTGTCATTGGTCTCCCAGCCTCCCAACAATCCTGGCAAAATGAAGCGGAAAGTTAAATCATGCCAAGAGAGCTCTTTTTGAACCTTCATACCTGACCATTGCTCTCATCTTTGAAATCGCTTGCTCTGCAGTCTTAGTGATCCTTTCTGGGTTTGTCCCTGTTTTGATCCAGTCCTCAGACATCCCGGATGTGTTAGGTTGTGACCTTAAGGTGGATGAGTGCCTTAGAAGCCCCAAGCTCTTTGAACTTGCCCAAGGAGCAATTCAAGGGTTAATAACTCAAGAGAGAACATGGCATCTTGCTCTGTCCTTTGAGATGGCAACTTGGATCTCTTAGGCACAGAACCTGACCTGCTCCCTGGCCAATTCCAAAACCTGTGGCTTCTCTGCAAGCCTCTGCCTGAAATGGCTGCTCAAAGATGTGTGAGGACCAGAGCTCTGCTCTGCTCTCATCTGACAAGCAAGTTTTAGTCTCAGTGAAGCTCTGGCTACCATTGGAGCAGCAATGTGTATTCCCTAGGAGCTCTCCCAGGCCTTGCAGACCCTGTTCCTGACTTCTTCCCTCAAGTTATCTACTTTCTATTTCCTACTGCCTGCTACTTCTGCTTGCTGCTTCCATCTGTTTCTACATCAGTCCTTTTTCATTGTTCAGGACCTCACCTAATCCTTTTGCTGGTCTCAGCAGAAGGCGCTTTGTTTGCTTCAGCCACTAGACCCACATTGCCTCCTGCCTGGACCCATTCTGCTCCACCCATCCTGCTTGGACCTGCATCCTGTTTTGCGATCCTGCCCTAGCATCTTGCCTGGACCCAATCCTTCCTAGGTACTACCTCATATCTATTCCTGCAAAGACCTTCTCAGTTACCTCCTGACGCTCACCACTCAGATAGACTTACTGACTCCCCTCTCTCTCTCTCATCAACTATTCATCAGTTGTAAACATGAAGATGTATGCCTTTGAGGATATAAGGAGTTGGTGACTGTGTGTATATCAGTGATTTGTATTGAGAAAGTATATGTATGTGTGACTGACTGCCAATATCTGAATGCCTGCGAATGCTTGTATGTACATGCAAGAGTGCATGACTGGCTGATGGGTGTTCACGAGGATGGGAGCAAGTGAGTGGTTGGGTATTTGTGAATGTGTATATATGGAGTGTGCTTATGCGACGGCAAAAATGGATACATGTGAAAAAGTGTATATGTGTGATAACATATGCTGTAAATATATTTGTGAATGTTACGTTCAGTGTCCGTACTTGCACGTGTACTGTCTGTTCCCAGTGTGCATTTATGCCTGGTGGCTATGAATGCAGGTGTGAATGCTAATGCTGGGAATGTGAATGAGGTGTTCCTGCTCTGGGTAGTTTTCGTCCACATTTTTCCATAGGATATAAAATGCCCCAGAGCATGGACACAGCACTTTCTCTATCTGTCCAGTCCAGGCTGCTTTTGAGGGGAAGATAGTTGTGGGATAATATTGTAACACACGAATTCTCAAACAATGGGACAGCAGAGAAAATGTAGGGTGAAATCCACTGGTTCAAGCTAGGATCTCTTTCAAGGGATTCAGATCTTATGGGGGAAGGGGGAAGTACTTGGACGTGAACATTTAGCACCATAGTATACATGCAACATGGCTCTGCTGCCTCGGACAGTATTGTCGATCATTCCTCGATGTGTATCAGTTTAAATAGATACGCTGTTGAACATTAAATTAAGGGTTCATTTGAAGATCTAGTTCACACATGCAAGAAGATGCATGGGTAGCCTCTCCACACAATTGTGTTCCAAGCATATATCCTTATGGCCACTTTCATGTGTGAATTGTAACTGCCACTGTTAATTGTGTTGCAAAGACATGTTCTGGTGTGACTCTAATATCATTGATGCCAAGGCCACCAGCTTGCTTAGAATATTGGTTTAAGTCTCTCAACTGGTATGTATTGGATGGCACCTTCAGTCTCCATTACACTCCATAAGCTGATGGATCTGTTCTGTGACTTGTGTGAAGTGACCATGACTACAAGCCAAGTCTGTGGAACTTGTTTCATGCTTCTGTTTAGATTTAGATCAAGACAAGGCCTCAAGAAGTCAAAGGTCACAGGGTAATCACTTATATAGGAAGTAATCACCCTTACAGAAATTCAGGTTTCAGTGTGACTTGGTGAAGAAGCAGCAAACAGTACATATTTATTTAACATCCTAAGTGTTGTGATGGGTCTAAAAGTATCTGACTAATGGTTTCCCTCACCAGCATGAATGTGTGGCTAGTCTCTCACTAATCATCCTGACCTTCACTGCATACTGCCAAAGTCTGCAGGATCCCAGCCTGAGCTAAATCCATGGAATCTAGGGAGGTCTTTCATTTATGGAAGCTGTTTAACAATGTGTGTGTTTAATCCCATTTCTAATATCTTCAATTCCTCCCAGTACTCAAAATGTGAAATATTTCTTCCTATTGTCTTCACTGACTAACAATTCCTTTCTCATTCAGTTTTCATCCAAAGCAGAGTGGCTCCTGCAACTCTCTCCTTCCTTCCCTGGGGAAGAGGTTTTGGACATTAACTGGTTGCACAACAGTTTTCCTATATTCTTGCACTTTTCATGTCGTTCCCTTTATTATCCTCTCCCATCCTTGTGCTGAGATGCGATTAACTGTGTTTTTCTTGTGTGGCCTTTTAACTCTGTGTTATGGATTAGACTGTATGTGGCAGGCTGGGCTAGTGCAGCAAAGTATCTGGTCATTCCTGTTAACCTGCCGATTCCTTTGGGGGAAGCAGGACACTGAAAGGGTAAGAGTGACATACTGGATTGTGGAACATCTGGAGATATAACTGGACAGACATGGTCATCTACTGTCAACATAGTTAGCAGAACTGCATCTATCACGATGTAACCAAGGATTCCAAAAATGGGGCAAAAAAAATTCCTGTGTCTTCATATGGCTAATGACACAAAACAAGCAGCAGATTTTGAATAACAACGCAGTTAGCATGGCAGATAGCCAATATGAGTGCTGGTGACTGCAGTTTGTTTTGTCTAAAACATTTACCTATATCACCAGTTATTGTGAATAATTCATTATCATAGGAAAGGGGAAATGAACGGCTCAGTTCAGAGATCACATGAAACCATGTTAAGGATGCTTAACTATGTATTGGTTTTGTGTGATGCCTGAATTGACAAACCATGGCATGCAGTCAGCTAGCAAACCAGAATCAGAAATCATAGTTTGAAGTGGGTTTACAAACCATAAGTTGGGCTAACTGTGATGTGTGATGTCTGAATTGACAATCCATAGTTGCTCTGCCTCCAGAGGCCTGTGTAGAACAGAAATAGAAGTGTTGAGCAGGTGGAAAATAAAAGCAGACCAGCAGGTTAGCCTGTACATTTGGAAACGCAAACCATGGTGTGATGCATGGTTAATGCAATTTGTGCAAATTGTGATGTCAGAATTGAGTCAATAACTTGATTGGTTCTAAGTCTTAGTTATAGACAGATCCTGATAATCTAGTTGCTTTGTTTTTGTTTTGTTTTTTGAGCCAGTTAGGTGTAATAATTCCACCCCCTGCACAGGCATTTTTGTTTAGTTTTTTGTTCTGGACATATGACCAAGAACTGAAATAAAACATTAAGGAGATCTTTTGTCCCCTGCTTTTGGTCCTAATGCTTTCTTTAATATTTTGAAAACCAGTTTTACTTCACCATTTATGACAGTATAATTGCTTTGCTTAGTCCAGTTTTCCCCATGGCTGCAAGGAGGCTACAGGGTTGTCCTCATTAAATGACTGGCTGTGTAACATCATGTCTGCCAGACCTCTAGCCACAGACACAGTTCCAAAGATGTCTGTAACTGGGTGCAGCAACAAGCTAAATCATGCTGGGTGTAACTACATGCTTGTAGAGTCATGGAGCAAAGGTGTCTCAAGTAGTAACTGTGGTTTCACTGCAGTGAGTGTTAACTTAAAGGCATTGGTTTTCTGCCCAGGTGGACATGCACTCAGAGCAGCATCAGTCCTCAGTACAACATCTGCGAGCAGATGGTGCAGATCCGAGATGATCATATCCGCTTTATCTCTGAACTTGCTCGGTACAGCAACAGTGAGGTAAGCTTCCATGGAGAAAAAAGAAGGCCCCTGTGGAATGCAGGGGATGAAAGAGGAAATATTGGATGTGGACTTGGGAAAATCTCAGGTTGTTCTTCCATATAAAGCCATTAATTGCTTTTGCCATTTTTAAAAGATACTGTCTGGGATGTAAATTGGCATGGTATGAAGCAGAAAATTAAGTTTAGGGAGTGATGTCATTTTGACTGCCGCAATCTCTGCACCTTGTCTCAACCATGTCTCTGCTCTTCTGGCTCCCTTTTCTTCAGTGCAGTCATTTTCTTTTTTCCTTACAAGTCTTACGTAGAGATTAACCTCAATTAATGGAGGATAGTAGCATTTGATAAAGATATGATTGTTTATGATATTAAGTAACTGCAGTAAAGTGTCCCTGAGATAGATGGTTGTCTGGTGTTCTCCAGGTTGTAACTGGCTCAGGGTTGGACAGCCAGAAGTCAGATGAAGAATACAGGGAGCTTTTTGACCTGGCTTTACGGGGACTTGCAACTTCTGTCCAAGTGGAGTGCACATGTTATGGAAGTGGTAAGTATTGACTATAGCCATATGTATAAACATTAATTACTAGGCCACAAGCACTAGCAATTAAAAAAAAGAGAGCAAAGACTCTACATACAGCGGAGGAATTGTGTGCTCATGAAATGAACCAACTAAAGTTTATCCAAAATAACCAAGGTTGATGTCAGGATTATTTCTACTTTTGTTTTCTCTGTTCAGTATTCTTGGAAGCTGGTCCATCCCACCGATAAATTCTGTAACAAAGATTGCCCTGGCACTGCTGAGGAATATGAGAGAGCCACGCGGTACAATTACACCAGTGAAGAAAAGTTTGCATTTGTGGAGGTGGGTGGTCACATTGGCTCATTGCATACAAAGCAGCAAGTGCCTTTTGGAAGGATGATCAAAACACCGTATGAGATTCAGGGAATCTGGGACTGGATATTGGCTCTGTTCCTTGTTACTTTTGTCCAAACAGCTTATGCTGTGATTTTGTGATATTACTCTCTTAAGGCAGCGGTGGGCAAGTTGTGGCCCTTCAGACATTTTGGCCTACAACTTCCATCAGCCCTAACCAGCATAGCCAATGGTGAGGGATCATGGGAGTTGTAGGCCAAAATATCTGGAGGGCGAACAAGTTGCCCACTCCTGATGTAAGGACTTTTATACCAGATAAAACGACACCAGTGTAAACTGAATGCTTCCTGGTAGTTTTTGCTTGCATAGTCTGATTATAGTTATTATTACCAGTGATATACCAATTGTAATAGCTGTAAACTCCTAGAAATAACCTTATCTGTACAATAAATAGAACACAGAGAGGAAGATTCTTTACCATCCCAGATCCTAGTGAGACAACCGTGATGGCTAAATGCAACCTTGGGTTCAGAGACAGTAGGCTGCAAATACCAGCTGCTGGGAGAAGAAGCATCAGAGGGCTGCATCCTTCAGCATCTGCTTGTGGGCTTCCCTGAGGCATCTTATTGGTCACTCTAGGAAACAGGATGCTGGACTAGAAGGACCTTGTTCTGATTCAGATGGGCTCTTCTTACGTTCTTATGTTAACATATTTGTGCTCTGGTTAGGGCAAAGATACAGTATTCCCCTCTTCCCCCCAGTATCTCCTGCTTCCCAAATAAAAGTCAAGAGTCTCATTAATTCAATTTTTTTTTTTTTGCCAGATTTGCCATAGACATCTGTGGTTAGTGTCCAAAGAACCATACAGTTCTTACTGGGACTTTAGACTTGTTTTCTTGGAATACCTGCCCCCATACTATGTGGGAAACTGTTTTTGAAACTGCATGTGGTTTCAAAAGTTGTCTGTGTTATGGCTTGGGAGCCAGCTCTTCTAAGAAATAAAAAGAAAAAAGCCACTGAGTTAGCACAGGCTGAGTAGCTCTTTGGATCTTACCTTACATGTGTGGAATCATAAAAGATAAACAGCTTTCTTTATCCAGTATATGAAATAACAGTTTTAATATGGGTCAGTTGTACTTCATTACGGGTGATAAATGCTATTAATTAATATGATTGGGAAATTCTCAGTTGGACTTCATTAGGAACCATAGTTTTTGAATTAATAATTTAAAAAAGTTACCAGAATATTTTTATTTGATTTGTATGTATCAAGTTTTACCCCAGAAACTTTGTGTGCATTTGCACAATGTGAACATCAAGGGAAAGGTTTAACTTTTTAACTTTTTTGTTTGTTTGTAATGGCTTAATAATTTTGAAATGATATCTCCTGACCACCCCTTAGAATGAAATACCTTGTTGCTGGCAAGGTCTAATTAATATGATTGACAGGCAACCAACCAACCAACAAGCAAACAAACTGATAGAACCTGAAAGGAAGGTTTTGTTCTTTCTTTTCTACATAAGGGCATAGAACATAAATGTTCCTTTTTTCTTTTTAAATTATCCAGGTGATTGCTATGATAAAAGGTCTGCAAGTGCTCATGGGCCGCATGGAGAGTGTCTTCAACCAGGCCATCAGGAACACTATCTATGCTGCTCTGCAGGATTTTGCTCAGGTGACACTGAGAGAGCCACTGAGGCAAGCTGTTAGGAAGAAAAAGAATGTCCTAATCAGGTGAGGCTGGCCTTCCCAAAGCAAAACTTTGCTGTGTGTTCTGAGAGAATAGAACTAGATATTCCACTCAACACGAGACTGCTGCTAAAAATGGCAGCCCTGGACAGAGTTCCCCCAGAGTTCTTCATGTTGTGTAACATCATCACATTGTGCATTTCCCCTCTTAATGCTCCACATGATTGGTTCCTGTTGGTGTGGTGGAGCAACACATAATTTAATGAGGTCATAAGAAGGGTAAGGGAGCATTCCTATGACCCCCTAGACAGCTTCTAGGGAGCCATAGGATACTTTGGATTCCAATATCTGAGATCAGGGACCGAGCACTCTGATCCATGCTCTGATCCCCTCCCCACCCACTTGCAGCCATCGTGGAAAGAACCACCCTCTCTGAGGTCAGGAGCTCAACCTTGGAAAGGGGGTAAAGGGGCGTTCTGGTGGACTGAGAGGGGAGGAGACTGCGGAGGCCAGGGTATGACATATCCTGTGTCCTCTGAAGCCTCCTTCCCTACCCTTCTGAAGTGCCCCAGCTAGATGGCCAAAAAGGGCTGTCTAGCAGAAATGTAGAGCGGGAAGAACGGGGAGGCAAAGATTGCTTCCATTGCTCCTCCCACTGCATAGGATGCCCATAATCCTCCGAATTCAGAGGCTTACGGGTATCTTGGGGCATCTTGATTGGATTGCGCCTAAGTGTGCCTGAACATTATGGCGAGAAGGGAGGGAACATGGATTTGTTTGGTGGCATCAGTCATAGCTTGTTTCTACCCTATGTGTATCTTTCTTTCAACACTCGTGAGCAACCATGAGTCTGAACTGAGATTAAAAAAAATTAAACATGGAAGAAAAGACAGGCATTCCAAAACTCAGTATGTGCCTAAGCCTGAACACTATTTCAGGTGTTAACTTTTTATGATCCACACGGGACAGGGCTACCGCAGGAATGCCCAAGAGTTTGTGTGAAACCACAGGACTTCACCACCCCCCTTGGAGTAGCAACAAAATTTCAATAGCTTATCATAAACTGAGTGAAGTTTCAAAAGTCATTTGCTCCACTCGCATCCAGTGCACAGAATCTGATATGCAGTTTTCAGGATTGTGGACATAGATCGTATAACCTAGCAGAGAGCTTCAGCTGTTGGGCAGTATAGAAAATGAATAAATAAATAAATAACCCTGAGAAGGGTTGTATGATTAACTCATTGCTAACCAAACAACCCTCACATCAGTCTCACTTCCTGGAAGCACTGTGGATGCACTGACTTGATTCCATGTTTTTCTGAACACCTGGTTCCAGAATTAAAGTGATGCATGCATCCATTCAGAAGTTACACTGTGGGACTAGGCCTGTGACTCACGTTGGCTCAGCTTGTCTGAGTGTGGAAAGCTAAGCAGGGTCAGGCCTGGTTATTACTTGGATGGGAGACCCCTCCTCTAGTTTCCTGCATTGAGCAGGGGGTTGGACTCGATAGCCTTGTAGGCTCCTTCCAACTCTATGATCTATGAAATCTATGACTATAGTTCAGTTGTAGAGCCCGTGTTTTGCAAGTAGACAATCCCAGGTTCAGTCCCTGGCATCTCCAGTTAAAAAGATAGCTGGGCTGGAAACAACTTAGGTTGAAACTCTGGAAAGCTGCTGCAAAATAGACCATTGCTGGGCTAAATGGAGCAGTGCTTTGACAGATTACATGGCACCTTCATATGTTCGCAATCCTTAAAAATCCATGTTCATAAAATGAGCATCCCAGGCAGCACTGGCATTGTTGGCCATTGGAGTTGAACTGTTGGATCTAGTTAGTAATTGCGGTCATAGAAGAGGACATTGAGTTAAGTGGAGCATGGATTATGGTGTGATCATGTCTTTCATAGCCACAGAGTGCCCTTGCTGATATGTTTCTGCAGACGTCCTATTATCAAGTTGCAATTTGTTATGTGCATACTTGTGCAAAGAACTAGGATAGAGATAAAATGGAACGCCGTCAAAGCATTACATAGCTCCACACCTGAAAATCAAGTTCAGTGCATTTTCAAATTATTTTTTATTTCTATCCTGGCCTTCCAAGGATTTCAGAACAACTTAAATATTGTTCCCAGGTGGTCTCCCATCTTTCGGATCGTTCTCTGATCATTTCTCTAGGAGAAATAATTTATGGATAATTAAGCAGACCTCTTGTTATCTTGACAGGCTCCTACTTCCTCTCTGTATCTGGGTCTATAGAGGTGTGGTTTTTCTGATGCTGAGAAGGACTCAGTTATTTTACACTCAGAACAATTACTTTATAAATAGATGCTCATAGACTATATTTTAAACATTTATTAACACCAAGGGAGTGTATTTAAGGCAATTATAGAAAGAAATTGATACCATAATATTTGTTGACAAAAATTACAATACGAAAAGGAAAAAAGACAAAGCACAATGCATACATTACCAATACAGATTTCTGTCAGCAGAGATTACTCCCTGATGGGAGCTAGCCCACCCAGTATCTTCCCTTTACTTTTATAGTTTTACACGTGAACATGAGATATGATTGCTTATTGTACTCTGATTGGCTACTGTACTCTTTTAATCCCGCCTCTTCATATTTTTCATATTTGATGATGTTTTGTTTTTACTTGTACAGTTCTACAGAAATTTCCCAACTTGTCCTTTGCGGTTTTTACCTGACTGGGGCATGAACCCTACTGAGCAAGAATGTTTCTCATAATGTTCTCTTTTCCCCGGATGATGCTTCCTGCTAGTAATAGGTCCAAAGCAAACTTTGGTTCAGACAGCCATTTTAGCTATGCCACTTTGATATGCCTGATATGGCCATTGCCTTAAAATTGCCTACAATCATTTATTGATCTATGTTTTATCTCAGGTGGCTATCCTGGCTAGGTCTCATGGGAGTTGCCATCTAACAACAACAACAACAACAACAACAACGTTCCCCATCCCTTGCTTATGCCAGGATAAATGTATTAGTCTTCAAGGTGCCACAATCCTCTTTGTTGTTTTTGCTGCAACAGATTAACACAACTATCCCTCTGGAAATATTAATTATTGTTGATATTTGCCACATTTGTATCATACCCTTACTCCAAAGGGCTTAGGGCAACATACATGGGGTTGTTCTATTTAATCCTTACAACAACCCTGTAAGGTAGGTCACGCTGAAGAGACAGTGACTTACCAATGCCATCCAGTGAGTTTCATGGCAGAGTGGAGATTTTAATCAACTTTCTTTCATCTTCCCAGTGTCCTTCAGGCAATCAGAAAGACCATTTGTGATTGGGAGGGAGGCCGTGAGCCTCCGAATGACCCCTGCCTGAGGGGGGAGAAGGACCCCAAAGGCGGTTTTGATATTAAGGTCCCACGGCGAGCCGTAGGGCCTTCTAGCACACAGGTATGTACTTCCTTCCCTAGGGACATGCATTTGTTATCTATGTAGACAAAATGTTTATTATAGTCTTCTTTTTCATTGTCATACCTGGGCAGGTAGGACACTGCAATTTGCAGAATTGTTTGCTGTGCTGGATGTACTACTGGTGGTGGCTTGTAGGTCAGTCCTAAACACACGTCAGCCTTGATACAAAGAGCGTCTTCTGTAACATTAGACCACTTATCCATTCTTACCTGCGAAGAGCCTCCTTCCTCCTGCCACAACAGATATCAGCACGGTCAGCTCAAACAGTGCTGGTCACACATCTTCAGTGGGTTGGTTGGCCTGGTTAGACCTCCCTACCTAACAGGAGATCAGCACTATCGGAACCGGCAGCACTGAAAATCCAGCAAATGGTGCTGCAAAATAATGCACATATCATAATGCAGCCTACCCTGTCCGTGCTGCCTGGGGATTATTTGTTGCACTCCAACACATTGGGAGGGCGACAGGTTGGGGAAGGCTGTTATAGGGGCTATATATATGTCTGGGGATATTTTTTTTTATTTTGCCCCTCCACATCAGTTCTTTGTGCATTCAGGATCATTTCCAATCAACACATCATAGAATCATAGAAAAGTAGAGTTGGAAGGGGCCTACAAAGCCATCGAGTCCAACCCCCTGCTCAGTGCGGGAATCCTAGTCAAAACATCCCCGACAGATGGCTGTACAGGACCTTTCATTCTCATTGGATTGGGGCTGTCACTTGGAAGCAAATTCTGCTGAGATCCACAGGTCCTGCTTCAGCATAGTGCCTAGCAGTAACCAGTGCTAGGGATCAACATGCTGGAGCATTCACACAGGCTCACTGCTTCCCATGCAGAGGCAGAAGAAAATGCATCCACCACACCACCTCTGCTGCCTATGGCCAAATACCTTGTATCATCACAGAGCAGCCTGGATGCAATCCGATCTCCATTCTTTTTAGTCAGTTATATTAGAGAAAGTGGCATAAATGATGTAAATCCTCCCAAATCTTTTAATTTGGAATTGTGGCTGGTAGGGTGGGGCAGTGGTGATGGTCAGTGTGTGTGTGTGTGTGTGTTTAGAAAATGGGTTTTGTTTGTATTTAATGGAGACAAATGGCAGATTCATTCACCCTTGAGCAGTTATAGTCATGATCTATCGATGGTGTGTTTGTAAAGGCTACAATAACAGTAGGGGACATCTTCTTACAGCTTTACATGGTGAGAACCATGCTGGAATCCCTCATTGCAGACAAGAGTGGCTCAAAAAAGACGCTCAGGAGCAGCCTGGATGGACCAATAGTTCTGGCCATTGAAGAGTTCCACAAGCAGTCCTTCTTCTTCACTCATCTTCTCAACATAAGTGGTAAGTAGCAATGACCGTTTTGCTATGAATACATGTCTAATATGAGTAACATGTCAAGAATAACAGAATCTGGGCCAATCCCTTCCATTTGCCATTGCTTTTATTTAAGGTACTTTTAGATCTGGATTTGATTTTTGTAAGAAATGGCTAATATGGATGTTTTAACTGGTTTATCGAATAATTTATGGTGATACTGTTGTAAGAAAAGCATACTTACTTATTTTATAGATAAAATTGTATAGAATTTTCTATATTTTTTTCTTAATTTGGAAATGTTTTTGTATTCTGTATATTACAATTTGTAATCCACAATAATATATTTTTTTAAAAATTACAGAAATGCCATTCTGTACAACAGACTTTTTCATAAGCATTGAGTCTTCCTTGCCCTTGGTGGTGGGGATATATTATGTGTTTTCAGAAGCCCTTCAGCAGTGCTGTGACTTATCGCAGCTTTGGTTCCGTGAATTTTTTCTGGAGTTGACAATGGGCCGTCGAATTCAGTTCCCTATTGAGATGTCTATGCCTTGGATTCTGACCGATCACATCCTGGAAACCAAAGAACCTTCTATGATGGAGTAAGAGCTCAATGATGTGGGATGTATCTTTGGGAATGTATGGGCATAAGTATCTTTGAGATAACAGCTTGCGGAAATTTGGGTTTACTTAAAGCCGGCGTTCTAGCATGTGAGAGGAAATGGTGACTAGTGTCCAAAATCAGGTTCTGATCTTTACAAGGTATCTTGTTTTCTTTTTGTGTTGCATGGTCTAGTTGTGCTATCAGGAGGAGGGTGGGGTGAAGACTGTCTTAAATGGTGAGCCAGAACTTTCACTAACATGGGAGAATCTTCAGGTGATATATAAGCCTGTGTTCCTCTCTCTCGACTTCGCAGGGCATATGGCACAACTGGGACAGGAAGTAACCACCCAGAGAACATTTTGTTGATGAGGGCTATAGAAATGTTGCAAATAAGTAAATGAGAATTTGTGGCAGTGGGGAGGTTCCTTTACAGTATTGTATCAGTGATACATGCTCAATTCCCAGTTTGTGTGCATGAAGAAATGGTTTAATAGAGCCAAAGGGTAATAAAATGCATGACTACTTGTGAATAAATATTGATTTTTAATGTACAAAACCAAAATACTTTCCATCTCAGGCACACACATGCAGGTCATGATCCTTCCTGCCATGGACAGTTTTCCTGCTCTGTGTCTGTCATTTGCACCATCTTCTGCCTCCACTGCCTCCCACTTGCACTCCTTTCTTCCTCCATAACTCCTAAAAATATAATTTCTTACCCATACTTCACATGGGCCTTTCCCCTTCTTCCTCATACACAAATGCTTTTCATGGACACCTGAGCACAAGATTCCATGCACTCCATATTGGCTTTAGTGCTAAATGACCAGGCAGAAAACTTAATTTACCTGCTCATGCATTAAGATAATCAGATAAGGCCCTTCTCCAAGTTCCATCGGTAGGAGAGGTGTATTATGCATTAACCAAAGAGAGGGCCTTTTCTGTGGTGGCGCCCCAACTTTGGAATACTCTCCTGAGGAAGGTACAACTGGTGCCAGCATTCTAATTCTTCCAGCGTCGAGTCAAAATGTTTTATTTGCCCAGGCATTAAAAAGTATTGTATTCTGTTAGCTGCCTAAATAGTTCTTCCTTATTGCCCCTGAGTTTCATGGTGATGATGTTTAATTTTTACTGCAGTCTAATATTGTATTGATATCTGGGATTTTTATGTCTACCTCCTTGGAATCCATTTTTGGTGAAAGGTTCTGTTTAGAAATGTTTTAAATAAATAAATAAATAAATGTTGTAGTCGGGGGTTTTTTAGACTGAAATGCCTGAACTTTGTGCTGAACCTGTTTCTTTCATTGCAGGTATGTGCTCTATCCACTGGACCTCTACAATGACAGTGCTTATTACGCTTTGACCAAGTTTAAAAAGCAGTTTCTCTATGATGAAATTGAAGCAGAGGTGAGTTTCTTTTTCTTTCTATATCATTTATTTTAGGAATTTCATAAACAATTATCCATTTCTATGCAAGTTTGTTTTAAACCCCGTTTCTTTCACCTTTCTTCTGTCAGGTGAACTTGTGTTTTGATCAGTTTGTGTACAAACTGGCGGACCAAATCTTTGCTTACTATAAAGCAATGGCTGGCAGGTATGAGACTTCTGTTGGGTTTTGGTGCTGTTGTCAAAACTTGTCTCTTCAGTCAAGCTGCATCAGCTGCTGTAATAACAGCCATAAGACTAGTTCCTCTTGCTCTGCTCCTTTATCCTATAATGCAGGCACAGAAATTTCTGCTGATGCAGGGATGAGGACTGCACAAGTATCCCTGCATAATACCTGTGCAAATCCGAGAATCCCAAAGGCTGCATTGCTGTAACACGGGAAGGGTAGGGGTGCACATGGAGCATGCCTGCATTTCCCAATAGGGCTACACACAGCCTGTTTTTAAGAGATTGGGTAATGAGGATCATTATTGGCTTTAAATTATCAGCAGTCTCAGAAATCACCATGCTTGAGCTACAGGGAGAAGGATGGAATGCTGTATAGTTGATGGACCAGTTAGGACACAAAGCTCAAAAAACAGAATAGATCTGTTCACCTGCAGTCATTATTCACATTCATTAGCTGAAGAAGATTACTGTCTTCCCCAGCTGCTTCCCCAAGCAGTCATTATTTCCCTCCAACCTGAGTCCTACCAGATGTTTTGGACCTCAACTCCCATCAGCCCCAGCCAGCATGGCCAATGGTCAGGGATTATGGGAGTTGTAGTCCAACAACATCTGGAGGGATCCACACTGGGGAAGGCTGTCCTATTGCATAGATCTCCTTTTACAAGAAACCGTGTTAATACAATCAATTGGGCCAGCCAGGAGGCATTCAAGTAAAGGTATTGACAAGTATTTTCCAATTGCAGCGTCTTACTGGATAAACGATTCCGGGCTGAATGTAAGAATTATGGAGTGATCATCCCTTACCCACCATCCAACCGCTATGAAACGCTGCTCAAACAGAGGCATGTCCAGGTACAACTTAGTCAGTGTCAACAAAGTTCCAAATGTTTTATACGCGGCTGCCACTTAGGGCGGACTCTCTCACTAATTTTACACATGCCACAGTCTGTGGGCTTTGCTATGCTATGCATGGCACTCTTACACCGTGCATAAAGATGCATTTGTGAAAGCCTTTATAATTTCCCATAGCACATCTCGGGTAACTGGACCAGCAAAAGAGACATCTGTGGTTGCTTCAGCTCTGCTCCAGTACGTGGTGGGAAGCATCACATTTTTGGCACATAAATTGATTGCGTGAATGTATCCTTAATATGGTCAGTATCCGTAGGGAAACAAAATGCGTTAGCAGAATAAACAGATGTAGTTGGCATTTCTCATCAGTTCTTCTCATGTTCATGTTCTCTTCAGTTCTTCTCATGGCATGTTTTCAAATATGGAAGTTTTCTTCCCCCCGCCCCTTCCTTTTTCTTGTTTCATGTACATATGCCCCCAGCCAGCCGTTTCTTACAGCCGCTGGGCAGGGGGTGGTAGTGGTGACTCCTATGTTAGTGGGGCTCCTCATCCATTGCATCTTTTATTCTGAGCTCGATGGGAGCTATCCATGGTGCTGAACTCCATCCCCAAAATAGGTTCACCACCATGGAGCACCATGGATAGCTCCTATGAAGCTCAGAATAAAAGCTGCAACAGATAAGGAGCCCCACTGACATAGGAGTCACCAGCCTCCCCTGCCACTGGGCTTCACTGCATGCATAGAATTGCTCCCTTACCTGCAGTTCACTATAATGGAGGAAAAAGATCAGTCATGCATATTACTTTGCAAGCATGGATCTGCTCCTTCCACTGAAATGGATGGGCTGAAATTCTTATCTTCTTCTCTCTAGAGGCAGGTCAATGAATACATTTGGGATCTAATTTAGTTCTTTTTCTACATTTTTGTTCCGGATTTGAGTCAACCTTTTAATCATCTCCTCATTTACTGTCTGTGTCTTGTGTCTTCTGCAGCTGCTAGGCCGGTCAATTGACCTAAACAGGCTTATCACCCAGCGTATCTCAGCTGCAATGTACAAATCATTAGACCAGGCCATTAGCCGCTTTGAGAGTGAGGATCTGACCTCCATTGTGGTAAGTATTGCCCTAAGGAGGGAAAACAGAAAGGAATGAGCTACTTCCTACTGCATGCAGCTTCCTACTGCATGGATATTACACAGTACATCTAACACAAATATATTCCATTCTCTTCCACCAAACTGTCCATGAAACTGTTTACTAATGTACTAACGTACTGTCCATGAAACTGTTTACTAATGTGCTTGTTTAGTATAGATTCAGTTCCATTCATGTATATATCACAGGCAAGAATCACAAGGGGATCTTGACAATCTTACATACATCTGTTGACAATTACCTTTATCAGACTATCCACATGCACTAGTCTTATTTGCAGATAAAATAGGAATTGTCACCAGTCTCCACATTTTGGTCATTCAGCATGAATAAAGATAAAATTTCTTGGCCCTGTTGTTCTCAAAGAGGATGCATAAATAATTACACGCTAGACCAGCCTTTCCCAACCTCGTGCTCTCTAGATGTTGTTGGACTTCCAACTTCCATCAGCCCCAGTCAGCATGGCCAATGGTCAGGAATCCTGGGGATTGTAGTCCAAAACATCTGGAGAGCACCAGGAAGGGAAAGGCAGCACCAGACCATGAGGATTTTTAGACAGTTCAGTCACTAGACCAGTGTTCTCCAACCCTGGGTCCCCAGATGTTTTTGGCCTACAACTCCCAGCATGCCCCAGCCAGCATAGCTTGGAGAACACTGCACTAGATTGGAGAACACTGCACTAGACAATTGCAGGTAGCACTAGTGTAGCCTAATGACTAAGAAGATTGCATTGTGAAAGTTCAGTCTTCAGTTTTGAACCCTGCCCAACTCTTGCCTTTGCCATGAATTCAGTCAGGGGTCTTAGGAAAGGTAGTTTGTCTCAGGCTGAGTTTCCCGCTTCCCCTCCAGTTAGCAATAGAGATATAATAATAAGGGTAGTAAAGGTTACTCATGTAATGTATGTAAGCAATATAGATGCTCGCCTGTCGCCTACATTGTACTCTTTTCAGCGCCAGGTAAAGACCTTTCTATTCTCCCAGGCATTTTAATCATTTTAATCTTGTAGTTGTTTTAAACTCTGTTATTGTAATTTGAACTGCTGCTGCTAGCTTTGCTGTTTGTTTTTTAATCTGTGGCTTTAAACCTTATATTTATATTATATTGTATTTTATGGTTTTAACTGTTGTAAACCGCTCAGAGAGCTTCAGCTATTGGATGGTATAAAAATGTATTAAATAAATAAATAAATGCTAGGTATAGTGTGTATGTTTGGTGTTGTTGTCAAGCCAACAACCTCTTAGAGAAGTCTGTGGAATCAAGCAATGTAAAAAATCCATCTCACAGTGCAACCCTATGCATGTCTACTCTGACATAAGCCCCACTGAGTTCAATGGGGCTTACTCCTGGGTAAGTGTATATAGGGTTGTAGCCTTACTGATATTCTGATAGAAAAGATAATATTCTAAAAAGATCATGATAAGAGAGGAACCTGTTTTCACCCACTGTAGGTATACAAGTGATAGCCAAGACCTCCCTCTCAAAGTTTATATGCCACAGATTTTGACTTTAGTAAAGGGATATGCAGATCACAGCTGAGCATGTTCCGCATGCCTTATATGGCACGTCCTTGCTGATGTATGATATATTTCTCTTGAGATCTTGATAATGCAGAATGTCTTTGCTCCTGCTTTTCTGGGTGCAGGAGCTTGAGTGGCTTTTGGAGATAAACCGTCTGACACATAGATTGCTGTGCAAGCACATGACCTTGGACAGTTTCGATGCCATGTTCCGAGAGGCCAATCACAACGTCTCAGCTCCTTATGGACGCATCACCCTGCACGTCTTCTGGGAGCTGAACTTTGACTTTTTACCTAATTACTGCTACAACGGGTCTACTAACAGGTAAGAAGCAGATGTCAAAGTGTGGTTCATTGGAGTCCTGTTTGAAGGCTAGGTTTAGGTTCTTCTTGTTTGCTCTTTTACCTTCCTGATCAAAACCAAGTTGGGTTATGTCATGAATTTCATGCAACACAGTATTGCAATTACAACAATTTTAGGCATATTTCTTGAATTGGCCAGGTTTGGAACATAATTGATTTTAGATCAGAAAATGATATCTAATCAAAATGCAGCTAGATTATGGGAAAGAAACTAAATATAATGTGTTATTATGAAGAACCACAAAGAAAATTTCTAGGCAGCCAATGGATTCTATCTATATTTTTGTCTGTAATGTGGGGGGCGGGAACCTTAAAAGTACTACTTTCTGTCAATAACTTGATTTAAATTTGATGTATTTCTGTTTGTTTGCTTGTTTGCCTTTGTATTCAGAAAATTAATTAAAATAAAAATAAAATAAATGAAAAACAAACAAAATGCAGCTGTCAAGGTTGAGGTAGGGGAGTGAGTGGGAAGAGTGAGTGGGATCACAGAGACATCTCAGGGGTTACTGGAAATGTTTGTGTACTAATGTGATAGAATTTATAATAGACAGAAAGCGCTGCCATCTTTTGTTACGTGGCCTTATTTGAGAAAGATTTCTGAAGATTCAGTTATGAGAAAACATATTTTTCACTAACATTTGTCAGAGTAAAACCTGAAAATGATAACAGTTAGTATTAAGGGTTTGACGTTTTCATTCTGGCAAGTAAAATAAAAGGTTTCATTAACTGTTGGTAGATGGAAGCAATTAAAAAAAACAGGAAAATATTGTTTCAGCCTGAAAATCCTGGTAGAATAGCCAGTTTATTGTTCGAAAGAAAGAATGAGTTAACTCTGAATATACAGCAGTAACTTCAGGTTTTTATTCCGAAAACATGGCACCGCTACTTCAAAATAAAATTATGAAAAATCTATGACCCTCTCATTTTCACAAATACCAGATTTGTGCGGACAGCAATTCCATTTACCCAAGAACCCCAGAGGGATAAACCAGCCAACGTTCAGCCATATTACCTTTATGGATCTAAGGTGAGTCAAGAAACATACGTGCTATTTAGAGTCCAGTTGAAAGGAGTTAGCATAAGAAAGTAGATTGTATGGAAAGATCACACATTACAAGGGATATGCCTGGACCAGAAAGGTCCATGATCAAAACAAGAGAAAGAAATATATGGGGGACTTTACACAGTGAATACTGATATTAGCAAGCAAACAGCTTGTGCATCATAGCATCGGTGGAGCTTTGAGTTGAGGTCAAGATGTAAAAGTATATTTCACTGAAGTTACTATAGTTAATGGCCATAATCTAAAGAAGATATAGGTATGCACAACAAAGAGAAAGCTTTGCTTGCTGTTCCTGCCACTGCTAAAGAGACAAACTGCATTCTAAAGTAAACAGCACTTATCTCTTTGGCAGTGGAAATTGCTGTAGCATTAACAACAAAGCTCAGACTGCAGGCCTGGCCCTCATGTTCCCCACCTTAGTGTGCTCAGATCATGACTTTGGATTGTCACAGTGTATTTAGGGCTCAGGTCTTTAAACAGAGTTCATGAGCCCATGTACTTGTTTTATAGATGTTTGGAATGAGAAATAACTTTTTAAAATTACTAGCATGCTGCTATTTCTTTGCAGTGAGTAAAAAGCTGCATTACTAGGAAATTTTGTTCTGTATGATAGCCAAGGGTTAGATCCTGGTCTACACATTACTCCAGCTACAGACTAGTTGAGACCAGATGAAAAATATCAGATAGTTTCTTCATCTCAGGGAGGGTCATGACTCTCAATGCCACATCAACAGTGGCGTTCAGGCTATTCGACCGCTGGCATGGAGATCCTTCACACAATGTGGAGGATTGATGTTAAGTCCACCTACAGTACTGAGAAGCTGCCACGTGGATGCAGTGTGCAGCTGTCTCCACGTGGGGGCCACAGTGAATAAATTGTCCTTTTGCTACCTTCTCATTCTGTACATTGAAGGATTTTGTGTAGCTCAAAAGCTTTCATACTCCTCTACCAACTGTTATTTCACCTGTTTCAGTATATTTTATTTTCTTGACTTGAAAGTTGTTGTTGTTGCCTGTTCCTGCTTTTTGTATTTGTGTGGGTTAGAAAGCCTAAATTCCCACCAGTGTGAACTGGGCTTAAGTCTTAAGAAGGGTCAATGTGAAGGTGATTTTTAAAAGGAAAAAAATGTTCCAGCTAAATCAGTAAGAAGAACAACTGCTTTCCTATAAATTTGATTTTAAAATCTTTATTTCTCAGCTGGCTTTCCTATGCCAGTCTTCATTATAGGGCATTAATACTTAGATACTGTGTATCACATAATTACTGAGTAGTTAGGTTTGACAAGACATCAGTGTATGATCATCATGACATGGCTAGGATTATGCAAGTCATACTATGGAGATAAAGAGCAAATAATTAAGCATTTCCACCTTGTTCCAATTTTTCAATTATTTCACCCACATACTGTGGTAAGATGTCCCTTTTGTCATCAGTGCCCTTATGTGGAAAAAAGGAGTGAGGGGATTCATATGGACTCTCCTCTGTGAGGCCAGAATTCCTAAATAGTATGGGTGTCATGGGAACTTCCAGCAGCTCTTCCTTTAGCTCGCTGCTCAGAGATCCTTCAGGGGAGCTGGTTTGTTCTCTTGATTCTTCCTCTGGGGTGTTGTCCTGTTTTCTCTGCTGCTGGTGGCACTTCCAGCACCAGAGCTGAAGGCAACCGTAAACCAAGAGAGCCATAAAGCAAAAGAGCAAAAGACTGCATACCATCCATACAGAGGTGATAGACTCTTGCTTTGAGCCATTGAAGAGGAGTGGGTGCTTTTCTTGGGTGTGGAATGTTGTGCAGTGGTTGCTGGATGCGGGATGAATTTTTGCACGTGACACACAAGATATAGAGGGTGGAAGGGCTAAGTCTGTGGAGATCGAGGGAGCTGAGGGAATGTGAAACCCTCTCTTCATAGTGGACTTTTTGGTGCAGATAGCCTGCAAACACACTGTTCCAGTTGTGCCGGTACATGACGTGGTAATAGTTCTCAGGGCAAGGATGCTCACTCGACCATGACACAGTAGCACTTGTATGGGAGATGTTGTGAACTTTTATGTTCATTGTGTCCCTGAAAACATAAGCAAGAACATAAGTTTGTCATGTATTTACATTAAAAAGATCCAGTTGCGAGCTCATCAGACAGCTAGAGAGCCCTTAAATTGTTCCCCTTTTCATGCTCATGTTCTTAATGACATACTTACTCTCAAGCAGGTGTGTAGAGGTTTGCAGCCAAAGTCTCCTTCTCCGTGAAAATAATTGAAACTTAAAAGAAAGAAAAACAGAATTTCAGGCATTCTACTTCCAAAAAACAAACAAATGGCCACCAGTAGCACATCCAGTTTATACATTTTATAGATTTAAAAATCTATGAAATTTATAAACTGAATGCGCTACTGGTGGTCATTTGTTCGTCTTTTGGAGTGCTGTATCACGCGCATTGCATCGCTTTGATTGATTCTACTTCCTGGAACTACACAATATAGGAGACGGAATGCCAATGAAAATGATATCCCTGAGGTGAATTGTCCCCATTCTTCTTCTTAATGAGCAACGTCACTTACCCTGTCTCATGACATCACCATGTCACATGTGTTTCCCTGCCCTTGACAGAACAGGCAGTGTTGTGGAACGGCGGCAAGGAACGGGACAGCATAGTGAAGTCATGAGATGGGGTTAGAGAAACTATGGGGAGAATTTGAGAAGGGGCTGCCATTTTCAGTCTCCTCAAATGTGTTTATATAATATTTCCAACAAAAACATGCTCTAAGTAACTAAAGACATGTGTTAAAACATCTAATTGGTGCCTTCCAGGTGTTTTGGACTACAGCATTCCTGACCATTGGCCATGCTGGCTGGAGCTGCTGGGAGTTGAAGTTCAAAACATGTGGCCAGCACCAGCTTGGGGAAGTCATATTAGTGTCACTCATAATAGCTCAGCAAACTATCATAGGGCAAGAAGGTCACAGGTCTGTCTCTAATGACACATACCTAACTAAAGGAAAGCCTCTGCTAGTGGAATGCTGTGCTGACTCCAGAGAAGTCCATAACCAAACTTCCATTGGCTTTTGGTCAAGGAAATCAAGATGAATGGGATCAGGTTCAGAATTGCATGCCATATTCCTAGGGACTTCCTATGCTCAAATGTATCCACAGGAGAAAACTATAACAAACCTGTATAGTTCATCCTAATGTTCTCCAAAACATTTTTATTTTAAATAGAATTCTTTTTGCTTGCTTTTTAAAAAATCTACAAATAAGAATTAGGTTCTTCATCAGAAGTTTTATTTTCAAAGAAAATCACTTTCCAGTTTCCTTGTGGTTTTCAAAGACAGATATCTTATTTTCACATTCTTTTACATTCTCAGTGTATTTTAATTGCTTTTTGTTGCTTTTTACACATTTGCCTTGGTCCCTGTAGTCCTTATAGGTGCAGAGCTTGCCTGCCCATGAAGGTTTTACAGTTCATTTCAATGGGGGAAGCCCATCTAAGTGCACACTGTTTTACAGTTCTAGATCTGGTCCCTACATTGACATAGATGGGGCAGCCCACATGTGCACGCACGCACGTGACAGTACATGTGGGGATCTTGAATGGAACAACTATAAACATTACCTTGGGAATGCCTCTTTACCATATCAGGAATACTGTAACCTTTTCATAATTTTGAAAAATAATTAGGATCAGCTGTTTTGAAGATTGTGGAATCTTCTTCCTTCTTTCTGGAAAATACTGAACAGGGGATCTGTTGTAGATACATTTAAGCATAAGAAACCTCATAGTGCAGATGGTCTAGCGACTCTAGCTTGTTAACACACTGGAATCATTCCATTTCTGTAAATTTTCTGATAGGCAACTAAAATACACACACACACACACAAACTTGTGTGAGGTTCAATTCTGAGTAGACATGCATAGGAATGCACTGTCAAAACCCAAGTATTGTATTTTAAAATAAACATAAAGCATAAGGGGGGGAAAGGGAGAAATGAAATTGAAGGGGAAGGTGGGAGAGGGAATGTTTGATCAGGAGGAACTTTTTTTCTCAGAAAACAACGGTCTAAAAGTCAGTATCACTGGAAAAAGAGGGCTGAAAGCTTTTGCAATATGAAAAATCGATACAGCTAGATGTGACCTTACCATGGAGTAAGATACATTAATCGGCAGCTTAAAAAAAATGAAATTTATCTATTAAATTATTTATAAAGTGTTTTACCTTTGTACTTATCTTGAACCATGTTCAGTTAATATTCCGTCACCAGGCAAGAGTCTGCTTTGATTGCAGTCTTCTCTTCTCTCCTCAGCCAGAGTTCCCTTATTATCCTGTTGCCTGCTGTTTAAATCATTCCCCATCCACAGGTCGTGTATTATATATCTCTCGGCTGTCATCACTTGCCTTAGCAACCAATAGGAAACAGTAGTCAGCCACTGTTGAGCAAATTGGTGAGAGTTGTCCTTAATATATGTCCTTGTACTGTGGATAAGTACTTGTCACTATATCTGCAATTAAACAGACATTGTAGTTTTTGGCTCCCCTCCTTTTCTTCTTTTTTTGATTTAGCAGAAATCAGGTAGGAAAAAAATTAGCCAGTGAAGGAAGGGAAAATAGCCAGCCACTCACAGGAATCTACCTGATTTTTGCATCAGAGGAATTGTAGGTTATATAAATGGAGGTTTTAAAAAAGGATGAATTCCCTTAAAAACAAGAACTGTAAGTCCACATACAAAAAGTAAAGGTAGCTGTGTTGGCCCAAAGAAAAATAAAATCAAAATCCATATTACCATAATACCTTTATTCAGCCAGCTCAAAGGTCACAAAATACTGTGCAAGCTTTCTAGTTCTCCAGAACCCTTCATCAGACAGGATTTTAAACAAAGCAAATGTGGGGTTGGGGGGATGTAGCTGATGTCCAAGCTATGGAGTCCGCAGACATTCAAATTAGGCCCTACGAGGTACAGAGATGGTTCCAACTTGTACCTGGGGCCCTCCCAAGGGCTGCTGGGAAGACAATATAACCAAACAATGGCTGATACTGATTTTTGAAAAGATAAAATCCATCTGTTACTCAAGATTCCAAGAACTTCTAGGTTCTCCAGGACTGTGAAGTAACCACATGTATCCATTAGCAACTGAATCATTACTTTCTGTTCCACTGCTTATTAATACAGATGAATTCAGGCAGTAACAAGGAGCTGCCAGAACTCCCACATAGAACATGTCGATTCAAAGCCATCACACCCTTTCTGCTCATTAAATGCAGACTTACCTTTTTGTGAATCCTCCTCTGAATGTGAATTAGCTGTTCTCTTCCTCTTTGTGGTAGCTATAGACTAGATTCAGCAGACATCAGTCTTTTCTTCATTGTTTTATCCAGTAGTCTGAATGTCTTGCTTGTTTTTCTTGACTCCCAAAATACCATGCTTGCCTACCAGCAGGGGGCATGCAAAGCTGGGACTGCCCAAATGTTGTCAGTATTATTTATTTCCAAATGCCTTGTTTTTCAAAATACTCTACATGCACCAAATTCGACAATCCCTGCCCTGTTGAGCTTTGATTTTGTGGGTGAAACAAAGAGAAACCATAGCTAACCTGAACCCCCACTGTACTAGATAATTTCTGGCCGATCTCTGATATTCCATTCTCGGGCAAGCTGCTGGAGCATGTGGTGGCTTCTCCGGGTTTTCTGGATGATGCAAATTATCTACATCCATTTCAATCTGGCTTCAGGCCTGGTTATGGGACAGGGACTGCTTTGGTCGCCTTGGTGGACAACCTATGCCAGGAACTGGACAGGGGGAGTGTGTCCCTGTTAGTTTTGCTGGACCTTTTGGCAGCTTTCAGTACCATCAACCATGGTATCCTTCTGAGGCATTTGTCTGAGATGGGACTGGGAGGCACTGTTATATGGTGGCTCCAGTTCTTCTTGGAGGTGCGATCTCAGAGGGTGGTGCTGGAGGATTCCTGTTCAATGCTGTGTCCATTGGCCTGTGGTGTCTCTCAGTTCTTATCCCCCTTGTTATTTAACATACAAATGAAACTGCTGGGAGAGATTGTCCATAGTTTTGGGGTTCAGTGCCACCAGTATGACGATGACACTCAGCTCTGTCTCTGCTTTCCATCCAAATCCAAGGAAGTTCTTCTAGTTCTGAATCGGTGTCTGATGTTGATAATGGACTGGATGAGGGCAAACACATTGAAGCTTAATCCAGACAAGACAGAGGTGCTCCCGGTCAGTTGAAAGGCAGGTCAAGGAATAGGGATTCAACTTGTGCTGGATGGGATTACATTCCCCCTGAAGACTCAGGCTCTCAATTTGAGTGTACTTCTGGACTTGGCCTTGAACCTGGATGCCCAGGTCTAGGCAGTGGCCAGGAGTGCATTTGCACAGTTCAAGCTAGTGTGCCAACTGTGCTCATTCCTAGAGGCGTCTGGTCTGGCCACTGTCATGCATGCCCTAGTTACATCCTGTTTGGACTACTGTAAAACGCTCTATGTGGGGGCGGGGCTGTCTTTGAAAACTGTTCAGAAACTTCAGCTGATCCAGAATGCTGTGGCCAGACTGTGGCTGGTTACAGGGTACACGCAACTCCCTTGTTGCAAGAGTTTCACTGGCTTTTGCTTCTGTTTCCAGAGATAATTCAAAGTGCTGGTTATGACCTCTAAAGCCCTCGTAGAGGTGTTCATGAACCTGGAGGGGGGGGTGTCCCTGGCTCTCCGCCGCCTCGATTCTCCGCGGTGGCGGCCCCCCTGCCTCGATCTTCTGAGCGGCGTGGAGCAGTTCTCTGCACCGCTCGAATCCGCCGTGCCAGCCACGCTGGTCCCGTCGCTTCACTTCCAGCTGGCCGGAAGTGACGCGACGGGACCCTGTGCCGGCGCACTGGACCCCCGTGCTGCGTATTTTGCGGAGAAACCAGGGCAACAGGGCTTAAACATTTCATTTTTAAAGCCTTCATTTGAAAGCTGTTTGGCATATGTCTTCTCCCTGATGCCTGGATGCAGCGCGGTGCCTTTGGGCATCGCTTCATGTGGTGGGAATTGTTGGGGAACCAAGTAAGCACTCAGGGACTTGTGATGTGTCCACTTCAATATCGCCCTTGTAAATGGAGATTGACAGTGCAGTCCTAGGCATGGTTGCTCAGAAGTAAGACCCATTGTGTTCGAGAGCACATAATGCAGGCCACATGCTGAAGCTAAGCAGGTATGAGCCGAGTCAGTGCTTGCATGGGTGACCGCCTGGGCTGCCCACATCTGTTCTCTTGCATTGAGCAGGGGGTTGGACTCGATGGTCTTATAGGCCCCTTCCAACTCTACTGGGCCTTACTCCTGAGTAAGTAGATATAGGTTTGCAGCCTAAGAAAAATATTTCCAAACTTGGCAAGCAAATACTTTTTTGGAGATAATACCACAAAGCAGCCTTCTCCACCTTGGTGCCCACCAGAAGTTTTGGACGACAACTCCCAGCATTCCTGACCATTGGCCATGCTGGCTGGGCCTGATGGGAGTTGAAATTGGGGAAGGGAAATGGCAACCATAGGCAACAGAAGGCTGCATGAAAAACACATTTGCTTGTGGACAGCAACTCTAGTTCTGCACAGAACATTCCAGGTTCTGTCAACCAAACTGCTCCCACTACTCACTTCTGAAATATGTTCTGCAAAGTAATGAAATTCGAATACATTTATTTAGCAATGTGTACGTTTAGTAATTATTTAGTCATCTGCACGTTTCAAATAATTTGTATAGCTGTTCAGTATATTTTGAGGATTTTCACATTTCAGAATGTGGAATAATATTTTCACTCAGAGTAAAATTGAGACTGTAAAATTAGACTTAGTTTAAAAAAAAAAATATGGAGGGAGATGTATAAGAGCAGAGAACCAGTTGGCTGAGTGCGGATAAAAGGTGTGCCTCTAAAGGCACAATCCTATGCATGTTTAGCCAGATAAAACTCCTACAACAAGTTGTAGGACTTTCCTCTGTCTAAGCATGTATAGGATTGTGCCCTAAGTCTTCCTTAAATCTGATTCAGCAGAGTACTGTTTCACCCCAAACTGGCAACACATTCTCCAAGGTTTCTGTGCAAGCCCAAGTCTGAGAAAGCCACACACACACACACACACACACACACACACACACACAGAGAGAGAGAGAGAGAGAGAGAGAAATAACTCTCAGTGGTATTTGGATACTGCAACCAATGCAATATTCCTTACTCCCTGGTACAGTCATGGCCATACTGATTTTTCAGAGGCCCTGGTAAAGATTTCTTAGATTACCTTTTGTCCCAGTAACTGTTTTGCCCCTGTTTTTCCCAGCCACTGAACATCGCCTACAGCCACATCTATAGCTCATACCGGAACTTTGTGGGGCCTCCGCATTTCAAGACAATCTGCCGGCTGCTTGGATACCAAGGGATTGCTGTGGTGATGGAGGAACTGCTGAAGATTGTCAAGAGCCTGGTAATGGTGACATTTGAAATCGGGGATGTGGCTAAGGCCAGGAGGAGGTCAAACAACTTTGGCTGGAACATGGTTTTTGAAATGCATATTGTTTTAGAATATGCATTTGGAATATGATTTCTGTGGTATTTAGAAGAGCATACATTTCGACCAGTGTTCTCCAACCTTGCATCCCCAGATGTTTTTGGCCTACAACTCCCACTATGCTGGCTGGGGCATGCTGGGAGTTGTAGGCCAAAAACAACTGGGGACCCAAGGTTGGAGAACACTGATTTAGACCATTTAAATCAACATATTTAGAAGAACATGCATTGAGAAGACTTGACATTTAGAGAGCCAGTGTGGCGTAGTGGTGAGAGTGTTGGACTGGGACTCGGGAGATCCAGGTTCTAGTCCCTGCTCAGCCATGAAACTCGCTGGGTGACTTTGGGCCAGTCACTGACTCTCAGCCTAACCTCCCTCACAGGGTTGTTGTGAGGATAAAATGGAGAGGAGGAGGAGGAGGATTATGTAAGCCGCCTTGGGTTCCTTGCAGGAAAAAAGGCGGGGTATAAAATAAATAAATAAATAAATAGATGCATGTTTTTGCTTGGCAGAGTGTCTCCATTGACAATACCCTATTCTGGACTCTTACTCCATTGTCTTGCTTCTGCATGTGAGAGCAAAATTAAGCACCAGGAATCTGAAAATGCAAGAAGTTGCTGTCTGCAATACACATCTATACTGTATAAATACCAATTTTATACAAGTTTAGTTGACTGACATTGCTTTCCTAAAGGATTTTGGGAACTGTCCTTTGGTGCAGATGCAAGTAGAGCAACCTTCTTCAACGTGGTGCCCTCCAGATGATTTGGACTACTACAGTTCCCATGATCCCAGAGACCATTGGCCATGCTGGCTGGGGCTGATAGGAGTTGTAGACCAAAACATCTGGAGGGGAAAGCTGTGTCAGAGGATCCTTGCTCCCATCAGAGAACTGGGCTCCCAGAGTCCCCTGAAGCTTTATTCAGAACTTCGGATGCCTAAGGTATCAGATTACCACTGCTGTAAATCATATTGACGAGCACATCTGCTGGTGGGATGTATCCCCTTGTTAATAGTAAGAAAGGAAGCAAAAATGTTCTGCATACTGAAATGTGCATATGCCCTCATTTAAACTTTTAACAGGGCTAGTGTGTACGTTTCCAACTGTTTGCTAAACACTGTGTGTCTTCTTAATCCGCCCCCTCCAAATATCAGATAGACAGCCTTGTCTGAAAATGGGCTCTTATTTGCAAACATGTGTGATATGGCATGGGCTTTGCATTTCAAAGGGGAAAAGAAATTTTTAAAAAATCCATTTGAGTGCACTTAAAGTATTTATACTTCTTATCCGGTCCATTTCTATGCTGGTTTTTAATGTAAATATTCCCAGGAAAGCTCACAACAACAATAAAGTAGTAGCTCAGGTCACAAAGTGGAAGGGGCCACTTTTCAGGTCACCAGTCATTACCATCTGGCTTAATCTGACAGACGCCTCATGCTGAGCTTTGGAAGCACTCAGGCGCAGCAAGAAGTGTTGCAGCTTCCCGCTGACCGCAAAGGGCAGCACAACTGGAATCCGGAGCTGCCCCTATCCCAGATTCCGCTTCAGTGGCACTCAGAAGCAGTGAGAAATCTGAATGTCTCTAAAACCCAGCCCCCGACCTCCTCCTCCCAGACCTTGAACTCGGGGAAATTGCTGCATCTGACTGTCTAAAGCTCAGTGTGACATTGGAGACAAGATTAGTGTGTGTGTGTGTGTGTGTGTGTGTGTGTATTACACATAAAATAAGAGCAATACAGTATTATGTACAACAATCAATAAGGCGTCCTTTCTTTGGGTTTCTAGAATAAGATGTATGCATTTTCACACTCAGTATACATGATACATTCTACGTTTCATATGCAAAATCCAAAAGCAGTTACCAATAAAAAGTTTTCTCTTGCCTATATATTCATACATTTTATAAATAACTAACAGTGCAATCCTGTGCATGTCTACTCAGAAGCAAGTCCCATTGAGTGGGTATAAGATTGCAGCCCAAGTCAGGTTATTGAAAAACAATACTGAATGTTTGCATAAGTTGCTTTACTTCTGCAAATATTAAGAAAGCATGTCCAGTGTTCTGCAAATGGGTCCCCCCTTCCTCTTCCCCCACTGCTGTTCTAATATAATGTGTTAATTATGCCCTAATAGAAAAATCCCCCCCCCCTCTCCTCTGAGTTGAGGGAGGGTCAAGGTCACCAGCCAACACATATTTTGGCTGACTATCAAAGCCAGGCAATATTTGTGAACCTCTGGCCACTTTGTAAAACAGAACAAGCTTCCAACTTTCAGTCCATCTGTTACAGCTGATTTTTATCTTCCACTGTTTTCTGTAGCTGCAAGGGACCATCCTTCAGTATGTGAAAACCTTGATAGAAGTGATGCCGAAGATCTGCCGCCTGCCAAGGCATGAGTACGGATCTCCAGGTTGGTACTTGGATTGCGTTACAAAAGCCTTCCCCACCCGGGTGCCCTCCAGTTGTTTTGGGCTACAGCTCCCAGCATTCCTGACCATCGGCCATGCAGGCTGGGGCTGATGGGAGTTGAAGTCCAGAACATCTGGAGGGCACTGAGTTGGGGAAGGCTGCATTATGAGATGTCTATAGATGTTCATTCTTCCGCTGTGAGACCTTATTTCTTTATGACGTTTGTATATTCCCACCCTTTCTCCAAGGGTGACGAGTGGAGTTATCCTGCTTTAAAGTACCTAAGTTAGGCCAAGAGATAGTGACGTGCCTAAGTCCACCCAGTGAACTTCAGGGCTGAACAGAGATTTGAACCCAGGTCTCCACTGCCACTATTATTTTGATTGATGTATTCTTCCAAGGTGCTCAGGGCAGTGTACATCAATTGGATTAACAGAATAACAGCCAGCAATGGGCCATGCTATAGTACGTACAGCTCTTCACGGTCACCTCTGTGGAACAGCAGGCAAGGCAGTGAAGAGGATCGCTGCACCTATCAGCAGCCACCAGTGGGGGACAAACCGGTGGGATGAGCAGCAGCAGCACTGTTCGTTTGCCCAGTGCGGGGACCTTGCGCTGCTTGATTTGGCCAGCCGGCACTGAACAAGCTGGACCTGCCATTGCTACCCGAAGCCCTTATTCTTCCAGTGGTGACTGCCATTCCGAACAGGGGCACCATCCCCGCTTCACACACACACACACACACACACACGCGCGCGCACACCCTTCTCCCAGCTGCTGCAAAGAACAGTGTGCAACATCACTGTATGGATGCTGATGAAGGAATTCACAGAACACTATTTAATGCACTGCATCTTTGCTGGCTTTCCAGGAGACTTTCTGTTTCAACAGATCTTTCAGTAGTAGTTTTAAAGTAACTTTGTTCTTTTTCAGCATTGTTTTCCTTGCTGCGTTTAGTGTAGTATTGAAATAGATATTTTGTCCTGCTTTTTGAATATTTGTTTTATTATTTGTTTTTAGTTATTTAGCTGTGTTTTATCACTGTGTATGTTGCCTTGTGTGGGCCCGTTCAGGTGGAGAAAATTGGAAATAATGAAATAAAAGAAATGATCTGCACTGCAGTTGGGTTTGAGAATTGTATCCGTTATTTATTTTATTTCATCTAAGGCACGATCGTATACATGTTTAGACTGAAAAAAGGCCTACAACTCCCAGCATGCCCCAGCCAGCATGCTGGGAGCTGTAGGCCTTTTTTTGGCCTAAACATAGGGTTGTGCTTTTAATTAATTTATTAAATGCCTCATCAAATAAATGTCTCTGGGTGTTCTACAATTTAAAATGTAATAATAATGATACAAATAAAATACCAATGAAAACAATCAGTAATGTAAAACTAATAAGCCTGCACAAGGAAGCTGCAGAAGTGCTCTTAATTTCGGGCCACATCATATGTCTTTTAGATATGGAAGTGTTTGTTATGCTGAAGCGGGAGTACAACAGCCCAATAGTACTAGGGGATGTGTGAATCAGCCAAAGTCAAGCTTGTCGAAGTTCTTTGAATTCCACCCCAAAGCTCATGTCCATTTCAGATTATGAGCTTTGTTTTTTTCTGTTTGCACAAAAATACGTGCGTATTTCAGCGCACATTTTCCCAAATGTATGCATCAGTTGTGCACATTTTTGAAAAGTGTGTCTTTTCCTCCCATTGGTTAAAGCACGTTTGTGTTCGTTCTTCAAAAGTGCACTTTTGTTTCATCGCATTTTTCAAATGTACACATATTGTCAAACGCATTTTTTGGGTCCGCAAATCACATTGCAAGGCTAGAAATGTACAAATTTGACCACGGATTGTGTTGGGAGTCTGTGTTCGGGTCTGGGACATGCAAATTTGGTAAATTCTGGTCAAAAATTAACTGAAACAAATTTCTCATACATTCATCAACAGCACAGACATGGCCATAGATGTCAAGGAAGGTTGACTTGAATGGAGAGAACATGAGGCAGCCACTCAGGGCCTCGACTAATTCCAAAGGCATGAGTTGACAGCAACTTGTTCTTCGTACTTGGTAGCACTCTTTCCTATCATAGTCATCCCCTAGATAATCTTCTCTCTATCTTTCTTACTTCTCCCAAGGAATCCTGGAGTTTTTCCATCACCAGCTGAAGGACATAATTGAGTATGCAGAGCTAAAGACTGATGTATTCCAGAGTCTGAGGGAAGTGGGTAATGCCATTCTTTTCTGCCTTCTCATAGAGCAGGCCCTGGTGAGTTAAAATGTATTCTTTTGAAAATTGGCAGGGCTAAACATACTTCAAATAAATAAACAAACATGCAACTGAGCTATCCCAGTTTAACAGGGCATTAATGTGATTGTGATCTAATGAGAGTGGTCCCATTTCTTTATGTGTGATGAAGAGGATTTGGCATAAGCTGTGAAGCTGTGTAAATGAGAACAGACTTTAGGAGGTAACACGATGCAGTCAGAATCGAAAAGTCGCTGCATGTGGTAATTACACCAATGTGAAAGTGGTGCAGATTATGGGTTGGTTCCAAATCAAGAAGGGCCCTGTGTTTTGAATCTGGTTTGGAAGAAAGCACATCAGATCACCATGAAGTTTTATTGTGGGTTGAGATGTGTTATGTACAGACAGCGTAGAGCTACAGTGGTGAAGGGAGGTTTGGGGCTTATTTGCATGGCGTTTTTTATGCAGGATAGTTATGCACTCTGTGTGGAGCTAGTCCTAGCAGTCCATGTATAACCATAACTTCAGCCCTTGTTGGTCCCTTGCCTGTGCTATCCACTCCACTTCGGGAGTGGCAGCGAAAGTGGTATCAGTGCAGTCTGTGTACTTTGCGTGACATTGATGTTAGAATCTGAAACCTGATTTCTCAAGGTACCCACTCTGTACTGCTTCCTGCACACCTGGTTTAGCACCCAGCACCAAACGGAGAATGTGGGAAGCTGCTCTCTGGATATCTCTTAGTGTCCAGTCTAATCCTTCTTGTGTTTCCCATCTTCCATTAATATGAAGAATGCTAGGATATTTGAACATATGCTAGCTCTCTTGAATAGTGCCTTCTCCTATTGTGGTTTTGTTGGTCCTTCTGATCTGCGTAATGTCAAACCTGTGCTTGATTGTGTGCAACACCTTTTTCCTCTTACTGGATGCTTAATCCACTTAATTGCTTCTCATAGTAATGACACATTATTAGTGTATTAGAGAGCCAATATTATCTTGCCATAGCAGCAGGGTGCCAATGGCAGCATGAAGGTAAGCACAGTGAGTCATATTCAGCGGAAAGGTATTCTGGGAAGGATGCTAAGAAGAAATTATATTGATTGTATGTGTAACAAGGTTATCTAATCACTCTTTCAGTTTTAAGCACTTCAGTGAAGATTTTAATTCTGCATGGAAAATAATTAATTCCTTTGAACTTTCTGACAGCCATAAAGATATATAGGCCTCAGTGTGATACAGACTCAGTTACTAAGTACACTTGTACACTTCGTACACTTGATTTATTCATTTGTCCTCTTTGAGACTCTATTTATCTCCTACTTGTGACTCAAGGGAGAACATTTTGACATGAGCTTATTTTTCTTAATTTCACCGTTCCAAAACAGCAAATATTATTCTGGATCAAAGGTCCAGAACAGTAGACATTTTTACCAGTAGAAGTTAATTCCTGGTAGAATGGCCTTTGACAAAGACCTTCTGAATTCATGATTTCCTGAACATCACAATGAAACTCAATTTCTAGTATAATTAAAAAAACGCTTCCTTTTCCAAGGACAAACTAATCTATCGATTTACTAATCTATTAACTTAATCAGGTGCTTAGGATGTGCAACAGAGCACAGGCAGCTGTCCTCTTAAGTTATCATGTGATAAGAATAAGGTATGTGTGCACAAGAATGGCTTCCTCCTTGCCTGCTATGCAAGGAGAAAGGGCCCTATGTGTTCATGGAGCTCCTGCTGCTGAAGCCAGCAATGAAAGCCTCCCTTCCCTTCTATGTTTGTCATTCTAAGGGTAAGATAAAATTGGACCAAAACCCCAGTTCTAGGTGTGGGCTTTCTTATGAAGTAGGAAGCAGTTACATCTCATTATACGATTAACTGTTTATAAAATATTGCCGTGGAAGTTGAAACGACTGCTTAACCACCATCTTCTAAGATGTTCATAAAGTTACTTTTCGTTAGCGACCGAGGCTTGGATGAGGGACTGTGCACGCATTTTGACACTATAAGGCATGGCTGGAGATTGGAGAATTGATCACAGCATTCCAAATGTCTCCTCATGCAGAGATATATTGACACCTCCTCCTTTTGCAGTGTCTTGCCTCTTTGCATGCAGCCTGCAGCCATCATGGTTTACTTTGTTGCTGTACCGCCCTGTAGACTCATGCAGAATTTGCTGCTAACCATTACTCAAGTCTCCTCCAGCATTACTGCTTCTCAGGTCTTGCCTCTTTGTGTGTCTGCAGTTTGAATTAACTTTGGGTATCTGTATGTGTTTTCAAGTTGCTTCTCATTCTGTGGTTCCTCTCTTGGCCTCTTCCAGCCCATTCCTAAGTATAGTTACTTGGAAATGTCCCCCTTGAGATCAATGGGGCTTTACTTCCAAAAAAGTATGCTAAGGATTGAAATCTTGATAGTATTTATTCCTCTCTCCTCAATGGCATTTCTAGGTCTTCCTCTCTGTTAGCGTCAAGAGTAAACACTTTATGCAGAGTGATATAAAATCAAACAAACATATGAGATGATGTCAGACTTTTTCGTTCATACAACCACAGAGCTACAAGAGTCTCTCCCAAGAGATAGTGTTGTATGAACCTAGAACCAATTGCAATTAAGTTGTCAGGCTGCAATTTACACTCACAAGACTTGCTTCCAAGTAAATGTGTTGATAAACAGACATTTATATTCCCTTTGTTGTGCATATACGATTGGGTGAGCCACAAGCCAGCTGTGCGTATCCAGCTGACCCCTTTTTAAATGAATCTTAGGCTTAGGCTCCCCTTTTTAATGAGTCTCCAAACTTACTTTAGGTACAGCCTGTAAAGGCACCCTGGAGATTTAATCCGCTTTTAGTGGGAAGACATTGGGCATGTCTGCAGCAGCTCTTTTTTCCAGGAAAGACCCTAGAACAGCTTTCCTTAACCTAGCACCCTACAGATGTGTTGGAGTACAATCCCCATCATCCCAATCAGCATGGCCATCTGGAGGGCGCCAGGTTGGGGAAAGCTGCCCCAAAACATATGAGAAAGAGCACTTTGTGCCAGATAGTGACCCTGATTAGGATCCCTCTTCTGAGCTTCGTACTGGGAAACTCAGTACCTCATTAAAATTCTCTGCAATATTGTTCCCAGATACGTGAGGGACATTGGCTGCATCTAAGTCTGTAATTTCAAGGAGAAAGCTGGAGCCTTGACTTCTAAGTCAATATAGTTGAGTTGTTACCTCAGGCTGCCTTTTGGGGTGGGGGAATCTGCCTATTTGCATTCCTGTGCTGATCTTGGTCCATGTTAAGTGCAAATATGCATCAATAGAGGCCCAACAGTGGGCAAACTGAAAAGCAATCAGATGAAAAGTGGCTAGAGGTAGCTACAGTTGGCCATTTAGCACAGTCTTGCAATGGCCATGCTGGCTGCTGGTGGTAGAAGTTGTAGTCCGACCCATCTGGAGGGTGCCAAGTTGGGGAAGGTTGACTTAGCACATGGTCACTGCTTATAAAGTTACTGCAGTGCACATGCAATCATATGGCAAGCCAGTTTATAATTTTTATACATTCAGTAGCAGGTAACAGGTCCAAAGTATAAGCCCCAGCTAATAAACCAGACTTAGATGAGTTGCAGAGCCAAACCAGGCCTAACGCAGGAGATCTTCTGCATTGGGTTTGTTTGTTTAATTAAAAGCAGCAGTGAGAGGTGTGTGTAATTTGGATTGGTGCTTTTGCACTGAGGCAGGAGGGCTAACCTGTATGCCCCCCCCCCCCAAGGCAAATAGCAGTTTTGGGGAGAGTCAGTAGATCCAGATCTTCTTTCCTACCCTTGTGGCTGCTTTTACATTTTAAAAAAACCCATGGGAGATCTTTGAACAGAATTTCCCATGCCAGGTCTTTTTGGCCCTCAGGATCTACAGGACCTGGCTGGGATAGCTCCTACTGGAAGTTATTAAGGAAGGCACTGTAAACACAGTAGTGCTTAACATAGCGCCTTATGTGGCTCATTGAGTAGTGCCAGAAGCCTGCTTCTCAACCTGAGTTTCACAGAATTTAAAGGGGCATGAAGCCTTTTACTGTAGTGTCACATTGAATGGCCTGGGATTATGCCCTCTCTTTCTTCACTGAGGAGCCATCAGAAGGAGGGGAGGGGAACAGCCTTGAGTATTAGATGGCCCAATTTAGTCTCTCAAAGAACTGAGTTGCCTCTCTGAGCTTAGGAGCTTGGTAACTTATCTTGACTTCAGAGAGGCCTTGGAAGAGGTCCATATGGGACTCCAGATGTGGTGAATTCAGGGGGTTTGAGACCTTCTAGACTAGGGGTGGCCAACTCGTGGCCCTTCAGATGTTTTGGCCTACAACTCTCATCAGCCCTTTCCAGCATAGCTAATGGTGAGGGATGATGGGAATTGAAGGCCAAAACATCTGGAGGTCCACAGGTTGCCCAACTCTGTCCTAGACAGAAGGACCTGACTAAGCAGGCAGTAATAGAAGGGTCTTGGGTACAGATTACAATACTAGACTTGCATGTTCACTGTACTAAGTTTAGAAGTGGAGACCACTCCTGTAATCATTTGCAGTACATGATAACATTGTGTCACACAAGGTAGAAGGAGCTTGTGTTAACAGTGAGCAGTACTTGTTTGGAATCAGAGTGCCGCCACACTATTCAGCACCAGAGTTTGTACAGCCAAGCAGACAGGCTATCTAGCCTTGCCTTAGATTCTGTAAATAGATGAGGTAAAGAACCACTGCGAAACTCCAGATGATCTTGGATAGGATTGTATAAACATATTTTGATTCAAAAGGCGTTTTCTTCTAGTTCTGTCATCCTAGAGACTGGGCTCTATTTGAATACGCCCTCTTGAGGCAAATAGATGAATATGCCCTTCCCAAGCTTACAGACAGCTGAACAATCAGTCCCATAGGGAATTTTTAACACCTTTTATCTTTCTTCCTCCTGCCTCAGTCCCAGGAAGAAGTGTGTGATTTGCTGCATGCTGCTCCCTTCCAAAATATTTTGCCCAGGGTCTACATCAAAGGTAAGGAGTGAAGAGATGGACAGATGTCAGTCATTATTCCCAGAGATGTGTAACGCCTATAAAGCTGCAGATATATATTTGCGATCAATAAGTTTCTAAGAACCTTAGGACTAGTCAGCCATTCATTGACTTAGTTTACCAGTGGCCCCACTGAGCACTTCACATGAAAGGTAAAATTGCACAACCCTATGAGCAAAAGCAAGATCTTGGCTTTTAAAACAAGATCCTTTTACAAGTGTGCTGGTGTCGCGGCTGTAACCACAGTCCCTTCTTCACAATGCATTACCTTGTTTCTGTTCTGTCACACCGGTCCCAGAGTTGGATAATGGTTGGGAGGTGACTCTGAAATGCTAGATTTTTTTTTCTTTTTGCTTTCTCATTTCACTGTTTGCTGCTCGCTTAACAGAAGGAGAACGCTTGGAGGTACGCATGAAGCGTCTCGAAGCCAAATATGCCCCACTTCACCTGGTTCCCTTAATAGAGAGGCTGGGAACACCTCAGGTAAGGATGATGACATTCAAACCCACGTTGAGTGGGTGACCCAAAATTTCACATCAGGAGCCCCCATCCTTGCCCCGCAATTGTCCCTGAGCCACAGGAAGTCTTTCCAGTTGTTGCCTGGGTTTCAATTCTACATTGTGTAGTTTGTCCACAGATAGTTTGTTCACTGTTACCAAGCAAAATTAGATTGTCTTTACTGAGGCTTTCTGTGTTGTGTGTTCAACAGTGTCCCCTGTTATCACTCGCTAGCTAACTAAAGCAAGATCAAAAAGAATCAGTTTGCTCATAAGTGTCCTGATACTGTTACCAGAGTACTTGATCTGGATTTTTACCCACAAAGCCATTGAGCCAAGGCCTTCCCAATTCACATAATCACAAATATGACAGCCATGATTAAAATCCTCTCTCTTACTTCCATCATCTCAAGGAAAAGGTCCCAAAATACCATTATGACATCTCAGTGGCAAGTTTTCCACCCCCTCACTGACCTTCAGCTGCAACATTTGCCATATGAATTGTGCTGATCAGATTGTGAGTTTCTCCACCCAGTAACATAATACGTAGCCTAAGTCTAAGATACTTCTGGATGTGTACTCCTTTCCATTTCACATTGTGTTTGAAAGCCAGTTGGATTTGAACATTGTCCTGGTTTGCACGTAATGCTACGCCAGGATTTAGCACCACATGGACAAGCCTCTGCAAGCCTGAGTGAAGCCCCGGGCTCTCCTGCTGCCCCCTCTTCTCTCCTCCTTCTGCATGGCTGGCAGGAGGAATTAACCAGGATTCAGTTTCTATGATTCCTGGCTTGTCATCACATACGAATCAGGAATTGCAGTTTAAGACAAATTCTGGTCTGCTAAACAATTCACGGTTTGCAGTTGGCTTGTTTAACAGTTGACTAGAGTTTGTTTAAAACCATGTTTCTTGGCTCGTATGTAACAACAAGTCAGGAATTGTAGACACTGAAACAGAATTAAGGTTAAATTCTCCTCCTAGCCATGCAGGAGGAGGAGAGAGGAACGAGGAGCACACAAGCCCAAGGCTTGCTTTGGGCTTGCAGTGGCTCATCTATGTAGCACTAAACCATGGTTTAGAGTTACATGCAAATGGGGCTATGTGACAAAACCTTTGTTTGCTGCCAAGTGTAAATTCAACAGGGAGCTGCAAACAATCCTGACTCTCTGATGAGGGTACCACTGTATTACCCATGGTTTTGGATAGATGGTTTGGCCTCGCAGCAGGTGGCTGTCTTTCATTCTTTTTCCACATTGTGATTTCTAAACTGATGGAATTGTGACACCTTTCAAAAGACAGGATGCCAATACAGGAGTGGCTATGAGTCTATTTAGATTCTAAACTTTAGAAAGTCAATACTTACAACTGACAGCATTACAGCTATTGTTCCATATCATGAGATTTGAGTAGAAACAAATTAAAAGGAAGTGGAATTTCATAGAAAGTAGTTATCATTATTGATTGAAGCTGCAATTCTGCAGCCACTTATATGCACTTTAAGCCCATTGACATCAGGGAAACTGATCACATACCTAGGGTGCAGGATAGCAGTTTTTGAGAACCTACTTCAGAAGAACACTCAAACATGTGCACCATGAATCCATTTACACAATGTTTAACTTTATATGCATGCTTGAGATATACCTGCATGCCTTTATTTCAGCATAATTCTTAAATGCTTTTCTGAATGGGATGGTTTTCTCAGTCAGTGTCTTAATTTACATATGATTCTGAAATTAGGTGTGTGTGTGTGTGTGTGTGTGTGTGTGTAAACTGCAGCTAGCAATGTGAAGTTTTGTATACACTGGTGGATTAAAGTGTAAGTCTTAGAGCCAGGTCCTAAACAAGTTTATTTGGAAGAGGTCCCACTGAGTTGAGTGTGAGAACTATTTCTTGGTAAGCGTTCTTAGGATTGCCACTTTAGTCTCTAAGTCAGGGGTGGGCAATAGGCAAGCCACATGCAGCCCCTGCCCTATCACCGAATTTAATGGGGGAATGGCAGTTTTAGCACTACAGAGCAAGCTAAATGTAACCCTTTTAGTGCTTTGTAGCCACTCTGGAGCACTGAAAGGGTTCAGTTTAGCTTGCAAACATGCCCTTGTAGCACTCTGTAGCGCTATGGAGTGGGTGATTTGGCAGCAAATCACTTGGAAGCAATTTTTTAATGGGGCGCCCCTTGGACTGCACAGTGTCCTGTGGATTGTGGCCTGCCAGGTGGGGGGGAGGCAAAAATGCCCCCCGGACTTCCTGTAGTTGCCCACCTCTGCTCTAAATAGATAAATTAAATATATATTCTTTACATAGCAATCTGCTGTAGCTGGGGCAAACATTCCATATAGGAAGAAAATATAGGAACAATATAATCAACAATTTTTTAAACTTATTTCCTATTAAACCATTTTTACCACATAAGCTCATTCTGAACTTTATTTTGTTGAGAACAAAATGAAGCAAAGGTGCTTGAAGTGCAGGAAAGGATTGCGATGTTTTAAAGGTGTTTCTTCAAATTCAAAGAGACTGTTGTGATAATATTCATCTATTGATCTATGTGCTTGTGTGTTTTTGTTTATGTAATGCTTAGCTATCTGTCTGTCTAATGATCCATCCACATTCTGGAGTCTGTTCGCCTGCCCTATTAGTCTCTAATCAATTGTCTAATCAGTATTGGTCTCTAATCAATTTATAAGGGAGATTAGACAATAGAGTGACAAACAAGGCATATCTGAGCACTTTATTTCAATGAGAGATATTTAACCATGTGCTTAACTCTCCAGTTGAAGTCAATGGCAGGCAAGAAGGCTCAACTTCAGATCAGAAGTGATGTGATATGGGAGATCCATAATCAATATCTCCTGTGTTTTTAACTTGTTAGCAGTCTTACGACGCTATACTGAAGACTGGGGAGTTGGCACTGGGGGAAGGAGATGTTTAGACCTTCTAGTTCCCTGATCTAAATGCCCCCCACTGCCTCGAAGCTGCAAGTATCTTTATGTTTTCTCCCACAGAGCTAATGGCAGCTTGGAGATGGACACAGTTAACACACACACACACACACACACACATACACACACATACACACACATACACACACACATTTCCCGCAGTGCCACATGCATGATCTTCAAAGCGGCTACATGGATCTTCAAAGTGGCTACATGGAGCTGCCAATATATTAACAACAACTTAACTGCAGGAGAATCCTGATCAAAAATCTCCCTCACCATATCTAGATTTTAGGTTGCATTTTAGGGATGTATTTTGTTCACCCACTAGTTTTATTATTATTTCTTTATTAGACGTATATCCTGGTTTTCCTTTGGGAAAACTCAGAGCAGCTTATATGATATGCTGTGGTCTTCCAACAGTTCACCTCCACTTCAATAATACTATGGCTTGAGTGAGGTGCTCCCAGGCCATCTACTAGGAGCCAGTGTAAGAATCTTTCTAATCCTAATATACATGAATGCTTTCAGAGACTTTTAAGAACTTGGTTTTAGGAGTTACTACAAGCTTCCAAAAGCTACTACAAGCTTCCATCTCTCTTCAAATAGATGTGTAAATCAAGGAACAACATGTTGTGCTATCTTGTGTTCCTATGTGTATAATGCGTAACTAATTAAATTAGGGGTGTGCTTTCAGCTTTGATGTCTGAAAACAAGAGTATGTAAAACTGGCAAAACTTCGCAATGAGCAAGTGATAAATCGTAAAACAAAGTCAAAAGATCACATTTGTAATATTTGTAATAAGAGCTAAACATCTGCACAGCATTTTTCTTTCTAGGCCACCAACTGAACGTTGCTGTGGATCAGTTCACATATATACTTGTCCCAACAATCCTCATACTGTGGTGAAGAAGTGTATGGGTGGAAAGATTGTGCAATTGGACCTCCACATGGTGCACTCGCTTCACAGGTTATGTGCATTGGCAGCTCCCAGTCCTTCACCATGGGAAAGGCATCATGGTTGGGCTGGATAAGTATATGAACCAGCCTGGAGTAAGATGCACACAAATGCTGTTCACTTCTTCATAGGCACAGGAGTCTTGAGCTTGTTACCCTGTGCCCAGTTACTCTTGATTAATAGGAGGAGTTAATTGCTCTGGGCCAGCTATCCAGATTTGGAGGAGGGGTCCCCTTCACTTTGTGAAGATGCAGCTGGCTCTTTCTAGCTGAATTGGCCAGTTTGAGAAGTGTATTCTACCAGTGTTTCCCAAGACAGGGCAGATGTAAGCATGAAGGGCAGACATGCATGTCTCAATAACTCAAGCACATACACAATCAGGAACCACATGTATCTTTACATTTTACATGTTCACTGTAGGGAATACCAGTGGAACACCAGTGGCACATGGCTCCTACATACAGTGTGAGGGGTGTGGATCTAAGGCTTATGTCATTAAGGTTATCCACTAGGAAAAAGAAGACATCATGTGAAACTGGGCCTTAATTCTGTTGTTAACTTTTGAAGTTTCCAAATCTAGAATCTGAAAAGTTTCTCTACAATAACATGACTTTCTTCCCTTTGCATTTGCTCTCAGTTGAATATTAATTACTTTCTTCTCTATTAGAATGTCCTTGTAACTGTATACCTTAGATAGCAATAGTAGAACTCCTAACCTCAATATTTACCAACTGAAATAGATTTTGGTTCTAGTTAAGCCAGGGTCATATCTCTGAAGCTTTCTAAAAACTTTGAGAGATATTGATACTAGGTGATGGAGCCTGCATTTAATTTACTAGAGAAACTTGTGGCAGAAAAGAGGAGGCTAAAACTAATAATGTCAGATTTCTGGCCATGACATTACAGGTGAAAGTTAACATTGTGGGATTTAACTATGTGCATAAAACTAAAGTAGCATTGGTTGTGCATACCTGTTCACTTCAGGGCAAGCTTCCTATATTAATCAGGACAAAAGGCCTTGAGGTAAAGAAAACAACAAAAAGTCTTGTGGCACCCTAAAGACTAACACACTTATTTGGCATACGCTTTCATTGACAGTGTCTACAAAAGCTTATACCAGAATTAATGTGTTAGTCCTTAAGGTGCCACAAGACTTTTTGTTGTTTTTGCTGCAACATACTAACATGGCCAGCCTTCTGGAGATTTTTATAATAGACTTAAAGAAAGACACATGATAATCAAAGGCTCTGCTACACAAATGGGAGTCATCACCAGGCAGAGGCTTCCCTATTGACTTCAGTGTCAGGGTCAGAATTATGCACACATTTCCACTGCACATGCGCAAAGCTGACTCCTGCAGCGAATGGGGAAGCCCCTGCTCACATGAGAACTCTGTATGGTTGACCATAGAGCCAAAACCACTAAGATGCCTCCATGTGGGCACTAGAGAAGGTCAATTAGGAAAAAGTGATTTGCCATGTTTCTCGTGTCTGGATGGAGGAACGTACTACACAGTTTAGCCAGAAAACAGCCCGCTCCCCAGGGAAATTATTGTCTTCATTGGTTTGATGCAAAACTGAGCCTTCTTCCATTACCAGAGTATAGTTATTATAGGATTAACAATAACAGTAACTTGAGGGCATGAGTGAAAGGTTGGAGAGGTGAGACAGACTTCCAAAGAAGTCTTATGAGAAACCTTCAGAAAATTCATTCAAATAAGCTTCCCACATGGAGAAGAATTTCATTCACTTGTTTTGTCTTGAAATTTGTCACTCCCTTTTAAGCTTTCTTCTTGTTGAAGAAGTGCCTTGACAAGCTTGCCATTAGTCAAGAAAGGCTGCATCAGATTATCCTAGGAGATTAGTTTTTCCCCCACTTGCCGAAGATGGTATTTGGGGATGATGGTGTATTTATGTAGCTATTAAAAAAACAGGTTTCAAAGAAGTTGCCAGCCAGGAGAGATGATAACAGAATGGTATACTGTCAAATTTCACTTTGGGGCCTAGTGGTCTGCATAAGTACTAGAAATCTCAAATCTAGAAATGGCCTTTTGTACAGAATCTGATTGGTATGATTCCTTTAATTAAATAAGTAAAGATGCCAAGTATTTCAATGAAGAAAATTTATCTACATCGTCAAGCCTACATTTGACCTACCATTCGTATAGATACCTACTGCCCAATCATATGCATAATTATTTGGAAGTTACTCCCACCGAGTTCATTGGGACTTTCCCTTGAGTAAGTATATATAAGATTTCAGCCTAAAAATCTTTAATTATGCAAGAAAGAATAGATGTACAGAGTTGACCATATGTTCACGTCCATAAAAGATTTCCAGTATGTGACTGATCTGCATGTGTTGTCTTACTCCTGGGAAAAGGTTCTCCAGAATCACACTGTTCTATACGGTCTTCCAGTTTTATTCTGTGAAGGTATAACCAATGCATCAGTCCACTTGATCCATGCCAAGAAGCCAGTATTGAAACAATTCCACATTACATACTAGACTTCCAGCTTTAGCTCGCCACTAAGGTATGGTGGATGAATTCTTGATGGGAGCATTGGCATTCTTAATGTGAAGACACACAAAGCTAGAGTAACACAATGAGTGGCTTCTGCTGATTTTGGTGCTGCAGCATCCTTTGAAAAGCGAATGGGTCAAATCCATCCTGCTCTGCTCTCTGTTGATTGCAACTACATTATCAAAAGTTAGGGTTGAGATGACATAGCTGTACGGCGGCTGAAATGCCTTTAGCTGTTCTCTGTGCGGCCCCATCTCATCCTGCCATCCTGCCTCCCATTTCTGTGCTGCGTATTTGTATTCCCATCTTATTTGTTGTTCTACATCAAATGAAAATGTACAACGTAAGAGTGCAATTCTCCAGGCAGTGGTCCCATGTAACCCTCATTCATTTCAGCGTGCAAAAGAGTCATACTCTAAACATGTTGCCCTATTTATATCGTACAATGTGTGTGTGGGGAGTTCCTAGGACTGAGTTCCACAAAACTGGGTGAGGGGAAGGATTGATCATTTTAATGTGTTTCTTTAAAGTTCAGCTTTTGAGACTATAACTCACAAATTGGCGAGAAATCCATTTTACAATTTATTTTCTTTTTAGTCAGTCCTAAATTTCTAGTTGATATAACTAAAATGCATACGAAAAAAAATACTGGAACACTACCATACTTTTTCATGTATTTCTATTTAGTATCTGTCTAATTTTAAGTTTTTCATAGAACTTTGCATTCCTGATTATCAAAGTTAAACTTCCATATTTAACCATAAACATGAGGTCATCCTAAACAGCAGGTATCAAATAACTAGCATGGCTGTGCAGATTTAGATTAATAATTCACAATAACCAGCTGTTATTAACAACACTCTTAACAAATAGGCATGTAAAAGACATGATTATTTGTAAACTACACTGTGTGGCAGTTCAGCCTTCACTACAAACACTACAGTAACAGCGCAAGAATTAAGTATGCAGCAACAATGCAATGTGCAGGAAATCTTGAAGATTTAAAAAAAAAAAAAAATCCTGGCAGAGAAGCACATTTCAGCTTCCCTCTTCCAATATACTATTGCCTTCCGAAGATATCCTTGAATATTTGGATAAAGTAAGGATACTTTGGAGAACTACCTCCTAATCTAAATAATAAAGCAGCTCAATGTTCTCAGGCACAAACTTTAGTTGGATTTTCTTTAAGGGCAAGGTAACTCCTACATTAAATATATTACCAGCTGCAAAACACTGGGGGAGGGGAGGAAAGGTCAACATGAACATTCTAAAAGGAAGTGACATCTTTATTGTTGGGCTTCTCTTCCCCTTAGCAAATCGCCATAGCCCGTGAAGGAGACTTGCTGACCAAGGAGAGGCTGTGCTGTGGCCTGTCCATGTTTGAGGTTATCCTGACCCGCATTCGGAGCTATCTCCAGGACCTCATCTGGCGTGGGCCTCCCCCAACCAATGGCGTCATGCATGTTGATGAGTGTGTTGAATTCCACCGGCTTTGGAGCGCCATGCAGTTTGTGTACTGCATTCCTGTGGGAACCAATGAATTTACTGCTGAGTGAGTTGGCCTGTTCAATTCTAATTAACTTGTATTAAAGGATCTTCCCCACAGCCATAATAGCTATATCAAATCTGCGAGTGCCTCTGTACTCAAGGTTTGGTTCTGCATGGTTGTATGTGGGCCACTTTACTAGTGACTACTAGACTCTGTGTCTCTGGTGCCAGCCTTCTATCTTGGAGCTAGTTGTTGAATTAGGAAGGGGGTGTAGAATACCCTAGTCAAGTGCTTTATCCTCTGAATTACTCTGGCCTATTTGGTCCAAGAGCACAGGTATGCACTGTGTTTTATTGTACTAGCACAGCCTTCCTATATATGTTGGACTACAGTTCCCATCTCACAGCCAGTTGGATGTAGGATGATGGTGGTTGTAGTCCAACATATCTGGAGGGCACCAGGTAGTAGTAGGCTGTACTAGCTTCTGAGTTAATTTATTCATACCCTCCTATTTGCTATTAATTTGTCACAGAATCAAACAACCAGGAATTCACAGAGCAAGCAACTCAGTAATATCATGTTGGCCAATCATGGTCCAAATAATGTCTACCATGTCCCGTTTCCCTCTAGGCAATGTTTTGGAGATGGTTTGAACTGGGCTGGCTGTTCAGTCATCGTTCTCCTGGGCCAGCAGCGTCGCTTTGATCTTTTTGACTTCTGTTACCACCTGTTAAAGGTGCAGAGGCAGGATGGGAAGGACGAAATAATAAAGAACGTGGTAAGTATGGGGGTGAGCATAGGAACAGAGTAAGCTGCCTTAGCAGGTCAGATTAGGTCCATCTAGCCCAGCATTGTCTACTCTGGCTGGCAGGGGATATCCAGGCTCTTAGGCAGACATTTCTCGCATGACATCACCTGCTACCTGAAATGAAGCACATGAAGCTGCCTTATATTGAGTGACTACTCACCCATCAAGCTCAGTACTGCCTACACTGTCTGGCAGTGGTTCTCTAAGTCTTTCCAAGCCTTACCTGGAGATGTTGGGGATTGAACCTGGGACCTTCTGCATGCAAAGCATGTGCTCTATTACTAAGATATGGTCCCACTGCTAAAACAGGCCACGGCTTTCTCTAAAAACAGTAGATTTTCTTAATGGCCAGAGATGCTGGGATTCTGTGGATGAGGGGAGGGGAACATCTATAGCCCTCCAGATGTTGTTGGACTCAAACTCCCAGCAGCACCAGCCAATATGGTCAATGGGCAGGGATTATGGGACTTGTAGTCCAACAGAATCTGGGGGGCACCGGGCTCCCCACGCTGAGTGTAGGGGGTCAGTAAGTTGGCAGAACAGTGAATGACAGTTCCTGTGTGGCCACAGAGAACAGGATCCTGAAAGACATGGATCCCCTAAATATACACAAGGCATGTGCAAGTTGTGGTGGCCTTTAAGAACAGCCTAGAATGTACCGAGAGGGCTCAGATGAGAAAGAATCCCTGTGTCTCTGGGTGTTCAGGAGCAAGGTGATGAGGAAGTGGGAAAGAAGGATTTGAGTGAGGCAACAACCTCTCCCCATTAATCTGAAATTCGGAGGAGGGAGCAGTTCCTGACTGCTGGTGGGGGGAGGTGGGACAAGTCACCCTGTCTCCAGTGCCTTGGCCACAAAATGTAAGGGATGTGCTTTCCAAGATGGTTACTCAACAAGTGTAGTGCTGCTTGTGCTTCGAATCTGTGTTGCTATATAATATTCATGTTGCCTAAATAATTGACCCTGTTTATTTGTCAAGTCAAAAAGTTGCCATTCTCAAGCTTCTTTGTGGAAATACATAGACCAAGGGCAGGCAACTTGTGGCCTCCAGGTGTTCTGGCCTACAACTCCCATAATCCCTAGCCAGCATAGCCAATGGTGCGGGCTGATGGTAGCTGTAGGCCAAAGCATCTGTGGGGGCACAAGTTGCCCACTCTTGGCAAAGACTGAGGCTATAGACATGCTTGAATTATATTCGTGTTGCCCATAGATATTTAGGTGGTAAGAAGTAGGTCAAATACATCAGTGGATAACAAGCATTTCTCTGTGTGAACTATACCAGAGATTAATTTTTCCAGCTCTCTTTGTGGCTTCTTTCAGCAGCAGGCTAGCTGTAGAAATGGAGGTCAATCATTTCATCCCTCTTTGCCTTGCTTATGTTTTCTTTTCATCTCCAGCCACTTAAGAAAATGGCTGACAGGATCAGGAAGTACCAGATTCTGAACAATGAGATTTTTGCCATCCTGAACAAGTACATGAAGTCAGTGGAAACAGATAGCTCTACAGTTGAGCATGTGCGTTGCTTCCAGCCCCCCATCCACCAGTCCTTGGCTACCACCTGTTAAGTGGTCAGTGCTGGGAATGCGATGTGAGTATTTGTGTTTCTCCATCTGAAATCGGTGTAGAAGGAAAAGAGGCTGGACCCCAACAAAGACCTGACGGGAAAACCTAAGAACACAGATCTGGCAACAGTGCAGACTTGGATGGACCCACTATACAAAGATTTTCCTAGAAGGCCCAGTTTGAAAGCATGCTATTCTGTATCTTTCTGGTTGGTTTTACCCATTGCTTGGAAAATGTGGTGAGGAGCATAATGTGGCTTTCCCCCTGCGGTTTCTTCTACTTTCATGATGGCCCAGAACCACCCAGTCAAGCACAAAACTCTACGGTCTTTAAAATAGTAATTGTTTTGGGGGTTCCAGATAAAGCAGCCAATGTTTCAAAGTGTTGCTAGTCCTACGCTCGATGCACAGTGAGACAGAACAATATTCCTGCTTTATATAAAATATTGGTTTCATTATATGAGTTTGTAAACATTCTGAAATAATCCCTTTTCCCTATTGCAGGTGGTGAGAAACCACTTGATGGACTCAAGCAAAGAAAATCATGTTCCTTTAGCATCATTGCCCATCTAGGATTAGTGTTTTTGTCACTGCCATGTCTCCTCGTGCCCTTTTACAATAATTTAATCTTGCTAAGTCAAATTCACGATGTCAGTTAAGAAGTGGGATATTGACAAGAGAGTCCTCTCAGATTTCGAGTTAACTGTCATTGCTGTGGTGGCCCTACAAAGTAAAACAAGGTAATACCTTATCTTGAACTGTTCCTTGTTGACCATAGTTTCACCTGAGCTAATGTGTTTCTCAGGCTTTAGCATTATAGACAGCCAGGAGAAGAGACAGAGATTTTAATGGCCCAGACCCTTGATGAAGTTATCAGGTCCAGACACCAGTAGATTATTTTAGAAATGTGATTTATGCATTTAGCTCTGCATCTTTTTTCTTTGGAATACATTCAGTAGAATAATGAGATCAACCAGTATGCTTCTATATTCTGGGAAAGTATATGACATTTGGTAATTAGTTCAGGATTACATATCCAAGCGTTGGTAAAGGGGAAACAACATCAAGAATACACCCAATGTGACATTTGGTCCTTGGTTTGTAATAGGTAGCAGCTTGTCTTCCATTAATATGTATGGTTCTGTAGACATATGGAATTCTAACAGAAATTTAAAAGCTCCCTATCATAATCCTGTAGAACAAAGGGAAGAGGTAAACATAAGAATACCTATGTGAACAATTCACAGAATTGTGGATGCAGATGGGACTCAAATGTCATGGGCCTGCAGCTCCTCACACCAGATAAGACCTTCCGCTACCAATGAACCTCCAAGAGATTAGCCCATATAGTTTAGTATACTACCCTCAGGAGGCAGAAATAAGTAAGATACCCCCACACAAGAGATGTGTTTAAGATAAGGGGCAAGCTTAGACAAGACGAAGTACTTCAAGCAAAGAAACCATGCCAAAAAAAAAAAAAATGCTACAGAGAAATGGAACTAATGCATAAGTCACCACCCTCTTGGACTTGGTGAGAAAATCTTCCCAGCTCCAAATAGGATGATAAATTAGACCCCGAGTGTGAAAGCCACCTAGTTTAGCACAAGTCTGCTCAGCCTGGCTACCAGGTACAGCCCTGTATCCTGTCATGAAGGGAACAATCTTTACAATCTTAAGAGAATAATTTATTTTTGAGTCTGTTCTGCCACTATAATGCACCTGAATAAAATTCATCATGCTCGTTTCCCTCCGTACTGTGACTAGGGAGAGGGATTTCAGAATTGCAATCCTCTATCGTTTTGGTTGTTCTGATTTAATTTTCTACAAGGAAAAGACAGTGTTTATTTCCCTTCTTATTTGTTGTACAGATTCCAAAATTAAGCATTAAGGAAATACTTAAAATTCAATCATTGTTCCTTGTTAGACATTTAAGTCAAGGGACACAATGCATCAGAAACTTCTCTTGCACACGCCACATAGATCATAGAGTTGGAAGGAGCCTACAAGGCTATCAAGTCCAACCCCCTGCTGAATGCAGGAAACTAGAGGAGGGGTCTCCCATCCAAGTAATAACCAAGCCTGACCCTGCTTAGCTTTCCACACTCAGACAAGCTGAGCCAGCATAAGCCACAGGCCTGTTGCCACGATAACATGAATGGGAGTGGTGCATAAGTGCGATGCTGTCCACTTCATGGGGGGTTGTTCAGGAGAACTTCCTGGTAGATTGTGCCCAATACCATGTTAAAGTTATACCTGCTGCAATTCTGATGGGAATGTTACCCTGATTTTTACCCTGTTAAAAGTAAAGTCAGGGTCTCTTTTACCATCGGGAAAAATCTCATGACATCCAACAATTACTCCAGCCTGCTCCATACTTGTTATTACTTAGTCTTATCTTGGCCAAGGCAGTCTCCATCCATTTAAATTTCAGATGTTTTAATCTGTGGCCTTCCTTGTTCATCTCACCATAAAGCCAACACTTAATTGTTGGTGCTTTGTTCATCACCACACAACAATGTCAGCTGTTATGGAGCCAGAGACTATGAACATTTTTTTTTCTGTTTGAGAGAGCATATGAAGTAGAAATGTCTTGATGTTATGTCTCCAACTGAGGAAGAACATTCTGTCTCAAGGAACAGTAACAGCATAAAATTACTAGCACAAAGCATATTTCCTTTGACAAATTCCTTTGTTCCTTTAAAGGCTTACATCTGTTTTTGCAGTAACTGATAAAATATCCCTCCACAGAACTTGGTGAGCATATTTGCCACTTATGAGTCCAGAGGCAGCATGCTGCAAGATACTTCTTATACACTGTAATATGGAATTAAGGGAAGGCTCAGAGTAGTCATCTGAAGACTCTTGACACAGGCAGGAACAATAAGCAAAGGGTCTCAGAGTGTGAAGGGGGGGAAATCCCCTCCTAGCATATCCCATCCTAAATTGGAACAGTTCGAGTGCTTCAGGATTTTTGTGTTGCTAGTGTTGCTTAACTTCATTATCTTTATACACCCTAGTAGCCCTTGACTTCAGAGTTACAAGACTGGACCAAACATGCATATATAACAATTCCAGGGTTAGATTCTGAATCCATCTAATGAGATAGGCAAGTTTACTGCTCTTCGTTTCTTCTTTTTATTATTACAAATTTTATGAAATAAACCCACATTTTTTTAACACTGTAATTATTCAGCAGGGCAAGAGACCACGGGTCTAAACTCTCCATTCACTTGGGGAAACTACTAAAATCTAGAACAGATGCCAGCCTGAGGCATGTGCTGTAGAGTCAATATGTTACCTTTTATATCCTGTGTTCAGTAGAGGAGTCAACTAGATGATCATAACTGTAATTGTTTTCAGTTCTATGAAATGGATTTAGTGAGATATGCTTACATGTCACATTTCCACACTGTTAATACACAGGGGTTCTCAGTTACGCTGTAATGAGGTTGATGTTATTTGAGGGAAAATCCTAAATGTAATCTATACAGAAGTGAGAAGAAAGGCAGAGTTGAGCTCAGGGTAATGATTCTAGTCATTGAGTGTAGGGAAAATTCAGGGTAAGTTTAATGTATTTCATAGAGGGTTGTTTTTTTAAAAAAAAAAAATGTGTCCAATATTGGCTCTTCTACCAGGAAGTTTTTGCGCTAAGATTTCTGTCCTCTGAATTCCTTACCCTGGCTTCATAGTGGCCTTCATAGAACATTCTTCAAGGGATAGTTCTGGCTACTCTCTGCTTGAACTACACAAGGAAGGTGCTGTCACGGAGTGAGCTGAAGGAACCAGGTATCCCCCGCATGCCAAAAATGTAAGTTCTTAGTTGGACATTCCCAAACTCTGTGCTGAGACACACTAGAACAGCACTGCTCATGTGCCACTAGAAACAAATACATAGAATAATAGAATAGTAGAGTTGGAAGGGGCCTATAAGGCCAGTGAGTCCAACCCCCTGCTCAATACAGGAGAACAGATGTGGGCAGCCCAGGCAGTCACCCATCCAAGCACTGACCCGGCTCATACCTGCTTAGCTTCAGCGTGCTCTCGAAATGCACCTGCAAGCCCAGAGTGGCCCACCCACAGAAGAGGCTGCTGCTGCTGCTGCTGCTGCATCTGTGCATGATCCACTGTTTTGCTCTAGCCTTCCAGTTGGCATTCACTGCAAGTGGAAATCTCTGTCATGTCTTTGATTGGGCATGCATGGATCATTCCATCTGTCCCTGTTCAGACATACAGCACAAATTCCTGCCTTCTGAGAGTGCCCAGAACAGTGATTCATACGGAGACACAGGGCAGAGATCCTCTGAGGGTAAGCTTTACTCATACACTCTAAAAGCATCCATTTGGGGGGATGCAAGTGTGAAATGCTCCTCCCATATTCAGAAAAAAAAATGGTGCCCCTCACCTATCAGAAGTTTGGGAATCACTGATCCAGGTACAAAGCCTGAATCAGTGACCCATAACTTATCCTCAGTGAGTGGAGAAAGGCAATATGACTTTCAATAGGCTAACAACAGGAAGAGAAAGGGGTAAGCAGCCCCACCCTACACACACTACTGCTTTCCCACTCTTAACTTGCAGCCTCCAAAGCTGCTTTTCAGTTAGAAGAAACAAACGTTCAGGTGGGTGAGCAGGAAGAAACATGCAAATGTGTGTACTATTTACCGTAGTTCAGCACTTACGTATTCCTAGTGGGATCTGGGAAACCACAAAGATATGTATCACAAGTCCTGGAGTAGTCACATCAGAATAAACCAGGCCTGAGAACAAAGAGTCCGGACTTGCTCAGCAGCAGTAATGAATAGCCATGATCCCTTTTGGCTCAGAAACAGTCCAGTCCGCTATCAGTTTGGTTTTAGTGACTAGGCATACCAAATGAACAAACTCTTGCGCACTTCAACCATGATCCCTTTCCCAACAGAACTTGTCAGAAGTATCAATGGTCATATCCATTCCTGTGCTCTGTATTACTCTGGTTTTGACTGATATTTGTTGGAAGGTGGTTGTTGTTTTTTAAAGAAAGCATTTAAAGAAAAAAAACTTTGCATAATTCTTCCAAATGTACCATATTTGTATGAAGAATTGTCCAGGACTTTTTGTACAATGAATTTACATTTATTTATGGTGCAGTATATTTACAGTAGTGATCAACTATGGTGTTTGAATTCTTGAATCATATTTGCTATGCAGCGGGAAATGATATATATTGTTTTATATGTTTTGTTCTTTCATCATTGGTCAACAGAAGTTTCTCATTTCCATTCAAAATGCTTCTGTAATGTTAAGACACCTTGTGTGTGGTGACATGATGACCTGTATTGCAACTTCCAACAGTGTGTACAGCAAAGCTGGGATGAACCCTGTTAACAAGGAAAACAATAAATAAAAATTAGGTCATAAATGGTGTGAACAACGGGGTGAAGAAATGGCTATAGCACATGTGCTTGCATGTGGTTTGGGGTAAGAGCTGAATCAACCTGAACTGGGACCATTCAAGTCTTCATTGGCCTGCAGTTAGAATTAGGGCTGTTCCCTGCCCCACCCAGTTGCCACAATACCTGCAATGTCATGTTCTTATTGCCACTCACAATTCAACGGGCTTGGGGTCTTGGATTCAAAATGGTAGCAAGAACACAGTGGTGGCAGTATAGCATTCATTCCAACAACGGAAGATAGCAGATGGGGAATGCCATCACCACCAAACTTTACTAATGTCAGAGATCCAAGCCTCTGGGCACAGACTAAGGGCATAAGCCAGATACCTTTTCAGGGATATTTCCATATTATAGCTTGAAGCATGGCTTACCGTTTACATGATCAAGGGTGCCTAGGCCCTAGATATCACCAGTACTTGGGAAACAGCACTGTATTCATGACCAGTTTTCACTTGTGTTATAGTACCACTATTATCTCCTAGTGGTGGCTCAGTGATGGTAAACATTACTCGCGTCAAGTAGAGCTCTTCTGACTCATCATTTATTTTTCCAGAAGTGTACATTACTGTGAATGTCAGAAACCGGAGATCTACATTAGTTAACAAACACTCTTATCCCTGCACTGCTGATGGTCAGCATTTACTCAGAAAAGACAGCTCCAGTAATCCACAATTTCTGACAGCCACAATTTTTGTTTTAATTGTATATAAATTGTGTGCTTCATTTATTTGTTATATTTTTATACCACCCAATAGCCAACATTCTCTGGGCAGTTCACAAAGCAAAACTTGAAAGCATAAAATACAATAACATCATAAAACTTATTATTAAAAAAGTGGGCATTATCCAATGCTGTCTGTGTGCTAGTGGGACCAACTGTTAGCACAACAGGAAGCTAGCAGTTCCTGAAGCAATTGAAAATAAGCGGAAACACCCATTTCTGGAATGGGGCAGGTCAGCAGAGCTTGCAGAGGAGAGCTCGGCTGAGCGATCCCATTCCAGAAACGAGTGTGTCCGGTCATTATTTGGGGTGGGGGGAAGCGCTAGTCCCTGTTGTGCTAGCAGTTGGTCCCGTGGGTGCAACGGAACAAGCGTAGGTATAGTGGTAGTATTGGACATTGTCCCTTAAGTTTAAAACAGTAAAACCAAAGTCAAAACCAGAATGAAATACAGAAAAAGTGCAAAGATCTAAAAATGCACTAACACAATTTTTAAAACTGAAGGACTAAAAGTGACCTCGTTGCACACACATCGCACAAAAGGTCTGGAGGCCCAACATGGTTTACACAACAAATATAAAAACTACTAAACTCAATTTGCAATAAACTCAATAAATGTTCTATTAAATTGTACTATAACAACTGCATAAACAAAAGGAATTTGTGGAAGGATAACAAATATAATCTAAAGCAGAGGTGCACAACCTGTGGTCCAGAGGCTGCATACTCTTCCATGGGCCGTCAACCTTGCCACCACCTCGGAATTCTACTGCACTGCCTGTACTCTCCACTCAGTTCGCCAGAGATCATACAGGTCACTCTTTCCATGCCACTACTAGCAGTGTAGAAAGAGAAATCTTTATCAAGATTGCTGTGTGTGTGTGTGTTTGGTGTGTGCTTGTGTATGTGCCTCTGTGTGTGTATGTGCAGCCCCCAAGCAGCATCACGTGTGGCCCTCAGCATTGTAAAGGCCTGCTGGAGAGAGAAAGTGCTTGCCTTCCTCCTAAACACTTAACAGGTGGACCTCTTTTGGGAGGCCCAAGGTTGGGGATACATCACAGAGAAAATGGTTCTCTGGGCTTTCACACACTTCTTGGCCAGACAGAATACGGAGCAGCAGGGCCGGATTAAGAGCATTATGGGCCTGGTGCTGAGGAGGGCGCGCGGCTGAAGAGGGCGCAGAAACGCTGCGCTCCTCTTCGCTGCCGCTGCGCCGCCCCCGCCAGGCCTCTGCCTCCGCTGCGCCGCCCCCGCCAGGACTCTGCCTCCCCACCCTCCCGCCCGCCCACCGCTGCCGCCGCACCCTCCCATCCCGCTCGCCGCTGCGCCTCCCCCCGCCCTCCCGCTCGCTGCCGCTGCGCCTCCCGCCGCGCCTCCGCCGCCGCCATCACCCCACCCCGACCCCCCCCGCCACCTACCTTCTCCGCGTCGTGTCGCTTCCGGAGCCCCACCCGCGTTGTTTTGGCGGGAGGAACCAGGGCAACAGGGCTTAAACAGCCCTGTTGCCATGGTTTCCCCGGCAAAAAACAGCGCGGGGGTCCCGTCACGTCACTTCCTCCTCCTCGGTGGCGGCAGCGGCGGCAGCTGCAGCCGCCGCCGCCAGGGTGGGGGGAAGGTAGGTTGCTGGTGGCGGCGCAGGGGTTTGTTTTTTTTTGCAGAGCAGGGCTGCTTTGGAGAGGGGGGGGCCGCTAAATATTATTTCGCCTGGGGCGCCAAACTGCCCTGCACCGGTCCTGATTGTGGGCCTATTTTGGGGTAGAGGCCTGGAGCTGCAGCTCCAATAGCCCCTATCTTAATCCGGCCCTGCGGAGCAGGGTCAATAGATTTGGTGGTATATAAGGAAGGAGGCATTTCCTAAGATATACTGGTTCCTGGTAGTAATAATCAGCACCTTAAATTGGGCTTGGAAACTTAAGTAAGAGCTGACAAAGTATATGCCTTGATCCTGCGCTGTCCTGGATCTTCAGATGATAGAGCTGGCAAGGAATGTGTTTGCACATTACACTTGGTGCTTCAGCTGCAACCCTTCCTGAATCGGTCTGACTTGGAAACAGTTATCCATGCATTGGTTACATCACATTTATACTATTGCAATGCACTCTACATGGGGCTAACCTCGAAGAGTGTCCAGAAACTTCATAGGCTGCTAACCAGTGCATAACATTGGGACCATATTAAACCTATCCTGGAATACCGGCACTGGTTGCCAATTGCTTTCCGGGAGCAATTCAAGGTATTGGTGTAACCTTTAAATCCGTAACAGCTTAGGATCTGGCTATCTAAGGGACCCCCTATCTTGCAACAAACCTGTCTGGGTATTAAGATCTATTGGAGAGGGCCTTTTGAGGGTGTCATTACCCGCAGAAGCCCTTTTGTTTGGTATGTGTGAAAGGACTTTATCCCAAATTGGTCCCAAACTATGGAATGAGCTCCCTCAAGAACTGGTCCCCACTCTCTTGGCTTTTAGAAAGGGTGCAAAGATGCATCTTTCCAATCTAGCCTGTTAAATTGTATAGTTTAATGTTTTTACCATTATTTAATGTTCTTGTGTTTATTGTTTTACGGTTTTATTGTTTTAAATTGTATGCTGCCTTGCTGGCTTTTTAGCAGATAAGGCAGTATATAGATGCAAATAAATAAATAAATAAAATGGGGGCATTGCTGAGACTGAACTCTCTGTTCACAAACAGAGTTGGACTCGGAGGTCTTTAAGAAGCTAATTCTGCAGGGTGAAAGAAAGTCCTGCTCAAAAGAGACACCTTTCTAGGAGCACATAGACCACCCACAATCATCACATGGACTTACCAAGTGTAAGATCCCCGAACTACTCCATTCATCCTAAAGGTGCCAATTTCAAATCCCTTCAGGAGGAACACCCTATGTTTATAGTGTTTTATACAGAAGCACCATAGGGTATCTCAAGGAGTCAGGGTAGAGGAGTTTCTAATTAAATTCCACTGGATGTCTTCAAAGTTTTAAAAGCAGTCCATTTCAAAAGTGTTAAGTGACCTAGTATGACCATGCCCATTTAATTTATATACATTTTTCTCATAATCTAGCAATATACAACAGTATCTACCCTCAGGTATGCTGGATTCGGCAGGCGTACTGGATTCAGTAACAAGGAGAAGATGGTCTAATCAGTAGCTGAAGGATGAATAAGAGCTGAAAACTACAGTAGGGAATCAGTGCTGATTGGTGGGAAAGTGAAGCAATGTGGTATGTAAGCATAGCTTTTTGAGCACCTTTAGCGTCATTTAATCCCCTGAAATGCTCCTCCCTTTTCTCTCACGCACAAAGTCTAATATTTGCATCTGTAGTTATGTCTTGCTCTCCCCATATTATTTTGAAAAGGATCTTGGTGCATTCCATTAATTGTCCCCTGACAATTAAAGGAGCTATTTAGCTCTTTTAAATTATTGTTGCTGCTTCTAAAGTTTTTTTTTTAAAAAACAAACAAATCTTTTAATGTATTCTTGTTTTTATCACTGTATCATACTCTCTGGGATTCGACTATTTATTCCTTCCTTTGCTTGCCATTCTTGCTGGAACATGAGATGGGGCCTGGCCTCTAGAAGTCTGGAGGAGCCAGGCTGAAGGCATTCACATGCAGATAGTTCAAGCCATGACTCACAGTTCCCTTTCCCCCTGCATGGCCAGGTGAAATTCAAATTGATTGGCTGAAGAAAGAAGGCTACAGAAAAGGGGAGGGGGATGAGCTTTTTCCCCACGTGGAAGCCTTTGTTCCTGGTCAGTCCTTTTTGGTAGCGTGCCCGGCATGGCAGCGCGCCAGCGAGGGGCCCGAGCCTTTAGGGGGGGCCCCCCTCAAGAACCGACCCCAGACAGCCTCTGGTAAAATTGGCTGGTTTGAAGGACTGGTGAAAGCAAGCCTTGTAGGGGTTCACCCATCTTGGACCTTCGGGTAGGTGTGGTAATTCTCCATCGGGCAGCAAGGCTGTGCTGGATCTAACCCTTTGAAGAAGACACCCTCAGGTAACAGGTGTGTGCTTGAGAGATCTTAAGGAATCAGGTTTTGTTATTTTGCAGTTGCTGCCATTCTTGCCTTAACTCGTCACTGGCTTCCAGCAAAGGTGGTCACATGACTCCTAACCACATGACTCCTAACCCTGGAAGACGGTTCGGAAGCTTCAGCTGGTACAGAACGCGGCGGCTCGCCTGATTAAGGGCAGCCGCCGGCGTGATCACATCACGCCAGTGCTTAATGAGTTGCACTGGCTACCAGTTGCTTGCCGAGCCGAATTCAAGGTGTTGGTTTTGACCTTTAAAACCCTACACGGCTCCAGCCCAGTTTATCTCAAGGAGCACCTCCAGCAACACCAAGGAGGCCGCTCAACAAGATCTGCCACAGACGGCCTTCTCCTTATCCCATCAGCCAGAGCAGCCAGGCTGGTGGGGACTAGGAAGAGGGCCTTCTCTGTGGCGGCCCCCACATTATGGAACTCCCTCCCTACTGACCTTTGCCATGCCCCCTCCGTGATGAGCTTCTGCCGTGCATTAAAAACATGGCTGTTCAGGCGGGAATATGGGGTGGGTTAGGATTTTAAAAGAAATTTTTATACTGTTTTAATTATTATATTTTATTGTATTGTTTTATTGTGTTATTTTGGTTGTACATTGCCCAAGGTGGCCGGGTGGCCGGCCAGATGGGCGATTAATAAATATAATAAATAAATAAATAAATAAATAAAATAACCAGAAGTCAGTGCAAATCAGATTTTAGCATTTAAAGTGCATGTTCTGTTCTCTGGGGGCAGTTATATAAATGTATATATTTGAGCAAATTAGGTTAATGCAGGAGTATGGAAACATTTTGAGTTTCGCATAATTCTGCTTTGAGTTTCTGCCTGATGAAGTTACACCAACCAAAATATTTTTACTTTTCTTCTTTGAAAAGTTATTTTATTTGTCTCCCTTATTTTCAGTTTCCCAGAACCACATAGCTGAAAGGCAGAAGTTGTAGTTCAAATACAATCTCCTGCTGCCCTCAGGCAGATGTTCCTGTCTATAAAGATGGGAAGAACACCCCTGCAATAAAACAGATCAGAAGATACAGGCCTGTGGCTCATGCTGGCTCAGCTTGTCTGAGTGTGGAAAGCTAAGCAGGGTCAGGCCTGGTTATAACTTGGATGGGAGACCCCTCCTCTAATTTCCTGCATTGAGCAGGGGGTTGGACTTGACAGCCTTGTAGGCTCCTTCCAACTCTATGGTCTATGGGTCTATGAGCCATCACAAGAGTTGTATACACTTAAGCCTATTAAAATAAATGGCTTGGACTCAGAGTTCCTGTGAGTGGAACTTGGCTCATTGGATGCTCCCACTGGAGGAAGGGGGTTATTTTCATGCATTCTTCATTCTCCCTGAAAAGCTGCTCCTGTGGATTGGGGGACCCTCCATTCTGGTTTGCTCCACAAGTGTAAGGAGGCCTTCTGTTCACAGAGGGGCAAGTCTAGAACCAGCCCAGTGTGTTCAAGCATTTCCTAACTGTGTTGGATTGTGACTTAATTATTCCAATCCCATACTTTGTATTGTCTCCCCATTATGATTTCTTAATTAACCACATTTTGGATGAACATATAGTTGGAGGCCTTCAGATCAAAAGCCTGCTTTAACAGAGCCCTGTTTATTTCAAGAGAGATGTAACGATCCCCAGTGAAAAGCCCAGCAAACCTGACAAAATAACGTCACCTTTGAAATAAAATTCGAACTAAGTTCACTGCTATCAGTTTGGCATTAGAAACGCTTTGTAAATAAATGAACTGCAAGTGACATGAGTACTATGTATGTAGCACTTGGCTGCTGCATTCCTGACTTACAATGCCTGTTACCTATAACCAGTCTTGCTTCTGTGAAATCTCCTTAAGTTTTAATAGCCCAGATTCACAGCAGATGGGCCTGTCTTCTGATCAGTGCCTCCACCCGCAACCCAAGCGCACTGTGGTGGTTACGTATCAATTGCAGCAGAAATGCTCCCTCCCTTGAACATGGAAGAGAGAGAGAAGCAAGCATAAATGCTTCATTTCTTCAAAGAAGAGATGTAACAATTCTCTGTCTCTTTGGCAAAATATCTTGGTTTCTAGGCCTGCAGGGATTCACCATAACAAAGTGGACATGGCAATTAAAAAAAAAAGGATATAGAAGCAGCTTAAAATACTATTTATTGAATGCACTGATTCAAAAACTATATCCTGATTTATATCCACTCAGGATGGCTTGCAACAATTTAAAAGTACAAAATAAGTCATAAAACCATCACCTCAGTAAAACAATATAAAAAGGTAACAAATGCAGCAGGTAAAACCGCTTAAGAAGAGGTTGTTGCTAAAAACAAACAAACACCTACTTAGCATAGCAGGTCATATCATATCTGCCTGGTGGATATTTCAACAATGATTCCTGAACTGTATAGCCTATGTAGCCAGAGAACGTAGCAGAAAGCATTCTTGGGACATAAACCTGTGTTAACCTATACTCCAGATGCTTGTAGTTACCTCAGACTCAGGGCAGCCTATTTGCAAACCAGTATTTCGAGCACAGCTGCATTGCGAAGAGACTAATGTTCTGTGACTGTGAGAAGTTATAGGGATGGGAGGGGTGTCTTTTTTTAGAAACAATCATTTGACAAATGGCCCCATTTCACTTGGGTTTAACTGCACATACAATCTATGCATCCCCTTTCCATTTAAAACTGTTATCAGCAGGTGGGAGAAGGCACTTGTCATTATTTTAATTTCTTGAAACCACAAATTGCCTGAACCACAAATGACTGTTGGGACCGGTCAGGCAAACAACCTAATATGGAAAAGGAAGGACAGCAATGCATTTCCCCCCTGCTGGGCATGTAAACACTGAATAGGTGTACAATCTGTTTCCACCAGTAGAAGAGCATAGGTGGGGAGGAGCTCTGGTCCTGTGATAGGGGTGAAGCACCTTCATTTAAAGAATGTCAGTTTATTGGGCAGTTTCATATCTTCATCATTGCTAATAATTATTCAGGTGTATCAGTCTTTAATACCATCAATGGGATGACTGGCATGCATCATTCAACACTTTAAAATGAACTAGGCCAGCCCAATCCGTTAATTGTGCCGCTAATTTCATTGGGTTGGATCCATATTTAGGTGTGTGCAATTGGGCAGGCAGAAATGGACTTTACTGCCGCCCCAACCCAGTTTGTCCAGCCTCCTGAATGTAAATGCTATGCAGAGGGTCAGGGGACCCTACTGGATAGGGTGAATTGTGGGAGGAAAAGGGGGGAATCCCCCAAAATTAGGCGGAAACGCCTTCTGTGAGCCAAGCCAGTTCTGGATCCAACCCATTCTGTTTTGTCCCTTGTTGTCCCAGTACTAATCTTTACCTATTTCCCATAATACGCATTTCCCCCTTCCAAAATTGTGGGTTTAGGTTTTCAAATAATACTGTATGCGCATAATTTCACTATGCATTCACATACACCTCCGTATAAATCGATGCAGTGCACCAAAATGGTGGGAGAACCTCGAAACAGGATTGTCAGGTAGCCAGATTCAGGGATTCTAAAGTAGTTGTTTAACTTCTGATTTTAAGAAATGTTTAAAAAGTAGCAAATGCAATTACCAAGGTGCCTGTATTAATTCAGTTTTAAAAAGAGGGTCTGAGGATCAAGAAAAAGAAGAGAAAAATAATAGTAAGGAGAAGGCCAATGGGAGGCTTCCATCCATGCCAAATGCACAAATGCTGGAGAGCCTCTCCAGTGACAGGCAGGGCTTCCTTTGGCTTCATTGTGCTCCTTTCTTGCTGCTAGGACTTTTCTGCATCTGCTAGAGTCTAGCAGCTAGACATAAATTCAACATAGCAAGTGTGCATTCTGTTTGCCTAAGGGCCAAACCATCTCCAGGATCTCAGATGGAGCTCTTCCCCAGTCCTGTTTCCCAAGATCCTTAACTGGCCAAGAAGCTAACAAGACTCTAATGGCAGAGGATGCCCCTTGAGTCTGCTGGCTGGAAGTGAAGCAATAACATACAACCATCTCACCCAGCTGGATTTCATAGATCATAGAGTTGGAAGGAGCCTACAAGGCCATCGAGTCCAACCCCCTGCTCAATGCAGGAAACTAGAGGAGGGGTCTCCCATCCAAGTACTAACCAGGCCTGACCCTGCTTAGCTTTCCACGCTCAGACAAGCCAAGTCAGCATAAGCCACAGGCCTCTCCCCCCCCCCATCTGTAAAATGGGAGCATTAATGCCTTGCAAGTTTATTAGTTCTCATTGCCATTTTTAAAAAACCTTGATATTAAAGAACAGAATAAGAATTATTCACCAGACTATTGCTACAATAACAATAACTGGTACTAAGGCAAAGAATCATTCACAAAGAAAAGGAATAAAATTAGAATACAAGTACACGTGGGCAGAATAAAAGGTCATTTTTCTAGAATAAAAATACACGTGAGTAGATTAAATGTGTGTGTTTTGTTGTAGTCCATTAGCGTGTGTATTTGTTCTATAACTTTGTTCACCTGTGTAGGAACTGACGTTTCCATGCCATATGAACCTAAACATGTATTTTATTACCTACGACATCTATTCATGCAGGATCTTGTTTGCTTTTAATTTCTGCTCCAGCATACCATATGCAGTCAGTGTGGGAGTAAAGTTCAACACTATTGCCTGTACTTTTCATTTCAGTTTAATCAAACAATATTTTGGAAGTATTGTGTCTAACTGGAAATCTCCATACTGAAAACCTTATTATGCTTAGCACAGCCCCTTTATTTATTTATTTATATATATATTTATATTTCTACTATATTTAGTACCTATATCGCTCATGTCTGGAAATCATACCTTTGTTCTGAAAGTCCTGTTAGTCCCTAATCACACATGTGTGGGCACTGATTTAGGTTCATGTTACCCATGTGAGTGTCTACTTGGCCAAGAGTACATATATTCAAAGAGACATTTGCAAATCTTCACACAATTTAATCGCCATCTACTCCCGAGGAAATGTAATCCAAGAGTTCCGGTACCCTTTTCTCCAGAAAAAAAGCACTGGCCAGCCCAATCCGTTAATTGTGCCGCTAATTTCATTGGGTTGGATCCATATTTAGGTGTGTGCAATTGGGCAGGCAGAAATGGCAGTGAGCCAAATGCGTGAGCTCAATTGATTGAATGATTGATTGGTCTGTCTGTTTCTTATATTTATACCCCGCCTTCCATTGGAAAAAAAAATACCCCATGCGGCAAACAACAGTAAAATTCACAATAAAAAATAATAACTAATCCACATAAACAAATAAGCAATATCACACTAAAACAATTCAAAATCATTTTTCATTTATTTATTTATTAAAAATGAGGCCGCCTTTCAGTGTAGAACCCGTTCAAAGGCAGCACACACATAAGAGCAGATAAAAATTGGCAGCCAGTTAAAAACATAATTTTAAAAAATACAAATAATTGCAACACGGAGCAGCAGAAGAGAGAAAATTAGCCTAGGAGACCAAACGCCTATTTAAATAAAAAGAATTGCGTTTGAACTGACTTTGAGTGGTATGAAAGTTGTTTTATGTTCTTATATTTGTAATAATGGCCCACCATTCACACATGCAAGTCATAACTTTAGATTGCTGTTGGCAAGCGATGAACAGCCCAGAACTTATATTTGTGTAGGAAAAATGTGTCAAGTGGCCCTTACCAAAAACATAACTCTCATTTTAATTTGGTGGCTTTAGGTACCAGGGTCAGCCCTACTCATAAGTTAAAAACTTTCAACCAGTGCCCACATTTCAGGATAGGAAGTAAGGACTTTATCAGGATATATGTATGATTTCCAAGCAGGCTTGAGCTCTGCATATTTTAAATAAATACTGGGAGCAGGGTTTTTTGTTTGTTTGTTTTCAAATTAGGATGCTCTCCATATCTTTATTAGGCTAACCAAAAGATTGGGGGGTAGAGGGGGGGTGGCAACAGGGGAGAGAGAAAAACTGACTTGATGGTCAAGTTACACTCTCTGCATGTTTTTGTCTGCAATGTGGCTTCACCACCAAGTCTTTTTTTCCCCTCCGCCTCCCTGCTATTCCCCCTCCACCTGCTTTTTATAACATCTTGCATGATGGAAGAGATTTGGAGATTTCGAAAGCTTGCACATTTCTTTGTGATCTTTGGTTGGCCTAACCAGGGTATTACACTAATATGGATTTTGGCATTTTACTTATGGTCAACAAGGCTACCTTTGCGTTCCATAAAAATCGGCCCCCCACATTTGGCGTCCAGCAAAGGGACTTCTAGCCACAGCCAAGCTTGGCGCGCCCACGGCGCGCCTCCGAAAGACACAGGCCTCTGCGCACGTACACGCGAGAGAGGCCGTGCGTGGCACAGTTTGCTTTGCTCTTCTTGTGTCCACAAAGAGGTGGTAGATCGAGTTAGCTGCTGTGCGCGTATTATATTGAGAAAACGCGGGGAGGTGGAGAAGGGAGGAGCGTGGGGTGGTGTATCCGGCTGGAGCAGGTGCGATCCCAGTTTTGCTGGGGCAACTTTCAAACTCACACCGCATGTTAGGGCGAGGCGAGGCTGGTCTTCCTCCGGTTGCTGTCGAAAGAAGAAGACAGCCAAGAGCAAGAAAGGAGATCGGCGGCGGGTGCCCCCCTCCCCCCGCCCTCTCTCTCTCTCTCTCTCTCTCACACACACACACACACACACACTCGCTTGGCTTCGACGGCCGCTGCTTCTTGGCATCTGCTGCCGCCCGGGATGCGCTGATCTCCCTTGAGGCTTAAGAGGAAGGACCACATGGAGCGACCCGAGGCGCTGTGGGTGAACGGGAGCTGTGCCAACGGTGAGTGGACGCGCTCGCCTTGCCACCACCAGGTCTGGTTGGAAGGGCGAAAGAGGGCGGAGGGGAAGAGTCGACTTCCTCTTCTTCCATTTAGGGAAACAGTTCCATCCCCTCCCATTCCCCGCAGCTCGAAAGGAGCCCACCGGGCTGGCCTTGGTCTTTCCCACGCTGCAAGACGATTTCAAGCTACCTGTATGTCGTCGTCCCCCGTCCCCCCCCCCCAATTAACACCATCTCTTGACCTCGGGATGACTTTGCCGGGAGACACACGTAACTATTTAGGGGCCTTCAGGAACTATGTAACAACCCCCAGAGCTCAGCGTCGCCCTTCTTCTCCGCGCCCCTTGGTCTGGATGGGTCCGACGATGAGTGCTCTTCACAGAGCGATGGGGGGGGGGCGGTTGTGTGCTTTTGTGCGGGGTGAAGGTGGCGCGGAAGCATGCGCGCTCTCCTTCGTGTCCCAGGACTGTACACCTTGCCTTTCTCAGTTCTCATCCTCTCCCAAGAAAACAGGTGATTGTGTAAAGTAAGCGTGGAGAGGCTTGCCGAGATCAAAAGCGGGGAACTGATGTTGCAAGAGGACTCCTTTTCCTACTTCGCTTGTGACCTGCGCGCTTATACTCGGATCTAGAAAGTTTGGAGTGTATCGCGGCGCGGAGGGAGGGCGAGCGGGCGAAAGCGGTGCACGGAAGGATGGGTGCTTGACATTTCGTGTTATGTTATCGCTTAGGAAAGGAGGGTTTCTCCCAGAGTATGTCTTGTGAGCCTTCTCCTGGGTCTACCCCAGTACTCCCAGCGACAGAACCAGGAACTCTGGTGGAATGTGGGCTATAGTTCCCCTGCTGTAACTGTACTAATGACCTAAGTGAGAGGACGAAGCAAAGAGCATAGTATGGGAGCGGGGGGGACGGGGACGGGACGGGACAGTTCAGCGCTGAAGCAACTAACTCCAGTTTTATCTTAAGTCCACACATATAGAGGCTTGTCCGAATCCAGAAAAAGCCCAGTGGGGGTGATATACTGGCTCAGCTAGAATAGCTCCCCCATCTTAGGTTTTTCTGTTTCTTGCCATGCTGGGGGTTGTGTCCAAGACACTACTCCAGGATGCATTTAAGGGAGATGGAAGTTAAGAACATATGAAGAGCCCTGCTGGGTCAGACCAGGGGTCCATCTAGTCCAGCATTCTGTTCACACAGTGGCCAACCGACTGCCCACGGGATCCCACAAGCAGCACAGGAGTGCAACAGCACCTTCCCGCCCATGTTCCCCAGCAACTGGAGTACATAGTCATACCGCCTCTGATACCAGAGGAAGCATATAGCCAATCAGGACTAGTTGCCATTCATAGCCTTCTCCATCAATTTGTCCAATCCCCTTTTAAAGCCATCCAGGTTGGTGGCCATCACTACATCTTATGGAAGTGAATTCCATCGTTTAACTACGGTATGTGCCGTGTGGAGAAGTTGATGATGGTGAGACCGTTCTGGGATGGTAACTTGTGAATTCTACAGATTGATGCGTTGCTGCTTAGATCCGAGCAGCCCTCCGTAACCTGGTACCCTCCAGGGGCTGGATCATCCAGATCCCATCATGCTTAGAGTAGAGCCATTGAAATCAATGGGACAAGTATGTCATGATTATCTTAAGTCACACTGATTTAGACTCTAAGTATGACTAGATCTGGATCCACCTCCAGATGTTTTGAATTACAACTCACATCATCCTGGACAATTGGGTACACTGGCTGGGGCTAATGGGAGTTGTAGTCAAAAACATCTGGAGGACACCAGGTTGGAGAAGGTTGTGTTAGGCCATAAGTGTCCTCTAATCAGCAACTCACCCATCCACTCACAAATGTGCGAGAGATGGTTTCCCACCCTGCCACTCTGTTGCCATTGAATGCCCCTAAGCATAGTTACTGTAAATAAGTCTTGTAGGATCAAAGACAACATTTGATTTAATAATAAACCAGAGTCTACTTTGTCGTAGACATCTTAGAAAATAAACTGAAGACATGACACAATACACTGGTCAGTCTTTGTGGTGCCATAGAGCTTTTTGTTCTTTTTGCCTCTACAGATGAACATGGCATAGGCTACAGCTGTGGATGTTTCCTGTTGAGATCATATAGGTGGGTGGGACTCCTTGAGAGAGGATTGTGTAGCTGATCGGTAGGATTCTGAAGGACCAGGTTTATTATCTGCTCAGAAATTAGGAGATAAGAAATGAATGAGTTATCTAGGTGTACAGATAAAATGGCATGAATATAATTTTGGAAGGAATGTAAAGGGGATCCAGTAATAGATGGGACACCAGACCTGCCTCTGTGCAGTCAGCAGGCACTTGTTGGAAGCCCTAAGCATGGGGTGCATACACCTGCATGAAATCACTGCACCTGCCATTGCTAGCTACTGGCATGGGAATTGACCCATAGGTCTCAAAGGAACAAAGGGAAATAAAGGGGGCAGCTCAGTTCCGAAGAATGAGGCTTAAATGGACTCTCAGCGTCTGGCATGATGGCAGTTTGAATGGAACATCAATAATAAAGATGCAGAAGTAGATTTTTTGTATCTATAGCCTACTGTCATTCTTTAGCTTCATTCATTCATTTTCATTCATTTATTACATTTATATATTGCCCAATATCCAAAGCTCTCTGAGTGGTTTACAAAGATTTAAAATCTTAAAAATGCAATATTGTAACATAATATAAAAACCATTTACATGCAAACATATAAACACACACATACTTACATACATAAACAATGTTAACAACAATTTAAAAATCCCAGGATCCGATTAAAAGCTTTATCGTATGCTGCCAAATGCCTGAGAGAAGAGGAAGTTCTTATCCTGGCGCTGAAAAGATGACAATGTTGGCGCCAGACGGGTTTCACTTGGGAGATTGTTCCAGAATCGGGGGGCCACCACCAAGAATGCCCTCTCCCTTGTTACCACCCTCTGAGCCTCCCTTGGAGGAGGGCCTCAGATAATGAGTGTAGTATACCGGAAGGCTCATATCTGGAGAGGCGCTGCATCAAGTATTACAGTCCTGAGCTGTATAAGGCTTTATAGGTCAAAACCAACACCTTGAATCGGGCTTGGACACGTACAGGCAGCCAGTTCAAGCTGGCCAGAATTGGTGTTATATTTTGGACCTTCTGGTCCCTGTTATCAATCTGGCCACTGCATTTTGCACAAGCTGCAGCTTCCAAACCATCTTCAAAGGCAAACCTATAAGGGATTAAGTCCTTTTGAAATTCGGGACTTGTGGATAAACATGCTTTGGATTATACTGTAACTCATACTGTCTAATTCCACATTTTCATGTTTATTTTTATCTATAGTGATTTTTATGTACATTGACCTGGAAATACTAAGGGCTGGTTCACAAATAGAGCAGATGAGGTGATATAGAATCCTAGGGTGCAAGAGTGGACTGTACCGCTTCATGCTGTCATGAAGTCATTTTTTTGCTGCTGTCCCACATGTAATAAACTTCTTGGAAGTAAAAAACAAACGCCGGCACACCAAAGATCAAAATGGTATCCCAGCCCATTCGCTTCAGTGTAAGTTTTCTGATTGCTGATTTTTGTGTGTTTTTCAAACATAAATAATAAATAAATAATACGGGACTACTCAAAATAAAAGTTTATTCCATTCAGTCTGAAATGATACAGTCTGTTCTTCTACCTCAAGACTCTCCCACCTCATCACCATCTCTTTCTGCTGCATGTATAGATCAGGCCTAAGATATGTCTTATATGAGAGCCAGTGTGGCATAGTGGTGAGAGTGTTGGACTGGGACTCGGGAGATCTGGGTTCTAGTCCCCGCTCGGCCATGAAACTCACTGGGTGACTTTGGGCCAGTCACTGACTCTCAGCCTAACCTACCTCACAGGGTTGTTGTGAGGATAAAATGGAGAGGAGGAGGAGGATTATGTAAGCCGCCTTGGGTTCCTTGCAGGAAAAAAGGCGGGGTATAATAAGTAAATAAATAAATGTCCCCTGTCCCTTCAAAGGCTTTCAATGTTCTTTGCTTTTCTCCTCATAGAATATAGCAGAAACTGAGTTAAACCATCAGTGTGAGGGGTCACTGGCCTTCATCCCCACCCTCTCCTTCTTTGCTGCTGGATCTTTGCTTTTGAGGATATTGGTATTATTCTCAATCACTGAGGAAGGAAAAGGCTACTACATGACATTGGGGCATTGTGCGTATGGTGGAGATAATTCACTTTTTGTTTTCAGGCTCACAAAGACTGGCCTGTATCAGGCAAAGTGCCAGGATCTAAACACCACGCCACATTTGCATTACTGTATTTGCAGCATAGCTACAATTTTGTGCTTTGTTTAATCTGGCGATAGGTAGATTTCATTGCCTTGTTTTCTCAGTAGATTTGATCTTTCCTTCTCATGCTACATTTATGCAGCTCTAGCAAATGGGCAGGTGCCGTTTACTTTCAGTGTAGGGTTGCCAGTATTTGTTTTTCTGGCAGGGTCGCTGTGCTTTTAAGAGTTGTGTAATGATTTTTGGGCTATACTGAGCATTATCAGTCTATAGTTCTAGTATTTAGGAAGCCTCTAGCTGCCAGTCTATAGCCGATTAAGAGCACAATCCTATGTATGCTTAGACCCAGCACAGCTGGCTGGGGAATGCTGGGAGTTGTAGGACTTTTTCCTGACTAAACACACATAGGATTGCACCCTAATACACTTAAAACAAGTTTTGGTGTATCCTTTGTTTGAAGATGGGTTCAGTTTTGGTTTTGTACTAACAAGAATTAGTAAGGGGAAAATCTTTGGATCCACTTTTCATTTTTGTTAAACAATACAGTCATGCCTTGGATTGAGAGCATAATTCGTTCTGGAAACGTGCTTGTAATCCAAAACACTCTTCTATCAAAACGAAATCCCCCCAAAAAAATTTGTACAGAGAAAAAAATTAAATAAATATTTAAAAAATTGCTTGTCTTGCAAAACGCTCTCAAACCAAGTTACTTGCAATCCAAGGTATTACTGAATATAAATTTTCAATAAAGCATAACATCAAAATACAACATATTGCCTAAGATTAACAAAAATAATAATTATTGCTTGGATCCAGCATCTTCATTCTGCCCATGGAAGGATGCTCTTGGTGAAATAGGACTTCCGTGTCCTCTTCTCACCCTTGCAGCCCCCTGCGTGCCCTCCAAATCTGCTTTATTTATTTATTACATTTATACCCTGCCTTTTTTCCTGCAAGGAACCCAAGGCGGCTTACATAATCCTCCTCCTCCTCTCCATTTTATCCTCACAACAACCCTGTGAGGTAGGTTTGGCTGAGAGAATTAGCAACTGGCCCAAAGTCACCCAGTGAGTTTCATGGCCGAGCGGGGACTAGAACCCAGATCTCCCAAGTCCCAGTCCAACACTCAAACCACTATGCCACACTGGCTTTGGAAGATTTGACCAAGACTCAGGTCCCCCAAAGCAGCTCTGCTCTTAGGACTCCACTGCTCAGTGTCATCTGCTTTGCGCAGTTCAACCAATGGGCTGGGTAAGTTTTCATAGCACCCCTTCTTTCTCCCTCCTGGCAATAGGTCCAACCTATTCTTGTACGATGTATGGAGATCAATGCGCTCTGGAGATCAATGCGCTCGGGCACTGTTGTCACTACTTACCCTTAGTCATCTTTATCCATGCCCCCCCCCATTTTTATGAGCATTGTGAGATTTCTTATGCTCAAAATCTCAACCATTAGCAGCCCCACTGTTTAAGCACTCATTAAAGCAGGGTGTTTGTAGCAATCAAGGGCTTTCTGAAAGAGCCTGCCGCAATACTCTCCACCTGTGCTGTGCTGTAATGTGATGTAAATGGATCAGTATCTTAGGTGTGCCTGGAGTCTGGGAGCCACAAAGACACATCAGTTTTCCCCCGCCCACACTGGCTGACACACCTTAGTTGCAGATATATATATATATATATATATATATATGACAAAACTTGATCAGTATCTGTGTTACTTCCAGTTAAAAATAAATATCCTGCAAGCGCACACTGAGAGAGAGTGTATGTTTCAGTTCTGTTTCTGAATGTTTAATTGCGTTGCTTTTCTCTTTCTGGTGATCCATCTAGCGCCTGTTGATTGAATTCCATTATCCCGCATTAGGAAGATTTTATTCTATTAGTGTGAAGATTATAGCCTTTAGCTTAGTTTATCCTATGTTTTTTACTTTCATTTACTTAACATTTTAATGGCTGTCCAGGTGACATGTTTTGCATGTTTAAAAATAAACCAACAGGATTTGGAGGCTATTCCAGTGTGCCTTCTGGAAGGAAAGCTCATATATTACGTATAGTTCCGTATCGATCTGTCAGGCATGATGTGTTTGCAGTTGCAAAAGAAGGAGGCAGGTTAATTATTATTATTATTATTATTATTATTATTATTATTATTATTATTATTATTATTATCTCTAATTGCAGATAAATCAAGTGTTTCCAGTTTTATGAATTGTGATGAATGACTTGTTAGTGCGGAAATAATACTAATTCAGCCCACATGTGTCGGACAGTTTGAGAAATACTGGGTTGAATCAATGGTCATTCCTCCGTAAATGGAAGGGCTCCTTGGACAGTGTCATTCTGCACACTCAAAATGGTGCTACCAGAGCTCTACTGAATCTTCCCATTGCACAAGCACTTGTGCATTACGCTTGCGCAATCGCACTTGCACAAACGTGACTTTAGTTGGATTCTCCTCTTGCTCATAGTTTGGAACCTGGTTTCCACTAGCACAACATTATTTGTGCTAGCGGAATGACATAGCTGGATACTGCCCCTTCTGTCCAAGGAAGGAGTCAAAGATTTTTGGAGAGACACTGTAAAATACACAAGCCCTATTTTTAGATGAGTCCCTACAAGCCTCAACCCACAAGGGAAACCTTGGCTCCTGGTTTTCTGCCCACTTTCTTGAATTGAACAGCACAGTCACTCTTTCAATGCAGCTAAGTTTTATTGATATAGTTACCCCATTCACATAATGAGTACAAAACAAGATTTGTCTTACAAAGTCTTAACAAACAGTGAATCATGATGACTGCTGGCAGTGGTGACCCCTCTTCCAGGACCTCAGATTGTCAGGAATGGTAGGAGCGATCCTTTTCAAAAAATTACATTGCCTTAAATACTCCATTCAAAGTATCAGACTTGGTAATGGTATACCTTAAAGTCTGATTGGCTCCTGAACATATGACATTTCAGCCTATTCCCATCTACCCATGCCTCCCACCTACCACACTTGTTTGTTCCTAAGTTTTGATGATCATTACTGCCCCCAGGAGGTCCTCTAGACGTCTAGACCACAGACCCATCTGTTTGTCCCTTTGGTTCCTATTTTTCTACTGTCAAGTTGGTGAGTGTCTTGTCCTTCTATCTTCCTAGGTTCCTCTTCTTATGACTTTTCCATGCCCCTGCTATCTGCTACTGGCTCCTGCTTTTTTGGTCAGACTTGTACTACAGACGTGCTATAGAGCTTTTTGAAAGGCCTTTTGACCTGTACTAATGGTTGCATGCTAACAATATGATTAGTGTGCTGATCACTTATGGGATTAATAGAAAATATATGTGTGTGACTATGTGTGTGTGTATGTGTGTGTGTGTGTGTATTAGTACCTCCATTCTGCTACAAATTTTAATGTGATCTCTAAGCTTTTTCAAAATGGTGCTTCTAGTGATGTTAGTGCACTACTTCAGAATAAGTGGTCAAATTGCTCACTTCACATCAGTGGGATTCCTCTTAATAACTACTAGCTTGGGTACTGCAGAGTCAGACCAAAGCTCATTAACTGAGCTGCATACCATTTTTTTCTGGTGGAGCTCCAGTGCCTTTAACAGCTTCATAACAGTCGGCTCAGCTTGTCTGAGTGTGGAAAGCTAAGCAGGGTCAAGCCTGGTTATTACTTGGATGGGAGACCCCTCCTCTAGTTTCCTGCATTGAGCAGGGGGTTAGACTCGATAGCCTTGTAGGCTCCTTCCAACTCTATATGTGAAATCCAGATGTCATAAGTCAACAGCTGAAGATTTTCCCAATATGACTTTAGTGGTAAGAAAGCTTTTACCTGTTCAATTCAAGGCACAGGAGCATTCTCACAAAAGGTTCCAGCTCTATTTCTGCAGCAATTAAGGTGCTTGAAGATGATCTCCCTACCAATACCTAAAATATGGCCTGTTTAGACTAGAACTGACCGATGGCCATCTGCAAATACTAATTCATTACAGAACAAGAGGCAGAAACAAGAAGCACTGGGATGACAATTGCATATTCAAGGTTTCTGGATGCCATCCTTTTTCACATTCCTAACCTTGCCAAGTTTCAAAACACGCCAAGTTTTAATCTCACGGTTAAGTTTTTTGAACATGCAGAAATCAAAATGAAGAAGGAGAGAATTCAAATCATGATATATTTTGAGGGATGGCATGTAAGATAGAGGCAAGCAGCCTATTACCCATTAAAGTCTTCATTTCCCTTTCTCTCCTGCCCCTGTCCCCAATCTTCTTGTCTTCCAGGTTCGTTGTTCACTCTGACTTGCCTGTCTCATCAGGCCGTCTGCCAGGTTGTTGAGAATGCCAATTCAACCGTCTCACCCCACAAGAATCCCCCTTTAAACACCAGCTGGATGGTGCAGGTAGAAGACAAATATGGCTTCTACATTGGCTTGGCCTTGGCCATCTTCTCCAGCTTCCTCATTGGCAGCAGCGTCATCCTGAAGAAGAAAGGACTGCTTCGACTTGTGGAGAAAGGAGGCACCCGGGCAGGTATAATTTCTCTGGCGAGGGAGGTGGGATAGAAGGAAGGTATTTTCTGGAAAAAGCTGTGGCAGTATCTAAGTTATAGAGGTCTGGCTTTGAGCCTCAAAATCTTCTGAGATCTGAGGGCCATTTCATACATTACACAGAGTACAACCCACATTTGCCGCCGTGTATACACTCAACAGGATGCTGCAGTCAATCGTGGATCCCTACCGAGTGTCCCTGTGTCTAAGATGTGTTTGCAAAGACACAAGAATCACACTCTGTCATTTTAAGGCATACACTTAAAACGCGTTAAGCGCGCACCTAAAACTATAATGTCTGAAGTGGCCCTGAGGGTCACAGTCTTTAGGTAATTGGGAGTGGAAGAAAGGTAGATCACGTATCACTGGGTGGAAGTTTAAACATTGTAAATTCCATCTTTTCCTGCTCGTTCTTACCATTTTTACAGTGGGGAAAATGTATGATACAAACCAATAAAGGAAAAAATGAATGCCAGAAAACAATGAAGGAGGCAGCCCCTTGTTAGTTGGGATGTCATTAGTACAGCCTCAAGAAGTCATGGGGATCCACTTGGCAACCTCTGTAACTCTAGTCCCATGAGTGGGACCTGCAACAAAATGTTGCAGTGTGGAGGGCTCCTCTTTAGGGTGCCAGCTAGCCAGTCATGGCTTCTTTCAGTATACTCCATTCCATTCTCCCTCCTGATTTTCCAGTTCTTCCCCTCCAGCAGTCAGCCAGCATTCTGTGGCCACTGAGCATGCCCAGTCCTCATTGTACTGTTTTTGGGGTTTCCCCTCGGTCCTACACTGGTTAGGACGAAGTAGAGTTTTCCCCCTTATGCGCAGCCTGGTTATTGAAACTGGTTATCACCACATGGGTTGTTAAACCCTTGCTAAAAGGCTCTTAAAAGGAAACGGATTGTCCAAACAAGGTTTAAAACTAATAAAGACATTTATTAGTTTTACTTACAGTCCATTTATTCATATATGCAGGATGCATATAGGCAGATTAGATTCTTCATTGGAGATCACTGGCTGGAAGCCAGCTCAGACCGTGTGTCCATCAGGTTGGGGGGGGGGGAGAGGGAGAGAGAGAGAGAGAGAGAGAGAGAGAGAGAGCTGGTCACAAAGGAGCCAGAAGTAGGGAGGAGGAGTTAGAAAACATCCACCCTGGGGATTGTTCAATTAACCTTTTCCTCCCACTCTAACTAGTGGTTACATTACCTCATTGATTTAAGCAGGCAACATTACAATTTCCATCACTGTTTGGGCTATGTATCAGTGCTTGGAGAGCTGAGTTTGTTTTTAGTATATATGATACTTTCAGCATCATACAGTGGGGAGGATTGATGGTGGATCTGGGGAGGAGGAGTCCTAGCTGCATTGTTGTTTGTGCCTATTGGTCAGTTAAAGGAACAGGAATGTCCTCTTGTGACCCAGCGACCCTGTATATAAAAATAATGCCCCCTTGATCAGGGCAGAAGGGAATCAGTGTAGTAAAGGGTAGGTGTTGCACAAGGTCTGTCTTGTCTCTCTGCATGCTGGGGTGAGTTTATATATAAAGTGCTTCAGAACAATCAAGGATGTGCCCACCATACCTTCTTGGATCTAGCGGTATTTGCAGACTGTATTGGCGTCTGTTGGAAAACATCTTGGTTTCATTTCAAAACAAAGGTTTGTTATATCATTTTAGTTTTTCCAGTTGTAACCATTTAGTGAAAAGGAGAAAGTCAGTCTGTTATATATTTTGCTACCAAACTATATTAAGGCCATCAACTTCTGGCTCCAAACTATATTAAGGCCAACAACTTTTGGCTGAACTGAGGGCGCCATGGCCAACTTCCAGGAACCTACCACAAGCCATAATTGTGCTTCCACAGGATAGTATCCAATGTTAGTCCCACTTATTGTAGACCCATTGAAATGAATGGGACTTAAATTAGCTGTTACTAAGTAAAGTCTTATTCATTTCAGCAGGTCTGCTCCAATGGGACTAACATTGGATGCTACCCACAGTTTTTACCAAGGAAGAGCAAGGTCTTACATGAAAGCCTTCTGCTTATGATAATGCTTGTTCCAACATATCTCTCAATCTCATGTCAGAAGATAGCATGAGCATTATAATACACTACAGGCATCTATCTCACAGAGAAGACCTGTGGACTCAGGACCTGCCTCTGAAATTTACAGTATTTGTATACTGCTCCATATCTGGGCAGATTCCGGAGCAGTAAACAATTAAAAGATAACACGGATAAAAGAATAAAAACAATACATTAAAAACAGGATGACATTAAAACTGTGGCTGGTCAGCAAGAAAGGCTTCCTGGAGCAAAGATGTCTTTAGCAGGTGCCAAAAACAACACAGAGTTGGTGCCTGCCTGACCTCCAGAGGCAGGGAGCTCCATAGAAATGGAGCCACCACACCGAAGGCTCTTTTCCTGGTGGACTCCATCAGGCCATAGGGCCATGTGGAACCACCAGGAGAATGTCCCCCAATGATATCAGTGCCCGGACAGGTATGTAAAGGAGAAGGCACTCTCTCAGGGTATCCTGGTCCCAAGTTGTTCAGGGCTTCGTACGCTAGCAACCAAAACCTTAAACCTGGCCCGGTAGCAAATAGGCAGCCACCGCAGTTCCTTCAGCAAAGGAGTTGCATGCTCAAAAGGGGCAGCTCCCGACAACAGAATCAAATTTCTCATTTGATTACTTAGTGCTTGATGTCTTATATTTGTGCATGTGGGCTGACTCCACTGAAAAGTCCTTGGCTGCTCCCAGTGTGGCCTGTGGCTGCGGAGCTGTGGGGACCCCACCCACGTTCCCACAGCTGGGCTGATCAGCTGGACCGTGACGCAAAAGCCTCTCTTGACCCCCAGAGAACCTGGTTGCTGGATTGCTGTTTTTTTCACTGCCACAAGCAGCAGAGAAAGTCACCTCTTTGAAGATTGCTGGGGGCTGGGAGAGGAAAGCCTCTCCAAGCCCCCCCCCCCCCGTGACCTCTAGATCTCAGCAGGTAGGGAGGGGAGGTTTAAGCCTCCCCTTCCCTGCTCGCTGAGATGTGGGGGCAGGAAGTGTGTGTCTGTGTCTGTGGAGGGGTGTGTGTGTGTATGCAGTTCCTGGCCCTGGATGTGGCCCTCAGGGGTGAAAAGTTTGTGTACCCCAATATATGGTGTTTGAACTCAGAGGGCTCATCCATACATGCAATCCAGACATCCAAGCATCACTTGAGGCTGCAATCAAGTGATGCGTATGCATGTGTGAACCTTTACTGGGTCGTCAACATGTAATCTAACCCATCGGTCTTCAGATGGTGGGTCAGAACCCACAACCAGGCCCTAGCCTGACCTGAGTGGGGTTGCAACGGCAGCACTCACCCCATACAGATGTATGGTAAATATATATATATATATATATATATATATATTAAAAAGTGGTTCCCCAAGTGCATGTTTTGACTAAAGGCAGGTCCCAGGTCTAAAAAGACTGCTGACTGGCTCATCCCTTCTTCGCCTTAGACCAGCCTCCCCCAACATGCTGCCCTCCAGATATGTTAGACTACAACTCCCATCATCCACAACCAGTTCAGGAAGTTGCCACACTGGCCAGGGATGACAGGAGTTATAGTACCTGGAGGGCACCAGGCTGGGAAAGGCTTCCGTAGAAAAATCTTTGCAATCCAGGCTAAAAGGAAGAACACACACAGGTGTGGTTGCTCAGGACGAGGGTTCTGCTCTCTTTCTCTTATCTGCCCATCTCATCTCTCCATCTAGGCATTCAGGTCAGATATCTTGCCATGGTATCTTAGTACCTCCCTGTTACATTCCTGTGGGTCAAAGATGTATTGATAGGTAGCTCTTCCTCTTGTGCTAGTATATATTTGCAATATTCAACCTTTTCTGCTTCCAATAAAGTCCTCTAATGGAATCAGGACTTTCATGTGTAGCAACTAATAATCTCAGGATGCAATCCTATGCATGTTTAGACAGGAAAAAAGGCCTACAATCCCAGCATGCTGGGAGTTGTAGGCTCCCCCCCCCCCCCCCGTCTAAACATGCATAGGATTGTACCTTCAGCTAGTCTTTCCGGATCACAATTTTTTGTCTTCCTTATTTTGCAGTAGTTATGGACTCCAGTGTTGTGAAATGTCTATTTCTAAAACTAGGATGTTTCCATAACATCCTAAATACTACTACTACTACTACTACTACTACCACCAATAATAATAATAATAATAATAATAATAATAATAATAATAATAATAATAATATAAAAATGAACAGTGTTCAGTTAGCTATCTGTTAATATGACAGGAATCACTAGGTTGATATGAGTTGACATACATGGTTTAGGTCTACTTTATTTATGGAAAATAACACAGGATTGCCTAATAGAGAGTATTAAACAAGTTACTAATATGTTTGAAGTGTAAATAATCTTGTAATTGGACACCTACCAATTTGATAGTGTGTTCATTTGAGAAATTAATCACCTGAAGGACCAGATAGCCATTTCTGAACTTAAGGAAGTCTTTTAAGTAAAATAATAATAATGCCACAGGCTTCACAGTGGCTGTATCATTTCATTTTACTCCTCTGCAAGAGCTGAAGTATCTCCTTTTGAGACAAACTTGATGTACTGGACAAGATAAGACAAAAGTAAATGTTTTCTCCAAAAAAACCACGCACACCCCAAACCTGATCATTTGCTGGTTTCCCAACTGTGCATTTCCTCCCTGTTCTAAGGGTGCAATCCTATGCATGTTTAGACAGAAAAAAGGCCTGGCTGGGGCATGCTGGGAGTTTTAGGCCTTTTTTCTGTCTGAACTTGCATAGGATTGAGCCTTAAAAGGTTGAAATGCCTCTCCTATGGCTTAGTGGCAGTAAGAGCTTTAAGCTAATATGCTGGTATTGGGGGGGGGGGGTAGGCCCAGCCCCCTTTTGTATTTAGCCCCACCCTCCAATGGAATGTAACCCCCAAGAGCTTCTCCAGAATTGAGTATGGCCCTCAGGCTGAAAGAGGTTCAACACCCTAGCTCTAAACCTTTGGTGTGGTGTGAGTAGGACACTGGTGATCTCTCTCTTGGATCCTGAAGAGGTTGGATCTGACTGTGGAGTGCCCCCAAGGCTTCACACTACAGTTTCTCTACATGAGGAACAACCATTGTGTATTTGCCCTTGGAACAGCTTCCAATGTTACAGTGGTGCTCTTCAGGTACAAGGTACTTCCGTGTAGGAATTACAGGCAGTCCCCAGGTTACGAACAAATTCCGTTCTTAAGAATGTCTTTAAGTCGAATTTGTATGTAAGTCGGAACAGCACAGTGTTCTATACGTTAAAATCGGCAATTACACAAATTGCGTAGTATGCTACGCTATGTACTCTACGTAAATGACATAGCACCAGGGAACCCAGAAGTCCGTTCTTAAATATGGGTTGTCTGTAAGTCAGACATTCTTAACTCGGGGACTGCCTGTATTATGAAACCTGAATGTAGAGCATACAGTGTCCCCATCACATATTTGGGTTGTTCACTGCATGTACACATGCTGGGATTAGCATTGTATTATGTGTAGATGATACAAATCTCACTTGTACAGTTGTCTAACTTCCTTTAAAGTCATCTAAACTGGTGTCCATCACTACATCTTATGGTAGTAAATTCCATAGTTTAAAGTACTTCCTTTACGGTTGTCACATCTTACAGTCTACATTTATTTATTTATTTATTATTTTTATTTAACTCACAGCATTTATATACAGCTCCACATCTAACAGATTCCGGAGTGGTGAAAAATACAAAGATGAAACAGATAAAAGAATAAAACAATATGTTAAAACCAGGATATCAGTAAAAACTGTGGCTGGTCAATCAAGGAAGGCTTCCTGAAATAAAGGTGTTTTCAGGAGGCGCTGAAAACAACACAGTGTTGATGCCTGCTTGACCTCAAGAGGCAGGGATTTCCACAGAAATGGAGCCGCCACATTAAAGGCTCTTCTCCAGGTGGACTCCAAGTGGGCCAGAGGTCCATGCGGAACCACCAGGAGCATGCCATCCGATGACCTCGACAGATTGGTAAGGGAGGTTCCACATTATTTCCTACACAGAAATACCTTCCATCTAGAAACTTCGTAATGTATTATTTGGCCCTTGATGTGGAAGTATCTGGAACAGAATACCTGTAGCTTGGTACTAGAGCATAGGTTTACATAAATAATATCCCATGTTCTGCCCCTGGCATTTCCAATTATGAAAGGATCTAAGCTAACAAACCTGGGAAATGATTATATCTGAAACCTTGAAGCGGTGCTCCTGGTTAGTATAGTGCAGGGATAGGTGAACCAGTAGTCCAATAATTCCTCCTGGTTTATGTCTGCTTTAGTATATTTAGTGAGTATAGAATGTTGAACTGAGTGGGTGTGGTTTGTGATGTCTTGGAAAGGGTGGGGGGAGGAGTATATAAGGAGTGTTTGAGTGATGTCAGAGGCAAGTGGAGTGGAGTTGGGAGTTAGTGTGTTATGGGAGAGTGTTTGGAGTGTGGGGAGAGTTGGGAGTTAGGTTAGTTGGATTATTCGTTTCTTGTCTGTCAGGAGTTTTGAGAGAAATCAGTGCTTGTCTGAGGAGTGAAAGTATTTAGAATTATAGGGACTTAGGTTAATTACAAAGTGTTTGGTGTAGGCAGGTTTAAAGTTATTTTCTGGAACTAAGATTTTGAGAATTAAAATAAACTTATTTTTATTTTGTTTGCTACCCAAATCCTACGTGTCAGCTTGGTGTTATTAACCTGCATTACTTTTAAATCTATACACACACACACACCTTTGTACCCACAGTATCATAAATTTAAGCTAGATCCTTAATATCCAGTATTAATCTTTTCCCTCATTAGTAGGGGAAAGGTTTCATTTGACCCTCCACTCGGGTTTTTTAAGTGTTGATGCTTAGCCTGAGAAGGGTTTATGCACCTGGTCCTAAAGTGTAAGGGACCGTGTTGTCGCAAGCAAGTTTCCCTCAGTTTGGACATAATGGTAACTGGTTAGTTTAAAAGCAGAAGTGAACGCTTCTGATCTCCTCCTTGTGGCCATGCTGGAGGAGAAAATGGAGGGGAGCGCCCAAGCCTGAAGCTCATTCCTGTAGTGTTATGTGCAAAAAGGCCCATAGTGTTTTCAGACTTGGTACAAAAGGATTGCATATGACGATGCATGGCAAAAATGTGCTCTATGATGACATTGATCATGTCATATTTCCTTTTCATTCTCAGAAGGAATTTAAAAACTCCTGCCTCTATAACCTAGTGAGGCTGAAAATACTTTTGCTGTTGCTGATAGTTAAACTATTGTTTTCCCAAAGCAGGGCTTTACTTTTTTGCTTTTTGCTTTTGCTTTCTTTCTTTCTTTCTATTTCTAGTCCATTGTCTAGTTAGCGATCTGCTTTTTTTGTTTTTATTCATTTAAGGTAGCATATGTCTTTTTCTTTTATCAGTTTCTAAGCATGTTTGTCTTTTGCTTCCCAGGGGATGGAGGTCATGGCTACCTAAGGGACTGGCTGTGGTGGGCTGGTTTGCTCACCAGTAAGTATGATTATTCACACTAGCCTGGATTTGTACCTGCTCCAGTGTTGAACCCTGACCGATCAGGAGGACTTGATCCCCTGTTTCCCTGTGCTCTAAGGGTTGCTTCATACACCGCAGCTACCATGTGGAGGTCACTTCCGTACAGTGGCGCCCCTTACGCCGACTGTGACAGTCGAAAGCCTTTTTCCATGGTGACATGGGACATCTCTAAGGGTGCTTCCAGACGAAGTTTTATGGCACCGTCACCCTGCCATGTTAACAGCTTCTTAACAAGGGGGTGGGGGTGTCCACCCTCTGGGGGTTGTCCAGACATTATCGTCTTCAGCATGTAACCTTCCCATATTTTCCCACTGCTGCTTCTGTCTTTTCTCTTACCAGTAGATAATCCATTAAAAAGAAGAGACAAGACAGAATAGCTGCAAAATGCCTTCTCATTTTTAGTGCTAGAACCCTGTCTGGAAACACTCTTAACTGACTGAGTGGAAGCATGTGAAAACTGTTTTTCAAATGTTACCACCATCGCTTGGAGCACAGAACCAGTTTTCTGCAGCTTCCCTGTGAGGGCTGGAACATATGGAGCGGTCCTACCTGTGTCCTCACTGTGGGAAGCTGTGTGGATCTAAAATTGGCCTCCACAGTCTCTTACGGACCCATCGCTAGAGTCTACACAATTTTTTTTAGAATTCCCTCCTTTTATAACTTTCTTTTTGTAATTTTATCCTGGAAGACAATCTTACTCGGTCACGAGTGATCGCCTATTACTACTACTACTATCAGTAAAAGTGATTCACCTCTCAGTCGAGATTCTTGCTGATCAAAAACAACAAAGACCCTTGCAGCACCTTTAAAAACAAGCAAATTTATTATGGCATACGTTTTCATGGACTGGAACCCACGGGCCACTTCAGTGCTCCAAGAGTGTTTGCCATTTCTGCTGCAGCAGACTAACATGGCTACTCCTCTGGAAGTTGCTGATCAAAGGCGGTGACTGTTGTGTTGCCATTTTACTACAGTCTGATTTGCTTATAAATTGGGTCCAACTTCTGGTACAACATCTTGCAAAATTGGATCAGCGCATCTCTCTGCCTTGGATCTAGTTTTGGATCCATTGCAAAACTCAGAAGATATTTGTTCAACAGCTCTCTGTGTGGGTTTGCTGATTCTTACTGAACATGAGACTCTTAAAATGCTTTTATCTTTTAAAGAGAGCCATGGACACAAAACCTCTTTTCTCCTTGGTCCCTGGACCTCAGTGCTCCTCTTCAGTGGTGGGCCAAACGTTATGCCATTAAATGCAAACAAGACTAGTAAGAAGATTTGAGCAGGACAAATATTTATTTATTTATTATTTATTTATTTTTAAAATGTGAAATACACCAAAACAAAGAAACTCGATAGAAAGGGGGAAAAATGAAGGAAAGGAAGGGGGGCGGGGAGAGAAGCAGGAAAAATATTTATTGTTATTCACTTGTTCTTTGCTTTTCCTTTGGCTGTTTGCTTAGTGGGTGGAGGAGAAGCCGCCAACTTTGCCGCATATGCTTTTGCACCTGCAACAATTGTTACTCCACTCGGAGCACTGAGTGTGCTCATAAGGTGATTTCCTTTCATTTTTTTTACTCTGTCCCCATATTTATTCTAGGTCTGAAAATTCCAGATGGCAGTAACATGATTTGCCTGGCAAACAGAAAAATAACTTGATAACATTGTCCTATATACGAATAGGCAGATATGTGCTTCAGACTTTCATTTGCAGAGCAGAGCTTGCGTGTTATGTTTTAGCACTGGTGTGACTTCACTCCAGCATTCATTTACAAATACAAATTTGTATTATTTTACATTTTCTGTCACTTTCAAGTAATGATAGCTCTCTTTTTATTGGAAGATACCATTATCAAAGTGTGCCGCCTCATACTAATGGCATTTATTTGGGAGCTGAAGGCTACAATTCTCCCAAGAAGACACAATGTCAGATGATTGATTCCTATTTTGGGGTATCCCAATACTGCGTATCTGAAATCCTCCCCTCCATCTCTGAAAGAAGTTTCCAAAGTTCTGTAAATCTATTATTAATGGGACAGCCTTGCTGTCTACTTTTAACATCTACTTTTAATGTCTACTTACTTTTCTGTAAATGCATTATATCAAAGCAATTTCGTTGAATTATTTTTTTTTCTGCTATGCACAGTGCCATTTTGTCCTCCTATCTGCTTGGAGAACGGCTCAACCTCCTGGGCAAACTTGGTTGCGTGCTGAGCATTGTGGGTAGTACAGTACTTGTGATTCATGCTCCAGAGGAAGAGGAAGTCACTACTCTGGATGAAATGGCCTCTAAACTGAAAGAGCCAGGTAACCACGGGGCAGGATAACAAAGGTTTAAAGATGTCGCCATTTAATTGAAAACCTAACTTCTGTCTGAGCCCAGTTCCGAGTGTGACGGTGGTGACATGTGCTGGCTGTCAAAAACTGCTTCCATGAGAGCGGGTCTCCAGTGTGGCAGCCATCATATGGAGGCTGAAGGCTCCAATGTCAGTGGGGCAGTGTATCCACTCCAGGTTTTAGCCTGAACTTTAAAGGCGCTGTCCATGGTGCTGAACCCTATCCTCAGACTAGGTTCAGCACCACAGATAGCTCCTTTAAAGTTCAGACTGAAGCGCGGAGTGGATACACCAGTCCACTGACGTTGTAACCACCTCGCGCTGCACCCCAGTGCTGCTCTTTCCGGGGGGAGACTGCCCCAATGAAAAGCTCTTATGCCCCTTTGCCAAGTTCCTTCTTACTTTTAAACTTCCCTTATGGGAGTTTAAATCAGAGTTTTGAGGTTCTGGGTGGCAGGGTGGGGAGGGACCACTTCCAATATTTATTTATTTATCAATATGCAAAGTTTGAGGGGGAAATGCAGTTACATGTATGGACTGTGCACACATGTCTTTCTTTGGATATGTGTGCTGACTTTTTGTTCTTTGTGCCAGTTCTTCTGGCAGGCTAAAACCACATCATCCCATTCATATGAGTGGAAGGATGCCCATTTCTTACAACTAGAATTCGATTGGTTGATTGATCGAAGTCCTTACATCTCTTTACTGTGCATTTTTGCCTTGTTGCAGCCAACACATTCAGTACTAAAAAGCACTCCTATGCATTACATTCTGCGTTGCATAAAACTGTCCACAACTTGACTGTCACTTCCTGTTGTTTTCTCTTCCAGGTTTCCTAGTTTATGCCAGCATTCTCTTGGTGGTCTGCCTGGTTCTGATTTTTTTCCTAGCGCCACGTTATGGCCAGACGAATATTCTCATCTACCTCACCATCTGTTCTGTGATTGGGGCTTTCTCTGTATCTTCAGTCAAAGGGCTGGGCATTGCCATCAAGGGCTTTTTCGCTCATCAGCCTGTTCTGCAGCACCCCCTGACCTGGATTCTTGTCCTCACATTAGTGGCTTCTATCACCACCCAGATCAACTACCTCAATAAGGCTCTGGACATTTTCAACACTTCCATGGTTTTCCCCATCTACTATGTGCTATTTACCACCATCGTCATCACGACTTCGGTCATCCTCTTTAAGGAGTGGGTCGCCATGTCTGTAGTGGACATTATTGGGACAGTGTGTGGATTCCTTACCATTATTTTAGGGGTGTTTTTACTGCACGCCTTCAAAGATATGGACATTAGTTTGAGGAACCTCCCACAAATACTTCAGAATAATGACCAGGCCCCAGGAACTAAAGACGACAAGAACATCCTGATAGAGTTGGATAGTCCAGAAACCAAGGCTGATGGCAAACCCAAAGTTTTCATGATCTGCAGTTGAAACCTAAAATGAACAGTCCTGCAGCTGCAGGGACTGGGACCAAGTTGTATGTGACCAAGAGTTTGCATTCAATGGAACATCACCATATACATGTTCTAAAAACAGCAATCAACTTGAACACAATGAACGAATTCCCTAACCACATTTCTGCTTGGGATCCCACCTTTTCGTCCTATGGAATAGCACTGCACACCCTGTACTCTTTGGAATTTCCGTGGTTGACACGACTGTGCCTGCCTCAAACAACGAGATGTTCACTGACCCATATCAATGGCTGCAGTTGCTTCAAGGTCCCTCTATAAGATGATCCTCTCCCTAACAGCACGGACAATAGCTGTGTCTGGGCACTTTTAGGCCAAGAAACGCATTAAAATGTGAAGCTTCAAAGAAAGCTATTGTGCTCTTTTCCAACCCTGATAATCCGTTACTGAATTTTTTTTTTTTTTAAGAAGCTAGAACTCTTTTCCCAGATACGCTAGCTTTCTAGGTTCCCTGAGAGTTCCTGATTTTTATGGGGGGAGTGGGAGGAGGAATTCAATCATATGTTTCCCACACCTGTTTTCTTAAGTGGTAGAATCCCTGTAGGACTATTATCATATGATTTTTCTGCATGTGTAGATTTGCCTTTACAGTGCAATCCTATACATATCTACTCAACTGTATAGGAGCTCAATGGCATTTGCCCACTGAGCTCAGTGGCATTTACTCCCAGGTAAATGGGTGAAGGATTGCAGCCTTAGGCTAAAAACCTATGCATGTTTAGTCAGAAAAGGTCCTGCAACTCTCTTTTCTGTCTAAATATGCATAGGATTGCTCTTTTAGGGTGCAATCCTATGCAAGTTTAGGCAGGGGAAAAAGGCCTACAACTTCCAGTATGCCCCAGCCAGCATAGCTGGAGTTATAGGCCTTTTTTTCTGTCTAAACTTACATAGGATTGCGCCTTTAGTGTCTTTTTAGGCTTCCACTATTGGAAACCATTTTGTTTAAATTGAGTTAACACAGTAATGAGGCTGTTAGATGTTGCTCTGATTGGTATTGCAGCAACCATCTTGCAGTGCCAGTGAACTTCAAGAGGTTAATTGTGATCGTGATCTGATTTCTTGCCCCAGAATGCCTGTGTAATAATATCTTATGCCCATGCAAACTTGTGAAATACTTTCCATGGCCATTAGTAAGCTTCTGATAAGGCAAAGTGCTATTTGTATTTCGATTAGCCTCCATCGTTATACCAAAGGGCTGGCAAATGACCCCAAGGGTGTTCGACAGCCATGTACCATGCAGTGTACATACAACCATGTGGAGAGGGAGTCCTCTGCAGTGTTCTCTCATCTGGTGGTAAGAATATTACCATGCTCCCACTTTTCCACATTTCCCATAGCAAGGACATGACAAAACTCCCATCACCACGTGTGCCAGTGCTATGGTCAACTACTTCTCCCCCAATGTTGTTGATTACATGCTTGTGTGCTCGGGCCCAGTATTTACGTTACTCTGGAGCCTTGGGCAAATACACAAGGGGCCAATGCTGCAGCTCCTTCCCATGTCTGATAACATCATCCCTTGGGAAAGAGAGGCACTGTGGCTTCCATGCCACCGGAATAATGGAAAAAACTGGTATTGGATTTTCTTTTGGTTCTTCTCTGTGTTCATTCAGTGTTCCTCAACTTAGTACTGGAGCAGCTGGGGTACTCCATTAGTTCTGTTTGGGGATCTGGGGATCATGTTATGCCACATTTTAATGGAGTAGCTAAACTTAATATGCAAGAAGTCCTTAATAAGATATGTAAGTTGGGACCATGTGTGTTCATTTTTAGATTCTTTCTTTAAGGAGAGGATGAGAAATAACGCTTCCTAATGTTAATGAACTAAGTTCTGTAGAAGTCTGGGTGTCTAGGAGACCCATTTATCTTTCTATACAGCTTAGATCCCAGTTATGATCACAGCAGTGAAAATTGGGATCAAGGTGTCAAAGTCGGTGGGATTTATGGTGTGATGGCAGGTGAATGAGGCAGGATTTGACTCCCATGATTCTCACTAGCTTCCCAAAGGATGATCCTCTTTCTTTGGTCAATGAAAGTCTCTTCTCCTAGCCTGGATGACCAAAAAGTTGAAAAAAAGTTCTGTAACAGGCATATTGTCTTTGACTGTGGGAAACGAAATAAAATAACACAAGGCAGACTTATGGGCCAGACTTTTTCAAAATCATGAGACTGTTGAACCAAGCAAGGGATATTTAATTTCTTTGTAGATATGCTTTCTAGTAAAACAAAGCTGGGTCTATTTTTCAGACTCCCTCCCGAAATCCTTCTAAATTAATGGGGCTCAGGAGCAAATCCACAAGAGTCGACTGCCATAAAATTGCAAAACTAGCTCACATCCTGATCCTGGTTGGGTCCAGATTTAAGTTGGGATCAACTACTCTGGCAGAAGTAGACTTCCCCACTCCCTCCTTTCTACAATAGCCCCTCCAACGCCCAGAAAATACTACAGAGGAGACTCTGCTGAATGGGGTGAGTTGTGGTGTGGGGGGAAGGGGAGGGGAATCCCCCCAGATCAGGTGGTGGGACCTTCCATGAGCAGAGCCCTTACTCTCGAGGAAGGCAGATCCTGGATCCAACTCCCCATGTTCTGCTGCTGCACCACAGCTGAACAGTTTTGGGTTCAGGCTTCCCATTCACTGAGAAACGTTATTCTTTTGCTCCATGGAGGACCAGATGTGAGATGTCTTCCCTGGCCTCCCACAAGCTGCTACTTTTGCTGCTTTTGCTGTTGAAGTGCAAACAAGCCCTGCAAAGCAGTGCCTATCTCTTAGATATTTTCCTTCCTGGTCATGGATTTTTAGTCCAGAAGGAAGCTCCTATTGCAAAGATAGGATATGGTATATGTGGGTGACCCACTAGTTTACTGGTTATGCAGTTTTGCTCGCTCTCTCTTTCCAAATTTCACTCTATATTAGGAGCTTTTCCACACAAAGCTGTTAATCCGCTGTATCTACTTTCAGTTTCACCGCAGAACTGAGATCCAAGCATTTCCTCCTGTTTTTCATGAAGAGTATTTCCTCTCCTGTTTTTCCACTGCATAACCTCTAGGTGGCACTGTGGTATAGCAGAATAGTGCAAATACACAAGAGGAAATCACGCTTTCTTCGCTTTCACACTTAGGCTTGTCTGGGTGTGGAAAGCTCAGCAGGGTCAGGCCTTGTTATTACTTGGATGGGAGACCCCTCCTCTAGTTTTCTGCACTGAGCAGGGGGTTGGACTCAATGGCCTTGTAGGCCCCTTCCAACTGTATGATCCGATGATGAAGTAAATGCTGCATTTTCCCACTCTAATAAAACTCGCCGTCATCGTCTAAAGAACCCATACACAACCATGAGTAGGCAATGATGAGTGCATGATAAATGCCTTGTGTAGAAAAGCCCTAACTGTCATTCTGCTCTGCACTTACCTTTGCAACTTCATTTCCAATACAAAATGACAAGTCTGATGTGTATCAGCTTTTGAACTTAAGGAGTGTGTGTGTGTTTTAGGCATGAAAGATTTCATTGACATACTTCTTGTTCTAAACTGAAGTACTTTGTTGATATTGGGGATGAAAAAAATATGGGCTTAAATCCAACGTCGCATGAGTGCTCTTCCACTCGTGTGGACAGGACTTCCCTTTGCTCTCCTCCCTGCCCCCCCCCCAGCAGACCCCTGTGCACTCTCCAGATCTGTTCAATAGGTTCCCCCAACCCTCCAGAGCATATTTGGGGTGTGCAGGGAGCAGGGGGGGGACAGTTTCACTAGCAATTTCTGCTCTTCTGGCAAATGGTTCAGGTTGGATACAACCCATGGTATTGGAAGACTTCTGGATGTTTAGCTCTAATGGGCTTATAGTAAGAGCTGATTTTTTGTGTCTGCACGAAGGAATAACTCATTGCCTCACTTCAGTGGCATGACCAAACTGAGGCACAGCAGCGTGAATGTGCTGGTGTTTTCCTCCCAGGCCATGCACAGCAATGTTTTTGGCACCAAGGAGCCATAGATGCAGCCAGACTTGGGAAGAGAAGGTTTTTCTGGAAAGCGGAGCAGAATCAGCCAACCTACCTTGACAGCCATGTGATTGCACTTCAGCCATAGATAGCAACACAAGTCAGTCTTTGCTCTGCTGCAGGCTTTCTGCACCAAGCGTTCAGTGCGAAGGTTGGTGAGCGGAGCTCTGTGGCATTTTTAAAGTATACCGAGTTAACCTCATCAGAATGGAAATCGGCATCCCTGATAGCATCAATGGTAAAACTCATTGTTGGTATGCATGCTATTTTCGGTAGCAAAGAAAAACCATTCAGCTGGATAAGGGAGAACAAGATGGATCTCAAGAGAGCACAAACTGCAGAAACAAGATCAAGTAAAAGTAACCAGCTCAGTCGAGAGAACACCTTCCAAAAGGCCTGTGGCTCATGCTGGCTCAGCTTGTCTGAGTGTGGAAAGCTAAGCAAGGTCAGGCCAGGTTATTACTTGGATGGGAGACCCCTCCTCTAGTTTCCTGCATTGAGCAGGGGGTTGGACTCGATAGCCTTGTAGGCTCCTTCCAACTCTATGATCTATGAAATCTATGAAAACACTACAATAGTTGCAACTGTGTGGCGCAGGTCTGTGGCGGCTCCTTATTGTCCACAAAGGTCTTTTAAGCCTCCTGGGATCTTTGTTGCTGATGAATGTATTTTACTATTAAACAAGATCAATGTAGCTTTGTGAATAGTTTTGATGTACGACTGGGATTTGTCGCCCTAGTTTGATTGTATGACATTTCAACACTGCTCATTTATACTTGGAGAGGGAGAATAAAGATCTTTTTATATAAACTCTTAAAGGTGGAGATCTGCTTTGTTTAAGTTTTGTTTGCTTCTTTGTATTGCTCTACATAATGTATGATCTCAGTGGCCAGCCTCCAAGAACCGCAAGTGCTATTTCAGACTAGGACTGCAGAGCCCTCTGCTGGCAATGGGAAATCATTACTGGGATTATTTTGCTTCAAATGTTTTTGGGCAATGTGGCCATAGTTCTCCACCTGCGAGGACAATCTGTCTAATGAGTAAGACGGACAACTAGTAGTGATGCACGCTCTCACCCTCCCCATCTTTCAAGAGCAAATCCAGCACTTCCTCCCCATGCAATGATTTGGTAAGTGATTACAGTAATAATAACCACAAAATTTATTAAATATAACTAGGCAAAAGGCACAACGAACTGCATTATTCAAGTATTTGCATAGATACACAGAGATCATATTGTAAACCTGCGAGACATAAAATGGTGACACATGGTGCATAGGCTCTCCCAAAATAACAGCAGTTAAAATTGCCTGGTGCGATGCTGTGCATGTTTTCTTGGGAGCAGGCCCCACTGTATTCAATGGGCCTTCCTCCTAAGTAAGTATGCATAGGATTGCAGCCACACTTAATTGTTTTTCTCCCAACCTATACTTGGCCGGAGAGTGTAAAACGTCTCTTTTGTGTGCAGCACACAACCCATCCTTTTGACATACACAAAAAAAATACAAAATTATTTCTGAACCGTTTATCAACCTCGTTGAGGCCTCAGGTAAGGCTGCCAATTCCCAAATCTGAAAAGGCTCCTTTTAGAAGCTCCATATAAAGAAGAAATTCAGAAAATCTGAGTTTCCCCCATGGCACAGTAGCAATGTGACCTCCATCCTTCTCTCTCAACTCTTGTAGCACATGAAACGTTTAGCTTCCATCCACAGCAGGTGATAGAGGACACACAGCCAAATTTCTGCAGCATTGAGGAGGAGAAAGCAGGATGCTCCATTTCTTCATTGTCGAACTTTTAAGGAAGAACCTTTTGAGAGTTGGTACCCTAATAAGAAGTTTTCCGTTCTAAATGTTTTCCTTTGAAAGGTAACTAATTGTTCTTTGACATATTCTGAGATGGCCAGACACCAAAGCTTAATGAAACCTATGGCAAGACTCAGTATTTGCTCAAGGAAGTCTAAGTTAAGAACAACATATTTGTTAGGTCTTCACCTGTCACAGTTCTGAGTGGAGGATTCCTGATCACATTACGCTGACAGTGCCTGAGACTTAAACCAGTAAGAACATTGATCAGCACACATGGCTGCTACATTTTCTGGAGAGACACACTTTCCATCTTGAACTAAATTGCTGCTGGTGGGGTTTAAAACACACACAAACACACACTTAATACACATATAATTAATATTTTAAGTTAAACAGGACTCAAAAAATCTCGAGTGTCAATCATAATTCAATTTCATATTTAGAACTAGTGCTGGAATTGATAGGAAGGAATGAACACAACCTGAGGATTATGGAAAGCATTTGCAAGGCTATAAACCCCTTGCCTGTGGTTGTAGATATTCAGTAGACAACCTGTGTTGTGTACAAATTGAGTTAATCCCTGCCCTCACTGTGTTGAGCAGGGCAGTCTGCAGGCGGCTTCCATTTATTTTACCTGTTTATTATTTTAATTTATAGCCTGCCTTCAGCTTACGGTCTCAGGACAGGGTACATACATGTTTACTTGAGTGCGAGTAGAACATTTGTATGACCAGGAACCCTGATAAAGCAGGATTCCTGGTTATGTGAATGCTTCTACTCACATTCAAGTGAACACAAAGAGAGGCCTCCTGCAGACCTCCCTGCTCAACATGGGGACACTGAAGACGTCGAGGGCAGGGCTGGTGTGCACGCCACCCTCCCTCTGACACGTGTCCGTATACCGTATTCAGGCATAACACTTGGATAGGGCTAATATAAACCCCTTATGCCGTAACATGAGAGCAATGTAGGTACATAGTTAAGATACCATTTGATAAACAAGGTAATTTAACCAGGAACTGCTGGTGCACAAGTTTGGAATAAGTTTCTAGGAACACGGTTCTGGGTTCCCAGTTGGTCTTTGGACTGTTGAAGTTGCATTTTAGGCAAATGGGCTATAATAACTCTGGCCCATCTTTGGGGAAAAAGGACAACGAAGCCTAAAATGAAAGCTTGGATAATATATATATATATATATATATATATTTCAAAACCAATTTGTATTGCAGCCAACAAAACATGCCCTCTCTACATTAACAAACAGCACCTAGATAGATTTTCTAAGACTGGCTGTGGTAGTTTTGATTCAAGTCCCCTGTATTCAAGGTCAGAAAAAAACAGCTCCTCCTTATTTTTAGCACCAACATATTGCAAAGCAAACCGGGGGGGGGGGGGGGAATCCACAGGGCAAAGAAAACATCACGAAGACTTTAAAACCTGAGATAATATTCGTAAAGCCTCAGATCAGTGATGATGATGCAGTTGCAGAATTGGAACACCAAGTTGTTTAAAGTGCATAGACAGCTTGCACTGTGGTGCCCAGTTATAGGAAAGTTGGATTTTTAATCAGCTGCCCAGTGGTAAAAGCACCATGAGTTAAGTTAAAATGTTCTATTGAGCCAACTGAGCTGTGTTGGACACCTAATTATTTGGATGATTAGGTGCCCACAGGTGAACTGGAACATGGACCTCAGAAGGGAGGCACAAAGCCTACGAACTTTTGTTGAATGAGTTGACATGCAGCAAAATACTGTGGTAACAGGACAACAACATACAGTTCCCTCCTTATATTGAGATTATGGAATTTGCCTGTAGTACCTCATCTGAGGGCTTGTTCACATCATAAATTTGCCATAGTTTATCTTTTTTTACACCAGACCCAAATCAGAAAGATGCAAAGGGCATTGGAATTTAATCAAGGGTCATTTCCAAATTGCTCAACATTAGTTTGGATTAACTCTGATGTAAGGTACATCAGCTATAAGCCAAACCTTCCTAAACACCCAAGGTTATGATTACAGAGTACAGTTATCCTGAGGTAAATTAATGGAGCAGATTTTTTGAGTGAACAAGCCATCCAAATAAAAGATCAATCCACAAAAACTTAAGCTGAGTGTACTGATTATATAAACAAGTTGGTGCATGACAGAACTAATCATTAAATGCAATTAATTATAGAAAAACCTTAAAGTGTCTTGCTAATATTTGGTTGATTGGCAGGATATTTCTTTTGGATCTTCCAAATGAGCACAAACCCAAAACTAGAATTATTTGGAGCCCAAATAATTCCTTTCATCCCCCTTGTAGTTCAGTAACTTAGAATTTGAAAATAGAAGCTACTTCATGCATCATTTTTTCCCCCACATGGAGAGAACGGGTTGGATCCAGGCTCTGCTTTCCATGGACAGAAGGGTGCTCACGGAAGGTGCCTCCACCCAACTTTCAGGTATCTCCCCTTCAACATCACAGCTTGCCCCATTCACACAACCTTTTGTGTAGCAGTTTCTGGGTGTGTGTGTGGAGTGGTTGCCATGGGGAGGAGGAGGCAGCGATGTCTGCTTCTGCTAACCCAGCTGCATGTGCCTAAATCTGGATCCAGTACATGTAGGAAAAAGCATGTATACATCAGAGTCCATGAAATGTGGCATAAGAATTTAGTACATTGATTGGGCCACACACTCAAAGAAAATTTTTAAATCTTCCAGCATGCACCATAGTAGTGGTTTATGAACTTTTTCCTACATGGATCTTACATCTGAGCAGAAACAGATGGCATATAAGAAGCATCTGTCAACATAGAGTGGTCTTCTTCATCCTAGTATTTCTGATGTGGTGTACACCTCATTTATCACCTGCCAGAGTGGGATCTGAAGCAAATATAGTGGTGACTGAAATGGCAGGGGAAGAGCTAAGTGGACACCAGTGTTGGGGGCCCAAAAATGCCAGGTCCATGGGGGTTGCCCTAGGGGAAAGGTATGCCACCCAAAAAATTGTTCCAGCATTCTGTACCACTGGACAGAACCTGTTGTTAAGACACCAAATGCAAACAGGGCTGAGCAGACTTCAGAGGACTCTGGAAGTAGAGTGCAGAGTGAGGACTCACTGCACTTATACTACTAATGATTTCAAATCCTGAAAGCCATGATCAGACAGAAAAAAACTTTGAGCTGAGAAGCTGATTGCTGGCTCCATAGAAGAACATCAGACTTCAAATGAGAGCAAAATATACACAGCTTAAGTAAGTACTGAACCCTAGAAGATTTCATAATAAATCTGGTGGGGAAACTCTCCTCCTAAGTTGGTATATAGCAAAATTCCACAAGATTGGGAGACTCTTCCGTGTGGTGTCTTTGGAGGAGTACTTTGGAAGAGATCCCATTAGCCATGAGATGGGGCATCACAGTACTCCCTTCTTCATAGGACTCCTTATGGTTCTAACAAAGTATTTTGGTGTTCAGGGAAAGCTCAGAAGAACTCACTGGCTCAATGGTTAGATGTTGATTAAATCCAATTTGTCTTTTGTTGAGACAATGAATAACTGGGAGCGAATCAAGGCCTCTCCCTCTCTCATTTCAGCAGTATTGCACTATAACATGTGAGTGCCATTTTAAACAAGCAAATCCTGTCATGAAAAAAAAAGGCCAAAGGCAAAGCAGGTCACATGAATCTTGGCGTGCACTGATACAATCCCCAGTCATTTCCAAGGGAGTTGCATCTACCTGTGCTAAGGATGAAAGATACTTTTGCAAAAGCCAGCCCTAAAACTGGCCTTAGTTAGTCATACGATACGAAACTGGGGAGAGTAATTCGAGAGTTGTACATGACCGGCATGTCTTCTTCCTGGAAACAAAGCCCATGGGAAATCCCAGGTCAAGTCGGAAGGAACTGGTGGTGTGGATTTTAGAGTCGCAAAGCAAATTTCAGCATCTAAACTTCAGGGTATTCACTGATCCAGCATTCTTGAGGGTTAAATTCTAGGAAAGAGGAAATTATTTATTTATTTATTTCATTTTTTTATACCGCCCAATAGCCGAAGCTCTCTGGGCGGTTTGCAGCAATTAACAAGACAGTCCCTGCCCGCAGGCTTACAATCTAAATTATAAATTATAAATTATTATAATTATAAATTATTATGAGTATTTGTGCAATGGATGCTTGCTAATGCAGATAAGAGAAGCAATGTTCATGTTGCTGTTTAGGGCTCTTTATCTTGGAACCAGCAAGCCAACTATTGCCTACACCACCAAGTCTGTTGAACAGCAGTAAGACACATTAGGAAAAACAAACCAGCAGTTGCTAGTATGTTCAATCAACAATGAAGTTGATGAAAACACAAGTTTTACTATTTCCTTTGATTGTGTATGTGTACAATTCAGATTACTAGTATAAGAACTCACAACACTGATTTTTACTAATCTCTAAACTTTAAATTTGCAGACAAAAAACACACATTCAAGAAAACTAATTCTTTGGAAGCTCTTTCATATGATGCAAAAGCAGGCCAATGTAGCTACTCCTCTCATCCCCTGCCCCAATAAAACATGCAGCTACCCTGGAGTCAGTCCTATATAATATCTGAAAGCACTGGCTGGCTTCTTGATCAAAATGGTCCTGCTATCCTCTTGGGACTGGGCAGTCACACTTCATTGTTCTAGAATGACAGCCAGGCCCAGCCATGTTGTTGTGAAATCAACAGCAAATGAGCTAGTCTCACAAGAATATAAGAATTTCTTTGCTGAATCAAACCAAGATCCATCTCATTTCATGTACTCTTTCCAGCATCAGGTGGCCAGAGATCTCTGGGAGCTCAATGTGCTGTTTATCCACAGCACTTGGAACTCAAAACGCACTGCCTTGCTTTGGCTGTGGACGTTTATTTTAGTCACATGGTTTCTTCTGTATTTCCCTCTTCTTCAGACTAGGCCATTGCATGAAGACGATGCTGAACTAGAATATCTGACCCAGTCAGGAGTTTCAATCATTACACCAGTGCTTTGTCAGCTGCACCGGCTCCCAGTCTGTTTCCGAGTCCAGTTTAAAGTGCTGGTTTTAACCTTTAATCCCTTAAAATACTTGCCATCAGGTTACACAAAAGATTGCCTTCTCCTGTATATACCTGCTTGAAGATCTTATGAGGTCCTGGCTCCATGTGAAGTGAGTGAAGTGAGCCTACTAGGGAAAGGGCCTTCTCAGCAGTGGCATCTTGGCTATGGAATAGCTTCCCCAAAGAGACTCACCTAACACCTTCTTTATAACCTTTTTGGTGCCAGGTGAAGATTTTTTTATTCTCCCCAGCACTGTAGTTGTGTGATCCTAAAATTGGATTTTTTTTATCCCACTGATCGTATACAGTGTATTTTTAGTTATACAGTAAATTTGGTTTTAGGTCCTGTACTCACTAGATTATATTTTTTTTTACATTGCAATAGTTTTTTATGATATTTTTAATACTCACCTGGTTTGCACTACATGACAATCCATCATGGGTAACTACCCACGGTGGGTTGTCATGTCATCCAAATTTAGAATGCTTCCCACGAGGTGGCTTATGTTTCGGCAACAAGCCACCCTGACAACCCATGGCTTGTTCTAGGGGTTTTTCATACCACAATGGCTTGTCATGTTGTCTAAACCTGGGAGTGCAATTTCATCATGGGTTGCGGTGATTGGCTAGCAAGCCGCTTGGCAAGAGTGGCAAAAAACCCTGCCGTTCTTCACAATCTTGCCTGTGCCGCCAGTGACTGCCCCTCCACTACTGCCCAAGCGGCACTTTGGAGCGACTGTCACTGGTTTGCCACCCTGTTGTTTTTTTTCAGTCCCAGAAAATTGCACAATTGCGTTTGAAATATTTTTATTATTATTTTTGTTGGTCTTTCGCAAGTGCACTCTTAAGGCTGTCCAATATGTGTAGCCTTGGCCTGATCAATTTCCTTGTCTGTTTCAGCTGTCACACCTCCAAGTATTTGTTCTATGTCCTTCTTAATTTTGGGTGGCAAACTGGCCAGTAGGTAACAGAACAAAGAAATTGACAGAGTGGTATACTCTCGCATATAGCCAGTCCTTAATTTTGTCGCACATTGTTGCCCTCTCTGAACAGTTGTCTATTCTCTTCAAGTGAGGTGTCAAGTGAGTAGTGAAAAGCACGGTACAAGGGGGAATAGGCTAATTGGCACAGTCCAGACGATCCAAGTTTAGGAAGATATAATGGAAAATCTCCAGCTACCCGATAGGGCCTTTTCACGGCTCCTTTTCGGAGTACTCACTGCTGTGTTTACTGCAGGTCCACAAATTTCTCCTCCATTTACTTCCCAGCCCTTAAATTGGTGCAGTTTCCCCCTCCATTTACTTCCCAGCCCTTATATTTGCATATATTTCATTCTGTCTATTTTAAAGAAACTGGTCAGGGAAATGTCATAACTACTGCAGCAGTAAGTACTCTGAAAAAGAGTCCATGAAAAGGGTGGGGGGAGTAAATATCTCCCTTTTTGGAGTAGCTGGAGACTCGGGGAAGTGTCAGTTCGGTGGCTTGGTGGGACGCGCGAACCCGTCCATTGTATTTTATAATTTTATCTTTGTTTTTTGAACTTTTTTATTTCTATAAAAGACAAAAAAACAAACAACACAAAACATATAACAATAATTAACAACTAACAAAACTAAAATGGACTTCCGAATTTTTCTACAGCAAATATAGGTAACAAATAATTTATCTACTAGATATCATTTTATCTTTGTGAGTGTCCAGAGAGCTATTGGGCGGCCAATATAACATACCATCAATAAGTGAAATAATAGATACTGCTACATAACACACCTGGGCAAGTCATTTTCCTTCACGCTTCTCTGTCCTTATATCATCTTATATGCCTCACCTCTGTAAAAAGCTCTTGCACTCCTGTATTCCTTGCAGCACCATGTGGTGGTGGTGGTACTGCTGTTGCATTCATCCTGGGCAGCCCAGCTCTGTTGCTTGCAGGAATCGGATTGGCAGGAAGAGCTTTCTGAGGTGGCCGTGGTCTGGAAGAATCCTAGGGTAAGAGTGTTAGATCTAGCAGGGCTTTTCATAAGTTCTTATGGCAAGTCTATAAAAACGGTCATGATCCAACTGCCAGGATGGACGAAACCCCAAATCCCCATTGTGATGAGAAGAACACCTGAGGATCCAGGATGGAAATAAATGACTGGCCATAAAGGGCTTACTTATTCATGACTTGTGGTAATTATTTATATGCTGCTTGTCCCCTATTTCCTGTTTTATTAGCTACAGAAATATTATGCATCAGGAAATAAGGGTGCTGTGTGTTTTCCCCCAAAAAATGACATATAAGTAAAAATGTTGGATAGCCACTTCTCCCAGAGAAGAAAAAGCTGACAGTAATTCATTTGCATCATTGGAAATATAAGCAAATGTTTAAATTGTCAGTAATCAGTAAACAGCCTTCCCCAACTTGGTGTTCTTCAGATGTATTGGACTACAACACCAATCATCCCAGTCAGTGTGCCCATTTCACATAGTGCTCCAGGTGATGGAGGTTGTAGTCCAACACACCTGGAGGGCATCCAGTTGGGGAAGGCTGATCTAACCTTTGGTGGTGAGAAGAGGCAGGTGAAGGGCAGCTCCTGTATCTTTGTTTCCTTGCAAACTGTGCCAAACTGCGGCCCAAACAAGCTTTCCATCTGAGACTGACACAGACTGAGATTTTGCTTCTTCTCATTCATGACATAATGCAGGAAATCACATATTGGCACAGAAACACTAACGATCTGCTCACTCCTGACATGTACTGATCACTGGCCAAGGGAAGGTAAAGTCAGACCCTACAGACAGCCAGATTCTATATCTGAGCCTCACTTTACAATCATGTATCACTATAATTTTTACATCCCCTTGGTCCTTTCACAGATGACAATGCAATAACAACAACAACAACAACAACAACAACATCAATACTGTACACTGATTCTTCACTGCATTATATATTATGAGCCTAACCAAATTGTGGGTCAAAGCCTCTGTTCCAAATGTTATTTTCTGTAAAATGCTGCATTTAATAGGAAGAGTCCTTTGATCATTTCTAATTTCTACTTAAATATTTCTCATTTGATAAAAAGGATAGTTATTATTTTTGGTTTATTTTTTAATATCCAGCTGTGATCAAATCTTGTTAAGGATGCTGATGATGCTATTCACATACCACGCAGAATTCCATACAGAGAAGAACAATGAAGAATCCACACAGCTTCTAATGCCGAAAAGGCCACTAGGGAAATATACTATGGTTCATTAATTTAGGGTGCAAATCCTATGCATGTTTAGACAGAAAAAAAGGCCTACAACTCCCAGCATGCCCCAGCCAGCTATGCTCGGAGTTGTAGGCCTTTTTTTCAGTCTAAACTTGCATAGGATTTACGCCTTTATTTGCTTTTAATCTACCCAAGTTGTCTAAAAACTCACTGGACGCGTCAGCTATGGCTAGCAGGCACACTGTGCTTCTCCCCTGGTGCCATTCATGCTGCTTCCCAGTAGGACAGTGAGGGCCAAACTCAACATGACATTAAATGTGCCTTTGCATCAAATGTGCAGGTTAAAAAAAAATTCAAACAGCACCAGCTGCTGGGGCAAGTGAGCTTTTAATTACCATGACTGCAGCAAGTGTGGAGGGGCAGAATCTAAACTTTTCACTTCCCCTGCTGCTGTCCTGAAGAAAAATCCACCTCTAAAGCTGGTATTGCTTGGTGGGTGGGTGGGTGAGTGGGTAGGGGGGATGTCCCATTGGTACCAAGGGCGATTCCCCACCGTAGCCAATACTAACTTTGGAAGAAGGATTTTCCTCAGAACTACACAGCTATATGCATTTAGAGAAGGGGAAATCACTTCTGGTGGGGAACATCAGGAACGAACAGTGGTGTAGTACAGAGATGCAGTAACTGGCACTTTTCTGCCACTGCCCTCAGATCTTAGCTGCAATCCTCCCAATACCTGGGGGGTGGGGGAGGCGGGAATGAATGTTCTCAGCAACAATACATAGTTGTGAGCTATCCCTGTTGTAATGCAAAGCTTTTTAGGGTGGCCTGTGCTTCAACGGGCAATTAGACCCAAATAGCTTTATAAAAGACCTGCTCTGGGTAGATATGAAAACTACTAGAAGTGGTTTGTTGAAATGGATCAACACAGCTGTCTGAATTTTTGGCCTCTCCTTGGGGGCGTGGCTATGTGACCGGTCATGATGAGCGCCTGCACTTCGGAATTTACCACTACACCACTGGGAATGAAGTAGCAGTGGGGGTGTGTGTGCTTAATTCTTCCCTTGCCCACAATCTCCCTAATTCCGAATCACCTCCCCTAAGCAGCTATTTCTCCTATGGGTTGTTGTTTTTTTTTTAAATGAGTTCCTGTATTTATAATACCAAAGTGAGGGGGCAACTATCTGGGGGTGGTGATTTGGAGAGGGTGGTCCCTGGTTCAATCCACGGCAACTCCAGGTAGGGCAGGAGAAAAACTCCTGCCTGAAACCCTTGGTATCCATTGTTGCCAGTTGACAATACTGTGCTAGATGGATCCATGGTGGTGACTCAGTATAAGGCAGCTTCCTATGTTCTTATTTGATTCTGGATAAATAATGCTGCATTTCCTGACACCAACATAGAACAAGACAGTGTGCTTTAGTGGGTAGAGTACTGTACTAGGACTGGGGGTGACGGGGAAGACCATAACGCTCATAGGATTTAGACAATTCACTCTTTCAGACTAATCTACCCACAGGGTTGCTATGAGGATCAAAGAGGACCTCTGTGCAGAATCTCCACCCTCTATACCAGGAGTGCGGTACATGTGGCCCTCCAGATGTTGTTGGACTACAACTCCCATTACCTCTCACCATTGGACATGCTGCCTGGGGCAGATGGGAGTTGTAGCCCAACAACGTCTGGAGGGCCACATGTTCCCTGCCCCTGCTGTACACCATCTGAAGCCGTTGAAGGAAGGGTGGGATACACATATGAAATGCAGTGAACCCTAAGGCTGGTGCTTCTCTCATATGGATAAGCAACGACAGCGCCCAGGAGCCAATGTGAGACTCAGAAATGAGAAGGTGACCTGGGAAAGGGAGAGATCTGCAGAAGTGTTGCATGAGTCTCTGGCTAGTCCTGTTGTTTCAGCCTGATTAGTGTTCTGCAAATGTTACAACTACCTCTCTTTATAAAGGCCAGATGGATGCCAGTATTATTTGATTAGGGAAACCGCACAAGGACTCCCCCTACAGGGAAAGCAATGCCAGTGCAGGTTGCCCCAGCAACCAGAAATATTTGAATGTGGCTATATAGGTGTTTATTTCACTGCTGACATACTGTATGTGACTGGTGGAAGGGAGCAATACCTGGGCTGCTTCTATGAAATGTGTATTTCCACACGAAAACAGATATATCCATACTAAAGTTGCATTAGTACACATTTACCAACATACACCAGAGCCGATGCCATAACCAGCCTGGAATTCTTATATTCACTTTGTTCTCAGCAAGCTACGGTATGTAACCCAATTACCACTGATGCAGGGAATTTCCATCTATATCAGATTGCTCACCTGTGGAACAATGACTTTTGGAGCTGGAGGTGCTGGCCTGCTTGGTGGAGGTCGTCTTGGAAAATTCTTGACCTCAGTCTGATGCCCTAGAATGGGAGGTGTCCTTGTGTAGTTAGCGGGAACTGCAGGTGGTGGCTGTACACAGATGCCGTGCTCACAAGCTGGCAGGCAGTAAAGCACTTCACTTTTTGGAGGGATATTTGGTATGCCAATAACCTACATGCAAATCACACAAATAGCAGGTGAATTTTCAAAAACCACTGCTGTGTCTATATTGTCCAGGTTTCTTCCTTAGAGACTTCAAATGACCAATATGGATGCTGACAATATATTTATGTACTGGCTGCACGATCTTAATTTTATTACTGTATACCTTCCCTGCCCTGTGCACTCCTTGTCTTAATTTGTTTTGGCAATTTCTGGCTCACCACTTGGCTCCATAAAGCCCTCGGAGTGGCTTACATCTAAAATATAAACAATATTAATTCATTGTTTAAAACAATTATATAAAATTTTTAAAATCCATAAAATAATGCTGAACTGAATGTTTGCAAGCAAACATTTGAGGTGAGAAAATGGTGCCTTGGAGAATCCCGAATGGTCTACTCAACCATTTCATTCATCCTGTGTTTAAAATGTAGCAAGAGAAGCAGCCCTATAGCAAAGCCATTTCCTTGGGTGTAAGCCGTTCCAAGTACCTTTCTCTGTTCCTGTGGGGTTTTCAGTTTGAAGGCTGGGTTGGCATGGCCATTCGCAACATTCAGAACGGGAGGAGTGGAGCTGTGCCGGACAACAAAAGGAAACAGGAATGACAAACCACATCTGTGATTGCAGCTCCTTCTCAATGTATATGATCAATGATTCCCTATATAAAAAACCCAAGCAGTCTAGACTTGACTAGAATAAGAAAGGGACATATTACACCTGTGAATAGGGTATTTGTAAGAGGCCAATATACTGGCTAACTGAGCTGCAATCATCCAGACTCATTTATAGGCACTGAGTACTCTTGATAAATCGAGAATGAATTTTCCAGCAGGAAATCTCTGCATGAGGAGCACTGACTGAGTGAACTGAATGGTTGAGGGGGAAAGTAATTGGAATTTTGGCACAAGATATAGGAATTAGTTATATTTTCTTCCCTTTTCAAAACCTAAATGTTTGCAGTTACAGAAATCTGCTTGCCAGTATATATATCCTGCCCTTCCTCCAAGAAGCTTGAGTGGAGTGCATGGGGGTCACAGGTACCCCTACATCCAGGGATTTTTAGATGAGGCCATTTAACCTGCTGCTTCTACTCCCAGTTTAATAGCAGAATTAAGATCAGAGTTCTAATGGAGTTATGTTCCTTTCCTGCCTTTCTGTATTTTCTGCTACATAACCTCTAGGTGGCGCTGTGGTATAGCAGAATAACACATCTACACTGGTGGAGACTTGCACTTTGTTTTGCAATGTCAAAAGCCGCCAGATTTCCCCCCTCCAGAAACCCCCCAAGAAAGTGCTCTTAGAAAACAGAAGCAAAACTGGAGGGTTACAATGTTGTCTAAAGCACCTGTAAACAACCGTGAGTGAGAAATGGCAAGCACACAATAAAAGCCTCATCCAGAAAAGCTCCCAAGCCCAGGCCTATTTAGCTTCAGAAATGGAAATATAGCAGTTACTGTGACATTATAAATACTCACCTGAACTGCTGGGTTTTCTTCGGAGTAATGAGAATCTGTTTTAGTGGCACAAGCCTGGCTCTCCATTTACAGCAGCAAACTGCAGCTGCAATTGCAATCAAAAGCAAGATGGAAACCAAGACTCCTACTATGATTGGAACAGGATCTGGCAGGAAAAAGAGAAAAAACAATGTTATTGGAGTCCTCCTTTCCCATAATTCTTTCCTACCCACGGTGACCATAGTCTCCAATTGTCCCGAAAATGCTAGGACCATTATGAAAACCCTTAAGCCATCACGGTTTCTCACTTTGTCATGCAGAGTCCCAAACTCCCCTGCCTCCTGCAACTGCAAGCTACCGGTACTTGAAGGGGCCATGGGCAAAATTGCACCTAAGCTTGCAGTTTTAGCTTAGCTGCAGTTTTGCCCATGGCCCCTTTAAGATAGCTCTGCTTAGGCTCAAACAGCCGCAGTAAGCAGGGAGGGAACAGATGCTGCTAAGCAGGGAGGGCCAGGCGAGGGTGTGTGTGTGTGTACATGTGCGCGTGTGTGCTTGCTCTACCTACTGCCTCTGCTGCACATTGTGGGAAAGGGATTAGCTGGGTGAAAGCCTGGACCAACAGAGAGGTGAATGAGGGAATTTATCACATGATTCCTATCTTTATATTGCCAAAGATTTTATTTCCTAACAGAGCTGACTCTTTGCCTCTAACAGGTGAGTTTACAGAGTCAGAAGGACATGCAAGAAACTTCCCTTCTCTCTGAAGTTCCGTGTTTGGGGTGGGTGGGTAAGCTTCCCCTGTTGAATTTGTGCCAATCCTGACCATTTTAAAACAAAAAGAAAGAGATTGCCCTGCAAGCACTGCCCCCCCCCATGAAAAACACCAAATATCAATAATGAAGGGTTTAAGTAAGGTAAAAAAAGAATTACAAAAGCCACTTATAAAATATTATAAAATAATATATAATAATGTAATTATAATATATAAGATTTTGTGTGTTTCCTCTAATTACTTTTGTACTTGAACATGCCCTTGGGTAGCCTGGCCATACCCTTGACCATGCCCTCATGTTGCCTGGCCACACCCTCTTGATCACACCTTCATGTTGCCTAACCATACCTCTTACAAATTCACATGTGCGTCCCTATTTTCATCTGTGAAATGTTGGAGGGTATGGGTGACCAGATGCCAGCAACCAGAGGACAGGACTCCTGTATTTTTAATAGTTGAGTGGAAGAGAAAATTTCAGCAAAGGCTGCTTGTTATATCATGTCAGAACTCTGCATAGGTGAGGAAAAACTCCACCTGCTGAATTTCCTCTTCTGTTCAGCTATATACTGGTACAGAATCTCTTGTCCTCTATTGCATCTGCAGACCCCAATGCCCTGCCCCATGCCCCAACATCCTCCCTTCATTCAAATTTCCTTAATTTCCACAAATAACATGAGTCACACCCACTTTCCGGAGGCATGGGGCCGCTGTCCAGGCTTCCTCCATTCCCAGGATTATTGCAAAATGGTGGTGCCCATTCACTGAAACAATGGCAGTTCTGGTTGTTGTTGCAAACCTGCAGAGAGAGAACAATCAAGGAATTTAACACCAGTGTTTCCTAGTTACCAGAAACACCATGATCATTCTACAACACAGAGGCTTTGATCAGTAAGAGAAGCACTTGCGTCTTCCACCAGCATCTGTTGGAGCTCAACCCTCCTAAAAATCTAGATCTATATGAAGAAAGTTCCCCTGATCATCAGTGCTCATACCAACCAGCCTCCCCAAGAAATGCAGTGTTTGAAAATTCTTGTCATTTCTATCATCCGAGTTCCAAAGGATATATTTCCACCCTTCAAAAGTATCTTGGGGTAAATGTACATTCCTCAAGTGGGACCAACAACATAACTCCCCACTATTTTTAACCTCCCAGCAGAGATTCTCTGTAACATTGTCTAGCCACAACAGATGGGGAGAGCTTCTTCTCAGATGCAGCACCACAGCTGAAGAAAAGCCGGATCATCCAACATTTGGTATTCAAAATCTGTATAACACTCAATAGTCTTTCCTTCTATGCCTAACAAATCCCTAAAGGCGTCAAGTCAACATCTGTTTTAGATTGGGAGGGGAACTCCAATTAAGACTTGCTTGAAGGGCATCAACTTCAACATGACAGGTACCTCAACATCCAACCGCCTCTTACAGATTGGTTGACAAAGTCCAGCAGAAGATCTGATAGTTTGTGGATGTTATTATAAAACATAATCCAATAGGATTAGGGCAATAAAACCTAAATTGACTGTGCTTTATGTTTTACTTCCCCTTTGTCTTTAATCTTCCCGCCCACCCTCTCGCATCACAAAATATGAAAAGTACACACGTCAAAACATTTATGGCATCTCACAGTGCGATCCAAAGTGGGGTTGGTGGTGATGGGGGGACTAAGTGGCAGATATGCTAGTCAGCACAGGTGTGTGTGTGTGTGTGTGTGTGTGTGTGTGTGTGAGCGGGTGGCATTTTAAAAAAAGCCTACTGGTGTGTTTTTGTTCTTTAAAAATCCCTCCCGTTGGTTATAATGGAGGGATGGAAAATTCCTATGCCAGTTCCATGCTAGCATAAATGAGGGACCCAATGCTGGGAATGGAGCAGCTTTCAAACTGGTGGATCTAAAGCTACCTCCACCACGCCCCCAGAATGCCCCATTTTGGGGCCTACCATTGGCTACCATCCATGGGAACATCACTGGTAGTACAGTTATGCCTGCAGTTATGCCAGCAGTGGAGTCTCTGCCCTCCTGGACCTCCTCTCTACCAGTGCAGGCCAAATCCAAACCCCCTCCAGCAAGCTAGATCTGGGTGTTAGGATTGCTCTGTTATACCTTTGGGTTTACTTTAAGAGGATTTTCACACATTATACAAGAAAACACTGTGGCGTAACCCCACAATTCAGTTCCCTGGTGTATGTCTGCTTTAGTATATTTAGTGAGTATAGAATGTTGAACTGAGTGGGTGTGGTTTGTGATGTCTTGGAAAGGGGGGGGAGGAGTATATAAGGAATGTTTGAGTGATGTCTGGGTCAGTTAGTTAAGAAGTAGAGTGTTGGGTTGGTTGTAGTTTGTTGGGAGTGTTAGAGAGTTAGGTTAGGTGGGTTATTTGTGTCTTGTCAGGAGTTTTAAGAGGAATCAGTGATTGTATGAGGAGTGAGAGTATTTGGAGTTATAGGGACTTAGGTTAATTATAAAGTGTTTGGTGTAGGCAGGTTTAAAGTTATTTTCTGGAACTAAGATTTTGAGAATTAAAATAAACTTATTTTTATTTTGTTTGCTACCCAAATCCTACGTGTCAGCTTGGCGTTATTAACCTGCTTTACTTTTAAATCTACACACACACCTTTGTACCCACAGCATCATAAATTTAAAAATAGATCATCTTTAATAACCAGAATTAATCTTTTCCCTCCTTAGTAGGGGAAAGGTTTCATTTGACCCTCTACTCAGGTTTTTAAGTGTTGATGCTTAGCCTGAGAAGGGTTTATGCGCATGGTCCTAAAGTGTAAAGGGCCTTGTTGTTGCAAACACCTTTGTATCTTCTAGCTGTTATCTATATTATATGTTCATGTTGTTAATACAGGATATAAAACAGTAAAAAAGTATTTTAAAGTCTATTGTATATTTTAGCCCATGTAGGCCATTAAGCCTTGAACAAACCAAATTAAGCAAGAACTTTTTTTTAACTGTTACTGTTGGAAACCCCTCCGTCAGTAGATGCGATTGAACTGGAAGCTGCTCTAAGGCTGAGCATTTCTCTGACAGGACATAATCTTTCTTTCTGCATTAACTGTTTCTTGTTCAGTTCATTTATGCTTCCTGAATATATGTGTGTGTGTGTGTGTGAGTGTGTGTGAGAGAGAGAGAGAGAGAGAGAGCACACACACACCGTTGGAATATATGACGAGAAGATGCCAACTCTGAAGGGAGGGTTTTAAGATGACTGCCCATTAAAGGGTTAAAGGCCTATTGGTTGTGTAGTCTGGTTGAAGGGCAGGGTTCAGTGGACTGAACCACTTGATTGAATCGGGAGGGAGTGCTGGACGTTGCCTAGCAACAGGTTTGAATTCCATTCTAACACTCCTCTGACAGTTAGACTATTCTAGTGTTAACTGACTTAACTGATGCTTGCTAGGGTTTAGCAATAAGGAGGACTGAGCTGTGTGTGTTTTCCTTACCTCAAAGAAGAATAACATTTAAGAAACTGCACTTCTGTAACCATAAAGCTTTGGTGCCCTAGTAACCTTATGTTAACTGTTATTTATCTTCTAAAAAGCATCAACTTTAAAAACAAGCCTTGTGTGTGCATGTGTTTGAGAGAAGTCTGCTGCTGCTTTTGTGCTCTGCCATCACACACCACACAGTGTCCGATTAAGAAGCCAGAAACCAAGATACCCACTCCATGGCCATTGCACTTCTTCCCACAGTCTCCGGTATCAAAAAAGGAGGTGTTCCGACAGTGCCCCTCAAAGCAAACCTGTAGGAGAAAGACATGCATTCAGGATAACACTGAAGAAGAAAAAAGAAATACTATGAATTGTTTGGGGTACGAAAATTGCTTGGGCTGGGGGATAATCAGAGCTGGGTGCCCCTGAATCAGCATTGCCTGAGAAGACTCAACGTCGGTTGTGAACTCCCACCGTCACCCCATAGACAGTACTGATGTTCTGGATAGCTGCCCAGGCCAGCAGAATTAGGACCAAGAGAAGTCAGTAAGTGGTGGAAGAAGAGCAGGAGCTAATCATTCTTCTGGGAAGAGGGCTTCCTGCTTTTGCTGGCATGTGGCTGAACAAGAATTCACCAGCCTTCATAGGTGATGCATCCAACTTCTGATATGGGGGTGGGGAGAAATATATAACCAGCCTCAAGTCTGGCAGCACTTCCTTGTACTGGGCATGGGAGCACAGATCTCAGCCAGAGAGCAGCATCGTACTAGGGGCCGGGGCATCCACTGTCACACTGAGCTGTTTTCCAACAACATGGCCCGCTTGTTCATTCTGATGAGTTCCATTGGTTTTTTGATGCTCAAAGCTGCATGGAACCTCCAAAAAGTGTGTAGCACGTGGCCACTTTGAAAACAGGCACACTGACCTATACACTTCAAGGTGTAAATGTGAGTAAGATGCAAGACTGTAGTAGGTAACCTGTGCTTACATGACTGTCACCGCACTTTGTTCCTGCCATCACAAGGCCTGGGTCTAACATATCCCCTTCATCTTCTTCATTTCGGTATACGTGAGTCCCACGACAGTGGATTTGCCTTCCATCTAATGTGATAGTTGTGTCAATTGCAACAGCGCTGGACTCCAAAGGCTTGGAAGCAGAACTTTGGCACTGTATCTTGCCACACTTCGCATCTCTGCAAAGAGAAGAGGGCATGTGCGTTAATCTGAACGTTCCGGTTAAGCTTTCTGCTTTCCTCACATCGAATGAGCTGTCATTTACGTCCCACAACATGGGGAGATTTGAGGGGCTTACTGAGACTCAGAACTTTCTGTGTGATCAGGAGCTGACAGCCATAATTCATGTTTCTTAATCTCAAGACTATATTACGATGCTGGGCTTTATGTGAGGCTGCCAACATGGAAGATTCAGTTTATGCAGAATGCAGTGACGGGGCTAGGTTTCCAGGAGCACATTATATAAGGGGTGGGGAACATGTGGCCCTTCAATTGTTATTGGACTGCAACTCCCATCAGCCCTAGCCAGCATAGCCAAGGGTGAAGGATGCTGGGAGTTGCAGTCTAACAACGCACATTCCCCATCCCTGGGTGCTCCAATGCTGACAGTGACTTGCCATTACTTTCTGAGAATAATCCCAGGTGTTGGTTTTCATGTATAAAACCCTTACTGGTGCAGGCCCTTTGTATCTCAGAGACTGAGGATTTACTTGCAGGTGAGCATCTTTAGGACTGCAATCAGGTCAAATGGAATGTACTTGAAGTGTGCTTTTATGTTCCATGCTTGGAATCAGCCACATCTTTCTTTTCAAAAAGCAACGGGGGTGGTGGTGTCCCAGTCTGGATCAGGACCATGTGGGTGGATTTGAACCTCTCCACCTGTGCTGTTTTCCCCACTGAAAACTATGTGCCAAAGCTGCTATTTGCCCCAATTATTTAAAAAAAAAATACTTGGAAGCTTCAGGGGGAGATTTTTGGCAGGAAGAAAGGATGAAGTCTCTTCCCCTGTGCTGCATTCCTGAACCAGATCAAGGGACCTCATGGCTGTTTTTTTTAAAGAAAAGGGGGCAGCATGTGGAACCACCAGGAGCATGCCATCTGATGACCTCAGCAACCAGGCAGGTTGGTATGGGAGGAGGTGCTCTCTCAGGTAACTGGTCCCAAGTTGTTTCAGGCTTTGTACACAAGTACCAGAACCTTAAACCTGGCCCGGTAGCAAACAGGTAGCCAATGCAGTTCCTTCAGCAAAGGATCTGCATGCTGAAAAGGGGCAGCTTCCAACAACAGCCGAACTGCTGCATTTTGCACTAGCTGCAGCTTCCGAAGCAACCTTAAGGGCAGCCCCACATAGAGCGCATTGACATTTCACACAGCAGGAGGAGGGCTCACTCACACACCATTATTCTGGTGTTCTTCTCAGGTATGAACTGCACACCCACAAGAGCTGCAGAGGAATATTCTGAGAAGAGAGACCAGGAGGAATGACTGATTTCTCCTTCCCAGATGAGAGAATGTGTCCTAGAAAATTTATATTTTATTCTATTATTACATTTATATCCCGCCTTTTTTCCTCTTACAAGGAACCCAAGGCAGCGTACATGACCCTCTCCATTTCATCCTCACAACAACTCAGTGCGGTAGGTTAGGCTGAGAGTCAGTGACTGGCCCAAAGTCACCTAGTGAGCTTCATGGCCAAGTGGGGACTAGAATCTGGATCTCTGGAGTCCCAGTCCAACACCCTTAACTACTACACCACACTGGCAATGTATCATTGGAGGTAGCAATTTTATTTATTCAGCACAACAAAATGGCCAAGGAATCAACATTAATTTGTAGCCAGTCACAATGTAGATTAGAAATTTGTAACCAGTCACAATATAGACTTGATTCTTTTCTCAACCTTTCACTTGTGAGGACACAGAGGTATCCCATCCCCACACAGAACAGCCGGTCTGCTTTCTACCTTGTGTTGCACTTCCTGTATCTGCCATTGAGATCTTCCCACAGTTCCCATAGGAATCTCCAGCAGCATTAACCCTCTCAAAGCAAAGGTCAGGCGCTGGCCTCGCTCCTGTATGGAAGAGATTCATGTGACTGATATCTGTGAAAGATGGTAGCTTACCCAAATCTGTCATCCCCCCTTGCTTTCATCCGTGGCACTGGCTGTGAGCCCAGCACTGTCTTTCTTAGGTGGGAAGAGCAAAAAAACAACAACAGTTCTCTCACTGGAGAGACTAAACCACCTAAGTCACCAATATCACCAGGGCCAGCTCAAGACATTTTCCTCCCTGAGGCAAAGTACAAGATGGAGCTGCCCCGCCCCCCATTCCACATACAGAATCTGAATAGTCTGGCAAGGAATCAACATTAAGAGAGCAATCCTATGGCCCCTGGGATGTGTCTATAGGGCCATAGGATTCTTCGGATGTCCAGATCCGAGGTCAGCAAAAAAAAAGCTCAGACCATCGGGATCCATGCTTGGGTCCCCCATCCCTCCTCACAGCCAGCATGGAAAGAACCACGCTGGCTGCTTCTCCAAGGTTGTAAGAGTGACCTCAGAGAAGGGGTGAAGAGGGCATTCTGGGGCCAGGGAGGGGAGGAGACCGGGTCCGCCAAGATATCCTGGCGGTGCTCCAGCCTCCTTCCCTCCCTGTCCAAAGCAGCACAGCTAGATGGGCGAAATCAGCCATCTAGCTGATTTGCAGGGCAGAAAGAGCGAGGAGGCAAAGATTGCCTCTGCGCTCCTCCCTACCCTTCATAGGATGCCCGTAATCCTCCAAGTTCGGAGGCTTATGGGCACCCCCATTGGATTGCACCCTAACTGAATTTTACTTGAATGCTGGCAATGGGATAGCATCCTCCACCATACCCGAGGCAGTGGTCTACTTTAGGGGCCCCAGATCAGGCCATATGACGTACATAGCTCTGTCCTCTGATAGAGGGAAATGGCTAGGAGGCTCAGGAGGAACAATCTGCTGCCTGAGGTGGTTGCTTCACTCTGCCTAATGTTAGGGCCAGCTCTGAATATCATTCCTCCTGTGACATAGGCCAGCATGACAGTCAGTTAACTGATGCACACAGCAGAATTGCAAAATATACACAATGTGGGCCACATGCTGCTTACCGGGTGACTCTTCTTGGCACAGAAATTTGTGATACAAATCACAAGAATGTCATATTACTTTTTTTTTAAAGGGGTTCTAGCCTTCATGATTGTGAAGATAAACTCAAGAGTGATTGAGATATAGATATAAACCTTTAGAGATAGATTCCTGCAAGAAGGAGGTTGGGGTATACCACATTTAAAACTTATTATGATGCATATCAACTAAGACATATGATGATAATAATGAAGGAAGGGGTGAAGGTACAATGGTTAGAAATGGGGAATTGATGGAATTCAAACAGGAAGAAGAAATACAGAATATGTTTTATATTAAAAAGTGTATAAAGCAACAAATTAGAAACAAAGGAAGTACAATAAAAGGATTATTGAAAGTATGCAGAAAAGAGAAATTAATGCCAGGTGTCTCACCACTAAGTCCCGAATTTTGATTTAAAAGGGAAAGCGGTCAGGAAAAATAAGTTAAAATAAATAGGACTGAATCAAATGAGAAATGTTTATGAAGAGCAGTACCCTATAACAGAGGAAATATGGAATAACTGAGCACAAAATATAGGGGTGTCATGGTTAGTATGGATGCAAATTAATAAATGTATTAGAACTATTTGACCCATCAAGCAGAATGGTCAAAAGAGACTCTAAAGATCATCCAGGGAAAGTTTGTGTGATTGGGTGTATTAGAGTATCTCTAGCCCCTCAATAGAAACTGCAGTTAAAAAGAACATGCACAACAGATTCCAGGCTCAAATAGCTTAATCACTAAGGAAGTTGCAAAATTCTTGAATGTTGCAATTCTGACTAGGCCTTCTATGCTTGCCTGATTCTGTTTTATTGTGTATGTTTTTATTCTGAGTGAACAACTGAGAGCTGGTATATATTGTTTGTATTGTATATATACATTGCTGTGGTCGGTAGACCAATAATAATAATAATAATAATAATAATAATAATAATAATAATGTTATCATCATCATCATCATTATTATTATTATTATTATTATTATTAGAACTAGAGATATATTAAGGCAAGGTATAAGAGATTTAACAGAATGGGAAAGATTTATAGACAAATATGAATTAGGAGATAAGGGTACAATATCCAAAATATATAAAATTTTAATAAAACAAGAGATAAGGGGGACATTAACAATAAAACAGATCTGGGGGAAAGATATTGGAGAGGAGATAGAGGAAGAAGAATGGAGGCAAATTTTTGACAGATTTCCCTATCAAACAATATCTACTAAAATAAAAGAGGGTGCATTAAAATTGGTTCAAAAGTGGCATCTGACACCGGTGAAGCAGGCAAAAACAAATAAGAATTTATTACCTTTGTGCTGGAGAGGATGTGAAAATAACGGAACACAAATGCATATGTGGTGCGAATGTAGGCAGGTAAACAGGTTCTGGTGTAAGATATTTAAAGAAATAGAAAAAATCACTGAGCAAGAGATATGTAAAACACCAGAATTAGCTTTGTTGAATATGTTTGTGAACAAAAATAGAGAGGTAAAAGAGAAAACATTAATTGGCTATTTGTTGGCAGCCACAAGGCAATTAATAGCAAACAATTGGAAGATAGCTCAAATGCTGACACTATCTAGTTGGAAAAAGAAAATATGGGATATAGCAATTAATGAAAAGCTGACACAAAAGTTAAGAATGTATAGACTAGAGGAATAAAGAAAAAAGAAACTTTTAAGAAGAACTGGCAAAAGTACATAGAGTATATGAAAAAAGATTTAAATAGATTGATGGAAGCGTATAGAAAATTGTGGGATTCATGAAAAGAAGAAGTTTATAAAGAAATGAAATAAGATAATTTAATGTGGATTAAGCTGGGGGAGGGATTGGGGTGGGTTTATGTATTAATATTGTTAGGCTTTGTTTGTGTGTGGGGGAGGGGTTGTATGTATTTTCTTTTGGAAATCTAATAAAAATTAAATTTTTAAAAACCCTCAAGAGTGATTCCTCACTTTCAAAACATTAGGGGCAAGATGAAAAGGATACCAACCAGCCCCCAACCCAGATTATATTGTCTGTTAAAAAAAATATTTTAAAGGCAATTTCATAATGTTAAGAGGCCTGGCTGGGGATTCAATACTAGACCATTTGGATAGAAATTCACCAGTGAAGCAGAACAGTGGAGTGAGTGGGATGATTTCTCTCATTCAACTTCCAATTGATCTACAACCTACCAAAATGAGGGTAATGGATTCAGTATGGTGAACACATGCAACAGAGGACAGGGCCTTTAACTCACAGCTTGAGTGAAGCAGATGAATTTCAACAGATGCAATTGTTCTTTATTCTATAGCACAATGACATGACAAGCTACTCTTTCTAAAATTCTCTCTTCTACTCAACTATTTAAAGCACACAAGCCCTGTCCTCTGTTGTATCTGATCACAGTAGCCTCGGTGGACGGAGAGTCAAGTCCATGTCCCAACCTACTCCTCTCCTTGCTCCTCCATCATGATACAGCTATAGCCCCCACAAGCTCAGTATAGGAACAATGTGCTCCTTCATTCCCATAGACCTCATGATGCAAGGCCCCCCCCATTTGGTCACATTCCCTTCTCAGAGAACAGTCCTCCTTACCATGTCCCCACAGCTGCAAGCACTGCTGTTCATACGTGAGGCACATTCCACTGTAACAATATGCTCTCCCATCTGCACATGGAGTGCCATCCAATTGGTAGAAATTTGCCGGGCAGAATGGTGATTTGCCTGTGCAATATTCTGGCAGGTCACATTGTCTAGCTTGCTCTCGACAAAGAGTTCCTGGTGAAATCAGCTAAAGAATTAAAACACTTGAATAAATAATAAATTAATAACAAACAAACAAATGAAGCAGTTATTCCTGGGTGGAACTCAGGTGAACACATCTTATTATTCATTTATGATTGATTGATTGATGCAAACAGCTTTTTCAGAGTGGAAATCAAGTGAGCAGATCTGGTGACCAGCAAGTTCATGTTCTGGCTTCAGCACCATTTTTTCCTGGTTAGTGCTTCTTTCTCCTTCCTAGAGTATCCCAGCCAGTAAGAGATTATGTAATGAACAGGATGACATTTTAGTGACACATAGCCAATCAGATTTGACTACGTGACACCATCACTGAGGGCAAAAATGCCAGCTGCAATGCTTCCTGGACTGGTCACATGATAGATTCCAATCAACTGGATCATCAGTTCCCCACAATCTTCATGGGCAAACCTTTACCTTTTTTCACCATTGCCAAAAATGTGTTCCCCTTTGGTTCCAGCTCTACCTCCAATAGTCCATTTCCCATCTCTCTTTATCAAGTTCCTCCCCTTAAGTTGTTTCACAAGACACTGCATCAGCAAAGCCTCTGCTGAACCATTCTCTGAACTACTCTAGGTTTTCTTCAAGTACTAGTTGACTCTCTCATACTCCACCCTCACTACTCATTATCTGTGACCTGACTTCTCCTGTGGGAGGGCCCATAACTCAATGGCAGAGCACATGGTTTATATTGTAACAAGGTCCCAAGCTCAGTCCTTGACATCTCCAGTGTTTAAGAGATCTCACTCAGACAGAAGGGCTGGTAAAGGCCTCTACCTGAGATACTGAAGCGCTTCCTCAACAAGCCGGAGTACTAGATGGACGGGGAAGGGGCCAGCTCCTTTCTATATCTGTACAGTGTCTGGCATGTGCTACTGGCACTATGTAAATCTTCAGTAGTACGTCCAGAGTCCCTGGCTCCAGAATCACAGCCAACACCCTGTCCATTCACCAAGCTGCTGGCTAGCACCAGGCCATCCCTACTTGTTCAAGTAGACTGCGCACCTAATACTGACCTTAGCATTTGCCTTGCCAAGTTCAGCAATGTGACAGGGAGGGAAAGGGTTTGTGTTCACAAGATCACACAAGGAAGCCTTGTGCAAAACTCGAGAACATGACTGATTCTTACCAGTGCTGAGGATTCTTACCATCGCTGCTTGACATTGCTGTGTATGTTGGCGCCACGCCTGTATCCAGGCAGCTGTACACAGCTGCCGCCACGTGGATTGGGATGCTGCATGCCAAATATAGGCTGGCAGGGGTGTGCAAAATGCTGAATCCCTCGTGTAAACTGGCTGCGTGTGACCAGTTGGCCATAAGTGTAGAGCCAACATGTGCAGTAATTTTAAGAAACCACCAGGCATCTTGCTATCATCATGACAACTGACCCCCAGGGAGGAGCATAGAAGGAGTTAACATACCAAGACTATTTTAACTACATTTTCCTAGGAAAGCTGAGATGTAAAGTGAGACTTAGCCATCCCTTGCCTGTATATATAACCACTCTGTCAGTGTAGTTTGATCAGTCAGTTGGTGGGTAAAGGAATTCGAGTGTGCAGTATAGAAGTATAGAGCAGAACAGAAAACTATGAGCCAAGATGCAAGACAGTTTAAGCCCCCTGGAGAACACGCTCTGTGTTCTCAAGCACATGTTTTGTCTTTCCAGGCGCTGAGGCACAGCACACAAAAAGAGACGCTAATAAACTGGTAATACAATCAAGCCGGGAGGCTCAACTCCAATCCCAGCAAGGCCAGTTGCTGCCTTTGAAAGACAAGCTTTCCACTTGCAGTTGTTAACTCCCATAATCACAGGGCGGCACCAGTATAAGCCAAAACAGCTGGTGTGTGTGGGGGGGGGGGCTCCCTGAAGGTACAGAAGAGAACAAAATAGGTAGCTCTTTCATAGTCTTGCCTAAGTGTACCATCACCTGACTATTTCAATCTACAGGGTGTCACAAAACATGCAGAAGCAGAAGGTGTTTCAAGAAAACATTGTCCGGATGAGAGCAAAATACAAACGTGGCATCGTCAACTGCGAATGGTGCCTGCATCTTTAGCCAGCCAGGTTGCCTGGGAGTAAACGCAGAAAGGGAGGGGAGGCTCAATCATTTTCTGAGTGCTGCTTCTGCATCCTGCATACTTCCACCGAGAAGTCCAGGCATTTTGACACACGTGCTCTGTTTACAATTGACAGTGCTGCACATGCATCCTTCCATTTAAACTTGACTACTTTTTATACTGCAGTTTCCAAAGAGACGCATGGATCAACTCTCACGTCCACAAAATATAACATCCAAATAGGCCCCAGATTGAATGAGGCCATATGTCCCCATCTCTACTTCTCCTTTACTTTCCTTGCATTACAGAGAGAAGAACTAAATAGCCCCACCTTGCACAGGTGACAGCACGTCCCATGAGCGCACTCAGCACCAGGCTTCAGAGAGCAATTAGCGGCATTGCAGCAGGGATTATTACATTCCTGAGGGAGAGATGGAAGAAACAAGACACATGCTGTGTTTACAGGGCAGATGTTTGGAATCTGAACACATTGGAACGCATTTGGCTGTTGTTCAGACAGGGTGGGCTGTAAGATTGTAGCTGCACATGTTCTCAATCTGCAACCCAAGCATAACAAAGAATCTGGAACACGCCCCAAGCATACTCTCTAGACATCATATCACTGCCACTGCAACGTTCTTGTGAACTTCCACAATGATCCAACTGCAGCAATTCCCAAATAAATTGGGATCAAAATAATATTTTCAGGTCTGAGTTTCTCCTACAGCAGGACCTGCAACTTTATGTTAGGAGAACTGCAAGTACTGTGGATCTATTTAGGATAGTCCATTTCTTTTCCACTGAGTTGCGATGGCCTGTGGCTGAATGCAATACAGCTTGTATGTATGAGAACTGTGAATCCAAAATCCACCCTTCTACTTGTTCTTCTAGTGCAGGGGTGTTGAATCTCTTCCAGCCTAAGAGCCAAATTCAATTTCAGAGAAGCTCTCGGGGGCTGCATTCCAGTGGTGGGTAGGGCAGAAGGCAAAAGGGGCAGGGCCAAAATACCAAAAACACCAGCCTATTTTAGCTTAAAGCTCTTACTGCCAGTAACTAAGCCTTAGGAGAGGCATTTCAACCATTCAGAATGGAGGGGGAAACTGCACAAAAGCTGGGAAACTACCAAATGACTGGTGGTTGGGGGAAAGGGGTGAGGCCTTCTGAGGACTCTCAGAGGGCTGAACTGGAACCTCTGAAGGGCTAGATTTGGCCCATGGGCCTGAGGTTCTGCACCCCTGATCTAGTGGGACCAAAAGAACCCCAAGAAATCTGAACAGTGGTGGAAAGAGGGAAGGCAAGCCCCAGAGAGCCCACTCATGCTCTATTACTCTTAGATAAGAATTTATGTTATTCTATAGTAAATTGAAGATAGGAACACTCTGTTTCAACTACCATCCAGAGACCTCTGGAGTGTTAGTTTTAGAAAGGCTCTGCTGTAGGGTGGGAATGAACAATCCACATCCATTTTCAAAGGTTGGGAGTTATGTGGAGAGGAACCATATAGCTCAGATGGGGAGCACATGCTTTGCATGGCATGCAGAAGATCCTGGGTTCAATCCCTGGCATCTCCAGTTAAAAGGATCAGGTAGAAGGCGATGAGAAGGTCCTCCACCTGAGATCCTGCACCAGTCAGCACAAACCAGCCTTCCTCAACTTGATCCCCTCCAGATGTGTTGGACTACAACTTCCCATCATTCTCAACCACCATGAAGTCGTAGTCCAACACATCTGGAGGACATCCAGTTGGGGAAAGCTGGCATAGACAATACTGGACTAGATGGACCAATATTCTGACCTGGTGTAAGAAAGCTTCCTACATTATGGTTTCTCTTGTTCTCTTATAACATATAAGTTCATTCAGTTTCAAATGGGTACCTTAGCCACAGGACAAGAAAACTTAAAATTTGGACAAATCACATCCCCTTATGCAAACTGGCATGGCTGAACCTTAACAGCCTTCGGAGGGATGAATTTTGACTAAGGGTGCAATCCTATGCATGTTTAGACAGAAAAAAGTCCTACAACTCCCAGTATCCCTCCAGCCAGCCATGGATTGCATCCTAAAGGAGCTTTAGTTTCCTATAAAGGAATAATTAAATAAATGGCAAAACAAACACCAAGGGGAAAAAGTAACCTTTAAAGCAGGCTCCAAAGATACAACCTAAAGCCCCTGGAACAGATCCCACATAGTTTCATTTTCTCACTCTGCAACCTATACTGCAACCTATATTTTAGTTTTTAATTACAGGAAAAGTTGTAGTACACCAATAAGAGAAGGTCTTACTAGCAATCCCTTTGACCATGATGTATATGGAATAAACTAAACAAGAGTTACCTCTACTTCCCCACAATCACACTCTTCCCCTTCTTCCAGATAACCATTTCCACATTTCTGTCCTCCATATAAGGTCTTGGTATCTGGCATATTGTAAAGACACATCCCTCCACCAGACTGCAAGTACCGGTTCAGCTCCTTCCTATTGCACCTGTTGAAAACCCTTGGAAATGGGTCCCTGTAAACAAGCAGGGGCAGAAGGACACATTATTTGAATTGATCATCAAGTGACATATTACAGTGACTAGGGATGCTTAAGGATAGTTCCAGCACCAGGTTTTTGAGGGCGCTTGGGCAAGATACCCTCAATGGTGAACCAGCAGGTTGCCATGGTGAAGAGAAACAGCAATTCCAGGGGGCTCTTTCCAGTGGGCCCCTGCTGGGGCGTGGGCCCTTGGCAGATGCCCAACCATGCCTACCCTTGATGCTGGTCCTGTTGAAGGATTTCATTCAGTCTGCATTTCAAAGCAAACTGATTTGATCTGCACCTCCCAGACTAACGTGTGGATCAAAATGCAGTTATCCTTCAGATTCTGCACTTCTCCAAATATTGTGATGCAGTTCTCAGCTCAAAAAATGTACCAAATGTAGGGTTGGATCCATATTGGGGCCACAGGGGGAAGGAGAGGACGTGCAAGTCCCGTTCTGCATACGGTATCCTGGCAGAACAACGGATTTGGATCCACCCCACTAAAATGTTTTCTTTATGATAAAAAAACCCCACCCCCATTTAGAAATACATACTTTGAAGGAAAATGCTTTTAGAAATGCATTTTCCTTCAAAAATTATTAAAAATACATACTTATAAATAAAAATACAGATCCAAATATACAATTTATAAATATATAAAATAAATTATTTAAATATGAATTTTCATGTGGATTTTTTTTAAAAAAAAATCCAGATCAACGCAGATATGGGATGGAATGGAATTATGAATGAACACATGTGAAACTGAAATGGACCAGAAAAGAGTGGTGTGTCCATCCATAACAGTGATCCCAGAAAATACTCTAGTACTAGAAACTGCCAAAGAACAATGCTTCCTTTTTCTATAAAGATGTCATTAGTATGTTGAGTAAAAAGTGGGTCCACTACAATTGTAATTTTTTATTGTTATAGCTGAATTCCATCCTGTGTTGAATACCCTAGCTTTGTTTGTTTAGTTTTAGTCATGAGTTTTAAGTACTAGACTGTATGAACACTCCTGACCTTTGAGAGAGTGACAATTGGTGGGTAGATACATATTCCTCATGGGCCAAGCTATAATGCAAACAACATCTGTTTCCTCAAGTCAGTCTTAAATGAAGTAAAACACAACAACGGAGCCCAGTGTTTTGTATATTCTAGTGAATAATGTGGTGAGCCAACTCACCCTGTCGCAGCAGCCATGATGCATCCTCCATCTTTAGGGCTGGCAGTGCAGCAGCCCGCCGAATCATGGCTCATGCCAAAATTATGTCCCATCTCATGGGCCATAGTGGCAGCAACTCCAATGGCATTTTCAGAGTGATCCTGTTCAAGCACAGAAACAAGGATGAGAGTCAGCATATGATGTAGGAAAGTGTGAATGGAAATGGATGTCATCCAGCTCAGGGGACGGGCTTATCAACCAGAATGGCCAACATGATGATATAGTGTTAATTAATTAATTAATTAATTACATTTCTATACCACCCATTAGCCAAAGCTTTCTGGGCAGTTTATATGACACAGCTTAAAACCATAAAATACAGTAACACAGTAAAACATAATATAAAAACCATACATTGAAGACAGAATAAAACTCAAATAGTAACCATGACAAAAGCCAGCAGTGCAAAGATCTAAAAATGCAGAAGCACATTTTTTAAAACTGAAGGGCTAAAAACCCTAGGAAAATAAACTGGCACTGGAAAGACCACAATGTAGGCACCAGCCAAGCCTCTCTGGGGAGGTCATTCCACAACCGGGGTGTCACCACTGAAAAGGCCCTCTCCTTGGTTGCCACCCAACTCACCTCATTCAGCAGGGGGAACCCAGAGAAGGGCCTCTGAGGATGATCTCATATATACCAGGCAGGTATATATGGAAGGAGACAATCCTTCAGCTAACCTGAAGTTTAGATGCAGATATGAATTTTGCACTCTGTCTTTTGCAGACATTGGTGCCCACCATGGACTTCCTCTCTTCTCTTCATTTGTACAATGTCCCCAAAGAGAGCTATCATCAGATTAAATGTTCTAAGCTTACAGTCCAATCCTATGCATGTTTACTCAGGAGTAAGTACCACGGTGTTCAATGGGACTTACTCCCTTACGGACCTTCCCCCGAGCACGCGCAGCTGTGGGCGGGGAGAAACTTTGCGGACGTGGGGGAGGAGAGTCGAAGCTTACCTGTTGACGCAGGTAATTAGTCAGCATGGGGGCGGGGCTGCAGGAGCCAATATTAGGCCCAGCAGCCCCAACCCACACCCTCTTTGTATAAGACGGCAGCTCTAGAGTATAAGCCTAGGAAATCCATAATGATCATAGCAGTTTGGCATCTGGTCACATGCCAACTAAATGTGACTCCAAAATTAGTTGCAAGTGAGCTTCTACGTGATCTAACATCTTTAATAAGTGCTGGTTGCAGCAGGTGACTGGTTGAAGCAGGTGGACAATGGGACCTGACCTGATCCATTCTGACAATGCTTTTGCAGACCTAGAAGCAATTTGGAAAAGTGACTCCACCTTCATGTGTTCCCCTCAAATAAGCCACCGTGCAAGAAGTGGTCCAGGTTTGCACAAACCAAAGTCAATGGGTCTTGAGCACAACAACTTCCCAGCAAGTTATGTCCCCATATTAGAATACCTTACCATATTCACTCCTCCTGACTGATAGACAGAGCACATGGCCATCAAAGGGGCCAAGCCAATAGTAGTACCATGGAAGGACATCCCACTGAATCACATTAGGAGAGAGAATGAAATTGCAGGTAAGAGTTAAATTACAAAGTGCTGAACATTAAACAATTCACAGAAACCAGAGCCTTTTGTGTCCACCTATGCCAGGGGTGGGGAACCTCAGGTCCGGGGACCCAATCCAGCCCTCTTGGGGACCAAATCAGGCACTCTGGGGTTCACCAGATGGCCATGCCCCCTTCTCCTGGCCCCACCCTTTCCACCCCAACCATCGATCATTTGGTGGTTTTCTGGCTTTGGTACAGTCTTTTCTGCATACTAAAAGGTTGAAAAGTCTCCTGTAAGGCTTAGTTACTGGCAATAAGAGCTCGAACGCTGGGAATTTTGCCCCACTCCTTTTGCATTTGACCCCTCCCTCCTTGCCGCTGGCCCCACCCACCACTGGAATGCGGCCCCCAAGAACTTCTCCAAAATGGAATTTGGCCCTTGGGCTGAAAGAGGCTCCCCACCCCTGATCTATGCATACAGTTATGTTTAAAAGGCAAATCTATAAATATAGCCCATGACTGCTGTTTTCCCCTAACACTATATGCCAATGAGAACCTTCTATAGAAGAGGGTGGCAGGGCATGAAAGCTACTGCAGGTGTCTTTCAAACATGAGTTGCATTGCTCTTTATTTAAAATGACAGAAATAATCGTCTTGCAATCGTAATGGTCTTTACAATTTGGACACTTACAAAAAGTACCTGTCCAGTAGAAGAAAGATCATGGAGGACAGATATCTGTCTGTCTGTCTGTCCGTCCGTGTGTGTGTGTGTGTACCATTAATGGGTCATCTGAATTCACCCAAACTCAGATAAATAGGGTAAATAAATAGCTTTTGCTCAGTCATTTTCTAACACTGTGCCTTCTGTCAGTTACATGTACTGAGAGATGCACATGATGACTTATCCTTTAGGAACCAGATATTAAAAAATAAATATAATAATAATGTACAGATGCTTTTGGAAAATATACATGTCTCAGCAAATCAAGTGGAATTCACCATCAATATGTCAAGAGACTGTGAATGATATACCAAGTGGAAGTGTGGTATATGAAATTATAATATACTACAAACAAACAACATATAGCATCAATTACACATGCATTTCTACATGTGCATGATTCATGAATGTTTGCTTTTAAAAAATGCGCTTCCTGGTTTTGAGGCATAACTGCAGCCAGTTCTGTTGAGACACTCAAAGCATGATGAGTAGCAACACCTTCCCAAAGAATATTATCAGCTCACAATGTGTAACTAGAAACTTGGAGAAATGGGGCAGCGTTATTCTTATAAACGTAACTTACGTGATCAGCTGGGCATTGTCATGCTTTTTATACATTAGCAGTTTGCGCCTCCAAGAAAGAAAAGACCACAAGGTTGAATGTGGGTTCTCAGAGATGGCACACTTATTGTGGTCATTCCAGACCTCAAGTCCAACCAGAGAAACCCGTATGTTCAAGGATTTGTAAAACTGAGAGGTTGAAGAAAAGAAAAGCTGGAGTTAATCAACTGGCTCTGATTCCACCTAATTCTATCTCTAACATGAGTTAAATTCTAGGAAGAACATGTTGCCCCACTTTCTTCCTTATCCAGTTTGCCCTGGGAAAGAAATTGACACAACCATGTAGCAAAATGCTATTGGTGTTCTAAAACCCTGTTTCAACTGAGTTCTTCATTATTCTTAGAGACAAACTAAGCCTTACATGTAAATATTTTTGTGATTGGTCCCTAACGGCTCTTTTATTTGGAACAGCAGCTTAGGTGGTGGGGGTGGGGGAGATGTCAGGCAGTGAAAACGTATGGTAGGATCCAACTGTACGCCACTACTACCGCTAATGAAGTTGCACTAGCATAAACCCACACTTCTGCAAACATAACTAGCGCTTGCTAGGGCAAAGGGGAAAGGGGCAATTGCTGCCTGCCTACCACTCCTCTGCTTCAAATGTTCTCACAGAGGCTTTCCCCCATGCAACAGGTTTGTCCTCTGAAACATTTGGAAACCCACAGGGAGAAAGTGACAACTTGATAACCCACACTGAAAGATTGGGTTGTCGTCGCACCATGGGTTGCTGTTGAAACATGGGTTATCCTGTTGTCTGAACCCAGCTGCACTAACAAGCCATGGCTTGTTAACCACAAACACCCCATGAAGAGAACCCATGGTTTATTGTTGGGTTGTGAATTGTGGGTTGTTCACCATGGTTTGTTATCTTGGCTGGGTTCAGACAACATGATAAGCCACATTTCAACAACAACCCACAGTTCAATGACAAACCATACTTAACCCATACTCAACCCTTGAGTGTGGGTTATCGTGTTGTCTGAACCCAGTCAATGACTTGAGAGTGCAGGTGGAAGGATTTGGAATGATGGGAGGGGAAAAGGTTAGGCACCCCTCCCTCAATCTGATTTTCTCAAGAAAAAAAAGTAGCCATCTGCATGTGACATGCAATTAGGCCCTCAGCTTTTACTTTTTTAAGGATGCCAGTTTCTTGTAGATGGCTGGTCTCACCTTATCTACATAATTGGCAGCCTCCACTAACTTATTCTTAGTTGCTTGAAGATCATAATTATGCTTCTGAAACTGAAAGGGGGAAGGAAAAGCAATTCAGAGCCACTCTGCAAAAGATCACTGCTGTGAAATGTATTCCTGCGGGATTCTGGCCTGGCTCCTTCATGATGCTACCCCCAGGGAGATGCCTATTGTTACTGGCCAACTATCAGGATTTGAAGCATACGTTCCCGTTTATCCCATGAACATGTATAAGTCAAAGTTTTGGTTTATTTATTTATTTATTATATTTATACCCCGCCTTTTTTCCTGCAAGGAACCCAAGGCGGCTTACATAATCCTCCTCCTCCTCCTCCTCCTCCTCTCCATTTTACCCTCACAACAACCCTGTGAGGTAGGTTAGGCTGAGAGTCAGTGACTGGCCCAAAGTCACCCAGTGAGTCTCATGGCCGAGCAGGGACTAGAACCTGGATCTCCCAAGTCCCAGTCCAACACTCAGACTAAATAAAACTTGATATAGTTTATTGACAGCACGATCCAATGAGGCTGCCCATAACCCTCCAAACTTTGAGGATTATGGGCATCCTATTGAGGATGGAAGGAGCGCAGAAACAAAGGTTGTCTGCAAAAGACTTAGACGGCCGATTTCCACCATCTAAGTGTTTTGCGCCTGCTTCCGAGGAGGATGGGCTGAGTTGCCGCCGGGATACATCATATCCTACCAGAGCCTCACTCCTCCCTTCCCCAGCTCCTGGAACATCCACCCAATGCCAGCTCCGAGGTTGGTCTTCCGAACTCAGAGCCACCCACAGCTGGCATGGAAAGAACTGCACCGGCTGAGAGGGTGGAGGCCTGGAGGGAGGGTGCTCCGAATTCAAAGTCCCAGCTCTGACCTCAGAGCACTTTTCTGAGGTCAGCGCTGAGACTCTGAATTATCCTAATGTCCGTCTAGACAGCATCTAGCAGCCATAGGATTGCGCCCTGACTGTATATTTATATTGTATGATTTTGTTATACTGATTTCTTCTATTTGTATGAATTTGTTAAATTGATTATGTTTTGTTGTCATTTTCTTTTGCATAAGTTGCTTCGAGACTTCCTTGTGGGAATCAAGACAAAAATCTAATAAATGAATGAAATGAAAATTGAATGAATTATTCAGAGAAATCACATGCATATTTTTCTTGATCTGCTGATTTTATTATCTCATGATCTCAATTTTCTGAATGGTAGGAGCGTTAAAGGATAGCCTTTATATGATCAGGTGTTGTTGTTCTTGTTTTTAATACAGAACACTAAAGATCTAAGGCATCTTTGTAATAATTTCTTTATTTACAAATGGACAAGTTGAGCAAGCATACAGGCAGAATCTGCATATACTGCAACATCAGACCAGCACCACAAATTCCAAAAACAGCTCTTAGTCTTAGCATAGCATAGCAGATCCTAGATTGTTTCTTCTCAAACCCCCACAATGGATTATCCCCCACAATTATGAAAAGAGGGTCATCTCCCCATTCTACATTACACAACACATTTGGAACATTATTCTGAACATGGAATCTGGAAGTTTTCAGCAGAGGTTTGGATTGTCTTGGTGCACACTGCATGTTTTATAGACACCAATGTTTTTAAGCCCTCTCCCTCATGCTCAGCTGGTTCCTTCACCCCCATACAAGCCTCATCCTGTCCAGATGTTTGCATAGCAACCTCAGTAACTTGCTGTGCTGGCCATAATTCATGACCACTGCAAGTGCAGATGTAGCTTCTGCTTTGCAGCCTCTGCAAAGGAAACACTGCAGAAAAAAATTGTGTGGGCTTTTCATATAGGGGTGCAGAACCTCAGTCTTGGGCACCAAATCCAGGCTTCCGGGTTTCCCCAGAAAGCCAAGCCCTTACCTCCTAACCACCAATTGTTTGGTGGTTTCACAGATTTTGCATGTTTTTCTCCCATTCTAAAAGGTTGGGAGAAGGCTTAGTGACTGGCAGTAAGAGCTTTAAGCTACAATAGTCTGTCTGGTAGTTTTGGGGTTTTTTGGTCCTGCCCCTTTTGTCTTTGGCCCTGCCCACCACCTGAATGCGACCCCTGAGAGCTTCTTCAAAGTGGAATTCAGCCCTTGGGCTGAAAGAAGCTCTGCAACCTTTCTTTAAAATATATCTTCTACTAGTAGTATTAATGACATGCCTGTTAACTGAACGTACATTGCTTGATCCAAGTAACTATTAGTGCAGGAAGTGGGGGCCTTCCAGATGTTGTTGGACTGCAACTCCCATTACCCCTGACCATTAGCCATGCTGGTTGGCTGGGGATGATAGGCATGAGTCCAACCACAGATAGAGGCCAGAAGTTCCCCATTTCTGTATAAGTGGGTTTGTGTGCTCTTGAAAAACAACATCATCATCATCACTATGGTGTTTTTTTCTCCCTTAGGGTGAGATTGGGAAAACGAGGTTGCCCATTTCTCTTTGAAGTCCCTAAACAAATGTGTACATTTCATTTCTCTAGTAAAAAGAATAAGGGAAAACAAATACTGGAAATCCCAGCATTGGCTGCATTTTTTTCACACCCTATGCCAGTGATGGCGAACCTTTTTGAGCCCGAGTGCCCAAACTGCAACACAAAACCAACTTATTTCAAAGTGCCAACACTGCAATTAAACCTGAATACCGAAGTTTTAGTTTTAGAAAAACAACTCATACAGTTGTCTGAACTAATTAACATCTTTTGTCTTAAAAGAAAAACACAATAACAGAGCTTTCAATGATACAAACAGTTTTTTGTTGGGAAAAAAATCAACTAAAAAAATTATTATAGTACTACATTGTACACATAGCCTGAAGGGAATTTATACAAACTTTTTAAATAATTAGGCACATGTATTTTTGGATAAGGGATTCTCAACTTGTAATAAGATTATATGCCAGACTGAAATTGTATGGGGCAAGCTTTACTCCGGGTCCTTTCCCTGCTTCTACAGGTGTTGGATTAGTAAAAGTAAAAGTCAACCTGTACTAGGATGAGCAAGATAAACAAGAAAACTAAACGTGCTTAACACATTTTAAACACTTTATGTCTTGGACTGCAAACACTGCATTAGGTAAAAGTTTGCATTGGGCATGCTTTTGCACAATTAATGTGATTTTTGCTATTGCCTGCATGCTGATAATTTCTCAAACCTTGGCTCATACTCCGTTAGTTTGAGAGCAACACATGCAGCACTCAGGTCAACTGCTAGGGCTTTACATCCAAGCCATGCTCTGTGCATCATTCTTCAAAATCTTTTAAATGTGATAACAATGTAGAAAAGAATTCTGTAACAAGAATTCTAGAATAAAATCATTCTGTTCCACACTGTGAGAAAGAACAAGATCATTAGTGTTTTGCAGAAGGGGACGGTCTTTTCACGATCTGGTGACCAATGGCTCAAGTGCCCACAGAGAGGTCCCTGCGTGCCAGCTGTGGCACCCGTGCCATAGGTTCGCCATCACTGCCCTATGCAGTTTCTTAGGAAGAGAGAAATACAATGGTTTTTCTGCTCTAGTTTTGCTTAGAATAAATTATAGCCAGTGTTGATAGTGGTGGGAACATGCACTTTACATCATCGGCAAAATTACAAGTGGGAAAACAACAGTTTTATAAAGATCCAGTGAGAGGATCAAGTTCCTCCAGATAAATTATATGAGCAGCCGTCACATCTTTGAAGGAGAGTGAGCCAGGGGGAAAAAAAGCCATTAAAATAAAAGATGCATGCATGACCTAATGCGCCTGGGAGTGCTTAACAAGACCTAGACCCAACAATCTCCAGGTCACTGATTAGAAACAGATCCCAGGCACATTCAGACAAGATGTTTTTACATCTCTGTCAATTGCTTACATGGGCTACGTGAAATAAGCGACTGGTCTCAACCACAGCTTCATCCTTTACTAAATGTTTCAGTAGAAGGGCCAATAACTAAATGAATAAGAGTGGAGAATTATGATTGCAGATCTGGGCTGTGGAACATTGCTAGGTTGGATCTGGAAAATACACACAAACACACAGTAGCTAAACAGCATGTTAGGCAGGAGATCCAAACTGGGTTTTTGAGTTTTAAATAAAAGCAGCCACAGGCAATTCCAAATTTAACTGGAAGTCAGAACTTAATCCCTTTCTCCCCATGCCATTTTCCAAATCAAAAGCCAATGATACTGTCAAAGTTAATATTAGCCGTGTTGTGATATTTCTTTCCCCTTACTATACAAATTGGAATAAAATTTTAAAAATTGTGCATTTATATCCTTAGGGGAAGTGTGTATCATATCACTCTCATCTTTAATAGCAGAAATAACACCTTGATGCTTTTTCTGTTTAAGACGATGTACCAAAAGCTTACTTGGACGTTCACCATTTTCCCAGTATGCCTGGCGTAAACAGGTTAAAGCAAATTCCACCTGCTGTGGAAAAATATTATTCAATTCATATTTAATGCTCTGCAGCACCTGATAAAGTTGTGCAGTTGGAGAAGTAGCAAACTGAGTTGTAAGGGATTTCAACTTCTCGCTCAAAACTACTCGCTGCATTTTTAAACATTTGTTCTTATGGGAATCATAAGCAATAATTCGGCCTCGTATAAAAGCTTTACCAGCCTCCCACTCAATAGCACAATAATCAACTGTGCCCTCATTAATTTCAAAGTATTCAGTTAATTCTGCCAAAATCTGCTTTTTAAATGTCTCATCAATGCCATTTTCCAAATCAAAAGCCAATGATACTGTCAAAGTTAACATTAGCCGTGCTGGAGAAAAAGAAGTATAGGTACAGGATACACCCCACAGCTCCTTTTAAGTAAAAATCAATCACTGGAAGGTTCAATCACTGATCTCCTCTTTAATGGGTATTTTGGCATTGAACTGTTTATCAGTCCTGGGTTTGAGTTTGATCTGGTATACATACATGTTTCTCTTACCTCTGCATAATCAGCCACTAGTAGAAGCTCCACATATTTCATAGACTGTTGATCATCCCTCTTCACCTACAGCAGAAGAACAGAGATGTATTTGCTCAACTAATTTATAAAGCTTTTTAAAATCCAAATTACACATCCTTTAAAAAGTTCTCATTGTGTCAGATGCAAAAAGACATTCATTTGTCTACGTAGCAGTTTTAAGGTAAATGAGTACCAATGTTTACCTAGCATGGGAAGTTCTCCATAGGAAGCGTCGATGGTATACATGGAGTGAGATCTATTTTAAATTTCATCATTTTTCCAGGAATTGTTCTCCTACAGATGATGCACCATGTCTCTTCTTCATCTTTGTCCCACATCTCACACACAGACACAGACTTAACATTTTGCAGATCACTTGCATTCGCTCTCTTTTATCAATACATTTATGAATCCACCCAAAACAACTACTGAGCTACTCTCCTGTAAATGTCTTGCTACAAGTCTTATAATTTTAAATTGTATTTTTAAATTTCTCATATGCTATAAACATTAGAAAACCTTTCTGGTCTTCATAATTTAAAGGAAAGCTTGAATGTCTGAATGGCTGTGTCATTCAGGCATAGCAGTTCAGAAGAACTGGAGGGTTAAAAGATGGCCTGTTGCTACTCAGTGGCTGGGTTCGCAGGTTTGCATGATCACCGGGGAAAAGAAGCCACAGTGGCTTCTTTTTTCCACCCCTGTGCGTGCCGGTCGCATGCTGCGCAATTTTCCTCATTACCCTCACGGCGTGCAGCTTGCCATGTCGTCTGAACCCAACAAGGGGCACAGCAGGGGTGGCTTCCAAACTACCCCAGAACCCTACAACAAGCCATGGGTTCTGGGGTGGTTTGGAAGTCGCCCCCCACCATGTACCTTGCCGGGTTCAGATGACATGGCAAGCTGCACCCCACGAGAGTAATTAGGCAAATTGTCCAGCGTGCGACCGGCATGCACAGGGGCGGGGAAAAGAAGCCACTGGGACTTCTTTTCCCTGGTGATCATGTGAACCCGGCCAATGGAACAATTCAAAAACATCTGAACCTGATGGGTTCTCTTCCTGGTGGCCTAATTGCGGGCCAGCAGGTTGTCAAAACTTTCTGTTTCAGTCCCATAAGAAAACTAAAATAAATCAGTAATGGAAAAAGGGTTGGTATAACGAAGAGGTTAAGATTATGTGGTTGAGCTATAAATCCACAGCATCTCAGAGATGAGTTCACTGGGTGGCCTTATGTAAGGCACTATTTCTTAGCCTCAGCCATCCATCTGTAGTATGGGGATGATAAACCGCCCTACCTTATAGGAGAGTTGTAAGGATAACTAAGATAATGCATAAGTGTCACTTTGAATGCTTAAGAAGCTTTATGAATTCTTTTTTTTTCTTTTGTAAAGCTCTCAGGAGCCATGTCTTACAGGATATAATAGAGTAATTTAGAAGTACTAACCCTGTGATAACCTAGCTCAGCTTGATGTGTCAACTCAGTAAGCCAATCCATGGTATTTGACCCTGAATGCTGGTTTCCACAAGTACCCCTGGGAAGCTTGAGATGTTCAGTCCTGTAGATCAAGTGTTGCTCCTGACTATGAGGAAGTGGTTCCAAGACATAACTGAGGTTGTTGCTTAGAACTATAAGGCCACTGAAAAACAATGTCAATAAGAAAGGAGCTGTGAAAGGCAAGTATTTGATTATTCAAAAATTAAACTTGTAAAGTGGGTTTTGCAAAGTGCTACAATGTTCATTTTTGGCAGGTACACTTGCTGGGAGACAAAATGTGGCAGGACTGGACTTTACAGCTGGCTAGAAGAAATAATGGCTGCTACTAAGTCCAGCCAGCCACAATTTGCTGACCCCTGTCAAAATAGTCACACCTTCAAATCAACTGAAACTGATTCTAGTTTGTTTGAAAGCACAAGTTGCAAGAAGCCAGTCAGCTTCTCCATAATAAAATAATGCTATCACATGGTTTACTGTTAACAACCATCAGCCAATAAACATTTTCAAGTCGTATAATCATATTATGGCATATGTGTGTGTGTTATTACATTATACTTGTATTCTGCCGCTTCTCTACTCCAACTGCCTCGAGTGCAGACTGTCCTCGTGCAGCAGCATCTCAAAAAATCAATTACACAAGTATCTCTTAATCACAATTTCCCTGACTTTTGACCAATTGCCCTGACTTTCCAGAAAGTGGCAACCCTGAATATAGGGCATTTGGGATTTTAAGAAAAACGTTATTAGAACCTTAATTTTTTTTTCCCCCAGATGGGGTAATACTCTATGGCAGAGGGAAATGACTTCAGCTTTTGAAAAGCTTCTATTCAAATATATTCATCTGGCTGTCAGTGGAGGGTGCCCATCCTCAGGGAAAGATTTGACAGGGCTGTCAGGCATTCTGCTCTGCCTGAAGGATGGCTTTTGATACTAGTAGTAGCAGTGGTCAGCAATGCCAGCCAATTTCCTATCATGGTAGAGCAGTGTTCTCCAACCTTGGGTCCCCAGATGATTTTGGCCTACAACTCCCAACATGCCCCAGCCAGCATAGCTGGCTGGGGCATGCTGGGAATTGTAGGCCAAAAACATCTGGGGACCCAAGGTTGGAGAACACTGTGGTAGAGGAATAACTAGATCACAAATGGGTAGGGAGAATGTGTGCGGAAGGGTCAAGCTCTGCAGCCAATACCATCATCAGTCCACTGTGTCCATCACAGCCCGCACTCCCCTGAACATGCAAGCCGGGATGGGGCTGCACAGAGTAGCTCTGCCCCCAATGCTGCACGCGCTGTTTAGATCCTCCCACAGGCATCCCTCCATCATACAGTGTGAATGTCTGCAGAGAGGTTTCCATGCAAGCCAGAACCCTGCACTACGTTTTTGTTTCTGGGTGTTTGTTTTTGTTTTGTAATACTTAGATACCACTTAATATAATAAAACCCATAAGTGGTTCACATATAAATATTAGAAACTAATTTAAAATACACTATTAAAAACAATTTCAACTACAATAATGATATTCAACAATACCAGGAGCAGTAAGATGGAGCGGCATATGATTAATTCCAATTCATCATTGTAGTAATTAGCCACTATTGAGGTTCTGGCTTGTGTGGAAGCTATATGTTGAAAGGCATCCTCCCTGCAGACCAGGAGTGGGCAACTTCGGTGGGTTGGGGTCTGCACTGGCCTCCCCAAAACTCACTGCGAGACGCACCCCTTGCCCACCAGCACTGGAAGTGGCCACACTGCCAGCGGATGGCCTCCACTGTGTCTCCTACTGCTGCTGCTGCTGCTGCATGGCTGCCACCAACGCTGGTGTGCCACTAATTCCCAGTGACTCTCCTGGGAAACAAGGTGTGGGGTTTCCCTGCAGAAAAACACTTCCCCCAGCCTTCCAAACAGCTGCTGGGAAACAAGCCGTATGTTCCCCACGCCCTGTATTGGGTATGTTTCAGGATGCCCTCTCAATTCGTGTGTGGCAACAAGGAGGCCCAATAGACCTGGCTGGCCAGTCCTCCACAGGAACTGACTGTACGCACAAAAACATATTCCCCATAATCTTCTACAGTGCACAAGGAGGTTCTTTGGCAGACATGCATCAATGTGGAGGGGATCCCCGAAGGCAGAAGGTTTGAAAACCACTCCCTTAAAAGAAGTCAAAATTCTTTTTTGAGAGCATTTCACATGATTCTGGTAAAAATGGTTTTGTTATTTTCATTTCCAGTAAGAGAAAGATACCAGACCATTTTTTTCCCCAGTGTTCAATTTTCCTACACCACAATTAATCAAACTGTTAAAGCTGGAAGCCAGATAAAAATACAAAAAATATCAAGAATTTGATAGGGAAATATTAATGGTACATTAAACTTTGAAATATGCAAGAGAAAGAGATGGCTAGTTCTGACATATATTTTACTTAGCTAATTAGAGAATTCTGCTTTCTATTGATAATAGTTTATATAGGGGAAGAAAAATGGAGTATGTTATGTTAAACAGAGTAATAAAAACGAAGTGTAAAGGAAAATGAATAATACATACAGGGAACATGATGGTGATACTTGGAGTGTTATAGAAAGGTAGAGTCTAGGCAAGCAGTCCAAATTGTATAGATGATAAGAGTTCTATTTCAGTTTAGTAGTCTTTACTAGAGTAAGACTTTCTAGGCTACCAGGGCAGCACAACTTCAAGCAAACTGAGAACCATTATGAAGTCTTGCATGATGGTTTGGACAGCTGCCCTTGAAAGCCCAAACTGTCTCTTTACTCAGACACTTCTCTGCATTTTCAATAACAAATAAGGATTCTATGAGAGTTTGACTACATAGACCTCTTTGTAGGATGCTCACCAGATTGCTTCCAGTGGGTTATGTCAAAAGTATTTACAAGAAGAAATTGTGTAAGATGAGTGTGTTGTAACTATAGGAGATGTTCAAGGCACAACAGCATTTGACTGTCACTTTTCCAGGAAACAGAAATATGAATTGCAGCTATATGAAGGCTCCACATGTTTCCTAAAATTAAATCTTAAGCAATTGCTGGATGCATAAGAAGTGTGAAACATAAGCAGAGCCTTATGTACAAGAGTGCCCAGTAGATGTCTAAAAATACTGGTAAATGTTAGAGGGCTATTCATTTGCTAAACCATTGCATCATCTCAACTGAAATCAGGGAATGGGTGCCCTTGTCTGGAGTCTGATACAATCCAATTACAGAGTTTGTGATTTTGCCAAAATAAACATTGTAGGCAGTTTTTTAGGTTATGAGAACAGGGTTGGTGTCAAGGGCAGGCATGGTTGGAATGCCAAGCCAAGGGCCCACACCCCAGCAGGGCCAGCACTGATAAAAGCCCCCTGGACTTGCTCCTTCTCTTCATCTGTTGCAACCTGCTTGTTCTCCTGCCTCTCCCTCTGGCCCAGGCAATGGTGGTGAGGAGCAGCAGAAGCAGATGCCACTACCTGCATGTTTATTAGCATGGCTAATGGCAAGGGATTCTGGGAGCTGTAGTCCAGCAACATCTGGGGACCCAAGGTTGGAGAGTCCCTGGTCTATTGGGAGAGAGGGAGACGTCTGCTGGTTGATGTGTGGTATTGTAAAAAGGACTAGGAGAAACCTGAGAAGAAATTGAATAGCTTGACTATTAAGTTATTCCTTCTCTGTGGGATAATCTTACATGGCTGGTGTGGAAGCAGACCCTTTTTGTGGGGGTCTCCAACTAGTGATTTGAAGGGATTCCAGGCCTGTAGTTTAGTTAGCTTTCTCAGTGCTAAAGAAACGCAAGCTTTGCAAGCAGTCAAAAGTGGTGAAAAAGAAATAAACGTGACAAGTAAGCAGCAATAATGAAAAATGGGCAAAGGTTAAGAGACCACAAGGTAGCTTGTACTAAGTAGGGCAAAGGTCATAAGTAACAGAACTGGCAAAACAGTTATTCTTAGAAAAAGAGAAGTACAACAGTGGTAACAAGTTAGAAAAGAACTGGCTGGTGGTATACATAAGCATGTATTAAGACTGCTGGCATAACCCCCCCCCCCAATCTAAAGTGTACTTCTTGTTTTGAACTTTGTTGAAGCTTGTGTGATAACCTATATAAACTTCAACAGTTCTTGAGTGGTGCAGAGGTGCCTAGTACAGTCGCACTGTCCTGTGTGACTTGAAGCATCCTCTCCCCACAGCTGTGGCGTACTTCCAATAAAGTCTCTGAGAGTTTGGCTCCTAATCTCATGTGAAGAGTGTTTTCTTTGACACTGGTGAAGATCAGGAGTAGGGAGCAGGTGGCTGTGTTATGCCAGGAGGCTGCCCTAACATCTTGCCAGAGGAAGAGTATACAAGCAGGCAGTAAAAAACCCAAATAAACTGTCCAAGCAGCCAACGGGAGCAGCTTGGGTGTCAGAGGAAGACTGTATGCAGAAGCTGGATCTGGTTGTAAGGGTATTTGGCTGGGGTGGAGGTTTAGGGAATTGGGCCTGAGGTAAAAGAAGTCCTTAGACTAGTCCTTAGACTAGGCTTGCAACAGCAACAGTGTCTCTTGAGTCCTAAAGAATTGTCACTGAGCGGTCTTTCGAAAACCCCACCGTAAATATTAGTAATCCCTTATGTGAAAAATATCCCTTTAATAAATTACTTGTTTAATTGTTCAACTTGTATCTAGGCCCATCTCACACCCAGGCCACTTATACCAGCTACTAGGAGGGGTTTGAAAGTATTCTAACAGAACTGGTGGCAGCAGGAAAGGGCCAGCTTGTGGAACTCTGAGTTATAGTGGCAGAGAGTTCCTGAGGCCCGGAAATGTAAGCATTTGCTATAAATAAGAAACTCCATTAAGTGGGATTACCCAGTGAAAGAGCAGTTTCCTCACAGGGGGTGACAGAAGTGGGGAGAGGAAATTCCCCATAGTGTCCTTGGGCAAGCTACACTCTCTAAGCCAAACCTGCCTCACAGGGTTGTTGTGATGACAAAGTGTGGTAACTCACATCCATTTATGTTTATGAGCCCATTGGAGGCAAGGTGGCATACACATTACTAATTATACTCTGGCCAGACACATATTTTCTGTACATATTGAAGAGGCAGCAGCCCATACCACTGTAACCATAGGCTGCAGAAAGGCCTGCTTTCCACAGAGGGAAATAATACAGTATAGTTTTATGTGAACTAGCCTATACAGAATTGTTGTGTTTTTATGCAGAAAGATTGGGAATAGTTTCTCAAATGGATTTGTTACGAGCACATTGTAGAGCGGAAGAAGGCTCTGGCTGTAGGGATAAAGCCACACCCTTCCCACATGCTCATCTGTGAAAACATATGCAAGTCGTTTGGCTTCTGTATACTTCTGTAATCCTAGAATGACTTAGAAGTTGGAACAACATGAGGGGTGCTGGCTGGTATGGGGAGAAACTGTACTGTAAATGAAAAGTGCACTTTTAGATGATAACTTGGCAGTCAGAAAAGAGCTGGAAAATTGGGGGTGGGGTATAAAAGTGGGTCAGGTTGCACCTGCGATGCTTCCTATTTTGTGTGGGCTGTTGTGCATTTTGTCAGCCATAAATGGCCAGCGTTTACTTTGCTTACCCAGGACAGTTTGCTTACATTAAAAGTGACTTGAGGTTGTTGAAGGATTCTTTAAAAAAAAATAAAAATTGGCCAAAACTGTTTCCTGACTGGATAGAAGCCCAGCTTTCAAATGGCTTTGAATAAAGGTGACCACGTCCTGTTTATAAACAACAGTATCTTTAATTTATTGTTTTTGGAGGTCAAGTCCTCCTCATATGGAGTAAATGGGTCCACATCTACACTAAATGGCTAACCAGGAACTTTGTAGAATGCTGTTGTCATGCGGGATAAACAGTGGGATGGCTTTGCAGAAGAAATGTGTTTGTTGAGATGGCTATAAACGTTGACAACAAAAGATGTGAGGTGTGTGTGTATGAAATGCAGATGGTTCTGAGAGCAAGGGATAAGACTCTAAGGAGGCAGGAAAGCAAGCATGAGTGAAAATCTAAGGATTCTAAAATTAGTCAAGATTGGAGAAGGGCTGTAACTTGGTGGCAGAGCACATGTTTTCCATGCAGAAGGTCTTGGTTCAATCTCCAGCATCTCCAGGTAGGGCTGGGAAAGACCCCTGCCTGAAACCCTGAATTGCTGCTGCCACTCAGTGTAGCTGGAAGCAGGGCCGGCGCTACCGCTAGGCAGACCCAGGCGGCTGCCTAGGGCGCGTGGCGGAAGAGGGCGCAAACTCTGCGCCCCTTCCTCGCCTCCGGCGCGCTCCTGCCCTGCCTGCCGCCTCCGCCGCTCCTCCCCGCCCGCTTGCTGGCCGCTGCCGCCGCTGCAGTAACCGCCGCGCGCGCGCGCGCGCCCGCCAACCATCTACCTACCTTCGTCCCATCGCGTCGGAGGAGGAGGCGGCGGCAGCAGCAGCCAGCAGCGGTGGGCGGTGGGAAGGTAGGTGGTTGGCGGACGGGCGCGCGGTCGCGCACGCGCGCGGGGGGTGTTGCAAAGCAGGGCTGCTTTGCTCCGGAGGCCCCCCCCACTGCACGAGGGGGGGCGCCTAATATAATTTGGCCTAGGGTGCCAAACAGCCCTGCACCGTTCCTGGCTGGAAGGGATAGGGGAAAATTTTGTTTGGTTTTCATTTTGTTAAGAACCTACCAGAATCGCACTTCCCTAATTAATATGCAAACTCTTGGTTATTCCTTGGTATTTGCACTTCTAAAAACATTGCGATACAGTTCTCCGAATAAAAATGTGTGTATTAGGGAAAAACATGCACAAAATTGCACATATCATTGGAAAAAAAGTACAAAAGAGCATTATAGAAGAGAACACAACTTGCAAAAAATGCGTATATTAAACGAATTTGCATACAAAAGTGGGTATATTAAGAGAAAGGCACATGAAAATGCATACAAATTTTCATTTTCATGTAGATTTTTTTCTTTAAAGTCATAAAATGAAATGGGGAAATGGGACAGAAACAAATTGATAGGAAAAATGAGAAACCAAAATTGACAGATTCGTCCATGCATAGTAGACAATACTGAGCTGGACAGACCAATAGTCTGACTCAGTATAAGACGGCTTCCTATGTTCCTAAGTCTATTGACACTAAGCTGTAAAGAACAACCCAGCGAAATTAGATTCCTGAGTAATATAATTTTAGCTTGTTTTCAATGTATTATTTTTGTTTCTTTTATCTGCTTTTGTCTTTTTATTGTTCACTGCTCCTGGAATCTGCTTGATGTGCAGCGGTATACAAATACTGTAGATGATGATGATGATGATGATGATGATGATGATGCATATTTTTTCTTATGGTATTTGGAAATAAAAAGAACAATGTAGGCAACCTCCTTTGGGATGTATAAGTCTGGGGATCCCTCACTGATGCCTTTTGATGCTAGGCCTGTGGCTCACGCTGCTGGCTCACCTTGTCCGAGCGTGGAAAGCTAAGCACGGTCAGGCCTGGTTATTACTTGGATGGGAGACCCCCCTCTAGTTTCCTACACTGAGCAGGGGGTTGGACTCAATAGCCTTGTAGGCCCCTTCCAACTCTATGATCAATGAATCTATGATATGTCTCAGCTGGGAGAACATAAGAAATGCCCTGATAATTTAGATGAAGGATCTAACCTTCTGCATCGAACAACAGCCATGCAGGTGCCTATGGAAGTTCACAAGCAGAATAACATGACCAGTCCTCCATGAATTTGTCTAGTCCTTAAAAAACAAAACAAAAAAACCCTCATATAAGTTATTGGGCTTGATCCCATCTTGTAATACTGAATTATGAAGCTATAAGAATGTCCCTCTGAATTCGGATAATTGATCTAATTTGAGATATTGTAAGGGGGAACTTGGAACTTACCGTAAACCACTGCATGTGCTGAGTGCCACACTCGAGTCTTCCATCCCCCTCACAATACCATGGTAAAAGCAATTATCCTGGGAGGACAAAATGGAGATTGTCAAGGGGCAATATCATTCTGTAAATTAGTTCTTCTTTCCCACTGCCCTCCCCCCAAAATTTGGCTGAAACTGAATTCATTCCTATGTGGGAAAATAACAACAAAAGGCATAGATCCCATCATGGCCTAACTAATCCTTCAGGGACATGGTCATCGGTCTATACTCTACATTCTACTCAGGTTAGTTCTTTCGAACCCATTTTCTCTCTCATTCTCATTCATTCTCATTCATTCTCTCTCTCTCTCTCATATATACATGCACGCGCACGCACACACACACACACACACACACACACACACCAAATTTATTCTAGTATATGAGAAGTCAAACTATGGTCATATTCATTCAACTTTGTTGGGCCCATGGGCACATTTGGCAATTTGAGAAACTATCCTGGGCACTACCACAAAATGGGTGCAGTCCAGGTGAAAGCATCAGCCTTCATCCACCTGCCATCTTCATTTCCTAAGAATGTCTCTGAGCCCCCCCGCCCCGCGCGGCCCAGAAGATGTGGAAAGAAGATGGGAAGAAGCAGCTAGAGGCCCTCGTTTTGCTGTGAAGCAATCCCAGCTGCCTGTAAGGAACATTATTTTTTAAAAATAAAAAGTGTGAGGGGAAGGGCACCTTGGTGGGTATCAGGAAAGATGTCTGAGGGCACACTGCTGCCTGCAGGTGCCACATTGCCTACCCCTGGCTCTATGGTGCTCTGATACCGTATGACAGGTAGATATGACTAAAGCACTATATTATAAACTTGTTTTGGGTGAAAATACGTAGAGTAGACCTATTGAAATCAATGGGATGCAATTTAATCATGATTAAACATGCCCCATTGATTTCAATGGGTGTACTCGAAGTATGACTACATCTGGATCCAGGCTCTAGTCATTTCTGTCTGGCAGGATATTTCTACTGTTTTCTTGAAAGCAACTATACATTTGAGGCTTCTTCTTTCCTTTGTTGGCTATAGTATAACTCCGCATGCAAACTTCCAAGGAGGGAAGAGTTAAAACCACATAGCTGAAAAGGGGGACTCTATGGTATACTATGTTTCTTTCTGCCTTTTGTCTCTCCCACTTCTTGCCATGCCTTCTCTCTCTCTCCCTCTCTCTCTCCCCCCTGCCTTTGAAGCAGCATGAGCTCCAGGAGGAGGTAAAGCTCAGCCTTTCTGCAACCTAAGATGAACCTACATACATTTCTACATATGTATGCTGCAATTTGTGAATAAACTTTCTTTTCTGATCTAACCAAAGACAGATGAAGACTGTTTATTTTTCCTTTGGGGTTTTAACTGGCCCAGAGTGGGGATAGCCACTGTGTATGTGCTTCCAGATAACTCTGCTTATATATACCAGTATTTCCCCAACAACCTATAGGTATTTCCCATTGCTATGAATAGCCAGTCTGGTTTAGAATAGTGTGACTTGGATCTGGAAGACCCAGATTCAAATCCCCACTCAGTCATGAAGCTCACTGTGTGTCTTGGGCCAGTTACAATCTCTCAGCCTTGCCTACCTCACAGGGTTGTTGAGAGGACAAAATGGTGGGAAGAACTGCATGCCACCTTGACCTTTTTGAAGGAAAGGTGGTATATAAATGTACTAAATAAATAAATAGCTGTAAAAAGACACATATATTGTACTGTTTCCAGACCATCACCATTGAAGATAACAGAGGTATAGATGGCAAAGACCCAGAAATTCCTATCCTGCAACCCCACACTTAAAGGAAACAAAGGGGGTGAATAAAGTCCAAGTAAACTATCTCTAGCCACTCATTTTGGCATAATAGTATTAAGTTCATAGTACTACTGATTGCTTTGAAGACCTCGGCTTAAAAACCAGACCCCAAACACACTGAAATTAATAAGAATTTTCTGGCTGAATCCACATGGCTCTGGTGGCATTATTACTTTTCAGTTCTTTTAGAAAGCCACATGGCATGAAGTGAGAAATCCCTATTATATGGGTTCCTGTCATGACAAATGTCAAGGAAGTGGGTTTTACAACTCAACTGCCAATAAAATCCCATCACAGTCATCTTTCTAAGGAAAATGTGTGCTGGGAAGAAGAGAAGAAACAATATTCAAGAGGATGATCTCTTTTATTAGCTTTTATTTTTAAATCATATAATTAATGCATGTTTGTGCCTTTTCAGTGAAGTGCCAGCTAACCAAAGCAATTCCAGTCAGTTAGTTTGTGAGGAAGGTCCTGCGGGAGCCAGCTGGCATAACCTAGTTTTGCAAAGGACTGAGAGGAGATCAAGAATTCAGATCCCACTATCCACAGTGGACAGCTCACGGATACCCATATAATTCTCACATAGAGGTGCAAGTTCATACAGTCACCACTCTCAAGTAACCACACCAGGCCACACACCTGGCAATGGGGTGTCTCCAAGAGGGTAGTGAGTGCTCCCTCAAAATAGTTCCAGGTGGCCCCATTTTCTCCCGCAGCTTTCAATCACAGTATACTTGTACTTGTTCCCCTACTAATGCTCTTGACTATCCTTCTGTTCCCGCAAACTAGTTTTTCCGGTGTAGCCTCTGGCCTCACTCCTTTTTACAGGCTCATGCGGAACCCGCCAGAATCATACATCCAAGCTGTTTTGCCATTAGAGACAAACTACACATGAATACTTACTGTGGTGTTCAAAGTGACAGTGTGCGGGACTCCACTCTTGGTATAATGAGTTTCAGTGTAGCCTGGTGCAAATAGGTTCCTACCAGCAACAAAGAAGAGACAGGAGAGGTGGCAGGGTTGGGGGGGGGGGGGAGAATGATATTTTGCACATTATTCTTTAAATTATCCATGTGTATGAACGCTTGCTGCCTTGCCTAATCAAGGACATACCCCAATGTCTAAAAGAGAATATATACATATAGTACATACATACATACATACGTATGTATGTATGTATGTATATGTGTGTGTGTGTGTGTGTATATATATATATATAGACACACACACATATACCTGCATACATATATATATAAACCTCTGGTTAACATGTGGAATTTGGGTTGGGACTGCCTAAAGTTGTATCAACAAAAAGTGTACCATTTATTACTGAAATAACTTGTAATCTGTGCCATAAAATGGAGCCAAATAAACAAATACTGTAGGTTATGCAGGAGGTCTGATATTCACTGCCAAATGACCCTTGGCACTTCAGCATGATCCATCATGAGGCATTATGAAACAGAAAGAAAAAGGTCTCTCTCTTTACCCCCTCTCTGTTCATAATTTTATAAACCTAGATCATTTATATCACTGGAACAGAGTCTTGGGTAAGCCACTAACTCTGTCATTCATACATTTCATAGAATAAGGGCACAGTCCTATGTATGTTTAGACGGGGGGGGGGGGGAAGCCTACAACTCCCAGCATGCCCCAGCCAGCTATGGTGGCTGGGGCATGCTGGGAGTTATAGGCCTTTTTTTCTGTCTATACATGCATAGGATTGCACCTTTAGTGACATAAAAATTGTAAAGTGTTTTGTACGCTGAATGTGCTGTAGAGATAATTAAAGTTATCTTTAATTATGCCATTCTTTCTGCCATTCTAACAGCTTTTATCCTCACTGTACTGCTGACCTCCAGCAAAACTAATTTTGCTTCTTTCTGTTCATCATTGCTGACACAGGTCACACAGTCTCGCATCTGCAGACTACAGATAACCAAACACACACGCACAGAGACATCAACCTGCAAAGTAAGCACTACATTATCTCCTGCACTATCATGGTCTGGATAGCATGAACCTTGAAGAAACAATTACTTTTCTTCCCTATTGCATTAACTTCCAGGAAAACGGAATACGCACAAGGGGCTCAAAGCAAGCAATGGTCTTGGGAGAGACTGTGCCAAGATAGTTTTCTGGTGATGTTGTCAGTAGCTTAAGCTCCTCGCCTTCCTAGTCCTTGAGGATACACCTTAGCCTGCTGTCAGGCTCTAAGGACCCCCACTCAACTGGCAGTGAGCTGAAACACTCTTAGTGTACCTTTTTCAGGGAATACAAGAGACCAGCTGACATTATGCTCACAGCTGTGCTTAGTATATGTGGGTTGAGAGACAAAGAACAGGAACTATAAAGGAAGTCAACACTGGGAGTTCGTTAGTTTAACATATGTGCCTTTACAGCATTTATTAACTAACCATTTCTCCTTTATTTTATATCTAGGTTCTGAAGTACAGAGGGTACCACTTGAAGGTTATCTAGAGCAGTTAGCTCTAGAGAAAAATGGAAATGATAATTCCAACCACAATGCCCCTATTTGAGCTTCTTTTAGAGGTAGGTACCTAGATAGAATGTTTCGATAGAATGGGCAGCTTGTGGCCCTCCAGATGTCATTGGACTACAACTCCCATCATCACTGTCCATTAACCATGCTGCCTGGGCATGCTTGGAGTTGGAGACTAACAACAACTGGAGGACCACAGGTTCCCCACTCCTAGATTACACTACAGTAAGTTTTTCCAGGATGGCAGTTCAGGTGCACAGGTACATTATGACTAAACATATGAATGTCACATTGTTTTTATTGCTATTTACCAAATGAAGGAGTCCTTTTTTGTTTGCAAATCAGTTTCATCAATTGACCTCAAGTTCTAGTATTATGAGAGGAGACAAATTCCTCTTTATCCACTCTCCATGCTATTCATAATTTTGTAAAGCTCTATCACATCTCCTTTTAGTCACCTTTTTTAAAAAAAACCCCACTAAAACCTGGTTCTTAAACCTGGACTGACGACAACATAAACGTATATTTAGGACCTATTATCTGTATTACAGACCATCATTTCCTCTACCAGGGGAACACGGAACATTATCTGAATCGCCTGCTTATCCAAGTTCACCACATTTCTTATGTATCCCTACCTATATCATTTTACCCATACTCTCTGCTCACCTGAACTTCTTTTTACCTGAACATCTTTAATTTCCCCTATTTCCAGCCCAGTCTTCTGATTAGAAGAGAATGGCTCTTTTAATAGCAACTGAATTACAATTTACACCTCAGCAAATGTACAATACCATTAAGGGCACTATATGCTTAATGAGTATTGTTTATACATTCCCTTAATTGTTTGTCTCTCACTCCATTTCCCCATATTGTTTCCCAGCCTATGCTGCCATTCTTTAGACTACAAAAGAAACAGGAAATATTAGGATTATTTACAGTGAGCAAACAAAACTCCACAATCTGATTTCTGCTCTACTACTAACACAAATGTAATATTATTGTGACCAAGACTGGCTCCAGAGGGTGGCAACACTGGGCATTTGCCAGGGCCCAAGACCAGCAGTGGGCCCATGATCACCTGAACAGTGCTACCATTTCCAAGAAGACTAGATGCAAGCTCAGTGGATTCTCAGTTTGCATGTCTGGCCTCTTACACAAGTGAGAGGGGTTCATTGAGAGTGCTGGAGCTAGCACTGATTGAGACCTACATTTAAGATATTAACAAATATAATACTTTCAATTGGTGCATGTTTGAATTCAGTCAAGATCCCACTTATGGTTGCAATCTTATGCACGCAGGAGTAAACCCTTGAAGACAGTCCAGAAACTTCAGTTAGTGCAAAATATGGCAGCTAGGGTACTGGCTGGAACTAGGCGTTACCACCATATTACACAAGTATTGTTCATTTTCACTGGCTCCAGACTCCAGTTCCTTTCTGGGCCCAGTTCAAAGTGCTGGTGTTAACCTACAAGCCCTTCATGACTTGGGGCAACAGTAGCTAATAGACCGTCTCTTCCCATATGTTACTGCCTATGCCTTGAGATAATAATCTGAAGCCCTGCTCTGTGTGTCCCCACACACTGAGATCCAGTGGGTGGCTACTCGTGAGCAGGCCTTTTCTGTAGTGGCCCCCAAACTGTGGAACACCCTCCATAGAGAGGTCTGCCTGGAACCTACTTTGTTTTGATTATGCACAGCCAGTATAATCAAGGTTTCTCATGGCTTCTCTACATTTCTCTTCAGCAAGCAAGATAAAAGTTTGTGACAAAGTCATATGAGTGATGAGTTCAGATCCCTCCCCAGCTACTTTTATTTGCTGAGGACATGAAAATCAGTAAATAGTGCTGTTCACTGATTTGCTGATTATTTCTTCTGCCATCACAAGTAATTGTATCAAAGAAGAATAAAATGTAACAATCACAATGAATGCAATGCCAAATCCACAATATCTGGCAGCAAAACAATGTTGAAAGATCAAGCTTTATTCCATAAGCCTCATCAGCCGATCATTTCGAAAAAGCTGTTCATGCATCAGCCCAGTTCTGTAAGGTGCTGATAGCAGCATTTTGCTGGCTTTTGTTTTTAATCTAATATTTTATCTGCACTGCTTCAGAAAGGAAGCTGCTCCTCTTGATAAGGTTAACTACAAATGTGGGACTGTTTTTCAAGCTGCTGTGATCACTGAAAAGGCCGGGGCTCTCAAGCTGGTTCACATCACAATAATGTTTTTCCACCTAGTCATACACCTGAGAGAACATCACATAGAGAAAATAAGCACTCTGTTTGCATGAACCAGACCCAACAGACAGCTACAGAGGGCAAAATAACTTAGGATCATGTACAGCTTGAGCCTAGGAATGTTTATACAGAAATAAGCTCTGCCAAATTCAACTGGACTTAACTTCAAGTAAGCATGTATAGGATGGCAACTTCAGATTATTTTCTTCCACTGAATTACCTCCCAAAATAAGAAAGATGGAAAGCATAAATATGGTAGCTGTGGATAAGACCTTAGCGTAAAAATTCATTTTAAGCACTTGAAATTTTCTGAGACCACTATAAATTTAGAGTAGGTCTACAACATGACTATACACAGAAGCGAGTTTGGGATTTACTCCAAAGTAACCATGCAGCTCAAATCTATACATATTTGCTAGGAAGTAAATTCCACCAAAGTTCAATGTTGCTTTTTCTCAGATAAATGTACAGAAAGCAAAGATGTGAAAGCCAAGGGGGAAATGAGGAAAAAGTAGGGGGACTAGAAAAGGGGGGATGACTCCCCCCCAAGGATTTGGGGGGGAGGGAATCTAGTTCCCCCCTCCCCACATTTTTTCATTTTTTCCCTGGGCCTTCACATCTGTAACAGAGAGTTGCAGCCTTAACCTGGAAGGAAGAAATATCCCACATAGTATCATGCTAAGCATGCACTAAACCAGGGGTAGGCAACACGGTGCCTGTGGACGCCAATGTACCCCTGGACACCTTTCTTGGCACCTTCCAGTGCCTTATGCCTTCCATTTTTTATTTATTTTAAATAACAAGTTCTTTACTGGCAGCTGGGATTGCTTCACAGCAAAGTGAGGGCCTCTAGCTGCTTTCCATCTTCTTTCCCCATGAATGCCTCTGGGCCACACGGGAGGAGGGGGGCTCAGAGACATTCTTAGAAAATGAAGATGGAGGGGGCTGCAGACTGATGCTTTCACCTGGACTGCACCCATTTTGTGGTGGTGCCCAGGATAGTTTCTGAAATTGGCCAATGTGCCCAAAAAGGTTGCCTTCCCCTGCCCTAACTGATGGCTTTGAAAGAAATAATTCCTCTGGATGCAGCCTGCCTGCTGCCTACAGTTTTTAGTGTCCTTCTAGTGAAGTGTCGATGCTGGCTCGAAGTGGACAGCTGTTGCCAGTTTTCATTAAGCTGAAAAGCTCAGGAGCAAGGTCAAAGGCAAAGAGTGAGCAAGTTTCTGGCCCACAGCCATAATGTACAGATGTCTTAAGGGCTGCGCTTCCTTTCCAGCCCCATTCAGAGAGCTCTTGGCTCTGCTCCACTCCATCAATGATGCCATTGTGACAAACAAAGCCTGCATCTGAAAGCCATGGGGCTGATCAGTGAAAGCGCCTGCAGTGAAGGGGGCTTCTATTTTGTGGCACCAAGCACCATTTACAGGGCGGGTAGTGTCAAATACTTTGTGAATGAGCAGATGGAAATTTAGGTTAGAAGAGACCATTATGTCATTAAATGGCAACATGGGAATAAAGAGAGGGGCACATACATGCATATCACAGCTCCCTTGTCGCGTGGCTGTTCTGGAGATTTCATCAGTTCCTACACAATTGACGCCCCTATCAAAATGAAGGGAGATATCCATACTTTCCCACATGCCTGCACAGTCAGTCGTTTCTGTCTTAGGGATGCCTCCCATTTTAAATATGCAAAAGCACAGAAGTGCACATTTGAATTAACACCATCCCTTGAAGTGTCATAAAAACAAGAATGAAAACGTAGCTGTAATGTAATTCACAGAAAGAAAAGGTATGCAGCACCAGGTTTGGTAAGCAGAATATGCTACTGCTTTCTCTGGCTATTTTTATATTTAAATGTACTCTGTTATAACAAATCCTGATCCATCCAATCTGTCTCCACCCGCAGGGTTACAACAATATCAGCAGTTGATATTCCAGGACATCCTGGGCTGGAAAATGTTCAACAATAATCTCATGGGTAACTAAGAAATGGCCTAAGCTTCAAAGAAATTACTCAGGTCACCAGCACTCAGTCACCTCGGAGAACTAGGCTTACACAGACCTATTGGGATGATGAAATATTCAAGTGGCAACAGAGCTGGAGAAGGATGAGATAGACTGGTACTAGAATTCCAGAAAACTGGCTGATACAAGTCTGCCTAACTAAGCCAGCTGTTAGGGGAATTTATTTAAGGGGGCTAAAGAATATCTGCCAGTGAGAGACAAAGCTTTTATACGAGAGGCCTATTGTGTGCTCATGCTTCCTTACTCATGGTTATTTACAGGTTCTTTAGACAACAACATGATCCTCCTGTTTCGCTTCTGTTTTTAAGAGCACTTTCCCAGGTTTTTTTAGAGTGGGGGAAATGGGGTATTATTTCTGAAAGTCAAAGAAAAGGTATTTTCCTACTTTTGTAACTGATATTCCAGTATAGCACAGTGCCAGCTAGAGGTTGTGTATTGGAAAAGCAGGAATGGAAAAGCTCTTTGTGTAGGGCTCGGATCTCAATTCTGCGATCAAAACCAAAAGTGGATACAGCAGATTAACAGCCATGTGTAGAAAAGCTCACAAGGGCTGAAGAGAAGATTGCACAGGCACTGCTTCATTGCCAGCCCAAGACATTTCACTAGGGTGGTCACCCAAAAAAGAGGACACTGGCTTGCATAAATGTTGTATATGTGAATTTGAGAGATTAATAACAGCTTCTGGTCTAATGCAGAAACCACGAGAATACCAGCTAAATGCTCTCACTTTTGCAATAGGGGAAGCTGCAGATGATATTCTAAGTGCCCTACTTCTCTCAGCAAAAGTAAGGAAAAGCTATAAGGAAGTGTGAAAGGCAGGCAAAGTGCTGCAAAGCTGGCTTGGTCTTGGCTTGCTAGGCTAGCCCTACATGTGATGTGAATGGAATGTGCATGAAAGCAGGCAAGTGAATGGGATAAGTCAGGAGCTGCCCCAACCCCAGCGATTCCTAATGGTGGCCTATCTGTTAGTATGACATCATCTAGATTAATCTGGGAAAGTGTCTGTGTGCATTGAACTTACAAGCATCTCTGTCCATATCTTGGAAGACCACCTTGGACCCTGTATACACAGTCTTGAGTTCCACTGGCAGAAGATATCAATATAATAAAATAAAATAGTCAAATGCACCTTAAAAAGGCCTGTATGAACCCATAATGTTGACGATTTCAGTGACTATCTGTATCTTACTGGCTAGTAGCTGCTGGTCAGCACCCTATTTGTAGAAAGTGCTGAATGTAAACAACAACAAAAGGACTCATGGGATGCCTCCTTCTAGTGACCTCAACAAGTTCGCAGCATAATTTTTAAGAAAACTGTACTTTTCTTAAGTGCATCATGTATTTGCTTTAATAGACAGCTTCCATTTAACGGTTTTAAAAATAGTGTGTACACAAATATTACTATCCAGATCCAGTACCAACCCACAGATCTCTTCAAAAATGTTAAAACTGAGGTCAAAGTCACATGTGTGAAAGCCCCACTAACAGCAAAACTTAATTTGAAACAATAAATCTGCCCAAATGGAAAGAGCACTTGGAAGTACGGGAATAATTTATTTCCTTGTGATGCTTTATACACTGCCAGATTAGGATCCAAATCCCTCTCCCTATATTGCTGCCATTCGTTTTGACCGCTGGACAAATGCCTTCAAGTCAGTGGTGATTTGACTTTGCTCTGGCAACATTACTCCAGTAACATGAAATGAAATCACCGTTTGTTATGAGAAACAAAACTGTCTCACCCATGCATTAAGTGGCCAGCATAGCTGTAATGATCAGAGCTACTGTTTAAATTCCAATATCATGTGGGATTGGAAATGTCCAAATCCTATAAAATAATTAAAGCTGGAGGTTTTTTGCTGGCTGGCTTATGAATCCTGGAAGTTATTGTACATCACACTTTCTTCATACTCTCCCTTGGGACAGATGAGAACATGTTTACCCACTGAGTCAGGAATAAGATGCAAGCCAGTAGCTCTTAGATGAATTTGTTCAGGCTTGTTTGTCTTTTCTTTGTAAGAAGCTTAGTGTTATTTGCAAACATTCATCTCTTTCCTTGGGTCAACAATGTTTCAACAAAGCTGTTGTCCAGGTGTCAGAATTGCAGAACGTGTGTTTGGGGCTGGTAGCTGATGAGCTGTTGCCCCAAAGTGTACAAGACAGACCAAGTCATGGGGGGCAGGGGAGAGAGGAAAGCATAGAGTAGACACAAGGCTCTTGTCACAAGTTTCCTTGCAGAGACACAGCTACTGCCTCTGTTCAAGCAGGACTTGGGAAACTAGATACACCATCCAAATGCATACACATTCCGGAAGGTGTTTCTAGTAAGCATTTGAATAGTGTGTGCATTTGGAGGGGGTATTTCATACACCAGCCTTCCCCCAGCCTGGTGGTGCCCTCCAGATGTTTTGGATTTCAACTTCCAGCAGCCCCATCCAGCATGGCCAATAGTTAGGAATGCTAGGAGTTGTAGTCCAAAATGTCTGGAGGGCACCAGGTTGGGGACGGCTGCCATACACTATACAAATCCAAACACATGCACCAGCCAAATGCCATACATCATCCCAATGTTGCATGCAAATGTACTTGACACCAAGCAGTTCGCATCACCCTTGCTCACTGAATCTCTCCCACCTTCTCGGGACAAGTCTTACCGTGAAGCAAGGTAAAGCAGATTGTTCAGGAGAATGATGGGAGTTGCAGCCCAAAACACTGGGAGGATACCAGGCGAGCTCTACTGAGAAAAACTGTCATATGAAATATGATGCCATATATGAAAGCTCCGTTTGTGGTATCTGATCAGCAATGGCCCTGCTTTCATACATGTCAACCATCACTTGCTTTGTAGCCATTGAGCACAACAGGGGCGTTGCTAGGTACCAAAAAGACACCTGGGCCCACAGGACACACACACACACACAAAAAACACAGATCTGCATATGCTAATTTACATATGCTCTAAAGTCTGTAAAGGAACCTGTCTCCTAAGGACACCCCTATTAGTAAAAAGGGATGTATGGACAGGAGAGAGGAGGTCATTTGATTCCAGAAAAAAACCTCAGGTAGAAAGATTCGGGGGGGGGGCAGCAGGAGGTGAAGCACATGTGGGCAAAAAGTCAGCTAATCCAGGAGGATCTGATGTGACAGCCCCCCCCCCATACCTTCAAGTGCCCACGGACAGCAGGGTGGTGGGGCAGATGGCCATCCAGAGATTCGGGCTCCAAATGAAAGATTCAGGGCTCCAGCCCTAGTGGGCCGCCCCCTAACACCACCTCTGGAGCACAATAAGCATGCATATGTGAGCTGGGACTATGTTTTAGAAGAGCTGCTTGCATCTCCCAGTAAACCACCTTGCTGTTCATTGGATCAGGGCTATGTTCAGAAGGCACTGCTTGACACTGTAAGACTGAAAGCACCCTTTTGGGGCTATCTGAATAGAAAGTCTCTTTTATACGCATATGCAGAGGAGAGACGCTTGCAACTTGAGTCATCCATTTTAGATCCAATTAAATCACTCTCCTAGTCCTGCTGATGTCAGAAAATTGGGTTCTGGCATCAGCACCACCCTACTGGAATGAAATAAATAACATTAATTATAGTACTGATGATGGAGTAAGCAGCTATTCTAAAAAAAAAAAAAAAAAAGTTTTCCTATCAGGGGCATTTAAAACAGAGCTAAGCAGCCACCCCCACCCCCACCACCCCACACACACCCAAAGATCAAAGAACTGCACTGTAACAGCACATCTCCCTGCAAGGTAAACAAAACGAGGGCAGAGGAGAAGGGAGGAAGCCTTCTTCCTGCCTAGGAAATTGTGCAATGTTTGGAGTCAAGGAAGAGATAACTTAGTTTCCTTGTCTAGCCCTCTGACAATAAAATCATTATTCCAGGAGGAAGAGGAGCTAAAAATCTCCAGGTGCCAGATCTGTTTTTTTCCTGACCATTCAGATACTCTTTGTGAGACCTGAGAGAAAAGGTCAAACCCTTCCATCATTTGTCAACATTTAGTATCCCTGCATGTAGGAAGTTAACAGAGAATGAAGCTGTGTAGCCACCCACAGCGCAGAACATCTTAGCTATCCATCCTACCTCACACTAAAATGGACCCCTTGAACAAGCAGAAAACCAGATGAGGCAGGAAATGACCCAGATAAAACAGGAAGTGTCCCAGTGTCCAACGGCTAAGAATCTTGGGTCCAGTGGGGAGGAGCCTTTTTTCTTAGCCCTGACACAAGGAAACTGTACAGTGCATTTTGGCAGTGACACCGTTTTGTTTTCCAATATACGGTAAGTCTAGGATTAGAAATCTGAATTGGGCTGGGAGCCAGGATATTTTCTGTGTCAGTTGGTCTGGTCAACTAGCCAATTACTGCATGTCTTGGCACATGGAATTCCTCCCTGGCTGAAGTATAAATGACCATTCTAAACGATTATGTAGGAGCACTGCCTCCATGAAATGCCATGACTTCAATGTATACATACACACACACACACACACACACACACACTTCCCTGATTGCTGCCCTGATCAAATTGGCAGCTCCCCACTCCACACAAGATCTAGGCTCAATAATTTCCTGTCCTTTATTGCTGACAAAAGCTGGATGTCAATATCTGGATTCAACTTTGGAAAATGGGCAAGGCTGAGAAGAGAGGGGTGGGTGGTTGGCCAGTCTATAGATTACCAATGAACCTCCATATCAAAAGGAGATATTCTCTACTCTCTAGCAGCAGGATTTCCCCTGCCACCTGCTCCAATACGTCCTCCCCTCTCAAAATTTGTCTCCAATTGTCCTGTACAGATATGTAGTGTTCACCCAAATGGCCTATTCCTTAAACATAGCCTTGTCAAACATAACTTACGTTTTCAGAACATCTTCAGGACCTTGCCATCTTTAGCCAAAGTTGGATCTTCCTTTCTTTCCAAAATGCATATTTTTAAACAATCTGTTTACAGCTGAAGTTCTTCCTGAGCTATGGCCACTGTTATTCTTAGAGACTCTCCATATATTTTGCTATCCAGCTGCCTTGGGTTTTCTGTTTCGCAGCTGCAAAGCTTAAGCATCTCAACAACTCATTTTATAAAAAATAAATGGGACTGCACCGGGTGTTTGGGAATCCACTGAGAGATTATATCTAATAGAGTTACTTCCCGTGGAATTAAATGCGGCTTGTTGTATCCCTTCAATACTGGCAAAAACAATGATCCAAACATAAACAAGTGTTAGTTCTAATGTGTTCAATGTATCCTCAAATGTTTAGAATCCGTGCTCAAGTATGTGCTGAACTTATTGCAAAACCCTGACAGTGAACTCAGTGGGGCTTGCTTACTCTTAAGGAGACATGTATAGCATTTCATGGCATGGCTGAAATCCTATACCCACTTACATAGGAGTAAGTCCCATTTGACTTAATTTGACTTACACTGTACTTTTGAGTAGACATATATAGGATTGCACTGTAATAGTAAAATCCAACACACACTTAGAAGGTAGTAAGTCCCACTGAAGTCTGTGGACTTACTTCTAAGGCAGGGGTAGGGAACATGTAGCTCTCCAGATGTTGTTGGATTCGAGCTCACACCAGCCCCAACCAGCATGGACAGGGGTGATGGGAGTTGTAGTCCAACAGCATCTGGAGGGCCACAGGTTCCCCACACCTGTTCTAAGTAAACACACACAGGATTGTGCTTCAAGTTCAGATTGTTAACCATGTAAATCTAAATGATTGCATTCAATGACTTGCAAAAGCAAGTCCCATTGATTTCATCTTACGACTACAGAGTTAGGATTCTGCTTAGCATACAAGCAGTCCATTACTGTACCTCTAATACAAATGGACAAATCTGTCAATTGTGTGGTTTCTATCAGTTTCACCTTTTTCCAGCCTTAAGTTCATTCCATCCTGTTTCTGCACCAGCTTGCAATTTTTCTTAAAAGTCCACATGAAAATTTGTACGTATTTCCATGGGCATATCTACTAATACATGCATTTTGGTATGCAATTTTCCCTAATGCAATGCATGTTTGTACATTATTTCCCCATTTTTGTCACAATTCCTCCTAATATACACATTTTTAAATTGGAGAACAGCATTGCCAAATTCGAATACCAAAGAATAACTGTTTCGGTTCACATATTGGTTCAGGAATGAGGTAGGTTCACATTGCAATGTGCACTAAACAAATTTCTCCCCTGCCCCTAACCTCTAATCATCATTTAAAGATTTTACCCAAAGTTGGCAATATTCAAAGGAATGTTTTGCCAATGATAGTCTAGGACAGGGAATCTTGTAGGCCTAAACCAGCCCAAGGTGCTGTCACCTGTCCTTTGCCAGATCCATGCAATTTTGATCACAATAAGCTTTTCTAGATTAGGGATTTATTGTGCGCTCATCATTCCTACTCACTGTTGTTTATGGGTTCTTTAGATGATGTCATGGCCCTACAGTTTTGCTTCTGTTTTTAAAGTGCACTTTCGGTGAGTTTTTTTAGAGCAGGGAAAATGCAGTATTATTCCTGAAAGTGAAAGAAAATGCTTTTTCCACTTGTGTATTTGCTCTATTCCACTATAGCACAGCGCCACCTAGAGGTTACTGTATATAGTGGAAAAGCAGGAAAGGAAAAGCTCCTCAATTCCGTGATGAAACTGAAAGTAGATACAGCAATTAACAGCCCCATGTAGAAAAGCTCTAGCTGTTTGGTTAGTCTGACATGGTGTACCTTTCTCATTGGCCCATCTCCCTTCCCTGGCCTTCTGTAACATACATTAACCTACATTACATTATTGACAGTGGCCATTCACAGGACAGTTGTTGATAATAACATAAACATACTGGCATTGGGTAAGTTAATTAACACAATAGTGTGATAAAAGCAACACAACATTATCCTAATTCATCAAAAGGTTCAATTCTATCCCCTGTGGCTTGCATTGGGATAAAGTTTAAAAAAAAATAAATAAATCCCACTGCATGTTAATTAGCTCACCCAATGCCAGGAAGTTTATGTTATTAGCAAAAACTGTTTTAGTAATGGCCACTGTTAAGGTAATTGTCACTGTCTGTCCTTTCTGCATTTCATTTTCCTCTGTCATCACTGTTTACTCTATCACCCCCACCACCATGTAAGTTGTACCTGTAACTCAGGACGACTTCATGCATCTGATGAAATGGACTGCAGTTCACAGAAACTAATTCCATAATAAATGTGTTGGTCTTTAAGGCACCACAAGACACTTTGTTCTTTTTGGTGCAACAGACTAACACAGCCACCCTTCGGGAAATTATGAAATTATTGGTGATGAGACCCCTTTTTTTAGATTCAAGTATGCTTGAACTTCAAGTATAAGCTAATGGGATCTGAGCTAGCGGTGACTGACCAAGAAAGAGATCTTGGGGTTGTGGTGGGATCTGTGTGTGTGTGTGGTTGTGTGTGTGGCTGCTGTGAAAAAGACAAACTCCATGTTAGGCATAATTGGAAAAGGAATTGAAAATAACACTGCCAGTATCATACTCCCCTTACACAAGTCTATGATGTGACCACACTTAGAACGCTATATATACAGTTCTGGTCACCGTGCCTAAAAAAGGATATTGTAGAGCTGGAAAAAGTGCAGAAAAGGGCAACTAAAATGATCAAGGGGCTGGAGTGACTCCCCTATGAGGAAAGGTTACAGCAGCTGGAACTGTTCAGCTTAGAAAAAAGGCAAATAAGGGGAGACATGATAGAGGTGTACAACATTATGCATGGTGTGGAGAAAGTGGATAGGGAGACATTTTTCTCCCTCACTCATAATACTAGAACTCTGGGTCATCCCATGAAGCTGATTGGTGGGGGATTCAGGACAGATAAAAGGAAGCACTTCCTCACACAGCACATAGTTAAACTATGGAATTCACTTCCATAAGATGTAGTGATGGCCAACAATTTGAACGGCTTTAAAAGGGGATTGGACAAATTCATGGAGGAGAAGGATATCAACGGCTACTAGTCCTGATGGCTCTGTACTACCTCCAGTATCAGAGGCAGTATATGCCTATGTACACCGGTTGCTGGAGAAGATTGGTGGGAGGGTGCTGTTGCACTCATGTGCTGCTTGTGGGTTTCCCGTGGGCAGCTGGTTGGCCACTGTGACTGTGTGAACAGAATGCTGCACTAGATGGACCCTTGGTTTGATCCAGCATGGCTCTTCTTATGTTCTTAGATTGGGGTGCAACCCAGTTGTGGGTCACATAACCCACCAATGGACTTGATTATCCTTTTATTTCAGACATAATCAAATATAAGCAGAATAAGAAAATTATTTCTACTGCTATAGAATTAAGGTTCTATGTTTGGGTTAATTGATAAAAGTTAGTACAAGAGTCAAATGTTGCTCTTACTATGTATCAAACAAAATTATGAGTCCAGTTAATTTTTTTCCTACAATCCCTTGATTGTAGAACGGCTACGTGAAGCTGTTTGGATGAATGAGGGGCCCACGCAGGAAATAAACACAATATGTGTGTTCCGTTTTGCTATCATGTGGAGAGCAGGCTTTAGATGAAAATAGCACAGCATAGTTCCCAGGAGGCACCTGGAAGTTATGTCATCATGCTCAGAGTTAAATCTACTCAAGACTCTGTATCTGCCCATTCTGTTGCACCATTAATAGGTTTACCTTTGAGGCTCTGTACAACTAAAAATGCTGCTGAAAGTTTAAGAGCAAATGAGCAAAGGTCATATTTACACAAGTATACAGACTCAAAGTAACTCAAGGGAAGAGACTGAAGGCTCTTCACAATCAAAGGCTCCATTGCAGCTATATCCTGACTTTTTAACAGGATTATCTTGCATGCATTTAACATTGCTCCACCATTTTCCAAGTGAACTGATGCAAAAATATCTTTATTAGAACAGGAAATTAAGCTGAACTAACTTGAGGTCAACAATGTTTCTCTTAGCTTTAAGGGAGCAAAGATTTTAGTCCAGATGCAAAAAGTGAGTATATTAGATTTTCACTTTGCATCAGCCCTTACACGATATTCTTGAATTGCCAAAATGAGGTACCATGTTACATGGGCTGTCACACAACATGACTCGGAGTGGAAAATAACATTTGCTCTAACGCCGCCATTTTTTCTCACTCGGCTATGGGTTTCGCAGGGGATCAATTCAGATATCCTGTGCATTACAGTAATCAGATATTTTAATTCAGGACATCCAAATCCAGACAAAAACCCTGTGCACTCTCATTTCAACCAAGCAGAGTAAACTTCTTATACAAACTACTCTTCAATATTGTGTTGTTGTTTTTTAATCAATTGCTATGTTCTACCACAGAACTGGCTGCAGCTGATTAAAGGCACTTGATCAAAACAAAGTAGCAATATTCTTCTCCTTCTGAGGGCTTTTCTACAAGAGGCGTTTACCCCACTGCTTTTCCGAGTCTTCTTCTTCCATTTTCTTTACTGGGGTAAAGAGTTCCTCATTTACACATGGGTCACATGGGTTTTTTTCTGGGTTTTTTTCTTTCTCTGCCTTCCTGCATGCGGTATTACACAGCCACAAGGTGGCGCTGTGGTATAGCACAATTCTGGAAATATGCAGGCTTCTTGTAGCGCGATTTAGCATTGTAGCTAAATAATACCTCATCATTATCCTCGCTCTAAAAAAAGCTTCGAAAATGGCTGCAATACATGGGAGATGCCCTGGAGGAGGATGACGTTGTGTAAAGGACTGGCCAACTTCCGTGAGTGAAGGATCATGAGCGCACTATAAATGCCTCGTGTAGAAAAGCCCTGAGATGTGGAATGGAATCCCTTCTGAGGGTCCAGCTACAGCTTACGTTAAATAATGGGCCACACAGGCTTACTTTAGAGCGGAGGTGCTCTCCTCTTTCAGGAGGTGCTCTCCTCTTTGAACCTCTTTCAGCCCAAGGGTTGAATTCAATTATGGAGAAGCTCTCAGGAGCTGCACTCCAGTGACGGGCAGGGCCAAAGGCAAAAGGACAGGGCCAAAAATACCAGTATATTTTAGTTTAACTAAGAGGGCAATCCTATGGTCCCTGGGTAAGCATCCCAGGGACCATAGGATTGTCCGGATTCCACCTTCCGATGTCAGAGACAGCGCTCTGATCTCAGAGAAGGGGGAGTCAGAGATCCGACCCGCCTCCCCAACCCTCTTGCAGCCTGAGCAGAAAGAACCATGCTGGCTGCCCTCCTAGGTTGGAAAACTGACTTCAGAGAAGGAGCAAAGGGGATGTTCTGGTGGGCGGGGAAGGCAGGAGACCGAAGAGGCCAGCATACGAATTATCCTGAGCCTCTTCCAGCCTCCTTCCCTTCCCCTCCATGGATTTAAGGGGCTCCCATTTCTAGCATCTGGGAACTGGACCACACTGGAGTCCCACTCCCAACTTATGTATTTAAATATACTTAGGCCCTCACTTTATATCATACAAGGCAGCTTACTTACTCATTCTTCTCAACATCCAAGATGAAGTTTCTTCCTTCAGCTGTTATCTTTACTTCTGCTTTGAGAGGATGCTGTATATAACATAGAACCCAAGAGTTACACACACAAAGATACACCAGGAAGGATCACATGATCATATCTCAGCTTAATAAGCCAAATAGAAACATGTGGGCATGCACACGGCCCCTTCACTCATCCCTTTGAAGCAGGAGTGAGCAAACTAGAAATTCTTTCATTAACTATAGTTTCCAATTTTGTCCAAACCAGGAAACTGAACAGCTTTGGAGCAAGCCAACTTCAAACCACAATTTCATATCCTGGCTTGTTCCAAACCAGGAATGGGCAACTTGTGATCTTCCAGATGTTTTGGCCTACAACTCCCACCATCACTCACCATTGGCTATGTTGGCTAGGGCTGATGGGAGCTATAGGCTGAAGCATCTGGAGAGCCACAAGTTGCCCACCCTGGAGTTAACCATAGTTTCCTGGTTGGAGTGAAATGGGAAACTATGGTTAGTGGGAGACTTCCTGGTTTGTTTGTTCCTGCTGCAAAGGGAGGAGTGGATGGGCCAAGAAGCTATGGAGTCTATATACTTGTCTAGTTTCCTGGCAAAAACTATTTTTAACCCTTTCTAAATCCCGCTTTAAAATAGAGTTTTACTTTTGACAGCTGTAAAAAATGACTACTCCAGTAAATGGGGTGGCTCGCATTTTTACATGTTCCCAAGGTAGTAGAATCTCAGGAATAAGTGCAAAAGTGAGGGCAACCTTAGGACACATGAGTCCAAAAAACCTCCCAACAACACAAGGATCTTGCTGTGAAGGGGGTGAACGAGCTGCCACTCCACTTTCACGAGCTAAGATCACTCACACCGTTGGTTACATTTGACAGCTTGCCTTTAGGCAGCTGTCAAATGGAACCAAAGGGGAAAATAAACTTACCTGCAGCCTCTGTGGGGCAACCACAGGCAGCCCCTCCAAGGTGCTTCTGGAGCACTTTGAAGGGACTATCCGTAGCTGTCAAAACGGGGATAGCGAAAGCAGACTTGACAGCCGGCTTTCGCAATCTCCAGAGGAAAAAAAGAAAAGTGAAAAAAGCCACAGCTCTCCTGAAACAGCTTGTGGCAGGAAGGGGGGAAAGCCAGTGCCAGCTGCCCCCAAGTGCTGCTTCAGCGGTCACCCAGGAGCCCCTGGGCAAGAGTGGCAAGGGGTTTTTGCCATTCTTGCCCAGTGGCTCAGTAGCCAATTCTATAATGTACCCATGATGATACAGAGCTATGGCTTGTCAGGGTGGCTTGTTGCCCTGAAACAAGCCACCCTGCGGGAATTGGTCTGGGTTCGCCTGACATGACAAACCACTGTGGAGTACGAACCCAGAAAACACATTTCTGAAGCTAACAGTGATAAACCCTGTAATAAAATTCACCCCCTGCTCTCCAGCACAGCTGACTGAATGCATTAGTTGAAGGTAAAAGGGAAGCTTAGTGCGACATCTGTCAGTCAAGACTCTACTACCAAAGACCGATTCAAAGAACAAGCAAAATAGAATAGTGGTTTGCAATACAACAAAGCTTAAGAATCACTGGTTTATTGGGAAAGATGCAACCCCCAATGCCACCCATCTAGTCTTCTGTAATAATTGACACATTTGATATGTCCCAAAGCATCTTCCAAATACCTTCAAATCTCCAGTGATATTGTTTGATCTAAAACCCTTCCCGCACTGCAATTACCATCAGGGGATTGTTAAGACATTTCACAGTATCAAAATTTGCATTTTTCAAAGTAATCTTTGCTCCTGTTGCCACCAGGATTTCCACAAATCTTCAAACTATCCTAACTCACCTGCCTTGTTGATTAATGGCATAATTACTAATCTGTTTTGAAAATACTGCCCCCCAAATGGCTTTATTTATTTTTTTACATTTTACCCCGCCTTTTTTCCTATAAGGAACTCAAGGCGGCTTACATAATCCTCATCCTCCTCTCCATTTTATCCTCACAACAACCCTGTGAGGTAGGTTAGGCTGAGAGGCAATGACTGGCCCAAAGTCACCCAGTGAGTTTCATGGCTGAGCGGGGACTAGAACCCGGATCTCCCGAGTCCCAGTCCAACACTCTCACCACTACGCCACCACTTTCTGTTGCCCATTTTTCTATTAATCTCACCAAAGATGGTTTACTTCATTGCTCAGTCAAACCTTTGAATCTTCTTAGTGACTTCTCTCAAGGTAATTTCCAATTCTCAAACGTATTGCATTTTTTTTTATAATTAATGGCATAATTACTAATCTGTTTTGAAAATACTGCCCCCCAAATGGCTTTATTTATTTTTTTACATTTTACCCCGCCTTTTTTCCTATAAGGAACTCAAGGCGGCTTACATAATCCTCATCCTCCTCTCCATTTTAAAATTCACCCCCTGCTCTCCAGCACAGCTGACTGAATGCATTAGTTGAAGGTAAAAGGGAAGCTTAGTGCGACATCTGTCAGTCAAGACTCTACTACCCAAGACCGATTCAAAGAACAAGCAAAATAGAATAGTGGTTTGCAATACAACAAAGCTTAAGAATCACTGGTTTATTGGGAAAGATGCAACCCCCAATGCCACCCATCTAGTCTTCTGTAATAATTGACACATTTGATATGTCCCAAAGCATCTTCCAAATACCTTCAAATCTCCAGTGATATTGTTTGATCTAAAACCCTTCCCGCACTGCAATTACCATCAGGGGATATTTCCTCTTAGAGTAGAGGAATGTAAGAAAAGTTGCAGAATAATATCTACACTTTTTGCAACAATACATGGGCATTCAACATAGGTGACTCATATAGACTACAACCTGTTTTACAAGGAAATTAAGATGTGGACAAGTTGCAATGCTTACTGGAAGCAGGTTCTGAAGAAGGAAAAAAACAGTCCTCTTGCTACAACTACGGATACTGATTGCCTCAGAAGAGGATGTTGGCTCTTCAGAATTATTCTTTGCGGTGGCTAAGAAGGCTACTAGCATGGCCCAATTAAAGGAAAGGCCATAAAAAAGAAAAGAAAAAAGTGTATGGGCATAAGTTGGGGGCATAGTTAGACCTGGGCCCATGGGACCCTGGCGCCAAAACTATTTCCCAAGGCCCCAGATCTATTCCCCAGAGCCCTGAGTGTCCATTGCTGCCAATGGAAAGTGTTTTGTTTAGCTTAATTGCTATGCAGGGGACAACTTTCAAGGGAGACTGCACCTGGGGAGGGGGAATTTTACTCTCCCATCTGCACATGCTGCATCACCCCCACCCCCAAACTATCTCTGCATGGCAATTAAGCTTAGAAAAAAGAGGGGGGAATGTTTTCCATTGGTTTGCCATGATCTTGGGCAGGGTGCAAGTTAAAATAAACACTTACATTATTTGAGATTGTTTGGATGAGAAGTTAATTGGCTGGCTTTGCCTCCTGTGAAATTTAAATAAATCCTCATAATCATTTATAAATTTGCATATGCAGATTTGTGTCTTATGGTCCAGGGGTCCAAACCCTTTAAGTTCCTAGCAACATCCCAAGCATAAAAGGGCAAGTAAGGGTTCAGACAACACGATAACCCACACTCAAGGGTGGAGTGTGGGTTGAGTGTGGGTTGTAATTGAACCATGGGTTGTCATGTCGTCTGAACCCAGCTACGCTAATAAGCCATGGCTTGTTAACCACAAACAACCCATGAAGAGAACCCATGGTTTGTTGTTCGGTTGTGAACTGTGGGTTGTTCACTGTGGTTTGTTATCTCAGCTCAGTTCAGTCAGCACGATAACCCACGTTTCAAGAACAACCCACACTCACTCAACCCATGAGTGTGGGTTATTGTGTTGTCTGAACCCAGTCACTTTCTCCTTCCCTCCTGCATGTGCAAGCCCTGGGCCAGCAACACATTGTTCAAAACATTGCTTGTTCTGTTCTTATTGTGCTTCCGATTGCCTGCGGCAAATCTCACAAGATCTGGACAATAGGTACATAAAAACAGAGAAATATATTTCCATAAATATCCTCAAGCATGATGTACAATTTCCATTTTCCCCTCATGATCATGAGGTTGCAGCCTGGGCTGGAGCCCCCTGGATCTCCAGGCCCTTGTAAAGTGTACCCCCCACCATGCTTGTGTCCTGTTTGTAGCTAATGCACAGGAAGAGACTCGAGAGATGTGGGTTTAGTTCCCAGCTTGAGAGTTCCCTGTGTAACCTCCTTGTTGGGCAATCTATTTGCTCACTTTGTAACCACAAAAAGTTATGAAATAACAACACTCTCTAAGTTCATGTCAAAGAAGGCCTACCACATCTTTCTTAGTCCTCAACCCAGCAAGGGATCTGACAGCCAGTGAACCATAAAACTGGCCCCTTCCCATACCTTTTGATCAAAAGCATATTGCTTCACAATACACACACAGGAATGAAACTATATATATACTTGCTTTGATTGTGTTTCTTGTACTTCACACCTGTCTGGTCACTGGTGTTTCCACACAGTCAAAAAAAAAAGAGAAGCCCAATAACAACAACTGAATTATCTCCTCAGACAATTCTGCTGCACATTTGTAGCATTTCTTTTTCGGTAGGAAATAACTGTGTTGGGGTTGGAGAAACTCCTGCTGTTGGCCTGAGGGCTGGAGCAGGTGGAAGACTAACAGCAGTATCAACTGTACCCAACATCTGGTTCACACAATCAGATTCCTGTATATACAAGTGGGGAAGCCTGAGCCAGAGTGGAGACACACATGGAGACAGCTGGCAGACATTTCCGCACTCGCAGCTGCAGTTTTTCCAGCTGCCGCAGTCTCAAAGAACCGCTGTCACTGTGTGCAGGCCAGTTCGCAGTCAGGTCTCCTTATGTGATTACACGGCCAAGAAGGGGCCATGGATGCTCTACTATGGGAAATGATGTGAACCGCTCCCAATCCTTTTCGGAACCAGTGTGATCTTCTCAAGGGTGAGGCATGGATTTGAATCCCATTTTGGCCAGGGAGTCAACTAGATGGCCTTAGGCAAGCGGCACAGTCTCAGCCTCACTATTACTTGCCCATCTTTGCAGTATGAATGACAGTGGCCTGCCTCACAGGGTGGGGATGAGGGCTCCATGCCAAAAGCACTTCTTCACCAGAAGTGTCAAATGAGAGCTTGCAGCTGCCACTTTGTTAAGTGTTTTCATCAATGACCGTAGGTGAATCTAAGGACTGTGGAGCGGCCACTTATGGGAGTAGGGTGGCCACTTATGTATCACCAAAAAGGAGGACAAAAGGAGGCCAGCAATTTGCAATACATTTGCATACGCCAATCTAGATGCATAAATGCACATTTAGAGATACTGTAATTGACACAGAAATACAATGCATCTCACCATGGTGAGGAAGATTGACCAGCTGACCAGTCTGCTAACCCTGGGTGGGCAGTCTGCTAACCCTGCTCGGTCTACTGTCTGCTAACCCTGGGTGGGCAGCTTCAAGGCCCCTGCTGCTGTCTTTCCCTTCTTATGGCTCTTCGACTTTAAACCAGACTTAGTCTGGGCAGCCCATCAAATAGAGGACACCTTCAAATAAAGAACTGGCCTCCGACAGCTCTTCAAATAGAGGACTGTCCTCTGTAAAGTAAGACAGCTGGCCACCCTAAGCAAGAGGCACCAAGAAGAAAGTCACACAAAAGACACATCATACAAAAAAGGACAGCCAGTTCTAAAAACATTCTGCCTTAACGGTACGTAAGAGTGCACCCATGCCAGAGCCACATCACAAAGCATGACAACATGCTGGTGACACCAACAGATACGCTAGAACAAATGTTTAGGATCCAAAGACTGTTTTTTTCTGGAAACACAACAAAAGGAAATAAATACCCAAATACCAAAATACCATGCTGGAATCATTCTTTAGCTTTAATGCTCTTGCCAGGTGCCAATTCAAAAGACCACAGAACATCTTCACATGCACCCTCATGGGTTTATGACCTTCACCATATCTAGCTCAGGCAGATTTTAAAGGTACTTATCTGCCAGCCACCAACTGCTAAATCATTCCCACCAGTGATCAGATCAGGAGGATAACAGTTATCTGTTATCTGAAAGGGATGAGAAAGCACAAACCTTTGCTGTCATTGGAGTAAGCACCCTACCTTATCATTGCCAGAGCTTCCATCTGCTCTCCACTGAGGTCTTATGATTTCACGGTGTACCTGGGAGTGGACTGCATCCTTTGTTCCTGGAGAAACATAAGCAACTGTTCAAAACCCCAATTACGAACTCTGAAAAAGTCATCAGAGAAAAGTTGCACAAAAGCCAGTAACATCTGATTCATTTAGCCACCAAGCCTCCTTACTGCCAATTGTAGCATCCCTTATTTCAAGAGTAGAATCTTCAAACACTTTTCAATTTATTTATTTATTTATTTATTATATTTATACCCCGCCTTTTTCCTGCAAGGAACCCAAGGCGGCTTACATAATCCTCCTCCTCCACTCCTCCATTTTATCCTCACAACAACCCTGTGAGGTAGGTTAGGCTGAGAGTCAGTGACTGGCCCAAAGTCACCCAGTGAGCTTCATGGCCGAGCGGGGACTAGAACCCGGATCTCCCAAGTCCCAGTCCAACACTCTCACCACCACACCACACTGGCTTTCAAGTGTTCCATCTTCTTTTTCGCAAGACAAAGGGCGTGTTCGCACAACACAAGAACCGTGGGGGAGCAGAAGTCCCCCGTGGTTCCCGTGTTGTGTGAACGCCAATCGGGGGTGCCCCCGCGGGACGGCCGCGCACGGGACGCACGCAAAGTGACCATGGGCGGTAGAGGGGTAAGCCCCTACCGCACGTGGCCACCCTGCTGTGCGAACAGCGGGCGGCCGTCCCGTGGGGGCTGCACAGAGGGGGCTGCACAGAGGCGGCAGCCCAGAGCAGCCAGAGCTGCTGCCACTCCAGCCTGTAGGGGCAAACGGCCCCTCTGGGCATCCTGGGGCCCCGCCCCCCAGTGCTGGGAGGCCCTCACTGCGGTGCGGGGACTGCCGGCTCTACCAGGGTCCACCCACACGCATGGGGCGCAGGTCGTCTGCGGCGCCCCACCGGACCCCGCAGATCGCCCCATGGTGTCTCCCCCGCCCGCAGCCTGGGTCGTGAGAACCGGCCCAAAATCATTTTGTCAATGTGGGGGCATTCAGCAATCATTTGCCAGAACAAACACACACATAAATGATTTGCCAGAACAAACACACACACACAAATGAAATAACACACAGTGTCCATAGAATATCTTATAAGAAAAGAAAGTGGGGGAATCAAATAATGCAATATCATTTATTTATTTATTTATTTATTTATTATATTTATACCCTGCCTATTTTCCTGCAAGGAACCCAAAGCGGCTTACATAATCCTCCTCCTCCTCTCCATTTTATCCTCACAGCAACCCTGTGAGGTAGGTTAGGCTGAGAGTCAGTGACTGGCCCAAAGTCACCCAGTGAGTTTCATGGCCGAGCGGGGACTAGAACCCGGATCTCCCGAGTCCCAGTCCAACACTCTCACCACTACGCCACACTGGCTCTCTAGGGATCAGATAATAATTCAGAAAATCAACAGAATAAAGTTTTATTTCGGTACAGTTAAACTGACACCTGAGAATGGTCATCTTCCAGACACGCGAGACTAAGGCTGAGATGAATTTTTGTGACCCCCACACAAAGCATCAACTTTTTCACATCATTTCACTCAGGTTCATTGCCCTCTTTGCTACTGCTTCGGCACATTTTTTTTTTTAAAGAGGATTCCTCTTCTTCCTGGCTAGGTCCAGCCACAAACCAATCAGACCCACCTATGTGACAATATCACATCATCATCAAATCTGGCCCTAGTAGGTATGTAATAGCACCCCTGCTGTGACAAGTTTGCAATTTACTTTGAGGATAAAGTTGCTCAAATTTACCATATTCTTGATGCTTTCTTTGGTACAGCTCCTGTGGAGGTATTCAAAACACCATCCAGTCCAATTATATGGGCTCACTTACAGCTGATGCAGCCTGAGAATGTGGACAAAGCGCTTGAAAGGGTACAACTGGCACAGAAAACTGTGGTTTCAAAGGAGTTGTTTAGTGTTTTGGTGCTCAGGCCCCACCTCTGCCTTGTAATCAGTCTGGGCAGGTTACTTGTCCTTTATGACTAGCCACTCTACTCATGGCAGCCATTTTGTGGTGGTGCCCAGGACAGTTTCTCAAATTGCCACATGTGCTCACAGGCCCAAAAAGGTTGCCTACCCCTCCTGAAGGCTCCTCCTCCCTCAACTGTCACCACCAGCAGCCATTCCAGCAGGCTGAGAGGAGGGAGATGAGAGGGAGCGCAGGGCCATTCCACCAGCCCTGCCAGGAGTATTCATTAATATTCCCCCTTCTTCCCTCCCCATTCCTTTTCCCTTGTGTGTCGTGTCTTTTTAGATTGTAAGCCTGTGGGCAGGGACTGTCTTGTTAATTGTTGTAAACTGCCCAGAGAGCTTCGGCTATTGGCCGGTATAAAAATGAAATAAATAAATAAATAAATAGATGGAGAGTAGTAATGGAGAGCCATTATCCAAGCTCTGTGTTGTTGCATGGAATGTGATCGGCAGTGTTTCTACAAGTCACCACTTACTGGAAGGCCTTATCCAGGGATTTTTTTTAGTGTGCACCTAGACACAAAATGTGCAGTTCCAAAAGAGCATTTGTGCAGTTCAAAATTCAACCAATGCAAAAGATGTACAGTAATGCCTTGGATTGCAAGCATAATTCATTCAGGAACCGTGCTTGTAATCCAAAACACTTTTATATCAAAGCAAGTCTCTGGCAGGCGTGAGCGGGGCCGATTCCGGCCCGCTATGCCCACTCGAGGCGAGCAGTTACATCCCTACGACTACTTGTCTTGCAAGACCTTGCTTGTTTATCAAGTCAAATTTTTTCAAAAAGTTTTGCTTGTCTTGCAAAACACTCTCAGACCAAGTTACTTGCAATCCAAGGTATTACTATATTAAGTTAGCCCATCAAAGTGACTGATAACAACGTGAAAAATAAAGTGAACCTCCAGAACCCCAAATACTGATCAAGCAACCCCATTTCTCCTTCCCCTCCCTATATGAAGAACTAGCATATAGATGCCAACTACAAATGGATACTGATTTGGATATTTGATCTGATTTTGTTGAAGCCTATGTATAATTGCTAGAATGTTGTATGCATTTCATACAAACCCATGTACGTATCTTAAAAAATGGGGGGGGGGAATAAAAAACAGTAACAAAAAATGTGGGTGCCCATGGGCACCATATTGGCAATCCCTTTATGGGCACAATGGCACCCATGGGCCCTGCATTGGGGACCCCTGCAATATGACATTCTCAACAGGGACTGCTGTGTTTGTACATTGTACCCCATGGTACTTAGTTTCTTCTATATCCCCATCACTCACTCCAAATAAAGTTTTGTTGGACTTCATAATGCCTCAAGTGAAGCCTGAATCTAATGCTCTTCTAAGGATTTTCTGCCACTCTTGTGTAGGCTTCTAAATGTCATGGAATGTACTCTGAGTAACAAAGCAATTGTGCGCACACACCCAACAAAACCCCATCATAAGCACTGAGAGTGTTTTATGATCCTGTGCTGATCCTTGAGGAGGACTGATGCTGGTTGTGAGCCATTCCACTGATTTAACTTAAATGCAAATGTGCCCATGCCCTCATTCTTGAAATTAAGAATGCACTCCTAGACATGTCAACACAGAAATAAGCTTCACTGAGCCAATGGGACTTATTCCCAGCTAGTGTGTATAGCAGTCTTCCCCAACTTGGTGCTTGCCAGATGTGTTGGACTGCAACTTCCATTAGCCCCAGCCAGTATGGCCAACATTCATGAATGGCGGGAGCTGTAGTCCAACTCATCTGGCAGGCACCAGGTTGGGGAAGGCTGGCATATACAATTGTCATCTAAGAGGATCTACATCGAACACAATGGCCATTGGTTGAGAAGAGGCTTATTCACTCATGCCAGCACATCAGTGAAAATGGTCCCTCTCAGAAAGAAGGCTCTTTTTGCTAACAGCTTGGAAATGGAGATGAATATAGGTTAAAGCCAAGCAAGAACCTCCACTACAGCCCATTGAGGATGCATGAAACCAGGACTCAGCCCCCAAATTGGTTTTTGATGCCGGGTTGTGGAATATGTGGGAAAAGAAATGTGTGTCTCTGAACATGTGGAAAGTGCCTTTGCCTCAACACTGATTAAACCATTGCCTGTCCACATATACGAAGGCTCACGGAGTAGGGCAGGTTGCATGGCTTGAACCCCAGTATATCTTGCTTTAGGAGCCAAGGACTGAAGCCACTTTCTTTCATTCTTTAGGCATTTATTATATTTATATCCCATTTTTCCTCCAAGGAGCTCAAGGCAGCATCCATTGAGACTCCATCCCTATTTCATAACCACAACATTCCTGCGAGGCAAGTTAGGCTGAGAGATTGCAACTAGCTCAAGGTCAGCCAGTGAGCTTCACATCAAGTGAGAATTTGAACCTGTGTCTCACTAGTTCTAAAATCCAACCTTTTAATCACTACACCTCTCTCTCTCTCACACACTCTCATGCATGGCATTATGATGGGTAGAGAGTTACAGGTCTCTATATTATTAGCCTACAATTAGAGGCTCCTGCATTTAGTCCAATTGTGGGGCTGCACCACTAATTACAGCTGCCATTCACTGGCCCTTCTGGTCCTGCTGACACTGGATTGCTGACACTGGGAAGGGGGACGACGACTTCAGCTGTATTTCTGAAACACTCCCCTGGGCTGGGCACACCTGTTGAACATCCTGTCATAAATATGTTGCTTCTCAATTCAAGCTCCTTTGCTAGCAGGACAACAACAACTACAATTATAAAAAGGAGACAGCGACTATTACGCTCCCCCCCCCTTCTCCTATTTCAGTGACTCCTATTTCAGTGGGGCTCCTTTTCCATGGCAGGTTTTATTTGGAGTGTCATAGGAGCTCTCCATGGTGTTGAACTCCATCCCCAAAATAGGTTCACCACCACGGAGCACCATGGATCGCTCCTATGAAGCTCCAAATAAAAGCTGCAAAACTTGTAATGGAAAAGGAGCCCCACCGAAATGCTGCAATCTTTCTGCCTCTCCAGGTTCCCACAGCAAAAGACATGGGCTTCCAATTAAGTACCCCATCCTTTAATAAAAAGGCAAATATTCTGTTTTAACACCCACAATATTTCCAGTCATATCCCCAGTTGCTACAGTCTGACGGCTCACATTACTCAGGCTGTGGCTATCTTTTTGCCCTTCATGTCCATCCTTTTTTTTCCTTTCCTTTCCTTTTTTTTTTTTGCCCTTCACAGATACAAACACTTACCTGTCCATCCTGATTCCTCAGCTGGAGCCTGTCTCAGCCAAAGCAAGAAGATGGAAATGGAATAAATCAATTCTCCTCCTGCAACACCGAGCATGATCCCTCCCACGGTTTGCTGGGAAGAGCTATTTCAGAGAGAGGTAGCCTTCATAATGACTTATTTTTGCTGCTGTTGCTGCTGCTTTCTGCAAGGGTGTGTGTGTGTGTGTGTGTTTCAAGTCACTTTAATTCACGAACGCTGATGTCCTGCATAAATTGGCTGATTGTTAGGGTACCACAAGACTATGGGTTTTTTTTGCCGCTTCAGACTAACCCGGCTAGCGGCTAGTCCGCTGGGATGTCACCCAGCCTCCTACTAAGACCGGCCTTCAAACCCCGCCCATTACGGAAGCCATCATATTCCAAGACAGATGTTGAGAGGGTGACGTCGTACATTATTTGACGTTGACCCTTTGAGAAGAATGCATCGCGGGAGCTGCTGCTGAGCAAGGCGTGTAGCGAATCCGTCTTAAAATACAGAAGAGCCGGCTACTCCCGTTATTCCTGGGGCGTCCGAACCTACGGCGCGGAGGTGGCGCGGTGATTGTCATCACACGTGGGGTTTATTTATGAAGGAGCCCCTTTGGAGATGCTTGCGTTTGTCCGATGAAAGGTAGCAACTCCCGTGGAGGGAATGGCCCACTTCATGGAATAAAGGCCAGGCATCGCGCGCGCACCTCCACGGCCTTGGAGGAGGTGAACGCGCGCCTCCGGCCGCCGAATCGCGCCGCCTTCGTAGCTTCCACGCGCGGGAGCTCCCGGCGCGAGGCGCCTCTCCCGTAGCGCATGCCCCGCGCCAGCAGCCTGTTCATTCGCCCTCTGCTGGCTGAAGCAGAAACGTGTGACGTTTACGGAGCGTGGTTGTCCCCAGCGTGGAGTCCATCCTGCCATCAGGGACATGTGCACCACCTGCTGATTTTCCGCAGTTTGTTTGTTTGCTTGCTTGCTTGCTTGCGGGGGTGCTAGCCTGCCTTTCCACTCAGAGTGGCGGGCTCGATATGTATAATAGAGAAAAGACACATTAAAATCGCAACAATACATTTAAGACTGCAGTCCTATTTTTTATTATTATTATTATTATTATTATTATTATTATTATTATTACATTACATTAATACCCCGCCTTTTTTCCACTTGCAAGGAACCCAAGGCGATTTACATAATCCTTCTCCTCCTCTCCATTTTACCTTCACAACAATTATATCCCACCTTTTTTTCCTGCAAGGAATTCAAGGCAGTTTACATAATCCCCCTCATCTCCATTTTATCCTTACAACAACCCTATGAGGTAGGTTAGGCTGACTGGTCCAAAGTCACCCAGTGAGCTTCAGGGCTGAGTGGGGATTAGAACCCCGGTCTTCCCAGTCCAACACTCTAACCACTATGTCACACTGGTGTATATACTTATCTGGCTGGGAGAAAGTCCCATTAAACTCGGCAAGGCGTACTACCTGTATAGGGTTGCATTGAAAAAGACTTAACACCAATACTGGGCGGGGGGGGAGGCAATGTGGTGCTTCTGGGCAGCAGTGCTCCCTCAGACACCTTTCTTTGTGCCTGCCAAAGTGCCCTCCCCCTCCCACTTAAAAAAAGTAAAATAACACAATTTCTTACTGGCAGCTGTGATGGTTGTGAAATAAGTTTCTGTTGATGCTGAAAACAGTTCAAAGAAGTTGTTTGGGTCTCAAACCCTACCTCTGCCTTATACTCAGTCTTTTGGGCAGGTTACTTGTCCTTTGCCACACCGCCCATGGGAGCTGTTTGGTGGTGATGCCCAGGACAGTTTCCTCAAATTGCCAAATGTGCCTACAGGCCCACATAGGTTGCCTAAGTTCCCCCAACCTATACATTTCTACTCAGAAGTAAGTACAACTAAGTTCAATGGAACTAACTCCTAGGTAAGTGTGATAGGATCGCACCCTAGAAGCATAGTAATTGAGTAAAAGCCAGTACAGTAATATCTTGGATTGCAAGCATAATTCGTTCCGGAACCATGCTTGTAATCCAAAACACTCTTATATCAAAGCAAGTCTCTGGCGGGTGTGAGCGGGGCCGATTTCAGCCCACTACGCCCACTCGAGGCGAGCGGTTACATCCCTACGGTAGTATTGCAAGACGTCGCTTGTTTATCAAGTCAAAATTTATTTTTAAAATTGCTTGTCTTGCAAAATGCTCTCAGACCAAGTTACTTGCAATCCAAGGTATTACTGTATAAGCTACATCATGTAGCTGTTAAAGGCAAAGGAGTCCTGCTTGGGGGGGGAGTGACAGTCAAGCCAGACAAACAGGACTCAGTTTCGTTCTAATTAATTGAAGCAGTTACTGCAAACTCAAAATCCCCCCTGCAAACTGTTTTCAATAGAAGGTGCAGGGCGCAAAATGGCAGGCTTGGAACCTGTATCCTAATTCCTGCCCAACAATAAACTCTGTGGTCCTGTGTTAATCAGTATTTCTCAGATGTGCAGCACAATCCTATATGCGTGGGGTTGTGTTCTATGGTTGCGTGAGTGGAAGGCCCCCTTAAACAGTGGCAGATCTCTCCGCACCATTTTGGGCAATTCCCCACTTGTAATGCAGCCATGTACAACACAGTCTGCTTCTCTGGCCCCATATACTGGAAGGCCAATATTAGCCTTATTGCCAGTGGAAAGCCATGCTACTAAATGATGGGATTATTCATTCATTCATTCATTCATTTTTGGGGTGTGCATATGAGTGCGTATGAACACACCTCCTGGGAAAGGTGGTGGTGATGGTGGTGAACAATGGAAAATGGCTTCTTTGACTGGTGGGACTTTCAAAATGGAACATTTAGTTGGGGGAAGGACTACTAACATGCCCATGCGACATTACAGGCAGCCACTATCCAGTAAGCGACTGAGATACTAACACAATTATCATCTGCCACAGCAAAATGAAGGAGACAGTTGTTCTACTGGAGGACTCCAGTAGAACCTGATGTTGTGATGTAAGTGCTGGGAAACTGTGTCAGTGCAATCCTATGCATGTGCGTTCAGAAGTAGGTGCGACTGTGTTCAGTGAGTTTTAGGACTGCAGGCCTGTGCACATCATCACCAACTGCACTGCTCAGAAAGACACGGGAATCTGAGCAACAGAAAAGCGAGTGCTTCCTGATGGCTGTGATGTCCCTAACACCATATGGTTGGGTGCAGACTAGCAGGGAAATTACTCAGAAGTAAGCCCATTGAGCTCAATGGGACTTACTCCCAGGTAAGTGAGCATAGGATTGCAGCCTACCTTAGTTGCACTTAGTTCCCCCCACTGAAATAAAAGGGTCCTAAGTTAAGCCATGACTCACTTTTCACATTGATTTCAATGGGACCTGAGTGCAACTAACTTAGTCTGGCTCCAACCAAGACTGTATGGTAAAGTTACCATACTGTGGTACATGCATGAAAAGGAAGGTCATATCCTGAAGCAAATCACACACTCCCGGTTCCTTTGGAGCTCTGATTATGATTCGAAATCATGAGTAGAAAAGGAACTAGATGAAAGGATGAAGGCCACAGTCCTAAGCATGGAATTGACTTCTACTGAAATCAATGGGACTTGCTTTCATGAATTAAAAAAAAAAAAAAATCAGAGGGGAAACCTATTTAGCTGTTTACTTTGAAAATGCTTTTGTGAAAATCTCAGGAGACTAAAAAAAATAGCAACCTCCTCCTTATTTGCTGTTCAGTCTCTTAAGAAGAATATTGCTCTCTTTTTCTCCATAAAGACCCCTCTGCATTCCTTTTGTGTAGACAAAGTGGCAGTGTGTGTATGAAAGCAACCAGGGAAAACATTCAAAAGAGCAGCAGCGTTTGCAGACGGTTATCTATTGTCCATTTGAGCTATCCCCAATAAATCAGAGGTGGAAAATGAAGAATTCCTTTGGAGGGAAAGTACATGAGCAGAAAATAATGACATTATTTCATTCTAAACTTCAGGAGCTCTCTTAATATACTGAGATTGTTATAAAGTATTAGCACGAAAAATAGGAAGATTGTACAGTATATCACCTATTACTGTGGTAGTGAATTATCAGTGGGAATAGCTTGTATACATTGAGGCTTTACGCTGAAGCTTCTGAATCCATTTTAGTCGGGGTTCAGGCTGGGTTTGACATGGAGACAGCCTTTGTTGCCCTGTATGATGAGCTGTGTTGGGAGAGGCAGGGGGAGTGTGATCCTGTTGATTCTCTTTGATCTCTCAGCAGCTTTTAATACCATTGACCATGGTATCCTTCCGAGCTGACTCCCTCAGTTGGGAGTATTACATTGCAGTGGTTTCGCACCTATCTTGATGGTCGGCTCCAGAAGGTGGCACTTGGGAGATATTCCTTGGCCATGTGGATTCTCCAGTATGGGGTCCACAGGAGTTGGTTTTGTCCCCCATGCTATTTGTCATGCCCACGCTGGAATCTTCCTCCTCCAAGGAAGACAGAGGGCTTGTTCGCATGACACGGGAATCGCAAGTCCCCCGCGGTTCCCGTGTCGTGTGCACGCCGACCGGGGGTGCCCCCGCGGGAGATGCTCGCAAAGTGACATGGTCGGTAGAGGAGTAAGCCCCTACCGCGCGTGGTCATCGTGCCGTCGGAACAGCGGGCGGCCATCCCGTGGGGTCCCCACAGAGACGGCAGCCCAGAGCGGCCGGAGCCGCCGCCGCTCCAGCCTGTAGGGGCAAACGGCCCCTCTGGGCATCCCGGGCCTCACCCCTTACCGCCGGGAGGCCCGCACTGCGGTGCGGGGACTACGGGGTCTGCCCACGCGCGCGGGGCGCCGGTCTTAGAGTCCCCAACAGGGGATGAAGCCTAGTTCCTGCCAGGGCCTGCACCGCAACAGGGGTCCGAGCCCATGGAGGAGCCTGCTGAGGTTCCGGCCACTCAGGAGAGGGGCACTCTGCCTCAGAGGAGGAGGCTGACTGAGCACGCCCCAAGTGCCAAGGAGTGGCAGTGCCAGGGGAGGCAGGCCCAACTCAAGGAACCTCATTGAAATGCCAGGCTGCAGCAGAGGTCTACTTGGGAGGAAAGGGGTTCCTCATGAGTAGGGCTCTGACCAGAGAGTTCTAATAGCCTTCAGTGTCTGCCTAGCCAGTGCTGGGAACAACACTATTCTTCCTGCTCCAGTGTTTTCTACCTTGTCTCCTGGACCTTGCCCTGTGGTTGATGCTCTGTGCTACGGACCCTCTGACACCTTGACTCTGCCACTGCACTGTGTAACATATTGCACTGCGTAACTGTGTTCTGACCTTTGCCTGCTATGTCAGCTGCTCCTGCCTTGGCCCGACCCCATGAATCTGACTGATTGCCTGTGCTTTGACCTTTGCCCGCTATCTTGATCACTCCTGCCTTAGCCTGAACCCCACTGGACTGAAATCTGTGTACTCAAACATTGGCCTGCTTCATTACCTTGCTTCTTGGTTAGCCCTTCACTCAGAGTCTGCTGCAGCAGGGCAGTATTTAACATCTACCATTGAGTGGGGTCATCAGGAGTTAAGGAGTGGGTTGTTGTCATCAATGTGCTGATGGCACACAGCTCTATTTCTCTTTTTCATCTTCATCAGGGCAGTGGATGTGCTAAATTGGTGCTTGGCTGTGACAGTGGACTGGATGAAGGAAAACTGAAGCTCAATTCAGACAAGACTGGGATACTGTTAGTGGGTGGTTCTTCTGACCAGATTGAGGGTGTTCATCCTGTTCTGGATGGGATTGCATTCCCTCTGAAGGAGCAGGTTAGTAGCTTGGGGGTTCTCCTGGTTGTGCAAACTGCAGTGGCCAGATTGATAACAGGGAGCAGAAGGTCTGAGCACATAACACTGATTCTCACCTGCTTGCCCTGGCTGCCTATATGTTTTCAAGCCCAATTCAAGGTGCTAGTTTTAACCTATAAAGCTCTATGTCTTGGGGCAGACCTGATGGTTTGGAGGATGGCAACAAGGGCATTTTCAGTGGTGGTCCCCCAACTGTGGAATGCTCTCCCCAATGAGGCCTACTTGATGCCAGCATTGTCATATTTTTGCTGCCAGGTTAAGAGACATGAGCTGTTTAATGCATCATTCTAATTGTTTGTGGTGGTTATTGATGTTTTAATTGTTTTATGGCAGCTTTTCCCAATCTGGTACCCTCCAGAGGTGTTGGACTACAACTCCATCACATTCTTGATAATTGGTAATGCTGGCTGGGGCTGATGGGAGTTGAAGTCCAAAACATCTGGGAGGCACCAGATTGGGGGCTGTTTTATGGGATGGTTGTACTTTTGTGGATAATTGTTCTAGCTGTTTTAAATTATACATTTTAATTCTGTTGTTTTAATTCTGTTGTAAGTCACTTTGAGTCTTTCTTTTTTTGCAAAGTGCATCTAAAGCAATAATAATAATAATAATAATAATAATAATAATAATAATGCCATAGGGTGTACCTCTTGAAATTGTATGGTGTTTTGCCCCCACTGTTTACAACTGTTCCCGCTGTACCAATATGTATCTTTACATGTAGCCGCCTTGAGTGCCATTTTTGGGCAGAAAGGCAGAATATAGAAATAAATAAATAAATGTACATGTACACTTCATATACATACTAAATCTCATAGCCTTTCAGTGCCACCAGCATCTTCTTTGCTTTGGGTAAAATAATGTTCTTCTGGCAGCTTGTGAGTTATTCTTTTTAATGGAAAACATCATCTGGCACCTCATGGTTTAGGCTTTGTGTCTCTAGTAATAAGATTCATGATGATTAACATTCTCCTTGATTATGCAAAATGGAGCTTTTGGTCTCTAGGCTGCTGCGTAGCCTGGAACTTCATGGTGGACAACATGGTCCTGATTATTTGTCTTCGATGGCCAACAGCTGCTTCAAACCACTAGAATATGCGTGACACCCTGTCTGCCAGCTGGGTGTGAGGGATGTCTGAGAAACAATATTTGCCATTTGAATGTGGTCTGAAGGGAGAAAAACAGTACTAGGGTTGGATCCAGACAACTGTGGAAGTGGACTTCCCTGCCCCATCCTTCCCATGGCAGCTCCTCCATCCTCCTGAAAATGCTACACCAAGGCTCTCCAACCTTGGGCTCTCCAGATGTTGCTGGCCTACAGCTCCCAGCATACTCAGCCAGCACGTCTAATGGCAAGGGATTCTGGGAGCTGTAGTCCAGCAACATCTGGGGACCCAAGATTGGAGAGCTCTGTGCTACACAGGGAGTCAGGAGACCCTCCTGAATGGGGTGAGCTGTGGTGTGCAGGGAGGGGGATCCTTTTAAAATAGGTTTTTTGACAGGGCTTATCAGGGTTTTTTTGGACAGTGACATATACATATCGTGCCTTATAGGGCTTATTTGTTGACTAGTTCTAAATTCTGGTCTTTTCCACTTAGATTAGATTATCCATCTTGGTCAGTTTTGGAATCCTTATGTCGGGATCCTCTCTCCAAATGGATGGCATTAGGGTTTTGCTACCCTAAAACAGATAGGGTGCCTCCTACAATTACGGCAGTTAGAGAGGTGTGGCGTATTAGAGCTCGCATTTATTGATTTGGCTAAGGCCTTTGATGCTGTAGACCGAACGGCTCTCTGGACCATCCTTATGAAAGTTGGATGCCCCAATAAATTTGTGAATGTCTTGCGACTTCTCCATGACAACATGACGGCAACGGTTTTGGACAACAACGGCTCTCATGGTGCTCCATTTAAAGTGGGATCAGGTGTTAAACAGGGATGTGTTATCACCCCAACATTATTTGCTATTTTCATCGTTATGATTCTACATCTTGTCAAGGGGAAACTTCCCACTGGTGTGGGAATTATATATCGAACAGATGGAAAGCTTTTTAATCTCAGCAGGCTGAAAGCAAAAAGTAAGGTAATTACAACCTCCGTTGTGGAACTTCAGTATGCTGATGATAATGTGGTCTCTGCACATTCAGAGGATGATCTCCAAACTATCCTAAATGCTTTTGCAGAAGCATATGAAAAACTTGATCTCTCACTTAATATAAAAAAAACCAAAGTGCTTTATCAGCAAGTGCTTCATCAGCAAGTGCAAGTTAACCCTTTGCTGATGCCCAGGGATGGGGACTCGGACTCAAGGACTCAACTCGTGAGTCGGACTGAGTCCCCCCTCTGACTCGAGTTGGACTCGAGTCCCATTATTTTTAATGGGACTCGAGACTCGACTCGGGACTCGAGACCAAGGACTCGTCAACATCCCTGGGCTATGCCAGAAGGAGTGGAGAGGAGCGCGATTACCCGTGAAGAGCGCATGGAAGCGAGGCACACCGCTGCTCGGCCACTATGGACAGCTACCAGGAGCACAGCCGCAACAATGTGTTGAGATTTATTTTGATTGATGTGTTGTTGTGGGGGGTTAGGGTTAGGGTCAGACATTTTGGGTTTGGCTGCCTCTGCCTGCCTGTTTGGGGTTCCCAGCCTCCTCTGCCTGCCTGGTCTCTTCTTGACCAGTTCAACAGTTGAATTGTCCAAGACAAAGGGCACTGCCTGTCTGCCTGTTTGGAGTTCCCTACCTCCTCTGCCTGCCTGGTCTCTTCTTAAGCAGTTCCACAGTTTGAATTGTCTAAGACAAAGGCCTCTGCCTGCCTGCTTTGGGGTTCCCTGCCTCCTCTGCCTGCCTGGTTATTTTGGGTTTGTCTGCCTGGTCTATTCTTGCCAAAATCAGTTGCAGCATTTTGAAATAAAAAGGCACACTTGTGCCTAGAATTTATTTAAGCCACACATCTGAAGTAGCCTTATTTTGTTGGGGGAAAACCCCATTGATTTTAATAGGGACTCGTGGAGTCACTTTTGGAAGGGACTCGTGACTCACCATTTTGGACCAAGGACTTGAACTCGGACTCGAGACTCGGGTCCAAAGACTTGTGACTCGACTCGTGACTCGAGACCAAGGACTCTTCAATATCCCTGGTGATGCCATCTATCCAGCTTGGCAGGGCAATACTGGAAAATGTCGATCATTTTCTCTATCTTGGCAGCTATCTTTCTGTTACAGCTAACATTGACACTGAAATTTATTTATTTATTTATTTATTTTATTTATACCCCGCCTTTTTTCCTGCAAGGGACCCAAGGCGGCTTACATAATCCAGCATCGTTTGAGCTCTGCAAGTGCCGCATTTTCTCAAATGAAACATAGAGTGTTCAAGGATCGGGATATCTGTAGGGAGACCAAAGCGCTGGTTTATAAAGCCATTGTATTACCAACTTTATTGTATGCCTGTGAAACATGGACTATCTATAAACGTCACTTCCACCTCCTTGAAAGATTTCATCAACGTTGCCTCCGGAAAATCCTGCGAATTACTTGAGAAGATAGGCGAATAAATGTCAGTGTACTGGAAGAAGCAAAGACTACTAGCGTTGAAAAAATGATCCTTCAACGCCAATTTCAATGGACCGGTCATCTTGTTCGAATGCCTGACTGCCGTCTCCCAAAGCAGTTACTTTATTCCCAACTCAAGGATGGAAAGCGGAATATCGGTGGTCAGTATAAGAGGTTTAAAGATGTTCTTAAGGCTAATCTTAAAAAATGCAATATAAACATCAAAAACTGGGAAACTCTGGCCCATGAATGATCTGCGGCTCCCCGCCGGACCCCGCGGATGGCCCCGTGGTGCCTCCCCCGCCCGCAGCCTGGGTCGTGCGAACTGGCCCCATGTCTCACACTAGCGGTATATTCATGTGTTTGTTCACACCGTGGGCCAGTTCACACGACCCAGGCTGCCGGTGGGGGAGGAACCACGGGGCCGTCTGCGGGGTCCGGAGGGGCGCCGTACACGACCGGCGCCCCGCGCGTGTGGGCAGACCCCGTAGTCCCCGCACCGCAGTTTGGGCCTCCCGGCACTAGGGGGTGGGGCCCCGGGCTGCCCAGAGGGGCCGTTTGCCCCTACAGGCTGGAGCAGCGGCGGCTCCGGCTGCTCTGGGCTGTCGTCTCTGTGGGGACCCCGCAGGACGGCCGCCCGCTGTTCGGACGGCACGGTGACCACACACGGTAGGGGCTTACCCCTCTACCGACCATGGTCACTTTGCGTGCGTCCCGCCCGCGGCTATCCCGCGGGCGGGACACGGGAACCGCGGGGGACTTTGCGGTTCCCATGTCGTGCGAACAAGCCCTCTATCTATGCTCATTAAGATGGTTGTGAGAATCTAGCCCCGTTCAGCCATTCTCATTATGTGTAAACTCTACACATGTGGAAGCAGGGATCTCACTACCTCCATCCCCTCCCTTGCCATTCTCATCACTTTCCATATGTGAAGGGTGACTGTCTGCAGAGGACAGCCTCCTCTATCTGTTGAAGTTCTCCCTGAGATTTTAGAATGCCGATTCCTGAAATGACATCATGATTACTATTAGTTAAGTATTTATAATTCAATTTATCATACAGGTCAACTTACAAGAAAGCAGATTCAAATACATTGGGAAGAGGGTTGGATTGTCAACACTATAATTATAAATTTCCTTTTCAAAAACTAGGGAAATAAAATTATCAAAAACCCTGCCCGTTTAAGACCAGAGTTAAGGCTATCTCATATTGGCTTGAGCTCCACAAAACCAGGAAACTGGAAGCTAAGACTGATACCTTAACTGATGTGCCCCATGAACAGTGCTGATGTCATGCAATGTCACAAATTGTGCTTGCTTACAAGTTACCGTCCTTCCATGCACCCACACTTTTCCTGTCAGCAAAGATACCCATGTTGTCCTGGTCCTGTATTGCCTTATGAAGCATCTAGCCTTACTGCTAGAAGAGGACTTTCTATCACTGTGTATCCCATCCTGCCAGTTACTGCTGTAAGCAACAAACTGGAATGGGTCAGCTCACAGGAGGATTCCTCTAGCAAAGCAGTAAGGCTCAGATGCTTCATAGGACAATACAGGACCACCTTTGCTTGTCCCAGACACCCCATCTGTATTTGGGCCTGAAAGACCATGGAAAAGTGTGGGTGCATGGAGGGTAACTTGTAAGCAAGCACAATTTGTGACATTGCACAACATCATCACTGATCAAGGGGTACATCAGTTAAAGCATCAGCCTTGGCTTCCAATTTCCTGGCTTTGTGGAGCCTGAGCCAACATGAGATAGCCTTAACTCTGATCTTAAACCGGCAGGTTTGTTGATAATTGAATAGTAATTTTAGAGTTGAAAGTGGTTGGTAAAAAGCACAGGTCCTTAATTTCCTTATTCGTGGTGTATACATTCATACCATTGGTGTCTGTCATAAATGGATTTTGCTGGTTTTGTACTTCTTCAAGAATCTGCGAAAGAAATCTGTTTGATCAGGGGCAAGAACAGAGACAAAAGAAGCAAATGTGAACACCACACAGAGGCCTAGATGATTAGGCTGCTTTCAACTGTCTTAAAAACTGTCTCTAAGAGCAGTACTTCAAGGTATCCAGATGAGGCTTGTTGTACAATTGCCCTGCCTCACAGAATTTTATACAGGACCCCAGATGACATTGCCTTCCATTTGTAACCCTCCCGTTTTCCCACCACTTCTTCCATCTTTTTTCCTGCCACAGAAAGTTCATTATGGAGGGAAAGATGGAATAGCTGCACAAGGGCTTTAGATTGGTAGTGCTAAGAACCATCCATCTGGAAGCACCCTCAAGTGGTAGAGCTCACGCTTGGCATGCAGAAGGTCCATGGTTCAATCCTGGAATCTCTAGGTAGGGCTGGGGAAGTGTCTGAAACTCTGGAGAGCCACTGCCAGTCAGTGTAGACAATACTAAAGGCTAGATGAACCAAACTCAGAATAAGGCTTCTTAAGTTCTTCCTATGCCAGGAAAAGCTTCATTTGCTAGATTTCTATGTTACGTTGCTGCTAAATGTACAGGAGCAGGGCCACTTAATTCTTGGTAACCCTAGCATGGAGAATCCTGTTTATCTTGCTGGATCATAATGAGACCATTAAAAACAAAACAAAAACTGTTCCTCGAGAGGAACAGTAAGCAGAATAATGCTCATGAAAGCGAACAAAAAAGACTGGTAGTGAATGGCAAGGGAGGGGATGGAGGTAGTGAGGAGGGAATGGTCAGAAGCATCTCAAAAGGTATCTAACTAATGCCAAGCTAGAACAAGGAGAACTTTTAAAAATGACCCTTTGGTAATCATAGTTCAGACATACTGCCAAACTGTGTCAAAGCCTTGGGCTCACAAACTCTCTCATTTCCTTCCTTTCCCTATGATTCCTTCAGTCTTTTTTGTTTTGTTTTTTGTTAGAGGCAAACCAGTGTCTGGCCAGCACATTATGGTTTGCACTTGCCCTGCAAACCAATATTGGAAATCAGCACTGATCTGATCATGGTTTCCAGTCCTGGTTTGTATGGCAAGTACAAACTATAGTTTGCTGGTTCTGGTGAAACAAGCACTGGTTTGCTTCAAAACAGGAAAGGAGGGAATTGACATATGCAAGGGGACGAGAAAGGGGGAGCGTGTGAGCCCAAGGGTCCAGCCAGGGCTCATTCACGTAGCACCAAAGCATAGTCTGGCATTATGTCTGAACCACCAGTCTGGATTTAATAAAACAGCAGTCTACCAGTTTATGTTTCCTGCTAACCAACACTGCAGTTTGTAAAAAGAGAGTGGGGCAGGAGAGATGGAAAAAGCCGGATAGAGGGAACAATCCAACAGCTGTTTTATACTTTAGAGACATAGTTATGTGGGAAAAGAGCATTTGCCCACAAGAATTCTTGAAGATCAGCTTTCAACCAGAAGCCTGTTTAGGAGCTAACGTATACTTTTGGCTATTAATAAGACTTTCCCTTAAAAGCACTATTGACATATCAGGCACAATGGAAGCAGAGGGTATGGTGGCTGCAGTTTTCAGTATAGAAGGTCTGGCCTATAATTACCTAAACTATGTTCTGCATTTGGAACAGTGTCTTTGAAATGCATCATCTGAAGTATGTTGTCTATCATACACAATAAGGATATTGAAAAGACACATACAGTGTTGATGTTGAGATACTACTCCTTACTTACTGTTAGTGAAAATTACCAGTAAAGTCTATGGGCAGTATTCAATACTGCCTGTGGCCAGGGAGACCAACCGCCACAACAATGGGAAGTTAGCTTTTCCTAAAGCAACCGGAAATGACCTTTTGGAACACAAAAGGTCAGCGGAGTTCACAAAAGGGAGCTTTATTGACTTGACCTATTCTGGAAATAAGTGTTTTGGCTCATTTCTGGGGTTGGTCTAGAACAGTGTTCTCCAACCTTGGGTCCCCAGATGTTTTTGGCCTACAACTCCCAGCATGCCCCAGCCAGCAGAGCTTTAATATATATCATAAAATGTTATACTATCTAAACTGCTAGTACTTTGAAAAGAGATTTTTAAAATGTGTAGCTCACCATATACATATATGATAGCATATTCTTTGTATAACCTTTAAAATAGCCAATCTTGGTTATTTGTTGTAAATGTCCCCAAAGGGACATTAAATTTTTTCAAATTTGCACTTATTACGTGGATACAAACAGAGTGACTTCATAAGCATACTTTGTCACAATATACAGAGCTAACAACATATGGTTCATGTGATTTTATTTTAATGTAACAAAAATAGAACAAATGTAGTACCAACCCCTACCTCTCAAAAACAAAGAAAAAATATTGATATAAAATTAAATATTTTGTAACATGAACAAATAGCTTAGCAACATTTCATCTTCTGTTACTTCTGTTTTTTGAATACTACATTTTAAAAATGTACATTTGAGATATTACTGTTAATTATTCTCTGGTATAGAATCATAGCACAGTTGTATACAACACTCAGCTAAATTCACCCTTACTTATCCTTAGAAACATTTAACTGTCCCATATAAATGGGTTTTAAAATATGAAATCCTCTTGCAAAGGACAACCGTAAGGAGGGCTGTAGACTTTCAGATCATTATGTAACAATTTTCAGCATATAGATTAGATTCTGAAACAACTGTACTTTTGTTTTTTAAATAACCACTTTGACCAAAGGGCAAATTTTAAAATCCTGAAAACTTTCTCTTTTCTGAAGTGTAACAGAATATGTGTTTTCTGCGTACAAAAGGGAAATATGTAAACAGAATAATTTCACTTGCTCAATAAATATCTAGATCAGAATTAAAATCCCACTATGTCATGTAGGAACACAGATAACAAATACTCTGAGTTAGGAAAGCAAAGTCTGCCCCTCATAAATGATGTGATCCTATTACCACTTGTGACTACACTTGCATGGTCAGGTTTAGAAAAAGCTGGTGGACAGTTCAATCTATGCACGAATCTGTTGCTTCTGGCATTGCCCTGACTTCTTGAATTGTCACACCTCTTCTGTGTACTCTTGCAAAACTGAATGCACAGTGCAGATAGATCAGCTGTGCCGGATCAGTAAGGTGCATCACTCACTGTGGCTCTGGAAGTATTCCTCCCTAGTGTTCGACCATAGGGCAGTAGACAAACACATGTAACAAATTGCACAGTTTTAAGAGCTGCCTTGGCCAGGACAGTTTCTGAAAACAGGTGAGGTACAATTCTTGCAATGATACCATGGAAACTCTCCCATGTGTCATAAAAGTTTTAAAACAACTTAAGAGTTATTTCATCTTCTTGACCACACTCACTAAATGGTGTTATATGACCAACATGTTTTATTTCATGTTTTTTTAAAAAAGTATGCTAGATACTATCATTTGGTTTTAAAAATTACAAATCTCTCAACACCTTTCCTTCTTCCTCATCATCACTATCCGTGACATTGACTTGCTGTACACTAGAGGGTGTGGATGGGGTTGCTGTAAAAACATTCTCAAGGGCTCCAATGTCCAGCTGCGGCATAGGGTTTAAGTATTCTTCTTCAGTCTGACTGTGGCTGCTGTAATAGGATGTCCCTTCCAAGCTCTCGCAGCTACGGGAATCTTCACTATGTGTGTGCTCATCAGGGTACTCTCTAAAAGGATAGTCTCTGTTCAGAGCAGAAAACATTGCCTCATGCTTCTGATACTGGTCTTCATAAAAGCCAAGGCATTCGGGTACGGAGCTGGGGAAGTTCCCATAGCCAAATGGAGGACGACTGTACGGACATGTGCTGCAGCAAGACAAAGATGTTTTACCATAGGATTAATATATTATTGTTAACATGTATGTTTTTATTTCAGTCTGGAAATCAGTTACCCTAACACAGGATTACTTTAGTCATGGGACACAACCACAATAGGTCACCAGAATATGGGAGTGTGTCACAAAGCCAAAATGTATAGATCTAGAAATTCATCTGGTCCAGCCCACTGACCAGTGGCAGGACCACCCAGCTACCAGGTGTCCACTTACCTTTTAATGCAGATCTATTTATTTAATTAATAATCCGACTGTTCACCTGTGCTACACCCTCAAGGTGGCTCACGACAACATAAAATAGTAAGCCATAAATGATCGATATAAAACAACAGAAAAACAGAAGTCTACAGTAAATAAGCATCTCAGCAGCACCCTCCATTTAACTAGAAGCTTTTTGAATATATATATATTTTTAAAAGTATTGGAGGGGAAAATCCTATTGCCCCTAGACATTGTCTGAAGAGCCATAGGATGGTTCAGATTCCCAGCTCCAAGGTCAGAGACAGCGCTCTGACCTCAGAGCTGGAAATCGGAGCTCCGATCCCTCTTCCCCAGCGCAGAAAGAACCATGCAGGCTGGTCTCTGATGTCGGGAAAGCGACCTTGGAGAGGGGGGAAAGGGGGTGGTTTGGGGGGCCAAGGGAGGAGACGGGAGCAGCCAGGAGACGAGGTATCCTGAAGCCGCTCCAGCCTCTTCCCCTTCCCATCTGAAATGCAGTAAACGGCCATCTGGCAAAAATGCAGACCGGGAGGAGCAGGGAGGCGCAGATTGCCTCCACTGCTCTTCCTGCTCTGCATGGGATGAGCATGAGCCTCTGAGTTCGGAGGCTCATGCCCATCTTTGAAATTTTTTTTTTTTTAAAGAACTTTATTTCAAACATTATATAAAACAAATTTTTAAAAACATACATATAACTACTAAGGTGCACCCATCACCATGGGGCCAAGAAATAATTTCTACATAATAATCCATTATTATTCAATATTCCAAAAATACATTATATCTTGACATGGCTTACTCCCCTTTCCCTTTACTAAAACATAGTCTAGGAATAGTCCCCAAATATCCTTGAAGTTATTTTTCTTTAATTGTCCCTTTTTACATTTGATACTACAAGTTAATTTATCATTTAAGGTGATATCCCACACCTCTTTATACCAGTCAATAACTGAAAAAAGATGTTGAACTTTCCGGTTCCTTGCTATCATTAATCTCCCCACGGTTAACAAATTTACAATTAGTTTCTTTATCTCTTGAGAACAAACAAGTTTCTCCATTATTGATAACAATGCTAATTTTGGACAGACCTTCAAATTAATACCAATACGGTAATTTCTGAAATTTCTACAAAAATTTTGTTCCAGAAATCCAGTACACTTTAACAACTCCGGCTCATGCTCATCTTGATAGGATTGTAACCTAAAATATATACCCGTATTTTTCGCTCCATAAGACGCACTTACTGTAAAAAAATCAGCTGAGAGGCGGGGGCTTCCCCCGCCCCACCCAGGAGTCCTCCGCTCTTCCGGACCAGCAGAGGAAAGTAAAAAAAATAATAATAATTTTTTTTTTTTTACTATATTCACTCCATAGGACGCACAGACATTTCCCCCTCCTTTTTTGGGGGGAAAAAGTGGGTCTTATGGTCCGAAAAATACGGTATACAAGGGAGCAGTGAATTGGCCTGATGAACCTCTCTAGGGGAATGTTCCACAAGGTGAGTGCAACTACTGAGAGAGCCCTACTCCTCATAACCTCCAGCATAGCCTCTGAAAACTGAGACACATGAAATAAGGTCTCATAAGCTGATTTAAGTGTTCCAGATAGGTAGCAATGTCAGTTTATTGCTGCAACAATAATAAAGAGACTTGTGGCACCTAAAGACTAAAAATGTAATATGGCATAAGCTTTCATTGACTACAGTTCATCAGATGATCTGTTGAAGGTCTCTAGCCTGCAAAAGTTTATACCATAACAAATTTACTAGTCTTTAAAGTGCTACTAGATTCTTTGTTGTTTAAGCAAACAAGGAGATTCATATAGAATACAGTAATACCTTGGATAGCAAGTAACTTGGTTTGAGAGCGTTTTGCAAGACAAGCAAATTTTTAAATATTTATTTTAAAAATTTGACTTGATATACAAGTGACGCCTTGCAATACAAGTACTGTAGTACGGCTTAAATTAAAAATCTCTGTACACATTTTTTTGGGGGAATTTCGTTTTGATAAAAGAGTGTTTTGGATTACAAGCACGTTTCCGGAACGAATTATGCTCTCAATCCAAGGCATGACTGTACCAATGTTGCAGAATGTGATGGCCAGATTGTTAATTGATACTGACCACCATGAGCATATTACTCTAGCTTTAAAATATTTTCACTGGCTCCAGTTTGTTTCTGAGTTCAGTTTGAAGTGCTGTGTTTGTTTTTTTCCTTTTAAAGAACCAAAAGGCCTGGGGCTAGGGTATCTAAAGGAACCCTTCTTCATGAATCTGCCCACCAACTGGATCCTGGTCAGAGGCCCTTCTTGATGTACCCCATTTTTTTAGGTCAGGCTATTAGATAGAGGAACTTCTTTGTGGAAGTGCCCAAACTGTGGACTTCTCTTCCTAGACATGTTCATCTGGTGCCATCTCTGTTCCCTTCAGGCACTAAGTGAAGTCTGTCCTGTTCTGATAGTGGTGTTTAAGATCCTTTTAATGATATCTATCTGCTGCTTTTATCTGCTGACATTGGGTTTTTATCCTTTGAGGTTTACTGTTGGCTTTGGTTTTTTGTATTTTATTGTACTTTACTGAGTGTAATAAGCCAACTTGAGGGTATTCACGTCAAAAGGCAGGGCATACATCGAATAAATAAACTCTGCTAACAGGCCATTTAAGGCCTAAAAAGTAACCTGAATTGTACCTGTATTGATTGCTAACCAGCAATCAATACAACTCTTTTAACACAAGTGTAATGTGCTTCCTGTCCCAGTTAACAACCACACAGATTCATTTTGGATCAGCTGCAGTGATCTTGATTAGCAGCCCTACATAGGTTGCATTGCAGCTGTCCAGATATGAAATCATTGTATGATAGTAGCCTAGTCATCCTTCCCCAGGATGAGGGTGCATCAGCTTAATCTTCTCCTTTCTGAATTTTCACACTAGTTAATTACTTTCCATGTTGCTCACACACTACAAAACCCTATGGGACCCTCATGGGCAGCAAGAAAAGAGAGAAAGAATAGTCACCCAAGGAAACAAGAAGCTTTTCTACATGAGGCATTTATTGTGTACTCATCGTTCTTATGGCTGTTTACGAGTTCTTTAGATGACATTGTGACCCTCCAGATTCGCTTCTGTTTTTAAACAGCACTTTTGGCAAGCTTCTTAGAGAGGGAAAATGCAGTATTATTTGTGAAAGCCAATGAAAATGCTTTTTCCACTTGTGTAACTGTGCTATTCTGCTACCCCACAGTGCCACCTAGAGGTTATGTAGTGGAAGAGCAGGAAAGGAAATGGTGTTCCTGTAGTGCTTGGATCACAATTCTGCAATGAAATCTAACGTAGATACAATGGATTAACAGCCTCATGTAGAAAAGCTCAAAGAAATGGTCAAAGAGACAACAGAACCAGAAAGCAAGGTTCTTCTCCACAAGGAGGAAAGCAGGCTGAGGAGAAAAGTATAACAACTGTGTCAAGGTGGCAGATAGATTTAAAAGTGCAAACATTGGAAAAGAATCCCTTCTGGTCACCAGAAATTTTGATGAAAATAGTTTCAGTAGAATGAAATAAACAAAAGATACCGATAAGTGTAAAAGGGAACAGGAGAAAGGGAGACAGGAAGGAAGAATATACATGGAAATTCACACTGGAACTTCACTCTTTTCCTTGTACAAAACAGAAAATTCTTTGGTAGCTGCCTGATTACATTTGCATCTTCACTTCAGAATGCAAGTAAATGATTGCATTACCTTGATGGGAAATAATGGGGTCCAGGTAAAAAGTAAGGATGATGAAATGAAAATCGAGGAGGTGCTCCAAATAGAGTGCCTGGATGACCGATGGGAGGAGGTTGATAGACGTGTGGATGGGGGATGGGAGGTGCCTGAGGAATAGGTCCATTTCTAGAACAAGAAGAAACACCTGAGTACTCCTTAGGGGCTTGACTATTTGACATACTGTATCTGGAATGTGTGGTGCTTGTATTATTTGGGTTCCTGCTTGCGTTCTCAATGGAAATCTGGGTGGGTCTCTTTATAGAGCAATTTGTTCCTGAAGATACACGGTGAGCTTCTGTTGGTGAAGGTGCAGCAAAATGCTGAGGTTGAAGCACTGGGCGAATTGGCAGGTTTCCAGTCGGGGCAGCCAGTGGCGTTGTGCTTCCTACATTTGACTGGAACAGTGTAATAGGGCCTGGATGCTGAGCAGAAGGAGCTGGCAGCTGAATAGTAGAAGGGGCTTCACCTTTGTAGAAGAGAAACGGTCATAAGTGAAAAATCCCCATCAACAGTATTATTTTTTATTTTGTTTCATTTTCTGTTAGTACAAAACATACATTTCTCAGATTAATTCACAAATACACATTATTACATATCAAAAGCATAATTTATTTGAAGTATGTACTTTATAATCAATATATATAATCCAATTCTCAACTATATTGTTATAGTTCTGCATTATCATACTATATGATTATACGTTGCCAAAGATAAAGAAATATCTATGTAAATGGGCGAGTTTGAGCACCATGACAACCTACCCTGCGAATAAGCTACGCAGGGTGGGTGGTTCATGAAACAACCCACAGTGCGCTAGACAGACAATTGGGCTCACTGTGGGTTATCCCCCGTCCTTCCCCCTTGTTCTCCCATGGGTATCCCAGGGGATCCCGTGGCAGGACCCATCTTGCCTACCCTCCCCACTGCGATCATTCTAGACCAGGGGTGCGGACCCTCAGGCCCAGGAGCCAAATCCAGCCCTCCTGGGTTCCCAATCCAGCCCACAGGGATTCCCCTGAGGGCCACACCCCTTTCCCATATGAATGCATATGTCTCCGTCAAGAAGCCCTGAATAGACCTGTCCCCCCACCCCAAAAAAAAACCTTTTGAAAGGAACCAGAGTTTTGACAGCTAGCTGTCAAAGCTCTGTGCTCCCATGAAAGGGCTGGTTTGCACTCTTCAACTTTCCTGAGCACCTAGAGTTTCAGGAAATAGGAGGAAAGTGCAAGGAGCTGACAAGAGTCAGGTCTAAAAAAACGCTAGACGCTCTTGCCACGGAAGGGGGTGATCGACTTGCCAGCTGTCAAGAAAGACCAAAGAGAAAAATAAAGTTCTTCACTGCCTCTCTTGGCCAATGCCTATGGTGGGTTTCTGCTGCACGTTGACAGCAGACCCCACCAGGATATTGGCCAGGTGAGGCTTGCCATTTCAAATCCACACAGGTCCAGCTAAAACAACCACAAATGTTCAAAAACATTTACACATATTCCTTGTGCTACAAAAAAAAAAAAAAAAAGGTGACGAACCAGTGACAGCCCCTCCAATGTGCCACTTGGGCACTTTGAAGGGGCTGTCACTAGCTGTCAAATCAGAAAAAAAGGAGGGGAGGGAAGCCATGGTGAGCACAAAAGGGCTTGTGATCACAGCGGGTGGCACTGAGCCAGTGACAGTTGCTCTACCATGCCACCCAGTCTAGCTTGGCAAGAATGGCAAGGGTTTTTTGTCACTCTTGCCAAGTGGCTTGCTAGCTGTTTCCCACAACCCATGATGCGGTCAGTTGCCCGGGTTCGGATGACACAACAACCCATCGTGGGCCTAACAACCCCTAGAACAAGCCATGGGTTGTTGGGGTGGCTTGTTGCCCTCGAACAAGCCACCCTGTGGGAAGCAGTCTGGGTTCACATGACGTGACAACCCACCATGGCTTTTCACCCACGATGGGTTGTCATGTCATGCAAACCCAGTCAATGGCTACCGGATCACCTCTATCCACATGTTTATTGAGACTCTCAAAGAACTTTAAAAAGTTAGCGAGACAGGACTTACCTTTGCAGAAGCCACGTTGATTCTTTTTCAGCAGGGCTTGTCCTTCTATAAGCTTACTAATTCTATTTTTAATAATCCTTTATTTAGTCCTCTTGACTCCCCCTTTCAACTTCCTTTTTACCAGGTCTCTCATTTTAGAGAAGTGACTGTGTTGGACTTCCCTGGCAATTTTCTACTTAAATACATATTAAATCAGATAGCAGCACTGTGGTCACTGTTCCCAATTGGTTCAACAACATTTACATCTCATACTAGGTCCTGGGCGACACACCATGTAGGATTAAATCCAGGACTGCCTCCCCTTCGGTTGGTTCCGTGACCAACTGTTCTAGGGCAGTCATTCAAGGGGCATTGAGAAATTTAACCTCTTTTTCATGATTGGAACATGCATTTATCCGGTTAATATGGGGGTAATTGAAATCACCTATTATTACAAAACTTCTTCATTTGGAGGCCTCCCTGATTTCATTTTCCATCTCAAGATCACTCTGAGTGCTCTGGTCTGGGGGATGATAGCATGTTCCTAGAACTAAATTAGTTTTGGAGCCTGGTATTGTCACCCACAGCACTTCTGTGGAAGAGTCTGCCCCTTTTAGGTTTTCTAGTCCGCTCAACACTATGCCCTCTTTGATGTACAGAGCAACACCTCCTCCAGTACACCCTTCCCTGTCCTTCCTGGAGTTTATATCCAGAGATGACCATATCCTACTGGTTCTCTCCATTCCACAAGGTTTCCGTAATGCCCACTATATCTAGGTTCTCCTTTAAAACTAGGCACTCCAGCTCTCCTAGCTCTCTCCACCTTTTTGGCTTTTGTGCAGTTTTCCCCCCATTCTAACAGGTGGAAATGCTTCTCTTAAGGCTTAGATACTGGCATTAAAAGCTTTAAGCTAAAATATGTTGGTATTTTGTCCCTACCCCTTTTGCCTTCAGCCCCAGCCACCATTGGAATGGAATTCATGAAATGGAATTCATCCGTCTGACTGAAAGAGGTTCAAAACCCCTGCCTCTAGACACTGGGATCACTAGGCCTGGGAATGAAGTACAATGCTCCTCCTCTTCCTCCTGAATGCAACTCCCACTGAATGTGGGGAAGGTACAAAATATTTTTGATCCAATCTTCGAAAACTAAAAGTTGGGTTCAGGAGGACAGAGGAAGGAAGGAGGAAATGCATAATCTGAATTAGCTTCTGGGTGGTAGTGGTGATGAAGGGGTATCCTTACCTCCACTTCAGGGTCTCTACACCATGTTCAGTTTGGGGAAACATAGCAGAGGGCTACATTTAGAAAATTAGGGCAACCTCTGTCCTTGCCCCGCCTGAAGTCAATTATGGACAAAAGGGTGGAGAGTGGTGGGGAGGTAAAGGACTGGAACTCTCCCTTCATCCAACTTGACAGGCTTTTTAACAGTAATATTTTTAACAGTAATAACAATGCCCAAACTTTGACTTGAGAATGAATCAAAATTTGAAATGAAATAAATAAGTGAAGTATGGACACATCTCATCATCTCATTTAGCTTCTAGAAGGGTTTGCTGATGAGCTTCAGATTTTATTGGCAGTATGTGGTTGCTGTTTTAAGCATTCATAGATTTCATAGATTATAGAGTCGGAAGGAGCCTACAAGGCTATCGAGTCCAACCCTCTGCTCAATGCAGGACACTAGAGGAGGAGTCTCCCATCCAAGTAATAACCAGGCCTGACCCTGCTTAGCTTTCCATGCTCATACAAGCTGAGCCAGCGTAAGCCACAGTCCTAGATAATCATACTCTCAGCGAGCAAATAGAGATTCGTTTTATATAGTTCCTATCATTTATCATTTAAAGAACTCACATAAACTATTGGAATGAACTCACAGACTGGGTGTCCAATGCTGTTCTGTACGTTGGGTATGACCACAGAGTAGGTAGGTGATCGGAAAGGGTAAATGGTAGTTGGATTCGTAGTAATAATATTCTGCGATGTCCCAGTAAAGACAGTGGAGGCTGTAATTGGACTTGTAGCAATAATATTCTGAGTAGTGCCAGAGAATACAGTGGAGACTGTCAATGGAAACCGCTTCCTTTTGCCAGGCCGTGGTTGGTAAACCCAACCTGTGGGGATATAAAACAGTATGCACTCTGAAACACAATGGGCTATTTTATGTATTGCTAGCTAATAAAAATGTACATATCCAGTGATAAAATGTATACTTTTAAAATCATAATACAAAGAAAGATAATGGTGAAACTTCTCCTTTGGCAGATCTGGAAGGTTAAATATGAAGACTGTATTTGAAAAAGAAACTCTCTAATAGCAGTGTGTGTTTAGGAAGGCTTGCAGGCTCAGAGAGAGAGAGAGGACTTTTCTATTGGCAACACCTCTTTTGCTTTCCATGGATGTTAGTCCCATCAATATCCCATGCCCTATTCTTGCTTCCATCTACTATTGCATAATTTTTGCTTTGCAAGATGATTTTTTAAAATTGTGAAGTATGTGAAATTAAGACCCGTGGCATTATTATATTATCTGATAGTTATATAGTTGGCAACGAGTGATACGGGACCAAGAAAACAAAGGTATAAGCATGGGATGGGAAAAATATATATTTAGGGTGGGAAATGCCAGCAAAAATGTACATCTATCCTGAGTTTTAGAATAAGAAAAAATATTGAAATGAAACTTTATTTTCCCCATACTTACTCTCAACTAGTTAATGAACTTTAAATAACATCAGTGGGAATGTATATCCACAAAAGAGATAGGAGAAATCTATCACTCAGGGTTTATTTCTGCAATCCTGAATATGTCCCACTTGACATAGTGGGAAAGTCTACTACTATTATTACTAACTGTACGTGGTTGCACCAGTGTATATGGCAGTGTTATGACTGGAATGCCTTTAGAATGCCACATGCAGATGACCCACCCCTAGTCCTGCCCAACGTTATGCTACACCACAGCTTTGTTTAACACTGCTGTATCATCTTTGATGACGTTGGTTACAGTGTTGATGTTATAGTCTGGCCTAGCTACCAATATCAGATCCCAACTTTTAGGTGTGATTGCTAAAATCCAAACTACACATTTTTAACAACTCTGATGTTACTATTCATTCTGTAGAATTTTCCTTGGTGAAGAGCAGGATAAAGCTTGAAACGTGTAGTATCATTTACTAAAATAAGTCTGTTCTTATACTTAATGATTGATTGTAGATAGTTTTTATATTAAATAATTTTAGGGTTGTCTTTCTATGGGCTATGCTGTAGAAAGGCACGTGTGGAGAATCCATGCATCCAATGAACTTATTTAGTACAATTCCTTGAAGCAGCTCCTTCCATCGCACTGCCAAACATTCAGAGGCTGAGCACTGCGGGGAGAGGCGGAGACGTAGAGGTGACTAAAGTAGCTGCTTTAAGGAAATCTACATCATTATGCATTCTTGCTAGATTTTTTTTTAATCTCTATTTTCCTTCCAGTATTCTCTTTGCCAGATGAATACACTTGAACATCATCTATCCACTTATGTTTTGGGGTTGTATGCAACCATGACCATCTCCCATCTGATCAGAAACTGCTGGTGGAATGGTTCCTCCTCCCCCCTGCAGTCCCCAAATCTGCTTCAGAGGGTTGGAAGACCCTCTGCAGCAGATTTGGAAGGCATGCAGGGGGCGGAGGGGAACAAGGGGAAGTTCCATCGGGCAAGCAGAAGTCAGCTTGGGCAGCACTGGATTTAAGTCTATGGATTACACAAAATGTTGCACCAAGACAATCCAATGCTGGGAAATGTGTTTTAAAAATCTATTTTGTACCAGGAAATTCTTCTCTGTGTTTTTCTTTAATCTTCTGAGCTTCATCATAATAAGGTTTCTTTTGCTCTTCCGTTAGTTTGTTCCACTCCAATCCAAGCTGAACACTTATTTCCGCATTATTGGCAGCAGGGTTAGCTTTGGCTAAGGCTGGTCGGTGGATTCTTGCCCACACCATAAATGCATTCATAGGACGCTTGACATGGCCATCTCTATCTTTGCTAAATGGAGTATCTGGTATCCCTAGAATAAATAAATATTAGCGGGTAGGCACAATAGTTAATATTACCTTGGAACATGCAACGTTTGTACTTAAAAGTAATGAGTTTGCTAACAATAACTATGAAACTATTTCCATGAGCCACAGCTTTCCCTGTTTTTCTTAAACAGCAACTTCCTTATACACACATGGCAAACTGCTTTTGAAACAGGGAAGTTTCACAAGCAGTGCATGATATGGCAGGGGGGTGGTTGTCAGCTGTTCAAAAATGTCAAAACTCCACTGGGCTGGTGCAAGCCTCTGGCATGAAACTCTTTGAGCCTAACTAGACAAGATGTTGGAGACCAGTGATCAGATGTCCAGCTTAAGAACATAAGAAGAGCTGCATTGGATCAGACCAACAGCCTATAGCGTGGCATTCTGTTCCCACATTGTCCAACCAGATTCCCCATTGGGAAGCCCACAAGCTGGGCATGAGTGCAATAGCACCCTCCCACATTCCTCCACAATTGGTGCTAGGAGGCATTCTGCCCCTGATCCTGGATGTAGCATATAGCTATCACAATTTGTTGCTATTGATAGCCTTATCCTTGATGAATTTGTCTAATCCCCCTTTAAAACTGGCCATCACTTCATCTTGTGGAAGCGAATAACAACTATGTGCTGTGTAAAGTACTTCCTGAATCTCCCACCAGTCGGATTCATTGGATGATCCTGGGTTTTAGTATTATGACAGAGGGAGAAAACTTCTCTTTCAGCTGTCTAAAAAGCAAGCAAAAATATCCCCCATTGGATCAGGATTGCAGCATTAGGGGAGAGGGGGTTAACTTTTTACCCCACGTTTTCCTGTGTAAATTGCCCCGCAAAAGCTGCTATTTGTCCCATTAGCAATGCAAACCAATACATGTTTACCTGGAAGTAAGTTCTACTCTGTTCAGTGAGGCTTATTTCCAAGGCCAAATAAGTGTGCTTAGGATTGTACCCTCAGTTCAGCTAATGGAAATACACAGCTTTTAAAAACATTAAAGAGATAAGAGATTTGATCACATCTAGTTTCATCCAATGTTTTTGGAACCTTCAAAGATTTCCTACCTATGCAACCTCCATGAATAATTTGATAATGGCTACTGGAAAAGATACTGGCGACTTAGGAAAAGTGTGACTAGATCTTACAGTAGTGAGTTCTCATAACCAGATGCTATTATTTTACAGCACCTCGGTACAACATAAAATCACCAGTATTCAGGAACTTTAGGCCCAACTGGAATGAATGCAAGTTGAACAATGTAATATACTGCAAGTTGTGCCCATTGTAACTTATTCTGTTTGGATAAAATCTTTCATCACAGTATAATCAATGGAATTTTAATATTCTAAGGTTTAACATTATATAACAGCGCACTCCTATGGCCACTAGACAGCCATAGGATATTTCAGAGTTCCAGCTCCAACCTTGGAAACTCATTCCGAGGTCAGAGCTGGGACCCCAAGCTCAGTGCACCTTTCCCCCGCTCTCGCAGTCAGCAAACACGACCTTGGAGAAGGGCTTTTGTGGGTGTTCTGAAGGCAGGGAGGGGAGGAGACAGGCGCTGCCACAATATGAAGTATCCTGGCAGCAACTCAGCCTCCTTCCCTCGAGCTCCAAGGCACGAAACTTAGGACAGCTGAAATCAGCTATAAGTGTTTTGCAGGGCAGGAGGAACACCTCCACCTCTGCGTTCCTTCCACCCTGCATTAGATGCCGTAATCCTCTGAGTTCAGAGGACTACGGGCATCTGGATAGGATTGTGCCCTAACTATAATACAAACTAATTTTAAGATTCTTTTTCATATTAATCACAGATAACGTTCCTTACTTAACATACCAGATGCTATTTTATTTGCTTTTTTAAAAAGATCTATTTATTTTCCAGCAAAATGGTCATAATTATCAGTGCTTCCAGATGAATGACTTCTAGCACTACCAATCAAAAGACATTGTGCAGCTATTCTGTTTCCCCCTCCTTAATGGATTTTCTGCAGTAATAAAAAAGACAGAAGTAGTAGTGGGAAATACACAGGTCAGTTACAAACGGAAGACAATGATGTCTGGATGCCTGTAAAATTCTGTGAATGAGGCAGGGCAATTGCACAATAAAAGCCTCCCCTGGAAGCACCCTGAGATGAATGTAGTGTTTGCAGTAAAGTCTTGTATATTGCAAAGATCCCCGAGGATGAAGTTTCTTAGAACTCTGCACAGAGAAACAATGCATGCCCCACATTTGTCAGTAACAGCCAAGCAATCAGATACCAGGATGGAAGGCAGGTTTTGCCCACAATGCAACAGTGTTCCCAGAAGGAGTGAAAGGCAACCATTCACTTATTTGGGAGGAACTAAACAGGTGCACTTGGGGTCACAGAGGCTAAACCTGCTTCCTGACTCTAATAACCCTACTGATTTAAAAAGCCTATCTGTACAGCTCCATCCTGGGCTTATGTTTCTTGGTCACACTAGCGATGGATTCTTGGGAACTGCATTTTACAGTGTCAAGTGCTTCCCAGTTCTTGTATGTAAAGTCCAGGGACAGTGCAGGATTAAGGCTGCAATCCTATGCACACTTACCTGGGAGTAAGCTCCTTTTAACAAATGGGACTTACCTGAGGAAACATGCACAGGATTAGGCCACAATTCTATCCACAATTTACTTGGGAATACATCACATTGAGCTCATTGACTTGGACCCTGAGTTACCTTTCTGTAAACAAAAGGGACTCCGATCTAGAAAAGGCTCCTGCTGGTGGAAGGGGGATGATGACTGATTTTTACTGATTCCCATTTCTTCCTGCAGCTCTCAGTATCGCCAGTATTGCCCAACCCTCAAGAGCAGATTTTTGGAGGGCACAGGGGGAAAGGGAAATCAGCAAAAATCACCTCCTCATCTTTCACCAGAAGATCTTGAGTAGATATCTTCTCATGAGAAGTTAGGATCCAAGCCAATGAGACTTACTTTTGAGTAGATATGCCAGAATTACACTTCAATGTCTCTTGGTAACATTTTTGTTATTTACAAATAAATAAGCAGAGCATAAGGGAAGCAACAAATGTTATTGATTTTATTATTCCTGGTGGATTGTTTTAACTGAAATTGTTTCATTTTTTAGTGTAATCCTATGCATGCCTACTCAAAAATATTTCCATTTACTGTAACTGTGTATAAGATTGTAGCCTTACATGTTTTATTGTTAGATATTTGTATTGTCAGACCTGCTGAGGATCCCATGGGTGTAAGATGGAATATGTAGGATAGAAGTACTTATATAAATAAGTAAAATTACTGGTTCTGCACCAAATTCCCAGACAGCAACTTCTTGGATTCCTGCAGTCTAACTAAACCCACTCAAAAATTCCCAGCAGTGTCTGACTCTACCTCTGAATTCAAACTTGCTACAAACTGTATCTCTGTCCTTCCCACTAGCTCTGATCTGTGTCCATTCTGAAGGCACTGGAGATTTCCAGACCATCAAGAAAAACATCTCCACTCATTAAGCAACATTCTGACAGATTATTCATAGTTTGTCCAGTGAAACCATAGCGATAGGCCCATTGATGATAACCAGGGCAGTAAAACTGAGAACTATATACAGTCATGCCTTGGATTGAGAGCATAATTCGTTCCGGGAACGTGCTTGTAATCCAAAACACTCTTATATCAAAACAAAATCCCCCCCAAAAAAATTTGTACAGAGATTTTTAATTTAAGCCGTACTACAGTACTTGTATTGCAAGACGTCACTTGTATATCAAGTAAAAATAAATAAATGAATATTTAAAAATTTGCTTGTCTTGCAAAACGCTCTCAAACCAAGTTACTTGCAATCCAAGGTATCACTGTACAGTATTCAGATAGATCAGTCTTCCCCAACCTGATGCCATCCAAGTGTGTTAGACTACAAGACCCATAATTCCCAGCCAGCATAGCCAATTATGGGAGTTGCAGTCCAACATATCTGGAACACACCAGGTTGGGGAAAGCTGAGACAGATGCTTTGCAATACTGGCACAAAGTTACCCGTGGAAAGATCTTATTAGATAAGAGGAAAGGGAGTTTGTCTTATGAACTTGCACTTCATGCCTTCTTTGCAGACAGAGACTGTGTTGTTATTACTTATTATTAAGGTGACTGTGGTAAAATATTGTGCTGAAACCTTTTTTTAAAAAACTTTGGCAGATGCTAGCTTGATTTCAACAAATTGTGTTGTTGAATGTACAAATACACAAACAAAGCAGGTTCTGATTTCTCCCCAGGACTTGTGTCAAGTAGGATTATGGGATCTAACAGGATGGTTGGATTCTATTTATTTTATTTATTTATTTATTTATTATTATATTTATACCCCGCCTTTTTCCTGCAAGGAACCCAAGGCGGCTTACATAATCCTCCTCCTCCTCTCCATTTTATCCTCACAACAACCCTGTGAGGTAGGTTAGGCTGAGAGACCGTGACTGGCCCAAAGTCACCCAGGGAGCTTCGTGGCCAAGTGGGGACTAGAACCCGGATCTCCCGAGTCCCAGTCCAACACTCTAACCACTACGCCACGCTTGCATAGGCCACTTTACACACCGGTTCAGAGATATAAGGGTAGAAGACTGTCCTATTACTGCTCCAAAAGACATTTTTCTCTGAAATGTGTGTGTGTGTGTGTGTGTGTGTATACACACATACACAGAGAGAGAGACTATATTTAAAAGATCAACCTAAGGACCCCCTAAAACATATGGATAGAAGAAGTGTGCAGTGTAATTTACACACTATTATCTTGGGCCTATGTATAATGAATAATGAATTTGATTAACTAGCACAAAATCCTAGTGAAGAAGCAACTCCACTGATTCCAGTGGTACATATGCGTCTAAATCATGGTGTAAAGCTATGATCCTAAACGTATCCACCACCCTAGAAGCTAGTTCCATTGAAATCAGTGAGATTTATTTCCAAGTAATTATGTTTGGGATTAGTTGAATAACATTCTAACTTAAGAACTTTCCCATTGGATTGGATCCAGGTCCTATCTTGACTAACATTCTAACAGTTTCACAAGTGCCGTATTGTGGAAATAATTTCATTAAATATTATGCGAAGTACTTCTTTTCATCTGTCCTCCTGAACTTACTGCCTATCATTTTGAGAGCTACTGCAATATAATGGGAAGATTGTTGGACTGGATTGTGAGATGTGAGATCAAATCTTTGCTGAGCCATGACAGCCACTTAAGCAAGCAAGACCTCTTAGTCTAATCTTCCTCACAAGGTTTTTGTGAGAATGAAATAGGATAAACCAATGGGTGCTGCCCTGAGCTCCTTGAGGAAAGATATGTGAGACAGATCAGCTTCATTTGATGACCTCCAAGGTACTGAGAGAGAAAATGTAATTAATTCATTATTTCCACACGATTCAAAATGTTATTAATGTAAAGTATATCGTGTTAATTACCTTTTTTCTAAATTGAAAAGCCCAACCTCTTTAGTGTTCCAACTCCCAGCACATTTTACTTGCCCTCTTCTGGACCCTTTCCAACTATATATAATACTATTTTTGAGATAAGCAGTGGAGGTTAATGTGGCTTACTCCCAGTTGTGTATTAGGATTGCACCCTAACAATGACGAAAGCATAACACTTGATGTTTTATTCTCTCAGTCTCTTTCCTAATAACAATGAGTTGGATCCAGAGTTTGCTTCCACTACAGGTAGCATTCCGAGCAGAGTTCTGCTTAGAACACTCCTGCTGGCAGAAAGTATGTGGAGGTGATTTTTGATTATTTCCCCCCTCCATCTGCAACCCCCAGTGCCCTCTCACACTGTTCTGGAGAGCCCACCACCAACCCTCTGGAGCAGATTGAAATTCTTCGAAGTAAGGGTAGGTTCAATCTTCTTAATGTAAGAATGTATTAATAAGTTTTTCTTTTATCTAGTATAAGATATTGGACTACAGATGATTCAGACTCATGCCCTAGTTAGCCAAATTTACCTGGTCCAATTATTGCCTTTATATGGCTAGGCAGTCTTGGTGTGTGTGTGTGTGTGTGTGTGTTTCAACAATGTTTAGCTCTTCCATTACAGCAGTCAGAACTGGCCTAGTGTAAGTAAACTTACACTATGTTTAGGTTTGGATTCATGGTCAGAGCAATCCTACAGTCCCCAGGAGAGTGCGCCTCTGTCACTGTCCCCACCCAAAACTGTTAAGATAGCTAGATGGGCCCAAAGGCCCATCTAGCTGAAATGGGGGGGGTGGGGTGTTGTTGTTGTTGTTGTTGTTGTTATTATTATTATTATTATATTTATTTGTATCCTGCCTTACAGCATTTAAAACTCATACAATTAAAACAAAAATAGAAAAATACAAAAGTTAAAAATAGAATTAAATCACCAATATTAAAATTATATATCAAAAACAGTACAATATACGTAAGAATAAAAACAGCATTCCATCACATCACAGGCTAGTCCCAAATGCCTTCCGAAACAGGAAGGTCTTTGTCTGCCTCCGGAAGCTTACCAGGGAGGGCGCCACTCTAGCCTCCCTAGGGAGGGAATTCCAGAGTGCTGGGGCAGCCACACTCTCCAGAGTTTCATATATATATATATATATATATATATATATATATGAGATCAGTTTGAGGTCTATTTATTTACTAGTAAAATTCCTATCCTTGTGATGGGCGCGCCCACCGCAGCTCACAACAAGCCATGGTGGCTTGTTTAATCCATAGTGGATTGTTTTGATCAGGCAAACGGAAAGCTAAGCAGGGCCAGGCCTGGTTATTACTTGGATGGGAGACCCATCCTCTAGTTTCCTGCATTGAGCAGGGGGTTGGACTCGATAGCCTTGTAGGTGCCTTTCAACTCTATGATCTATGAAATCTATGAACCCATTGGGTCTCTTTTGGTGGAGGCCAGTTACCCTCTACAGTCCTTGTGTAAATGTTGTAAGACAGGGATGGGGAAACTCCAGTTTGTGGGTCAGATGCAGCAATAGCAACTGCAAGCTTCCTCTGTATAATCTCCAATCAGTGACTGGAGGGTATTTAAAGGCATTTAAACTTGAATACCCTGCATAGAACTGAGCTCTGCATTGCAGGTGTGAAAGCTGGTGCACTGGGGCTTACTCCTGAATATTTCAGTGTATAGAAATGCATAGAATTAAGTTGTGCTTTCTATGCTTGGTGGGAAAATGTCCAAATTGGTAAGAATCACATCTGACCCTACCCTTCACCTTAACCATGCCCACTGCTAGAATGTGGCCCCTGAGACATTCCCAAATTGGACTTTGGCCGGCCCCCAGGCTGCAAAAGGTTCCTGACCCCTGTTGAAGGGGATCAGATTTTGTCCTCATCACAATGGTGTTTCCAACTGTAGCATTTAACTTTCTATGTAGGAGTGAGTAGCAGCCATTTATTTATATATGGGAAAGGCTCAGGGATAGGGACCAAACTTGCCTCTTCCTGGCAACTGCAGCTTAGCAGAGAGAGCATGTTTTGAGTCCTCCACCCCCGCTGCAAGTATTAGCAATTGTATTAGCAATTGTATTATCACTGTCTCCTAATGGAATGAGAACAAGCAATGAATCCTGTTTATATCTGCATAGACTTGTCCTGGATTCTGTTTTTTGGTCATGCTCATGTGACACTCAGCCCCCAAAAGGCTATTAAGCCAGCAGTTCATAGAATCAATGTACAGCTGCTATGGAATTGTAAGCATATTTACTCAGTTCCCATGAGTTCAACTAAACTAAACTTCCAGGCAGCCCCATCCTACAGGGCTGCCCCCGTAACCCTCCGAATCCAGAGGATTATGGGCATCCAATTGAGTGTGGGAGGAGCGCAGTAGACAGGATTGCTGCCATGCTCCCCTTGCCTTCAGAAACATCTAGACGGCTGATTTTGGCCATCTAGTTGTTTTACACCTCACAAGGAGGAGAGGCTGAGGCACCACTTTGCTCCTCCCCTCCCTGTGAATGCCCCCCCCCCCCGGAGAACCGAAGACGGTCTTCTGTGTTTGTTTCCCAGCCGGCGCAGAAAGAACCGTGCCAGCTACGAGGTGGGGGGTTGGGTGTTCCACAGCGCTGCAACCTCAGGAGGGATTTCCGAGTTCACAGCGGCTTCTATGTCCCATCCTACAGTGCCCCAAATAAGGTTGGAGGGCCATAGGATTGCACCCTAAGTGTGTTTATCATTGCACTCTTAATACAATCAACGAGTTCCTAAGTTTTATTTCTTCTTTAAGAAATTAGTACTAAAAGTACTAAAAAGAAACTGGATTTTTTTTTACAAATATAGTATCCTAAAACCTGTTATATCTGAATTTAAACTTGCTGACTTATAATCTAATTACTGAATGTATTTACTTAGAAATAAGTCCATGTTAGCCTGTTGCTGCAAAAAACTATGGGCAGTATCCAATACTGCTGCTGTGCTCCTGCTCATTCTGTTGTGAAAGTGGGACCACACTGCTCGCACAAAACAAAACCAAACAACAAAAACCTAGCAGTTAATAAAGCAACCCTGGAAACAAAGTAGAAACACTTATTTCCATATCAAGACAGGTCAGTGGAGCTTCCTTCCACAAGCTCCACAGAACCTGCCATTTCGGAAACTAGCATTTCTGCTCATTTCTGGTTGCTTTTTTAACTGCTAGCTCCCATTGCGCTAGCGGTGGGTCCCACTGGCGCGCAGGCAGCCTTGGATACGGCCCCAAAGTTCCATTCTTGTAACACCATAAATAGCCAGTGTGGTGTAGGGATTAGTATGCTGGACTTCTAATGGGGAGGTTAAGGTTCTTATCCATGCTCAGCTATGAAGCTCTGGGTGACTTTAGGCCAGTCAGTGTATCTCTCAGCTTTACCTACCTCACAGGGTTGTTGTGAGAATAAAATGCGGTGGCTTGTTCACAGCCCCAAGCAGGGGCAGAATAAAAATGTAATAAAATAAATTAAAACCTAACAGATTTATTGTGGCATTAGCTTTTATGGACTGATGAAGCAGGCTCTAGTCCATGAAAGCTGATGCCACCACGTTAGTCTTTAAAGGAGCCACAACATTCTTTGTTGTGTCTTCTTGCGTGGTTTCAGCAGCACAGTTAATCTAATCTGTGCCTCAGTTCCAAATGCACAAAAAGGAGAATAGTGGCATGACTCCACAACAGGAGGTTCCAGCAAAGATGAGAAAAATGTTGTACATGAGATTTTGTGCAATCTACAACTTCATTAAACTTTCTCTGGGGCTTGCAACAGCCAGCCGATGTCATATGTGAACAGTTATTACCTGCATAAACTTTACTACAGCTGTATATTCTATATGTAACAAAAGTTGAGAATGAACAGCAGTGATGCAATTAAATGTGTAAGAATAGTTCTATTACAGTGCTTACATAGACATATAAAATAACTAAAGGGCAACATGGTAAAATCTGACTCTATTCCTATCTGATACCTGCATCTGAGGGTAGCACTGTGAGAGGCACATCTTTAGTTTCAATTTTCACTGAAGGCTCGAGCAAGGACTGCATTTTAAGGGGTACTTGGGCCATTGGCACTTTAGTCACTCTTATGAGCTCAGATGGAGGTGGCCCCTGAAACTGGATCCTAGCCCCAGGAGGGACTGGATGGAGTGTAACAGGAATCTTCAGTTCTTGAGGATGCTGCACCCCAAGAGTCTGAGACAAACTGGCATCCTTGCTGACATGAGCTGGGCCATTGGAGGATGGATGAGGCTTGGATGCCGCTTCCTCCCTCCCCTTGCAGTCCTCCTCAGGAGGCTCCTCCAGTTCAGTTTTGATGGTCCCTTCTTTTCCAGACCCCAAGGCTTTGGCATCACAATTTTCTTTCACCTTTGCCTCTTTCTTGATCTCGTCTGGCTCTTCTACTTTCTGCACTTGGATTTCCCCTACTCCCTTCACACTGCTGCTGCCCTCCTCCTTCCCTCCTGGACGAGTTGCAGCAGTTTTGTGTTCCCCTCTCTTTTTCTTGCTGCTGCCTGTCAAGAGTGACTGGCTCTCCTGCTCCTGAGCTTTCACTTGCAACACCTTGTGCGGACTGTTTTCCTCCTCCTCCTCCTCCTCCGTTTCACAATCCCTAGGTTCCAACCCAATGACAGGCTGGGAGAGCTGCCTGCCAAAACAAGCCTGGTCCTCCAAAAGTTGCTGCTGCTGCTGCTCTTTACAGGAGGCACCTTCACCAGCGGGTGGAAGCTTCTGCTCTCTGCGGAAGGCATTTTGCTTGGGGGACAGGGGGTGCACGAGATGGTGCTGGGGAGCCTGCTTTGGGGGGAAGAGCAGAAGGTGGGAGTCCTTGGCCCCCTGCCCTGGTAGAGGGTGCAGGAGAAGGTGGTCCATGCGGGGAGCGCCCTGCCAAGCCGTGGGATGCAGGAGGCGGTGCTGCTCTCGGGGGGGCTCCTCCTGCGCCCCCTTTTCCATGCCGCAGCTCACCCCTGAGAGTGGGATTGTTGTGGGATTATGAGCTCAGTCCTCGCCCTCTGTTACCGCCCGTTTGTTTCCTGCGGTTGGTTTGCAAACGTTCTCCGCTCCCCCTCCCCCGAGGTGCACGCGCCGCAGCAGACCCCGCCCTCCGGCTCGCGGGGTGCCTCGCGCCACCTGCCAAGAAATGGCAATTGCGGGGCTACACGTGCCTCCCACTTTTCCCTCCTTGGGCCTGTTTCCTGGAAGTCGCCATGGTTACCCTGGGATTCACGTAATAATGAAGTCGCCATGGAGACCCCGGGAGGAACGCCCGCACCCTTGCTGCGCCGGTTTTTTTGTTTTTGTTTTTTAGGCGAAGGGCATCGATTTGCCTTGCGCTGCCCCGCGTCCGCTTGTCGGAGAGCTAACTGGATTCTTTGACTCCCAGCTCGAGCGTTTCCTTTTGTTAGAAACCACGAAAGTGCCTTTCCTTCACATTATGCGTTTCCAGCGGGCTTGCCTGTTGAGGAGCCATGGGATTGTGTGCAATGCAGCACTTCCCCACCCGCCCCACAAGGTGTTTTTTTTTTTAGCGTACATCCATTATCAATGACCGCGGTGGGGGCTGGGGGGGGAGAACTAAACCCTGATCGAAACCACGAATTTAGACATGGGCAACTTGTGGCCCTCCAGATGTTTTGGCCTACAATTCCCATAACCCCTCAGCATTGGCTATGCTGGTTAGGGCTGATGGGAGTTGTAGACCAAAACAGCGGGAGGGCCACAAGTTGCTCACCTGGGAACGGGAGTTTGGTATTCAGGAAATTCAATATCCACCCTCCGCCACTGCGAACGTAGCGTGTATGCCTGAATGTGTGAAAGGAGGACGCGCCCTTAAATTAAAGGGCCTTAATTGCACTTTGTGGAAGGGCCAAGCTTAAATCTGAGCGCCCCGAAGAGCTGATCCCTGGAACTGCCTGACGCGGCCAGGGCTTCACCCACACTGGCTCGTGCAAGGAACCACCGTTAAAACATGTACATGAGAGCCTCGTCTCTCTTCTCCCCACTGAACCACCCACAGCCGCCTACGCACATCTGGGATGAGGGGCTTCGAGATCAAAGGGCGTGGCCTTCAGCCTCGGCTCGTTCTGCATTTATCCTGCGGCCTCTATTCGGGGACCAGCGGCGCTGAGAGGTGATAATCCGCTCAGGCGGTTAGCCGGCCGCAATCCCGAAAGACCTTGCGGTATCATAGAGACCGGCGCTAGAGCTACCCTCTTCCGGCATTCTATGACGTAGCTTCCCCTCATGCTAGCGCGGCCTAGGCTTGCTCATGCTGTTACTGCGGCCGCCGCCGCCGCTCTCGGGCTTCGCGCAAGGCTGAGTTGCGGCCGCGTCGCCATGGCAAAGAGCAAGTTCGAATACGTGCGGGGCTTCGAAGCGGACGATACGTGTTTGCCCAACTGCTGGGTCGTGGTCCGGTTAGACGGACGAGGCTTCCACCGGTAAGGCCCGCTTCAGCCATTGGCGGCGACAACTGCTTCTTAATAGGCTCGGTTGCCACAGGCGACTGGTCAGCCAATAGGAGTGAGAGGCGAGAGGGGCGGGCAACGTCTCGGCTTTGTGCGTTGCTCCGGCATACGCGGCACCAGCTAAGATCGGAGCCTAGGTGTCGCTGTGGGTGGATGATCTTTGCCGCTCGGTGCAAGGATGCTGCTGATGGGCTTTCAGCATCGCTTCCCTTTGGTATCAGGAGGACTCTAGCCAAGGATGGAAATCGGTCCATAGGCTGATTGGGGCATGACTCAACTCCTTACCCAATATGGTTTTTACACATGTCAACTTTCGAAGACAAGAAGAGACAGAATGGATGAATCACTGTATTCTTTATTGTACTTCTGAAGTACAATAAAGCCACACGGGAAACATTTGCTGAAGCACTTGAACTCTGGCCGACTTTTGTTTTGTTTTTTTACAACTTCCTTATTGGGAATATTTGTATAACCCACAACTTGGAAATCAGTGTTAAAACAAATATTTGAAAAGGTGTAATTCTGCTACTGCCTCCAACATATTGAACGAAAGAGTGGAAGGTTTTTTTTAATTAGCAGTAAGGAATTGTTAAATCCTGTTTAGGAGGGCATTGGGCTATTTGTGTTACAGCTAGGGGTCTTAGTATTGCCTCATTTGTAGTAAGCTATTTTTTAAAAAAATGTTTAGCACAGATGGGTTGGTTCATCTAATGTTAAATAGGCACAAATGCGATTAAGATAAGTACATTATAACTTCAATAGTTAAAAAATATATTAAATACTAAATAGCAGGTAATAAAGATCCAGTCCTTCGCAAAATTTGCAATATGTTAAACATCTGTTGAGGACCACTTTAATAGCTTTGACAAATCGTTTCCTAATAGTGTGATTATGTACATGCTGAGTCAAGTAGGCCCCACTGTGTTCAGTGGAGTTTACTCCCTGGTAAGTGTGTTTAGGATTGCAGCATTAATGTATATATTTTTATTTGAAGTTTTGCTGAGCAGCATGGTTTTAAGAAGCCTAATGATGATCGTGCTCTTCAGTTGATGAACAGATGTGCCCAGACAGTGATGCAAGAGCTAGAAGATATTGTCATTGCTTATGGACAAAGTGATGAATACAGCTTTGTTTTCAAAAAGAAAAGCAACTGGTTTAAGAGAAGAACAAGGTAACTGGTTTTAGAGTTCACCTCCCCCTACCCACCCTCATACACAATATACTCCTTTTTGCATATGCACTTTTTTTTGTAGGACATGTTTGTGATATAACCAGTTTTATTTAATTTTATTTTATTGATAAGATATTAACAGTTTTGCACTTTTAGGCCCTATTCTTGGGACTGACCACGTTGGCAATCTGAGCTACTCTGGTTTGATAGATATTTATTTATTACATTTCTATGCCACCCAATAGCCAAAGCTCTCTGGGCAGTTCACAAGTTAAAATCATAAAATACAACAACATGATAAAACATAATATAAGGGAACGATCCTATGGCCCCTAGACATTGTCTGAGGGGCCATAGGATAGTTCGGATTCCCAGCTCTGAGGCCAAAGACAGTGGTATGACCTCAGAGCTGGGAATCGGAGCTCCAACCCCTCCTACCCTGCTCCCTCGCAGCCAGCACAAAAAGAACTGCACCAGCTGTCCTCTGAGGTCAGGAAAGTGATCTCAGAGATGGGTTAAAGGGGGCGTTTTGGGGGGAGGGGAGGAAACTAGTGGCCAGGATATGAGGTATCCTGGAGCTGCTCTAGCCTTCTTCCCTTCCCCTCCAAAATGCTGTTGCTAGGCAGCTGAAAACAGCCATATAGCAAAAATGCAGCATGTGAGGAATGGGGAGGTGAAGATCGCCTCTGCTGCTCCTCCCGCTCTGTATTGGATCAGTGTGAGCTTCCAATTTCATGGGCTTACGTTCATCTCCATAGGATTGTGTCCTGAAACTTAAAAGTTAAAATTACAGTATAAAACAAAAGTAAAAAGAAATTGCCAACTCTAACCAGTGCTATGACACTGGTGTCACATAAAGGCAAGGCTGAAGGTAATTCTGAGTATTTCAGTTGCTTAGAATTCATTTTGGTCTGGAAAGCTATGAAGATTTGAAAGCAGTTGCATGCAGGCAACGTGTGTTACCATACATGTTTTTTTCATTTTTATATAACAAATGTTTTTTTAGAAAACAAAGAAACACAACAAAAGTGGGGGAAGGAAGAGCTAATAACAAGGGATTCAGTTCACAGAGGAGCGGGATTAACAGGGAACATACATAAATAGAAGAATTACATATATTATTTGTTTATCTAAAGTATTTATCACTTTTCTGCTCATCAGGGCCCTTAAAGCACTGGAGAAGAAAGATAAGAACAAAAACAACATTCTTTAAAAGCAGGCCAAATACACTTTTTTAAAGCAATACAGTTTTCACTGTGCAAGCAGGCCCCCTGTCTAAAATTCAGTAACGAAAGAACTGGCCTGACCTCCCCTGGGGGAGAGTTCCACAGTTAAGAGGCTGCTATAGAAAAGGCCCCATCTTGTATTCATCTCCCTTGGTGGTGGGACATACAGGAGGGCCTCTGATGACAATTTCAAATTATGGGCAGATGCATACTGGAGGAAATGGTCCTTCAGATATCCTGGCCCCAAGCTGTTTAGGGTTTTATAGGTCAAAACCATCACCTTAAATTGGATTGTAAGTATAGTCTGCCCATACAGCTGAGTAGGTGACCACTGAGTATTGTTGGTAGTATGCTGAAGACGGACAGAGGAGGAGGATTATGTAAGCTGCCTTGGGTTCCTTGCAGGAAAAAAGGCGGTGTATAAATATAATAAATAAATAAATAAATCAGTGATGTCGGGCAGAAACTTAAGTCCATTAGTAAAAATGAATGTATGCCAATTGCAAATACAATAGTAGGCAAGCTTGGCAGTTTCACAGTTGTAATTGATGGTTTCCAGGTGATTATCCCTAGCAAGAGAATACATATATGTCATTGAAATACATATATGTCTCAGAGTGAAATGGAATTAATAAGTAGCGACAGCAAAACTGTGATTGTCAGTGTATCATGCACAGTTCTCTGGGTTGCTAAAATTAGTGTCAACAGTTTTTAGTACCTTTGTTTTTTTTTCTTAAATTTAAACAATATAAGGGAAGCACATGCTATTGACTTAACTTTTTTTTTTTTAAGTATTTCAATAAAAATATCTAAATTACATTTAAATCACATTAAGTGTGCTTTAATTTTTTCTTCAGATATTTCAGGTCAAGTACTTGTGTCTTTTTAAAGCTTTTACTAAATGCAAGTAAAATAAATATGCTAAATTAGATCTCTGTAGTCTAGGAAATCAGAAAATTTTCCAATGCAAATGACCCTATGCAAATTACTTAAACTTTTCCAATAGTCAGAATTTTCTGAAAAATGCACGTCACTGCCTACCATGCAATCCTAAGAGTAGGCTGCAATATGTGAAACCTTCCAAAAGAGGTGATGGACAACACAAGGTGTCTGTTCCATTACAAATTCTTGCTTCTAATAAGCCATGGAGTTGTTGAAATTACTGCTTTAGTCGCATAAAGAACTAGTACAATGTAGGACTACAGTTTAGCTATTAAGACCCATTGATTGCAGCTGGAATTCAATGTGTGCTGGATTGTGGATTTTTTAGCAGTCCATTCAGCCTTTGTCTCCGTCACTGTGGCCTACAGGTCAGTGTAAAGCAATGCTGTATGACCAGACATTAATGCATTTACATACAAAATGTAATAAACCAACAGTGGTGCATTCATTCATTCATTCAGACCTAAAGGTCTTACGGGGCCCTCCCTTTAAATTTTAAATTAAAGTTGCTTTTTCCCCCACCATGAACCACCATTCTATGCTTTACAACTGCTTCTATATTCCTGATATATTAGAGCAGGGGTTCTTAACCTGTGGGGTACGCCTCCCCAGGGGAGGTTTGGACTGACTCCAGGGGAGGTGTGAGTAGCCCCTCAACTAAAAATTGTTTATTTTACAAGTACATAGCAGCGCAGCTTGGCGGTTAAGAACCACTGTATTAGAGCAAAAAAAAAAAAAATAGCAAAAAAACCTTGGCCAACCCTGATAAAACAAATAAATACTCTGAGCATGTGCAGTTTTGTATTTTAAATTCACTTAATTCATAATACCATCACAATTCCAGAAATAAAATGGAGTTTGCTTCTGCTGCCCTGATCCTAAACATATTTACTTGGGAATATGCACCATTTTGTTGTAGTAAAATATAATATATATTTAAAAGTAAAAATAGTAAATGTACAAATCCACATCTGGGTTATTACAGATCAGGAATTCTAACATGAAATACTAAAAATGCACCAGGAGAGCTGCACAAATGCCTGGTCATAGGCAACTAAGCAGCCAATTATTACTAACGTTTTACAGATGGGGGATGTTAGTCATGACTAACAAGTCCCATTGATTTCAATGTGTCTGCTTTAAGTATGATTAGGTCAGGGTATAACCCATAGAACAGGGGAGGGCAACCTCTGGCCCATTGGCCTAATCTGGCCTGCAGAGGATTAGGCACATTCCACAAGCCCTGCCCCCTGGCGTGCAAAGAGGAATCCCCATGTTATATACCATCTCTGATCAGAGATGACAAGTGGATTCCCCCACATTTGGCTAGAACCCTGGCTGAATCCCTTCCTGTGCAGTTGGGACACAAGCAGCATGAAAAGGAGGTGCCCAACGCAGCTGGCTGAGTCACTTCCTCCATGCAGAGAGAGGCATGGAGCTCCATGCTGCTTTCGGCATGGGCAGAAAAAAGTGTGGGGTGCCACTGACGATATGGGTGGGGCTGGGCTTGGGGGCGGGAGCTCCCCAATTTGGACACAAATGGCATGGCAAGTTTCAGGTGAGTCTCTCCCTGTGCTGCTCACACCCCAATTGAGACATGAGTGGCACAGTAAGGAACCAAAAGGAAGGGGCAATCAGTAACATCACAGGAGTGAATGTGAGTTCGGGGCCTGCCCCTTGCCATCATCTGGCCTGCAAGCTTAGTCTCCGTGTGTGTGTGTGTGTGTGTGTGTGTGTGTGTGTACGTACGTACGTACACACAATCTGGCCCCTGGACCAAAAGAGGTTACCTGCCCCTGCCATAGAATCATCACCTTCAGTCAGCCAAATTTTATATGCTTGGTATTTTCTCAACCTCCTAGACTCTGTGAATATGGGAGTGAACAATAGAGCTTTGGAACAACTCTGAAACATTGTTTTGAACAAGAGATACATTCTTGGATAACATCGGCTAGTCAACTGTTGTGATGCCATTAATAACTTATACTTTCTCTCCCTTTTATGTTCTGTTTACAAGTAAGTTCATGACTCATGTGGTCTCCCAGTTTGCGTCCAGCTACGTTTTCTATTGGAAAGATTGCTTTAAGGACCAGCCTCTTTTGTATCCACCAGGATTTGATGGACGTGTTGTGTTGTATCCTAGTGACCAGAATCTAAAAGACTATCTCAGTTGGCGACAAGCTGATTGTAAGTATCTCTTACACAATTGCCTGGATTCCAGATTGAAGAGTGATCTCCTGAAATGGATAACAGTGGTTTCTCATTAGCTGGAAGTTGCACTGTGTATGAATTGAGAAAAGAAACAAAACTGCATAATATGGAAGGTTACCTACTTTAAAAATGCATTTTAGGACCTTCTGGTAGGTTAATGATATGTAAAGTGCTGATAATTATAATAATGAACTTCCCCTTACTGGTATTTGTATGGACATTCTACCACTTCTAAAAATCTGCTGTGCAGGTAAGCTTGTTTAATGCACTTCCTAAGCTAGTCTGACTGTCTTGATTTCATTTGGTATTCCTGCAGGTCACATAAATAATCTGTACAATACAGTGTTTTGGACTCTGGTACAGAGAAGTGGCTTGACACCAGTAGAAGCACAAAAGAGGCTACAGGTATGAAACTCCTCCAAAGATCCCATCCTAAGTCATACATTGTCTTATGACTTGTGTTTAATGCCAGCAGCTTGTGCAGTCATTCTAACCTTTACACACATGGGGGAGGGGAGAGTTGCAGCAGGCAGTGTTTGGGGGCATTCGTAGGGTTTGCCAGGTCTTGCCTTACATATGCTATTCTTGTAGGAATATTTGTGTATATAGTTTTGTGTTTGCTTTCAGGCAGTAAGGAGAAGAAGTTTATAGAGAATTCACTGTAGTTGAGTTCTAAGTACAGTAATACCTTGGATTGCAAGTAACTTGGTTTGAGAGCGTTTTGCAAGACAAGCAAATTTTTAAATATTTATTTTAAAAATTTGACTTGATATACAAGCGACGTCTTGCAATACAAGTACTGTAGTACGGCTTAAATTAAAAATCCCTGTACAAATTTTTTTGGGGGGATTTTGTTTTGATATAAGAGTGTTTTGGATTACAAGCACGTTTCCGGAACGAATTATGCTCTCAATCCAAGGCATGACTGTATGCTTTTAACCAGGGGTCTTCAAACTACGGCCCGCGGGCCGGATCCGGCCCGGCGTGCCCTTTCATCCGGCCCGGTGGCCGATCCGTGCCCGAACTGGGCCAGCCCGTGTCCGCGCGGGCTCGCCAATTTTTCTTCGCTCTCTGGAGAGAGCCGCCCGCCCGCGCTGGTCCCGTCGCATCACTTCCGGCAGCGGAAGTGACTCGACGGGACCCTGATCCGTCGCGCTGGACTCCCGCGCTCTGTTTTTGGCAGGGGAAACCAGGGCAATGGGGTTGTTTAAGTAGTAATGAGCATTTTAGAAAGTGACCTGGCCCATTCCTGTATTAAAGCACAGCTCTAACCTTTAGTAGCTATTTAGCATTGGATAGGGCATTCTTCTGCCTCTTTCCTGTTTTTTTGTAGTACCTTGTTACGTCTGTATAGATTGGCTGGTGTGTATATTGCTACTTTTTGCAGGTTAATGGCCTGCAACAACCAGAACTATTGAGAGAGTCTAGGGTATGCAGTGAATTGTAGCATACAATCATATCACTGTTTCCTTTAAGGACCTCTCCTAGAGAACTAACCTTACACCATACATCAGGGGTGGGGAATTCCTTTCAGCCTGAGGGTCAAATTTAATTTCAGAAAACTCAGGGGCCACATTCCAGTGGGGGGCGGGGTGCTGAAGGCAAAAGGAGTAGGGCCAAAAATACAAACAATGCCAGCATGTTGTAGCCTGAAGCTCTTAACACCAGCAAGTAACTATTAGGAGAGGCATTTCAACCTTTTAAGGTGCAATCCTATGTATGTTTGGACAGAAAAAAAGCCTACAACTCCCAGCATGCCCCAGCCAGCATGTAGGACTTTTTTCTGTCTAAACATACATAGGATTGTGCCCTTAGAACGGGGGGGGGAAAACCTGCACAAAAACCAGGATACCACCAAATGATTGGTAGTTGGGGGAAAGAGGGTGGCCATCTGGGAAACCATTATGCTTTCTAAGTCATGAGTACTATGAACCAGCCAGAAACAGAAACTTAATTTTGTGCTACAAACAAGAAGAGCATGTGGGGCAAATAATATCCCATTTTTCTTCGTCATGTTCAAAGGAACAAAGTCTCTGTGTTTTTTAAAATCATAGAACATGATCATTAAAATCAATGAAGATCACAGTAAAATATCATGAGAACAAAACACAGATAACAGCATCAATATAACACTGCAACTATCAAAGATTAAAAGCCAGGTGGAACAAAGAAAGCTTAATTTTGAGTTTAAATGCAAGCAGAGAAGTGGACTGGTAGATTCTGTAGGGAGGGTGTATGTATAGGAGTGCAGTGGACTCTTCTCTCCCCCAATACAGTGCTCAGATCCTGAATGGAGAGTAAAACCCACTCATTGCATGTGGATGATCAAGAGATGTAATGTTCTTATGTGCCCACATGATGCTGTTGCTTTTTTATATGATTGAAGTATGGTTTTCCTCCTTTATCTTCAGGGAACACTTGCAGGTGACAAGAATGAGATTTTATTTTCAGAATTCAACATTAACTACAACAATGAACCCCTGCTGTATAGGAAAGGAACTGTTCTAGTGTGGCAAAAGGTAAAACCATTTTGACATATACCGGTACTCGTTTGTGTTTAAAATGTCGGCATGCAGTTTACAAACAATTATACAAAATATTTTGTAATAATTAAGTGGTTTTTGACAATTCTGCATGTGCTGAGTTTCCAGGCACATCTGCCTGATAAATTTACCACTGTTTTAAGTGGTGGTCACCACAGGAACTATCCCCGACACTGAAAGACCAGAACTTCTGTAGTGGTGTTTCTGATTTGAGGGTTAGCCAATGCTGGAACACTCAGTACCAATTATTCCTGTTTCTGAAGGAGGAAAAGGACAAGTGTACAGAGCTTTCTGTGTCCAGACTGGCTAACTGTATCCCTCATGACTTTCAGTTGTTTTGTCCCTTGCACCACTGTTATTGTCACTGTTGTTATTATTTCATAAGCCAATAAATATTGGGCATTAAACTCTGCTGACTTTTGACTTAAGGAAGAAAAAAGTAGTAGGGATGTGTATTTGTAATGTACTATTCCTAAAGATTTGCACTGATGTATCTATTTGTGATGCCAGTCAAACATCATACTTTGTGACATTGTACTGTCGGGTATGCTCTATCCAAAGCACTTAAGGGCCGTTAATAGAAGGCTTTACTTAATGTCAACATTCTTGTCTTCCCTTTTAACAAAAAAGTATCCAAAGTGGTTAACATTATAACAATTAACAATGTACCTGCAGCGTTATACATCTCTGTAAAACTTAAGCTGAGACAGCAGTAACAAGCAAATGTGGAATAAAAGCAGCAGCAATCAAATATTGTTTAAGACGTAACACTTGAAAAGGCTCATTGAAAAAGGTGTATCATAGCTGCTTTAGGATTGAGCTGTAAGTAACCTGAAATCATCTGAAATATTTTATGTGTCTGTAGGGTGTGACAGCTTCAGAATAAATGGTCTCTGTTTCTAGATAAAAGTCAAAGTTATAACTCTTGCAACCAGGGCAAGCAAAACAAAGGCTGGATTTATAGGTATTTCCCAAGATCTTCTAGTAAACCTATTAAATCTGGTGCTGTGTTAGCAACCTTTGAAAACATTGTTTCTATTTGGACTGGCTTTGTAGAGTTTAATGTTTTCAAGATGTTCAGTTATATTATAACATAATTTTAATGGGATATTTATGAATGTTTTCAGATGTTTTTATTCACTGTGAGTCTTTTGGGTGGCCTATACAATTGTTTCTGAAATGTGGAAGCAATAGCTATCGTGTAGCTGCTGCTGGATAGACTGAGTGGAGTACTGTGTACAGTTTGGCACAATTGGACAAATTGGAGAGGAGTGTTGCACACATTTACTTACAGTGGAGACAGCGGGATGGGGGAGAGATTATAGAACAGGGAAACTAAATAATCAGATATTTTTAAAGGGTGTATTGGATTGGATTCACACTATCCCTGGACATTATTTATTTTTATTTATTTGATTTTTACCTCACCTTTCTGCCAAAAATGGCACACAGGCTGGCTATATTATGGTGACTGGGAGGAGCGAGGAGTGGGGCTCTAGCATCAGAAAAATCCTTCTAAGGCTGGAGTTCTGTCTAAGACTTTGGAGGGGGTTTTCTGGTCCCTGGGATGCTGTCAAGGGACTATAGGATTGCTCTCTAAATGTTGCAACCCTAAAAAGAAGTGAACCTTTAATTGCCTTCTAGATTTCAATTCTAAGATTTTATATTAATTTTTCACTTGTATTTCTAGGTAAATCAAATCATTAGGAAAACAATTAAAATTCCAAATGAAACAGAAGAGAAGGAAGTTGAAGTGACTCGGATGAGGACTACAATAGTTCCTTTGCACTGTGACATCATTGGGGATCAGTTTTGGGACCAGTATCCTGAAATCCTATCTGATGATAGCTGACCTTTCCCATCTGGATTCTAGTGTGAAATACTCTGTACAGTTTACTTTGCAAGGACCACATCATGGGAGAGGAAGATATGACTGGCCCAATATGGATATTACTGTACTTTGAACATGTGCTGTACCCATGTTGCCAGAGGGTACAGGAAAAAAATTCTTTTAGGTAGTGTCCATAAATATTAACATAATGTTCCATCAGAATTATGAGGTGCCTTATAATATCAACGAACTTTACCGTGGAAAAGGAATGCCTTTAATTTGAGCTCTAGCCCGCAAAGGCACTCATATTGGTACAAGTCCCATGAGATGTTAAGCTGCCCATTTAAAACTCTGAAAACATTTAAACTCCAGCTTCAAATTAAGTTCTATCATCAGGGAGCCGAGTTACAAATTATCCTAGTTGCTAATGTCTCTGGATTATATGAGTGATAAACAAAATACCCTGGCAAGTAGCTAAAACTAATTAGGAAGTTTTCTCTCAAGTGTAAATTAGTTCTGGCCTTTTTGAAAGCTATGGAAACGTAATTTCCCTCTGTAATCGTACATTTATTGTTTGGACTCTCTCCTCGCTGCTTTACTGATTATTAGAGAAGGTCTCAGGTGACCATACTGGAGTAATAAAGTTACTGTATAACGGGGGTATCGCAGCAGGATATGTTTGTAGGTCATGCTCTCATTTTCTGCTGCCTGGGAAACTATCCAGTTCCTGCTGTTGAGGATTGTGGCAACCAACTTAACTGAAAGTTCTTTTTTACTGTGGTGTGAAGTTCAAAAAGAGTTTGTTTTGCTCTTCTGCATTTCCTAGTAGAAGAACCATGAAGTAGCAAGACCTCTTCCAAGAAAAAAAAGAAAGATGTAGCACAATCTGAATGACTGTGAGATTTGTGTGAGCATTTGACCATGTAAAGCCTGGGCCATGACACAGTGACCTGGTTCGTATGCCCCGACAACCCATCGTGGGCAGGTAGCCACGATGGGTTGTTATCATGCGAACCTGGTCCACTTTCCCCAAGGTGGCTTATTTTTTGCGAACAAACCACTCAGACAACCCATGGCTTGTTGTCCGAATCTGGGACAGCAATTTCATCATAGTTTGCCGAGATTGGCTACAGAGCCATTTGGAAAGAGTGACAAAAAACCCTGCAGGTCTTTGTCATTTTGTCCGTGCTGCTGCCAGTGACTGCCCCTCCACCGATGCCCAAATGGCACTTGTTCGCCACCCTTATAAAAATTATTTTTACATTCCCTGAAAATTACGCAAATGTGTTCAGAATTTTTTTAAAAAAATTGTTGCACTTCAAGTGGTGCGATATGTGCAGTCTTTCCTGGTCAATTTCCTTGTATGTTTTCTCTGTCAAAGGGAGCACCAGATGTAGTACAAGGAAACTGACAAGGCGAGACTGCATATAGGCTAATTTGCACACAGGTGACAAGGACTGGAAGAAAAATAATACTAAGGTGGGAATTCACCTTGTCCTTTGGGCAGAAAAATGTCTTGGGCTTGCTCTGATTAAGCTTCAGTATTTTTACAGCCATCCAATTATTTAGTTAAAACATTTCTACACCACCTTTCTGGAAAAACCAATCAAGGTGGTTTACAAAGAATTCAGGAAACAAATCACAAAGACATAACCACTCGGAGATCTTCCGCTATTGGGCAGTATAGAAATGAAATAAATAGCAAAACATTAAAAATAATTTTAACAATTATAACAATTTCAAAAGCCAGATTAAAAAGATGTATCTTGACCCCCTTCCTGAATGCAGAGGGGGGACTGGTTGGAGCTCCAGGAGGAGCATGGTCCAGAGTATGGCAGCAATACAGGAGAAAGCCCTGATGCCAGACATCAATTCAGAACTTGGAACAGTTTCATAGATTTCATAGATCATAGAGTTGGAAGGGGCCTACAAGGCTATCGAGTCCAACCCCCTGCTCAATGCAGGAAACTAGAGGAGGGGTCTCCCATCCAAGGAATAACCAGGCCTGGCCCAGCTTAGCTTTCCACGCTCACACAAGCTGAGCCAGCATAAGCCACAGGTTTAGATGAAAAGGAGAGACAGAGTTGGGTGTTGTCTGCATATTAGCGACACTGAACCCCAGCCCTCCCGGACAACCTCACCCAGCAGTTTCATGTAAATGTTAAACAGCATGAGGGACAGGGTGGAACCCTGCTGGAGTCATAGTTCATTTATCTGGATACTGTGTTTTCCACAATACATTGTTCTGTGAACTGCACAAATACTTTTTTTTTTAAAGAATTTTAATCATTAAAAAAAAACCACAAAAACACATACAACAAACAATAAACAAAATTAAAATGGACTTCCAATCTTCTCCACAGCTTATAAGCAACCACAATTATTCTTAAAACATTTTCTGTTAACCAAAGATCACTTCCAGTTATGGCAAAAAAAAAAAAAAAAAAAAAAAACCACCCAAAAAGGACAAACACAAGAGGTCTCCACCCTCCCCAAATATAGATTAACTATTTAATCTAGTGTAAATTCAACATTTATGGATAAACCAAAAAAAAAGAAAAGAAAGCCTATAGTTTCATTTAATAATGTTTTCAATTCCAAGATAAGAGTATATTGAAAATCCCAAGAATAAAAAGTAACTATAAACTATTTAGTAAATAACCACATGACAAAGGTTTTTAATACCCCCCCACTCTCTAGTACCTAACCATCTAGCCAGCACATTTGTCTTATTACAGTTGCTCATTATTTCTTTCTGTCTATCCAACAGAAATTCCTTCACTTTTAATTTTTTTTTTTAAAATTAAAAATTAAGAAATAAATGACAGCTAACAGAACAGAAGCATGTAAGCCATCTTTTTACTTAAAAAACAAAAAACAAAACCCCCTCCCCTTTAATGCTTCAAAGTCTGAACAAAACATAAAAAAATTTAAGTAAATATTTCCAAACAGACCAAATATAATTATATCTTGATTACCGCATTTTTCGCTCCATAAGACGCACCGGACCAAAAGACGCACTTACTGTATGGTACAAAAAAAATCAGCTGAGGCGGGGGCTTCCCCCGCCCCACCCAGGAGTCCTCCGCTCTTCCGGACCAGCAGAGGAAAGTAAAAAAAAAAAATAAATAAATTTTTTTTTTACTATATTCACTCCATAGGACGCACAGACATTTCCACCTAGTTTTTTTGGGGGGTAAAGTGCGTCTTATGGAGCGAAAAATACGGTATAATAATTTCTCTTACATCACCATTAATATTTAAAATCCAAATAAGTCATATAAGCAATCCCTTTACCTTTGTCATTCATATTAAAATCAAGAAATTGTTATATTTCAAACTAGACAAGTAATTCAGTATACAACAACCCCTTTATCTTTTCCCAGTAAAAACATGTAAATAGTCTCTTCCTTATCATTTCCTCGTCAACGGATAATCATTAAGTTCCAGATTTTGAACGAAGAATAGTCAGTCTGTTCTGTTGCTTTGTGAATTCCTGCATACCAGCCTCCGCCATCTTATTTTTAAGAAACTGCATCACAGCCCTTCTCTGAACCCTCTTCTCGAACAAGTTCAGTCCAATTAAAACTTCAAAGCATCTGTGAATCTCTGGTAAGTTTCCAAAATCCTTATTTACTTCTTTCTTCTGTGCCGGTCCTGAAGAAATATCCGATTTCCCTTGTTCATGTGGTAGATACCCTTTTAAATTTACGTTCCAGTTCTGAATTCTTGCTTCCAATCTGTTTACAATTTTTTTTCCAATTTGTCCCATAGCTTCATAAATGCTTCCCACGAAACCATTTTCCCTTGTGTATATTTTTCCAAGGCACTTCCAAACTGCTACACATAAAAGATTAATAGACCTCCTTTCAAGTTATCTCTTCGTTATCTTTTTTGCCCCCCAGATGAACCCATAGTCTACTTACAGTTAATTATAAATCCTACTATGCTGTAGAAAGATTCCTTAAATTAGCCAATCCAGATGTAATCCTTCATTTGGAAGTGAGCATGTACGCTTCTAATGATCGGTAGAAACCAGTCTCTGAATACAGCACCGTTTTCCCCCACCTCAGGTCGCAAGCTGCAAATCTATCCGTCAGAGGGCAGACAGAAAGCAATTTATGACCCTATGAGATAATTTGGGGGTAACATCAAATCTTAGCTTCTTTCCCCAGCCAGAGAGGTTATCTGGCCAGGAAATGCTGTATCGGCTGTCCCACAGATTTCTGTGAGACGTTCAAGGCGCCATGTTCACCCGGACGTCACCTGTGAACTGCACAAATAAAGTAACCGTAATTATAATATATTACAATATAACATTAACAGCTCAATTGCAGTTCATTTAAAATATATCAAAAGTTTAAATGAGTATATAAGACATACAGTAGGTCATCTGACAATATCCAATGCCAATAATATCAACATTATGCTCGCATTAAGCAATTCATATTGAATTGCTTAATTCAATGTATGCACAGCAAACAGTTCATACTAAGGGATCTAACCAAGATACTTTGCCCACATCAAACTCTCAGCAAAAAAGGAGAAAGATTAAAGCAAGTGACCACAAGGCATTTCAAGCAGCCCATCTTCAAGCAACAGAAAAAGACCCTCTGCTCATCAGGGCCCCATGTCCTGAGCCAAGAAAGGCACCCTCATCCCCATGGTAAGTCCCCTCCTGGCTGGAAAGGCAAGATGGAAAAAGTCTCTCCCTGGGCAAATGTAGTACTGAAGACAGCACCGCACAGCTTCATGAACAGCAGCAGCAGCTGCTCCTTTATGAAGGCTCCTAGGTCTGGGCGTGGGACAAGGCAGGTGGAAACAGCCATGCCCTGGTGGCTTGCTTGCATCAGCCTTTCCCAGCCTGGTGCCTTCTGGATTTGTTGTACTATCACCCCAGCCAGCAGGGCCATATTGGCTGGGGATTATGGACATTGTAGTACAGCACATCTGGAAGGCTCTCCCCCCCCCCCCCCGCTCCACATTCCTGTTGCCAGCAGCTCCCTTATGAAGGTTCCTAAGGCTGGAAGTGGGGCAAAGCAGGTTGAAACGAGCAAGCACTGATGGCAAACACAGTCTCTGGACCGGTTCACAACACACGGGAACTGCGGGGGAGCAGAAGCCCCCCGCGGTTCCTGTGTTGTGTGAACGCCAGCCGGGGGCGCCCCCGCGGGACGGCCGTGCGCGGGAAGCACGGAAAGTCACCATGGGCGGTAGAGGGGTAAGCCCCTACCGTGTGTGGCCACCCCACCGTGCGAACAGCGGGCGGCTGTCCCGCGGGGACCTCCCGTGGCCGCACAGAGGCGGCAGCCCAGAGCAGCCGGAGCTGCAGCCGCTCCGGCCTGTAGGGGCAAACAGCCCTGCTGGGCATCCTGAGCTGCCACCCCCTAGTGCCGGGAGGCCCACACTACCGTGCGGGGACTGCCAGCTCCACCACGGTCTGCCCACGTGTGCAGGGCACAGGTCGTGTGCAGGGCACAGGTCGTCTGCGGCACCCCGCCAGACCCTGCGGACAGCCCCGTGGTGCCTCCCCCGCTGGCCACCTTGGTCGTATGAACCTGCCCTCTCTCTCTCTTCCTCCCCTTCACCATAGTGGCTACCATGTGGGACACGATCCATAGGCCACTGTCTGGAACTGCCCTTCTAGGAAAGAACCGAACCACCATAAGGTGATGCCTCTAAACCCCATTACAGCCACACAGTACAGAAGGATACCACGGTAAGGATACTGAAAGCCACAGAGCGGCTTTTGATACCATTAGCTAACAGGGATACATTTCCCCCTCTCTGGTTCCCAGTGTAGACTGTCCAGGAAGGTGACCAAAGTTTTCTCTATCTCATAACCAGGCCAGAAGCCAAATTGAAATGGATCTAGATACTCTGCCTTATCCAGGAGCACCTGGGGCTGAGATGCCAGCACAACACTTGAGCACTTGGCCCAAGAATGGAATATTGGAGACTGACTAGAAAGTATACGACACAGTGGGGTTCAGGAATGATTTTTGGCTGGTAAGCATGCAAATGGGCCTTTCCCTTCACACTTCCTCTAACTAAACCAATCAATAAAACAGTCCAGATGGCTTTCCAAGACTTGATAATCCACCTCTCACGTCACACTCTCCACAATGAAAGATACGGAGGTCCTACTATTTTTGCACCTCTGCGTAGCGACTGGTTGCTGTAAGATACAAATCAGAAGAGTGAATGTTGTAGAATAGCGCTTCCCAACCTGGTGCCCTCCAGATGTGTTGGACTGGGAGTTGTAGCCCAACACATCTGGAGGGCACCAGGTTGGTGAAGGCTGTTGCAGAGTCCATATTCAAGATTAAAGAGAACTGGGTTAGCCACCACCTGGTTCCGCAGTACTGTCATATTCAGACATGGGGTTTAAAGTGTGGGTTTTTCTGCTTCTCAGTGAATTCTTAGCGCACAGGGGTCTGCAATCCTTCATTGCGTGGTTTTCTGTCACGTAACAAAGCGCCTTCTATCCTTGTGAATGCTGTTTATGCGGATGGAAAGCGGAAGAGGGCCATATATCTATATATATCTATAACATATCGGATTTACACAGTTGCAAGTTTTGTATTGGGATCGGATGACAGGCGCGGGAAATGCAAAAACAAACAAAACGCCTTTAGTATCATGCTGGGAAACTACGTGGGGGCTATAGAATTGAGTGGTGCGTCGCCAGTCCTTATTTCGGATTAACTAACGCGGAGGATTATCGGAACGGGGGGGGGGGAGTAACGAGTCGAGTTTTGACACCAGGTCCACACAATCGGATGGAGCGAGTTTCCCGAAAGGCAAAAGGCGGCCTTCAAGAGGGCGATCCCAGCCGCCGCGCCCCCCCCCCCCCCGGCGGGATCCACCACCTTGCAGTCTTTCCGAGTGCATCTCGCCGCGCTGAGTCGGGCGGCTGGGCGGGGAAGGGCGCCTGCCGTGCAATCGCGGTGCTGGGGCGGCCCTTAGCGGCGAGAGCGGGCAGCGGCGGGCGCCTTCCTTTTGCCCCTCCCAGCAGGGCCAGGGCCGGAGCAAGAGCGACATGGAGGAGGCAGAGAAGGCCGGCGCCGGGCCCAGGCGGCGTCGCCGCCGCAGCAGCTCGGAGCGATCGCCGAGCCCCGGCCGCCTGGACGTGAGTTCGCCGCGTTTCGACCCGCTGCTGGCGCTGTACGCCGAGCGCACCCCGCTGCCTTTCCCGGCCGCGCCCTGCTTCAACAACCTGGCCGAGTACGAGAGCTTCCAGCGCGGTCTGCGCCGTGCCTCTGGCCGCCAGCGAGGCCGCTCCGCCGGCACGCGCACCCGGAGCAGAGCCGGCCGGGCTCCCGCCGACCCCGAGCGCCTGCAGCGCCTCCGCAGCCTCATGGTGGCCAAGGAACCCGGGGCGGAAGCGGCCGAGAGGGCCAGAGCGCGGGCCAGGAGGGCGCCGCGCAACGTGCTCACCAGGATGCCCCGTAAGCTGGGGAAGGGGAGCTGAGCCTGAGCGCAGCCGTAGTCGCTCATTTCTGAAGAGGCCTGACTGAGGGATGCCCTCCCTCCCTTCGTCTTTTATGAGTGGCTTATTATCGTTAGGGAGGGAAAGGGCACTCTGCACATGCTCATCATTATTATTGGGAAAGCCTGTGGGGATTATTTGCTGCTGTTGAGCCCTGGTGTTGAAAACAGCATGTACACCTGAAGCGCTTCACAGGTTTTATGGAATTAAAAGTATGCATGAGCCTGTGGTCTAGTGTACTGTGGTGTAACATGTCTCTCAGGTTGGCTTTGACCACATGTGCGCTGTCTGTACATGTTGCATGGGCCTGGCTCACTGCAGTGTGTGCGCACAGATAAAATTAAAATAAAACTTGAGTGTGTACATTTGCACAAAGCAGGCTATGCTAATTTCATAATGTTTTAAGTGGCTAAAGGATACTGTTTACGTTGTGCTTTTAGTATGTGTCCATATGTAGGGTATAAAGATAAAATATTTTGAGTTCTAAAATACAGATGTTTAAAACATGCTTGTTGCTTTCAAGAACTCCAGCTGGCTGTGGTTGGAAAAAACAACAGTCTTGTGCCGCCTTAAAGACTAACAAATCTATTTTGGCATAAGCTTTTGTAGACTTCTGTCTACAAACGCTTATGCCACATTGCCACAATAAGGGGAAGTGGATGGGAATATAAACTGTGTGGTCAGAGAGAACTGAAATGCAAAAAGTACAGAGTAATCATTACCTTAACAAAAACCCAAATACAGCTGTGTTGGCCATAAGAAAAAATTCAAAATCCATACAGTGTGATACCTTTATTAGGCCAACTCAAAGATCACAAAAAATGTGCAAGCAGTTCTCTTCATCAGGCAAGATATTACGAAAAAACCAGGTTGGTGGGTTCTGGAGATCTCACATTTTTTGTGATCTTGGAGTTGGCCTAATAAAGGTATTACACTATATAGATTTTTGGAAAATTACCTTAATAGTTGCCATTCTCAAAACATTGTTGACTGATAACACAGATACCATTGTATGGTGAGCAGATTAGTAATTTTCTATTGGAAAAATGTGTTTTCCTGATGTAATTGGTTGACTTGATATCCTGATTAGTAAGCTAGCTAAGAGTGGGCTAGATGGAACAACTATCAGGTGGATCCACAATTGGCTACAGAATCGGACTCAAAGAGTGCTTATCAATGGTTCCTTCTCAAACTGGGGAGAGGTAACGAGCGGGGTACCACAGGGCTCGGTCCTGGGCCCGGTGCTCTTCAACATTTTTATTAATGACTTGGATCAGGAGGTACAGGGAATGCTTATCAAATTTGCAGATGACACAAAGTTGGGTGGAACAGCTAATACTCTGGAAGACAGAAACAAAATTCAAAGTGACCTCGATAGGCTGGAGCGCTGGGCCGAAAACAACAGAATGAAATTTAATAGGGATAAATGCCAAGTGCTGCACCTAGGGAGAGGAAACCAAATGCAGAGTTACAGAATGGGGGACACTTGGCTCAACAATACTACAAGTGAGAAGGATCTTGGAATTGTGGTAGATCACAAACTGAATATGAGCCAGCAATGCGATGTGGCTGCAAAGAAGGCAAATGCAATTTTGGGCTGTATTAATAGAAGTATAGCTTCCAAATCGCGGGAAGTGATAATTCCCCTTTACTCGGCACTGGTTAGGCCTCATCTTGAGTACTGCGTCCAGTTCTGGGCACCTCACTTTAAGAAGGACATAGACAAACTGGAGAGGGTTCAGAGGAGGGCAACAAGGATGATAAAGAGACTGGAAACAAGGCCCTATGAGGAGAGACTGAAAGAACTGGGCATGTTTAGCCTTCAGAAGAGGAGACTGAGGGGAGATATGATCGCACTCTTCCAGTATTTGAAGGGATGTCACACAGAGGAGGGCCAGGATCTCTTCTCGATCATCCCAGTTTGCAGGACACGGAATAATGGGCTCAAGTTACAGGAACCTAGATTCCACCTAAACATCAGGAAAAATTTCCTGACTGTCAGAGCAATAAGACAATGGAATCAACTACCTAGGGAGGTCGTGGGCTCTCCCACTCTGGAGGCATTCAAGGTGCAGCTGGACAGCCATCTGTCAGAGATGCTTTGACCTAGATTCCTGCATTGAGCAGGGGGTTGGACTCGATGGCCTTGTAGGCCCCTTCCAACTCTACTTTTCTATGATTCTATGATTCTATGACTTGGGAACAGAGGTCAGGGAGCGAGAGAGAAAGATTTCATAGATTTCATAGATGTCATAGAGTTGGAAGAAGGCTTTCGAGTCCAACCCCCTGCTCAATGCAGGAAACTAGAGGAGGGGTCTCCCATCCAAGTAATAACCAGGCTTGACCCTGCTTAGCTTTCCACGCTCAGACAAGCTGAGCCAGCGTAAGAGAAAGATGAGAATACACAAGGAGAAGGGGATATGGCCTATATTATTGAAGAATAGATGGCAGAGAAGAATGCGGGTGTGTGTGTGTGTGTGTTTGACCAGTATAGGGAGAGTGGACCACGTGCTGGAAGTGAGGAAAGGATGAGCGATTTTGAGGCAAGAGATAATGGTTGTGGGCAAAGGGGAGAACTCCCTAAAGCAGTCTTCTCCAACCTTGGGTCCCCAGACGTTTTTGGCCTACAACTGGCTGGGGCATGCTGGGAGTTGTAAGACTGTTTTATTGATTGGTTTAGTTAGAGGAAGTGTGAAGGGAAAGGCCCATTTGCATGCTTACCAGCCAAAAATCATTCCTGAACCCCACTGTGTTGTATACTTTCCAGTCAGTCTCCAATATCTGGGGACCCAAGGTTGGAGAAGACTGCAAGGAGTAAGGAAATTGGCATGGAGTGGTGAGGGAGCTCTGCAGTGTGAGGGAAAGGAGGTTGGTGATTTGATCAAGGTTTAAGATGGAATTAAACCGTAGGGGATTGTTGGAGTAGGGATGTGAAGGCCTGGGGGGAGGGGGGGATGGAAAAATTTGGGCGGGAAAACATTTCCCCCTCTAATTTTTTTGTGTTTTTTCCCGGGCCTTCACATATCTGTGTTGGGGTATGAAAATATGACCCAGCCTTCCCAGACCTGGTGCACTCCAGATGTTTTGGACTACAACTCCCATCAGCCCTGGCCAGCATGGCCAGTGATCAGGGATGTTGAGGTTTGTAGTCCAAAACACCTGGAGGGCACCAGGTTGGTTGTTTTATTATGTATTTACTACATTTATATCCTGCCTCTCCAAAGAGCTCATGGTGGTATACTTTTATTTCATTTATTTATTAAAACATTTTATCTCCCATGCTTGTGCTGCAAAAGCACCGCTCAGGGCGGCTTTCAATATTTTAAAATTACAATTCCATCAAAGGAGCAATGTAAAACAATTAACCAAGAAGGCAAGGTCAGGAGTTAAAATCAAAATATAAAAACATTATCTGCCACATCCAAGGAAAGCCTGCTGGAATAACTGGTAAAAAAACAACACCACCAAGGAAGGGGGCCAACCAACTGCACTTTGCAGGGTGAGGTGTTCCATAATCTGGGTGCAGCCACTGAGTAGGCCCTCTCTCTTATTCCACATAGTCTCTTTGCCCCATTTTATCCTCTCAACAACCCTGTGAGTGAAGTTACTGTGAGAGACAGTGACTAGTCCAAGGTCACCCAAGGCATAGTCTGAAGGTGCCATTGTCCAGCCACCTTACTGAAGCTAAGTAGGTTTGGGTCTGATCAGTGTTTGGATGGGAGACTGCCTGGGAACCCCACTGAGTTCCACAATGGAAGAAAGGTGGGATAGAAATGTATTAAATGAATAAAACACCCAGTGAGCTTCTTGGCTGAGTAAGGATTTGAACCTGGGTCTCTCCAGTGAGGCATTCAAATCACTACACCACACTGGCTTAAAAGGTTGCGTGCAACTGGCATTCAGTATTTGAAAGTGGTTCACTATGGTGTACCTGTTTGGCTACCTGGACACTTACTTCATTTTGTCCCCTCTAGGTTGAGCGGCAACATGGAGGATGAGAGAACTGTCCAGGGTATTGAGGGAGGCGTAGGCAAAACCAATTGCTAAGGGCCTTAAGAAGCATGAAAGATTGGGGCAGAATGCCTTGGGGAAGTTGCCTGTGGTAAGACTAAGGTTTGGTGCTAGGCAGGGAAAAGGCCTAGCAATCCATGCAGAGTTCCCCCTGCATGGATTGTTCTGGATGTTGGACAAAAGCCAGGTACTCTGGGAAATCAGGGCCCCAATTCAGATACAGACTGAAGTGAACACACACACATCTCCTGCAGGGAGGTGTGGCCAGTCAGGGACTTCCTGCTGCATGCTGTGCACCCACATCAAAGCTTTTTTCTACATGCTAAACCAGGAGTTGGCAACTTATCGCCCTTCAAATGCTTTGGCCTACAGCACCTGTCATCCCTCACCATTGGCTATGCTGGCTAGGGCTGATGGGAGTTCTGGGTCAAAAGCATCTGGAAGGCCACAAGTTGCCCACCCCTGTGCTAAACCAACATACAAGCAGACCTAAGGAGGTCTGTCATTTAGTGGCAGGCATGGTTCCATTGCAGCCACTTTATTCCTCCCTCCCACTGCTTATTTCTTCTTACAGAATTGATTTAAGGTGATTTAAGGTGTCTAGTCTTAGGAAAGATGCCTGCTGCGCTTCTGATAAATACCATTTTTAAACCAGGAATTTTGCATTGGCCTATGCAGCTGCTAGTTATAACAACAGTATGTCCTTTACACTGTTATAATCTTGGTTCTTAACCATGTATCTCAGGGTTTATAAATATAGTGCAGTGACTCCTGATAACATGATGATTGGCAAGCGAATCAAAGCTGAAAGGCACTATGCTGATGCTTGTTCTGAGATCATGCATGAAATCCTTTCACAAGTCTCCCATTTATTTCAGCAAGATTGTGATTTTCAGCTATGGTTTGGCTACCAATTCTGGGAGTCAGAAACCTAGTAGAAAATGAATATACACAATTTTAAAAAGTCTTAGGTTGTAACTGAACACGAGCAGAATTGTTGTTTTTTTACTGATAAGATGAGTTTACATTTTTCAGGACAAAGAGAAGATTAAGAAGGTCAGTTAGTAACTTTCTCTTATCTAGTTATAAAATCAAATAGCTGGCAAATAAACTTTGTTTCATATCCAAACATAAAAGGAGTTGATAGACTATACAATGTAGGATTGATTAACACATCTTTTTAGGTAACATAGATAATATCTGAGTAAACATTTATGTCTGAACCAAAAACATTTTATTTAGAAAATGTTAAGTTTGGGGAGGAACTACAAGTCAGTGGTACAGTAGGTCAGTGGTATACATTTATTTAGTTCAGACAACACAATAACCCAGACTCAAGAGTTGAGTATAGGTTGAGTGTGGGTTGTTGTTGAACCGTGGGTTGTTGCTGAACTGTGGGTTATTGTGTTGGCTGAACCCAACTGAGATAACAAGCCATGGCTTATTAGCCATTTATTGTTGGGTTGTGATCTGTGGGTTGTTCACCATAGTTTGTTATCTCGGCTGGTTTCAGACAACATGATAACCCATGGTTCAACAACAACCCATGGTTCAACAACAACCCACACTCAACTCTTGAGTCTGGGTTATCATGTTGTCTTAACCCAGTCAGTATGTGCTTTGCATGCATAAGGTCCCAGGTACAATATCTTTTTTCCCATTTGTGTTTTTTTTATAAAAACAGATGACTCTTGTGTCACGTTACCCTCACTTAAGAGTGCAATCCTATGCAAGTTTAGACAGAAAAAGGGCCTACAACTCCCGGCATGCCTCAGCATAGCTGGCTGGGGCATGCTGGGATTTGTAGGCCCTTTTTCTGTCTAAACTTGCATAGGATTGTGCCTTAAATAACACTTGAGGTTTTCTTAAATGCATTCTGACGTGGCATATGGCCTAGCGTGCTGCACCTTAAAACCCCTAACCTACCTAGTTACCCAACTTGGAATTACTATCCACTTGCTTTTATGTTAGGTGGCTTCACTGGCAAATATGAGTTCTGTTCCTGTGCTCAAGTAATACACACTGAGCATATATAAACATAGGCAACAGTATTAACCACACGCCATCTGCATTGGCATTACTCCGACAAAATCTTGACTTTCTGTTGTTGTTTGACTGGAGCAGTAATTTATTCAACACGCAAGCTGGGTTTACCTGGTGTGTTAATGCCAGTTTCTGTTATAACAATCTACTATTAGGCCATTGAATTGCAATCCATGCTGAGCTTATTTTATGCACGCTTAACTGATGGATGCCCACGGATCTAGCCATGCTATTTGAAGGACCCGTTGCCTCTGCCTTGCTCTGCTTGTTTTGCTCTAGTATGATAACTGGCAGTATTATAAACAAACAATACAACCATTGATTCCTAGCCAGAAAATACATTTATCCCATTTCTGAAGTTCATATTTGATTTTGTTAATTACTGGTAAATAGTCCAAATCATCTGGAAGACACAAGGCTATCCTGTTCACGGAAGGGCTGTTCCTGACTTGGCAGAAGAGCGTCGTGTGGGAAGAGGAACTTTGTACAAGCTCTTCTCAAGACCTTTATATGGCCCACTTGTGTTTATATGCTACAGCCTGTATCTTCCTTATGTTTCTTTGAATCAAAGCCTATGTATGTATGCATGTACGTATGTATAAGATTTTTATCTTGTTTTATTGCACGTAAGCTCAAGCTGGCTTACAATAAAAGAACATTAGAGAAAAGATAAAGACCAACACTGAACTAGAAAAGTACCAGAAAAACAAGGAAATTGGAAGACCAAACAGATAAAACATCAGGATGTGAGGCAATTGAAAGGGTCTCATTCATACTTAAAAGCAGTGGAGAACTGGACAAAGTTCGGCTGGTGTTTGAAAGATAGTAAAGCATGTCCAAGGCATACATGTTTTGTTGCCTTGTGGAGGGGAGTTCCACAGTTCGGGTGCTACCACAGAGTAGGCCCTCAGAAGGCAGGGGCACCTGGAGAAGGGCCAATGAAGCAGATCTTCTGCTGGGCAGGTTCATGTGAAAAAGGGGCAGTCCTTTAGAAACCTTGGTCCCAGGCAATTTAGGGCTTTAACGGTTAAAAACCCAACACTTAGAATTGAATCCAGAAACAAACTAGTGCCTAATGTAGCCCTTTTAACACTTGTATGGTATATTTTATAATGTCTATGGCGCCAGTCCTTCAGTTTCATCCAGGCAAGTGACTGCTATGTTTATAGTTATCCATTATTAATTATGGGGTGCAGAGGTCAAATCTTTACAGAAAATCCATTCTGCTGATTGGCATTTTGTTATTGGGGTGATTATTATCTACCAGAAATATTAACTGTTGTTAACCCTGTAGGTAGCCTTTTAATAATCCTTCTGAACTGGGGATATTAAGCATGTGTTTTATATCCATTTCACAACTATTGAGTATCTAATTATATCACTATGGGCTGCACAGGTGACTGGTGATGAGTCTGTAGTGCCTAAAGCCACAGAAAAATAATAGCTACATGCAGAGCCAAACATAATAGTATTTTAGATTTGCAGTATGGTTATGTTCTACAGAGATAAATTTCATACAGGTTTTTCCATGCTTTGGATAAATTATTGTCACAGTGAAGAATAGCCTTCCCCAACCTGGTGCCCCCCAGATGTACTTTACTACAACACCCAGCATCCCCCAGCCAGCTGGCTGGGAGATACTGGGAGATGTAGTTCAATACATCTGGGGGGGGGGGCACCAGGTTGAGGGAAGGCCGGTGTAGAATCATTCATCTTTATGGTCATGGAGTTAAGAGATCTGTGCCAGTTATGGTCAGTCAGAGGATGAATAAAACATTTGGTGTCATTTTGGGGGCTCTTCATTAACAAAAGAATCATGGAAATGCCATCGGGTTAAACTTTCTTTCATAACAATTGGAGGCCCTGGTCATTCTTAAAATGTGTGTCAACAAATGGTGACCTCTTAAAATCTTAAGTGATTACTTTAGAGTGCAGCTTCCACTTCTAACCCTGATTATATGTGTAATTATTGACTTGGTTCGCATATAACGCTAACCAATGGTTTATTTAACCCATGGTTAATTGATGGTTTGTTGGCCTACTCAGGGTTTGTCTGACAGACAGTCAAACAAACTGCAGTTTGTTTTCTCAATCCCTGGGTTCATTTCCTTCTTTAGCCACTCCCTCCCTGTATCCCAAATGCCCTTGTAGCAGTAGTACTGTCATGTATTGCCGCTGGCTTTTTTCTTTTATCACTCCTGCCTGGTGAAATTACCCATGAACAAGCTATGGCTCTGGGTTCACGTGTAACAACATGGTTTAAATAACCCAGAGTTCACCACCCAGCAACAGATCATGGGTTTTCTTTCTGGGTTGTTTGTGGTTAGGAAACCATGGTTTATTAGTGTGGCTGTGTTTGCACATCATGACAACCTAGAATTGAACAATCCATGGGTTAAATAAACCAGGTCATTGTGTCAATAACAAGAAGGTATTTATACTTTTAGTTTTTGTAAATATATCAAACAGAATGTTACGTTCTAAGTTCTACATAATATATATGTATCACGTATATATGGCATATTTTATGTTCTTAAGTCATATAGTAAGTTCAGGTTAATAAGAAAGTAAGAATTATATATATTTAATTTTCTCCCTGAATTTCTGGGTGTTGGGGGCGGATTTCTTTTTTCCACTGGGTTGAATCTAATGCTGTCATTCTGCTGATGGAAGAAGTTCCATCAGTGGAACTGGAAGGGGGCAATTCCACCCTGCTCAGCCCCCTGTGCATTCTCAAAATCTGCTCCTCCAGAGCAGATTTTTGGGTGGCCCAGAAGGACTGTGGGTGGGAGGGAAGAGGGAGAAAGTCCCATAGTGCTTGCGGACTTCCACTAGCGCAACATTGGAAATAACCCTTTATGTCTTCAAAATTTGCAGGAATTTTACATCTGTATTTCTTTGTGCTAATAATGATAATATTATTCTAGAATTTTTGCAAGAAAATTAATAAGTTGCAGGGGTGTATGTTCCTTGCAGACACCATTTCAATGCTAAGGTTCTATGAGTGTATTTCAGGTATGTACTTAAACTGTCTGTGCATACATAGTTTGTTTGACTGTCATTTGTTCTCTCCCAAAGCAAGGCTGTACAGGAATATAGTTGGTTTACTGAAGTACACTGCAGCTGTGTGGATCCTCAGCATTAACAGTTTGCTTTATAAATTAGTTACTTTTTAAAATAATGTTTTAAGTTAAATTATTTTAACTGTAATGCTTTGAGTTAAACCCTTCATAATTTCTTTTATGTGCCATGGCATTTGTTTTAGTAGCAAGTGATGGCGGTCTACCTTTATTCCAGTTCATGAAGGCAGTCCACTTGGGGAGCTTCACCGCTGTGTCCGCGATGGTGTAAAAGTCAATGTCCATATCCGAACTTTCAAAGGGCTTCGTGGAGTCTGCACTGGTTTCTTGGTTGCATTTGACAAGTTCTGGAATATGGTAATGATTGTCCCTCCCTTTTTATGACCTTACAGCCAATTGCCTGAATGCCTCAGTCCATCCGAGAAGTGAATGAGGCAATCTGTGTGTACAAGATTTCCTTTGTGTTTACCTGGCAGAGCATGCAGGCCTTTTGACTGGAGCATTTTGTTTGCAATCCGTAACTATTCAACTTAATGGGAGTTTTTCAGTTGGATTTCATCCATTTCGTAGCTGTTGGATATATCACTTAAAGCTTTCCATAATGTGGCCTCTTCAAATATCTGTGCACTTGGAATTTAACTTTTCGTGGGCTTGAGTTCATTGTTTAATCTACACTAGCCTTTCGCACACAGTGGCCGGGTTGGCATGATCATCGGGAAAAGAAGGCACGGTGGCTTCTTGTCCCTGCCGCTGCTCGTGCTGTGCACGCACTGCGTGATTTGCCTGATTACCCTTGCGGCGCACAGCTTGCCGTGTCATCTGAACCCGGTGAGGTGCACGGCGTGGCTTCAAAGCTACCCCAGTACTATACAACAAGCCATGGGTTCTGGGGTGGCTTTCGAAGCCACCCCCTGCTGCACACCTTGCTGGGTTTGGATGACATGGCAAGCCATGCGCCGTGAGGGTAATTAGGCAAATTGTGTGGCGCACGCCCAGCATGCACGGGGGCGGGGAAAAGAAGCCATCGTGGCTTCTTTTCCCGATGATCGTGTGAACCCGGTCAATGACTGTGTTCGCATGACATGCTAAGCCACCGTGGCTTGTAAGCCACGGTGGTTTAGCATGTTGTCCGAATCTGGGATGGTTTTGTCAGAGTGGCTTAAGTTTGGCTTGTAAGCCACCCTGACAAGCCATGGCCTGTTGTAGGGTTTAATTAAGCCATGGTAGCTTATCATGTGATCCAAATCTGGATGATATGACCCACTGTGGCTTGTCAAACCACTACAGAGCCACTTGGCAAGAGCAGCAAAAACCTCTTGCCAAGCAGCTACCAGGCGACCGCCATAGCCAGCCGCCTCAAAAGTGCCCAAGTTGCACTTGGGGGTGGCTGGCAGAGGCTTCCTCCACTCCCCCCCCCCCCCCACAACTGTGAGGCATTTTGGGCTTGCCGTGACTTGGTTTTCCCTTTAAAATGTTTTTTTCTTCAGATCGCAAATCTGGCTGTCAAGCAGGCTTTCATGATCCCTGTTTTGACAGCTACAAGCTGTTCCTCCAAGGTGCGCCAGTGGTACCTTGGAGGGGCTGCCCATGGTTGCCAAGTATTTAATAATTTTTTTTTGTCCCCCCTAATTTTCACAATTAATTGCTGGGAAAAAAATACTTTTTTTCTTGCCGCCCTTTTGCAACTGCAGTTGGGTGCAGTTACGTGGGGGTGGCATTGGGGAAGCATTAGGTATTTCTACAAGACTTATTTCAGAAGACGTGCCTTCTATATTGTTGTCTTTTTTCTTATGCACAAGAGTATATTCAGTGTTTTCCCCCTACAGGGCGTTATGTTCATTGAAGTAATGTTAACAGTATTTTTTGTTCTGCTATTTTGAGAGGAAGTCAGTTTGGATTAGGGTATTTGGATTGGGGTACTCCTTGTGCAGGAGTAGAGAAGGCCATACCCTGGTAACACATCCAGGTAAAATAAAGAAGCCAGGGACATGCTTGTGCTCCCTCCTGTCTCCAGGAGAACAGGAGGTAAATTACTGGAGGAACTATTCATGTGAGCATAAGCTGTGTACTGCTGACTCCTGTCTTTCCCCACCCAGGTCCCAAAAGTTATGTCACAAAAATATTGTTTAAGGTCACAGTATGTCTTGAGATTTTTTGTCTACTTTCGTTGCCCTAGGCCCTGACAGATGTAGATGAGACATACCGAAAACCTGTACTGGGTAAAGCTTTCTACGTTGAGCCACAGTTGACTCTCACTAGGGTAAGTAGCCATTCTCCTGCTTGTTAATTGACTGATCAAGTCCAATAACTTCATTTAAGCCTATAAGCACCATTTCACGCATTCTTTGCAAAGAGCCATTTTATTAAAAACAACAACAAAAACAACCTTAAAAACCTTAACTGGCTTCAGCAAAAGTAATTGGCTTTAAAACAGGTTTCCAGTTAATCTGTTACAAGCTGTAGTGCTAGCTCTCCCTTTTTAAAGTATTATTTTTAACCATGTTGGTTACATGGATACTGCAGCAAAAGTGAGTCTTGTTCCCTGTCTTCAGTCTTTATCTTGTAGAGATCTTAGTTGCTCGTGAAGGCTACTGATACTAAAGAAACCAGCATTCTGCCTCCCAGCCTATTCAAATCTACATTCCCAGTGGCTACGGAACACAAGTGGGAGGGTGTTCTTGCACTCATGTCATGCTTGTGGGCTTCTTGGTTGGCCACTGTAAAGGACAGAATGCTGGGCTAGATAGGCCTTTGGTCTGATCCAGCATGACTCTTCCTATGTTCACATGGACTTGTGCTCTCTTCCTTTCTCCTTTATTATACTCTCTCATCTATATACTTCCATACCAGTTTGGGGTTGAAAGTTGAACTGGTCACCAGGAGCCCATAAATTTTGGCTTGGTGACTGGTCGAGCCATTATCCATGAGACCTCCCTTCCCTGAGTCCTGTGAACTTGGAAAAAGGAGAGAGGTCTTTGGCCTTCCACTGGGCTTTTGCGAAACATGCAACAAGCAGCGCCTCGCTACTGCTGCCTTCTGCAAAATCCTGTGGAAGGGAGAGATACCAGCCCTCCTTTCCTCTTCAGATTCTCCCTGGAGGAAAAGGGGAGCGGCTTCTCTCTCTTCTCATTGGGAGGTGGCAGTAGTGGGATGGGTGGGTGGGTGCTGCTGGTGCTTTCTGCAGAGCCCTGCCCATGGGTGAAAACCTGCTCCTCCTCCCTGTTCTCTGTGAAGGAAAAGAAGGTTTCTCTCCCATGGGCTGGGCTTTTGCTGATAGTGCAGGGGCACTTGCCAAATGGGGGAGGACACTCGATACTGGTGAGTAGGCAAGTGAATTTATAGAAGCCTGCCGCTCAGTAACCATGGTGATGGCACAAGTAACTTTAAATGGTGACAGAAGGCGTTTGATAGTAACTCTGCTGATTTGTAAAGATGTACACCCTTCTGTTCTGGAGCATGGTCTAGCAAAAAACTGTCCCGCGGGGGGGGGGGGATGTTAATGGTGCAATTTGAATGAGTTAAAGCTGCCTGTTAATTGGCAAGTGTCTATAGAGGGGCTTAGACAACCCTCATCACACAGTGAAAGAACGCATGAGGGGGTTTGTGGGGCCGGGTGGGCAAGTCCTGCTGCCGATGTGCCCAGCGGCCGTGCCCCCATATCCACATGTTCGGAGAGCATCAGGAAGTGGTTCTATGTGTGTAGAGTTCCTCCACATGAAGAGGAACTGGAGCCACGGTCCCTATTCACATGGAGGAGCTCTGCACGCATACGTTGGTACGCACATAAAACCCATTCTGAATGCGCAGACAACAGGGCTGCCTGGGGGCGGGGCAGAGCTGGGGCGGGGCTAGCCTGCCCAGCCTGCCCAGCCCCCCCATGTGTTCTTTCAACACATGTAGGGGATTGTCCGCACTAGCTAATGACATCACTGGCACCCAGCAACACCACTGCTGATGGTCTCCAGAGCAGCATCTTGAAAATGTTTGTGGATGTTGGAGGGAGGTCAAGGACGAATATATGTATTTTATTATCTTGTTGTTTGTGATTTTGTGCATTGTTATTAACCACCCAGGGAGCTTCAGCTATTGGGTGGTATAAAAATGAAATAAATAAATACTTTGTCACAAAGCCAGATCTGCTATGTACATAGTACACATAAGGCGTGTGAGCTATGTATGGTCATGCATACAAAAAATGCAGAACTCTGCTGCAGAGTGCTTACAATCTGGCCGACAGCAAATTCATGCAAAGCGCTGGCGTAAGGTTTACCTCTTGCGAAAAGAGCAGCTCTCTAGCCTGGGCTCCTGGGATGGATCATGGCTTTAGTAGATCATTTGAGAGTGTCGAATGAGAAGACACCTTTTAATAATGTATGTATTTCCTCTCACCCACAAATGTTTTCCTGTAGCTATTCGACAGACTCAAGCTGCAAGAATCTTTGGTTAAAAAAGGAAATGATTCAAAGATGGCTGCAGACCTGCCAGCCCTTCCATGTGATCCTAGGACACTTGGGTGGAAATCTGAGTCAGGCTGGGAAAGATCAGAGGAAGAACGTGGAGCAAAAAAGCACTCTAGTAGAGAGAGGACACGGAGCTCTAGCTTGCCTCGAACCTCTAGGAAGGAGGCCGACCTTCCTGGAAGAATCTCCCAAACAGAGGGGAAGACCACAGGTGGCCCAAGAGGTCGGTCACGGAAAAAGCAGAGGCCCAAAGTGGATTATCAACAAGTTTTCACGCGGCACATAAACCAGATTTTTATTCGGGGGGAGAATGTCTTGCTTGTTCATCTAGCGCATTGATCTGATTGATTCTCCTCATTCAAGCAGTAGAGTGAACAGCAGTGACAGCCATGTGCTACATTGTGCGTTGTTTTGAAACATGGTATTAACTCTTTCCCCCTTCCTTTGGCCAGAAGGGAGAAATGGTAATGGACCTTGAAGGCAAGAACATCTTGAGCCAGTTGCCCACTTATCTGAATTAGGACTTGGCCCAGGGGCGTTGCTGTCTTCAGAGAAGCGGATGTCATCGCTTGAAGGGCTCATGGCCTACAAAATTGCAATGCTTGGATATGGGACAAGTATCGCTGTATATTTTAAGGCCACACAAACTGAAAATACTGACCAAAGAACCAGTGACTTTGGTGATTCGGTGTGGAATGCTAGCAATTTAAAATCATGGCAAAGCATGCTTTTTAAAACGGTGAGGGGATTAAGAGCTTGCGGAAAGGAGGAATGGCTTTAGGTAGTGGCCTGCTTGGACCCCATCCCTCCTAACAGTGTGCATGGCTGGACAAAAAGAGGTACTCTAGAGCTGAGCTGCTGCACCCTCTGGTGTCTTGATCAAAAAGTGAATGGAAACACAAGTAGGTGGTATGCTCAAAGGCAGTATTTGGCCTTTTCTTTGGTATTTATAAGCCTGTGCTCTTAGCCCATCTTTCCCTGCTCCCCCCCCCCCCCCCCGTGCTACAAGCAAACAATGAATGTAGCTCTATGTAGCTTCTCTACCTGGGAACTTGTCTCAATCTGTGTTGAAACAACCCAGGATTTGCAATCCAGTCTCTTACAGTTCTTTCATACATTTGTGTGGCATAGCAGTAAAGACTAAGATGATGTGCATATGATGCTTAAATAAGGAAAGATGGTGCTTGTGCTGGGCATAGTTATACATTAACTAAGTGACTTTGAGATGCTGATTTCCCAGCATCTGTTGGTAACCACAGAAAATAATTTATTTGTGATATTCCTGAGGATTTTTCTGATTGTTTCTAAGTCCTGAGTAACACTTCTATAATGCTAGTTGGATTGTTCCTGAGAAGCATGTTTAAGGCTACTTATAAGGTATGCATGGTGATTATTTAGAAAATCAGTGCTATTAACTGTTTCCCCATTTCCATTCAGTAATCATCAGAAGAACTGTGCAAGATGTTGTAACAATGCATATGTATAAAATGTCTGCCAAGAAAAATGTTATGGTGCTATATAATAGTGCCCTCTGTTTACAAGGAGTATGTGTGTGTGTGTAGCACTCCAGTAGCTGGACGTTGCTCCAATTATGTGTCTTAGATTGCAGTGACTGTTCAATTCAATTGTATGGAGAGGCATGTTCAAAATCGCCATAGAAATATGAAGCTCCTATAAAAACACAGTCTATAGGTTACCTTTTTATGTGTCTGCGTTTCTAGCATAACCTGGCAATCTTCTAATGAATGAGGTTGCATTGCATGTAGTTCAATTATTCTTTTTCCGGGCTTTAAAAAATATTTATGGGCTGATGCAATGGTCCCACGCCACTTCTCCATCCCGTTCATGGGTGGCAAAATGGGGGTGGGGGGGTTACCTAATATTCTCTGGTGAAAATCCAGTAATTTGGGGGGGAGTGGGGGTCTTGCCATTTTTTCCACACAATGTCTTGAAAACTATGTACATCTGAGGCATTCTTGACTTCTGCTCTGTGGCTTTTTTCTCCTCAAAGTACAGATAGTTGACTCTGTGCTCCAGAGGGATTTCTTAAACTTAAAATGTTCACCGAGATATCTCTCCCTTTTAAAATATTATTTCCACTTTTTCTTCTTCTGGAGGGTAGGTCCCATGTCTCCGTTCTGGAGTTTCTCACTCTTTCACATTATAGTTCAGTATGTGAGGGTCCTCAAACCCAGTTTTGTTATTCGTGTCCATATATGATTTTCTTTCAGTGGTTCCAGATCTAGGCCAAATGCTATTAGATTAGGCAAAACGCATTCCTTCTTATTGCCTTCCTGCTTTTTCCATCCTAAAGCTGAAGATGCAGTTCATTGACTTGAGTCACTTTTATCTCTTTGCTTCCATCGCAGCTCTTTGCTGAGAATGCAGTTCTTAGTGATTTTGACAACTTAGCCACTGTTTTGCTGCTTTGTGTTCAGCAAATGCCTGGTTTGTTCAGTTTACTACCTCAAGCTACAAGATCTACATTGCTACTGCTTTTGTCTTCCGGAATCCTTTTCCCTATCCCAATCCAGCAGTTATTTGAGTGCGTGAGCTTTCAGTACAGGCATCAAGTTCCCCTGCTGGCAGGAGCCTCTCATTAAGTTTAATAGAATGATAATGACCGTTGTATACAAAGGAATATGTGTGGATGGGGAAATTTGTGTGCCTCTTAGTCCTCGCAGATGGCTGCAAAAGTCGATGCTTTTCCTCTAAAACCAAACCCTCCCTCATACCTCTCTTTAAATTGGCCCCTTTGCCTCTAACCGGCTTTTTACTGCATCTCTGCTTTTCTTGACAAATTATTGATCAGATCTCTTTCTCTCTTCTGCTTTGCTTTGCTTGCTTCTCTTCATGAAGTTTCTAAAATATCATCATTAGATATCATTATTAGATGATTAAATATCATTAAATATCATTAGGCCTGCTGGTAACATTAATCCTGCAGTCATCTCATATCTCCAACCTTATTTCCAACTTTGAATTCTTATAAATATCTTGTGAATTTTGTTGATTTGTATGTCTTCTGTTGTTCCTTGAAACCTCTAGATCAAAGGTGCTAAGCTCCATTTTCAAGGTGTTCTTTTGGAATTGGAATATGCCTTGTATAAGAAGTACTTGGACGGATACCCTTCTGTCTTACTATTCTCTCCTCCTACTCCACTCCCTGCAACTTAACTCAGGACATTTTTGAATGAAATCAATGTATTCATTATGTAATTTCCTGTCTTGCTGCCTGTTTTCCAAAGTTGCAAAGTGTAGTTTCAAAACATCGGTAAAGTGACCCTCAAAGCATAATAACCTCAGTAGCCTGTTCAAGGTGTTTGGAAAATAAGTTACCCCATCATGTGAGTGGGGAGTGGGACCATGCCGTGAAGGTCCTACCCCTGGCGCATGTTGGCATAAGTTCTTTTCCAAACACCTATGCCTGAGGTAATAACAAATAGTGGAAAGCATAAACCCCTGTAGAAAACAATTTGAGACATGGAGACACTGTGCTTTCACGGTCTAGAAAGGGATAAATGCTTATATTGTTAGCTTTATTCTTCCAGGTTTTTCTCTCAGTTAGTCTTTAACCTGGTTAATATGGATGGGTAACTTTCCAATAATGGTTAATCCTCCATCCAACCATTAAAAATTAAAATAGCTAGGTATGAAACATTAAAACAGAAAAGGCCTGTGTTTCAGACATGGAATACAATGCAAAGTGGCTCCCTCTTCGTTCTCTTTACTTTGCTCTGTTTGGAAAAGAACTTGTGAGGGAAATCTGAAATGTCAAGTTGTCTGTCAGTTAAAGTTTTAAACATTACTACAGCTTCCACATGGAGGCTGCTAAAAGGTGCTTCTGTGTGGCAGCGTTTCACTGGACAGGTGTGCCATCTGAAAACTTTTTCCGAGATCAGATGTGACAGGTAACTGTTCATTACTTGCAGGCTATACAGAGATTTTAAAATGGAACTTTTTCCTGCTGGAGAAACCTGCTGTCACCTTTAAGCCGTTTAGTGTAATGTTGCTAATCCTCCTCCTATAATAGGAAAGTATCATCCCTATCTCGAACGGACAGTGCAAAAGCACATATTTACCATCCATAAGAATTATTATATGTCAGCAATTTATTGCTCGTTCCACAGAGCTCAGATAGCGCACTCTGTGTGGCTGAAGCACATTTTGATTCTGTTTCCCAAGTTTGTAACACAAACCTCATTGGGGATTCGATAGAATCAAATTTCCATTCGGCACTAGGAATATACCAGGGCCTTGGTGAAGCTCTTCCTCCAAATGGCTGACAGAGGCCTACTTTAGTGGAGGAGTAATGTGAATAACTTGTCTCCTGATGTGTACAAATCTCTTTAGATGTCTCTGAAAAGAGCTATTGCTCTTAGCTGACAGAGGTGAAAGCTTGTCAGGAAAGGGAAAATGGCTTGTGATGTTTCTGGATACTTGTTTTATTCACTTCTCAACATGGAGTAGGATGACTTAGCTGAGGGAAAATTAGTACACCTGAGACTCTGTCAGGCTTGTATTCTGATAGAGTAAAAAGTAGCTTGATCAGGTTGTGTAAAAACACATCTAGTCTGCTTCTTCCCCTTTCTCAAAAGATTGGAGTTCTCCCTCAGGAAAAAGAAAATGAAAGCTGCTCCAGGCTCCTTTAGTAATTGTGTTTGATTTTCACTACTTCAGAGCAAAGTGCAGCTGCATCCTTGTATCTTATCCTTGATAGATCAATTTTTAAGTTGACAAACAGAAAAATACTCATCCAGCTTTCCTAACAACATTGTTAGGTATTTCTCTAGCTAGCCGCTGTGCTGGTGCTGCATGCATGCCCATTGTAACTGTATAGACTAGGCCTCGGTGCCTAAAGATAGCTAGGTGAATTACCTACACTGCAGATTTTAAACTGGCTTTTGTGTTTTGGCTTTCCCCATTTAATTTGGGGAACTGCTGTTTTGTGACTGATCAGGTCAAATTGAACTACAGTTCCCAAGGTTCTTTGCTTGGGAGCCATGACAGGCTCAAATCTTGCTTAAATTTGTAGTGCAGATATAGCCACTGGGTTTGACTCCTCTATGCTTCTGTCTGCTTTGTCCCCTTTTTTCTCCCTGTCTCATTTGTAAAATACTTGCACATTTTGAGGGTAAGTGCCAAGAATAATGAAACCATAATACAGCAAAAAATACAAAACAAAAAAAACCAAACAAACCACCAACCAGTTTCAGAGTCCACAGCTCTTTTGTCAGGCATTAGCTCTTTAGGCTTCCATCTTGACAGGTCGGAGAGGTTACAGGTATCACACACAATGCTGTGAGCAAGGCAAAACCCTGAGTTAGCTGCAAGTTCATGTCTTACCCATCAGAGTACTTGGGAATAGAAAGAATGTGCAAGTTGCTTTCAAATCTGCCTGTCTTCCTGAGTATTTTATTTCCAAGAAGGAATTGCTGCTATGAACCTAACAATGAATGTACAACTCTTTTTCGTTTGTTTGTTTTGCTTGATGGATGTAAATATCTGTATACAAAAGGGGGTTCAACCTCTAAGGCAATAAAGATATTGATGTAACATAGGCTGTTCCAGAGTTATTTCTTATAGAGCCAGTGTTACTAGTTCTGGTTGTGGGATTATTTATTAAATATCCATTCCGCCTTTCTGGAATAATGTACAATATAATAAAACAACTATTGGAAAACAAGCAGCTAAACAGCAGGAGCAGATGAAAACAGCAGCTGATTTAAACCATCTGCCATCACCCAGAAGCAGGAGAATACAATAATCTTGAATGGCCAAAGGCCTGTCCAAATAATAAAAAAAAGGCTTAGCGGAATAGAGAAAGATCAGCCCTTGATTTATGAGTGTCTAATCAACTAAAAGCTCTCTAATTTCTGTTGAGTGGCTTAGTCCTCTGCAAAATAGGGCTAATGCTCATAGGAATGTATTTGCAAGAGAGAAAATTCTCCTCACTGGCTAATGGAGAACTAGAAGGTCTCACATAACTTCAGCAGAAGGGTTGCATTTGCGATGGGAAGAATTTGGGGTCTGGCACCATATTTGATCACATTTGGTCCTTAGGATTTTTGTGCTTATCTATTAAAAAAAGTGTGTGTGTGTGTGTGTGAGAGAGAGAGAGAGAGAGGAGTAACAGAAATTAGACAGAATACTTCCTGCAAAATATATTCACTGCAGATTGGGAGGTAGCAAAAATCAGGTCAAACAGACTGGACAAATGCCAACCCACGCATAGGGAAACTCTACCTTTCTTGTTCCAGATTGCTTCTGGATGGAAACCAAGCCTTGTTTTCATAGATTTCATAGATCATAGAGTCGGAAGGAGCCTACAAGGCTATCGAGTCCAACCCCCTGCTCAATGCAGGAAACTAGAGGAGGGGTCTCCCATCCAAGTAATAACCAGGCCTGACCCTGCTTAGCTTTCTTCTGCAAAACTTAAAATGAACAGAATCTCTTTTTCTTCTGCTTAAAGCCCCTTTTCTTTGGTGTTTATCACATGAGCACTTTTACGTTCATTGCTGAACCCTGTAAGATTTTTTTCCTCCATGCCTTTAAGCAAACAGCGCACTATTTATTCTGTGGACTGCTTTTACCGTTTTTAAGACTTGCTTTATTTATATGTAAGCTTTTGTTGGGTTTTTTGGGATGGGTTATTTTGCTTTGTGTATACTTTTATAGAAAAGCGATGGGCAGAACGATCCCATGGCCCCTAGGCAATGTCTAGAGAGCCATAGGATCATTAGGATCCCCAGATCCAAGGTTGGGAATAAAGCTCGGCGCTGGGGATCCATGCTCGGATCCCCCTCCCCGCTTCACGGCCGGTGCAGAAAGTACTGCATTGGCTGCGTCTCCAAGGTCATAAGAGCGACCTTGGAGAAGGGGTGAAGAGGGTGTTCCAGGGGGCAGGGAGGGAGGATACTGGGCCTGCCAAAGTACAACGTATCCTGGCGGTGCTCCAGCCTCCTTCCCTCCCCGTCTAAAGCACCTCAGCTAGATGCTGAAATCAGCCATCTAGCTGATTTGCAGGGTGGGAGGAGCATGGAGGCGAAGATAGCCACCCTGCATAGGATGCCTGTAATCCTGAGTTCAGAGGGTTATGGGCAGCCCCATTGGATTGTGCCCTAAGAAATATATATATATATATATATATATATATATGTTTTCCTTTCAGCTATTGCTCTTAGCTGACAGGTGAAAGCTTGTCATAGCCTAGGCCAGTGTTTCTCAACCTTGGGTCCCCAGATGTTTTTGGCCTACAACTCCCAGCATGCCCCAGCCAGCTATGCTGGCTGGGGCATGCTGGGAGTTGTAGGCCAAAAACATCTGGGGACCCAAGGTTGAGAAACACTGGCCTAGGCTATAAAGACCATCTTTGTCAATTTTTCCAGTAACCAGCTCAGAGTGTTGGTTTGTGTTGGTTCCTTCTTTTAGTAACTCTGGAACAAATTCATGTTTCTCACATGTTTGAATTTTTCTGCTTAAATTTTGGAGTCATTCTTTTCTACCTTTTGTAACTGTGTATGTTATCAAATCTTCAATAGCCAGTACTATGTAATTCACTATCTCGTATTTCAAAGATATAGTACAAGATCTTTACCCAAAGCCCAGGTTCACTGAGGGGATAAACCTGTGGGCAGTATCCAACAGTTTCATTCCGTTAGTGCAAACGACATTGTGCTAGTGGAAACTAGGTTCCGAAATATGCGCAAGAGGAGGATCCAACTAAAGTTATGTTTGCACAAGCGCAGTTGTGCAAGCGGTTGTGCATTATCCTTGCGCAACCTGTTGTGCAACAGGTGCATAGCTCTTGTGAAACCCGTTTTGCAACCCATTGTGCATTCTGCTTGTGCAACCTGTTGAGCCGCTTGCGCACAAGCACAATGCACAACTGCTTGTGCAATGAAAGGATTCGGCACAGCTGCTCCGCTAGCACTATTTGAGTTTGTGGAATGACACTGTTGGATCCTGCCCTGTGTCTGGACTGTGCCACTTCACATTGTATGTGGGATCTGACTTTGTTGAATGTAACAACAACAATAAAAATAATATCCCTACACATAGAAAACTAGCATGTTAGGATGAAGGGTTCTAGCCTCCTCACCAACATGGTGGTATTTTATGTGCCAGGGTTTCACTTTTATTTTTTTGTATAGACAAGACTTGCAGTCTCAAGTGGCAAAGCCAGTAGGCTTGTAACACATATATAGCCAACTTGTGTCTTATGCCCATGGCATAAGCTAGTAGTTGTATTTGCTTGTTGTTTGTTCTAATTCTTTATTAGATGAATACTTTTTATGTTGTATGTAAAGCATCAGAATATTAAATGCTGGCATTGACCTGGTTCGCACAACACAACAACCCATGGTGGGTTGTCAGCCTTGTTTTTTTCAGAGCGGCTTGTCGTGACGTCCGAACCCGGCACGGTGTCTTCAGCATGGTTTGTTAACCATGCACAAGCCACCCGGAGAACCCATGGCTTGTTGTTGGGTGGCTTGTTTTCAGAGTAGCTTGTCATTGCTGTGCGAATCTGGCACGATGGCTTGAGTGTGGCTTGTGCCAAAAGGCTACAGAGTTGCTTGGTGAGCGCAGCAGAAAACCAGACCGCTCTGCTTGCTGCCTCACAATCTCACTAGCGTATTTCAGGCTTGCAGCACCCATGTGCCTGATCCCCATTCACGTTTGCGATTGCTGATCGCTCTGCGCAGAGTGGAGAACTGTGCAAATCAAGCAGCAATTGACCATGAAATTTGCGCAAATTTCCTAATTTGCAGACCTTTTTGCATTAACTAATTCTAATGTTAATGGTAATACTTAGTGCTAATATATAATATATAAAGCTAATATTATTGTGCGTGTGTGTGTATGCTAATGCTTATATAAATGCTAATAAGCATTAGTTAATGCAAATTTGTGCAAAACTCCCAAAACTGATTAAAAGGTAAAAATGCGTAACCTCCCCCCGCAAATCTGCATTTTCACACTTTAGTCTATGGGGAGGAAATGCGTATTTTTGGTCTCTGGGTGTGTGTGCCCCCCCTGCATTTTTGTACGACTAAACTTGGTATACAATTCGGGGGGGGGGATCAATAAAAAAAAAGATGCCTGGCAATCTGCAAAACAGACAGAACGGATTTAACCAAGTGTTACTCTTTTTTTTAAAAAAAGTGTGCCACAAAGGACACTGGGAACCTGGGATACATGCCAGAAGCAGGCGGGAGAACCAAGGGGGAAACAAACCATTGGCAAGCCAAGGAGCGCCTGATCGTCTGTCGGCAGCAGTGTTTGTTAGCGATGGTTTAAACAAGCCACCATGGTTTGTTTTCAGGGTGGCTTATCGTGATGTGCGAACTCACCCATTGTGAGCTCCTTGTTGTATACATCAGAACTGATACCCGGTTTCTTGCTGCATACTTTTTCCAAGGACAAGAAAGCCCTGATACCAAAAATTAGTTGTGGCTGCAGTCTTTAATATTGTCCACTAGATGGCAATAGCTTAAAGAGAATTTATATTCTGCTCATCTGGCAATAAGGGTATCGTCGCCCTCTTTTGCTGTAGCCTATACAGGAGGCTGGCAAAGTAGAGAGGGGTCAGATTTAATGCATATGTTTGCCTCAGCCAGGAGCCCGATTAAAGTGGAAAAGCGAACCTTTCGGATGTGTTGGATGAAAGTGCTACTTTTCTGCAGGTGATTTTAAAAATAGTTTAATTAGCTTTGAACGCACATAGCAATGGCATGCGTCCTTCAGTGTTATATCCTAAAAGGTTAATGTTCCATCAGAGGCTCTTTGAACAGCCTGAAAGGGGACATATTGGCTCGAGGTCACTAGGGAAATTGCTAATTAGAATTAGCCTTTGTAAACATTTCAGCTAAAACCTCAAGATTTTTGGAGTTAAGGCAGCACTTTGGGTATCTTTTGTGTGTCCTTTCTCCACGCTGCTCCCGCTCAGTTCCATCAGATTAATTTTTCTCCTCTGACTTCAGGAAGGGCAGGAAAAGGGACTACTGTGGTACTAGAGCAGTGTTCTCCAACCTTGGGTTCCCGGATGTTTTTGGCCTACAACTCCCAGCATGCCCCAGCCAGCTACGCTGGCTGGGGCATGCTGGGAGTTGTAGGCCAAAAACATCCGGGGACCCAAGGTTGGGGAACACTGTACTAGAGCACAAACCGTTTCGATTAATCAATAACGGTTCACAGCTTTGTATCTACCGAAGCAAGACACAGGCTGGTTCTGCATGGTTTTTATGAGGTATTTTAAGTAGCTGCTTGTGTGCCACTCAAAGCCTCCTACCTCCTGGTGACCAGTAAATTACCAACTAATCTGGTGGAGCCCAACCTTTTTGGCAAGTGTGTCACCAGTGAGGGCTCAAGTCTGAGATAATCCGGTGCACCCTTCGGTACTGAACACAGACCCTCCGTGCCTTGGGAGTGGCTTATTGAAGGCCGTACTAAATTGACTAACCTTTGAAAAAAGACCAAGGCTGCAATTCTGACTGATTTAAACAGAACCCGACAGCTTCTTGTGTACCAAATCCTTGGCTGTTATTATGGGCTCTTAACCAATTCATGTGTGCGTGGATTTTTGTCCAAACATCTTGCGCAATGACTTCCTTATGCTAGAAGGCAGTAGGAATTAATTTATTTCAAAAGCAGCGTTGAGCTTGTCATTCTTCGTTGGGGTAAAGATGCTCCAGAGTTTGCCTCTTCCATTAGACTGCTATTTAATTAAAATCTCAACCTTAAAACCGGGCTTCAAGTGCCTCATTGCATTGAATGCTAGTGGGTAGCAGAGTGTGAATCATTCTCTAGGAACCAGTCTTGACTCCCAGCTCTGCTTTATATCACCCATCATGAGCTAATGAACAAAGCTCCGGCTTTTGTCACAATAGCCGGCATACAGGTTTTCAACGAGTGTTTCATGGAGAGCATGCAACATGTTGCAGCTCCTGGTCTCAATAAGCAATTAAAAAAAAGAATTTCATTTATCGTGCAAAAACAAATTTTACATGTTGTGATGTGGGGCAGAAAAATTCCTGGAAGTTTTTCAAGCGCTTTATTTTCCTATCATAAGTTCATTAGTAAAAATGAATGTATGCCCATTGCAAATGCAATATTAAGCAAGCTTAGCAGTTTCAAAGTTGTCATTAATGTTTTTCAGGTGATTATCCTTGGCAAGTATGTGAGAGGATACATATATGTCATTGAAATAACACAATGTCTCAGGGTGAAATGGAACTCGGTCACAGCGAAACTGAAAGTGCCCCAAGAACCAAGAGGGTTGCTCTTACTGAAACAGAGGAGCGGTTGTTAGCATATCTTGCACATTTCTTTCAGTTGCTAAAATTAATTAGTGTGTCTATGGTTTTCAGTACCTTTGGGTTCCCCCCCCCCTTAAATTTAAATAATGTAAGGGAAGTACATGCTATTGTCTTTAAATTTGTACAAGTTTTCCAATAAACATTTCTACATAATATAACGTTTAAATCTCTTTAAGGGCGCAATCCAATGGGGATGCCCGTAGGCCTCTGAGCTTGGAGGATTATGGGCATCCTATGCAGGGCGGCAGGAACGCAGAGGCAACCTTTGCCTCCGCCCTGCTAATCAGCTGGATGGCTGATTTTGGCCATCTAGCTGCAACCTTCAGAGAGGGAGGGAAAGAGGCTGGAGTGCCGCCAGGATACATTGTATCCTGGTGGACCGAGTCTCCCCCCTGGAACACGCCCTCTTCAGCCCTCCTCTGAGGTTGGTTCTTTCTATGCCGGCTACAAGGGGGCCGGGGGATCCGAGCATGGATCCCCAGCTCTAAGATCGGAGCTCTTTTCCTACCTCGGAGCTGGGAATCCAAATGATCCTATGGCCCTCTAGACCAGGGCTCTCCAACCGTGGGTCCCCAAATGTTGCTGTCCTACAGCTCCCAGCATACCCAGCCAGCATGGCTAATGGCAAGGGATTCTGGGAGCTGCAGTCCAGCAACATCTGGGGACCCCAGGTTGGAGAGCCCTGCCCTAGACACTGTTTAGGGGCCATAAGATCATTCTGTGTGTTTTCCTTTTCCTCCTGAAATATTTCAGGTCAAATACTTGTGATGTATTGGGACAAAAAATTAACATGGGATACTTTTTTTTTTAAAGCTTTGTTTACTAAATTCAAATAAATATGCTAAATTAGAACACTCTAAGGCAGGGGTGGGCAACTTGTGGCCCTCCAGTTGTTTTGGCCTACAGCTTCCATCAGTTCTAGCCAGCATAGGCAATGGTGAGGGATCACGGGAGTTGTAGGCCAAAACATCTAGAGCAGCACATGTTGCCCACTTCTGCTCTAGGGCATCAGAACATTTTTGGCATTTCCAGTTCAAAATTTTCTAGAAAAGCCACATCACTAGTCCCACCATCAACAGAGGTTAGACTGGTGGGAACACAGGACAGGGCCTTTTCTGTGGCAGCACCCTGATTATGGAACTCCGTCCCTAAGGATGTCAGATTGGCCCATATTTGCCTAGCTTTAGGTCGGGCCGTAAAGATTGTGTTACTTAGGCTGGCTTTTGATGGCTTTTTAATAGTTTTATCCCACTCGATGGATCTTTTAAAGATGGTTTGTGCTGTTCTTAATTTGATCATATTGTTATAAGATTGTTTTTAAAGGTATATATCACATTGGGGGCCCATTCGGGCAAATTCAGCTGCATAACAATATTTACTGGGCTTACAAACAATTCTAACCTGGAACATGTGTAGCGACTTAACAGCAGAGGCCCTTCCTGTGGGTTGTTGGTAGCGTTTTTGTATGTATTGCTTTCCTTTCCTTCTTCCATAACACCGAGACATGACAGAGGCATGTTATAGTAAATTGTCTTAAATTGTTACATTATTATTATTATTTGAACTCACTGCATTAGCTGCCTTGAGCTCATTGAGAAAAACGTGGGATATAAATGTTTTGATTTTAAAAATGGTTATTTTGTGAAGCAGACATGCTACCCATAGCATTTACTACGCATTTGTCTGTTGTGGTCTTTGTAAGTCAAAACTAAGGCTGATAGAGCAATTAAGCAAAAGGTGAGGTGGTCTGAAAGAAAGAATATGGGTTGGATCCAATTTCTTTGTTGCACCTGTGGAATGGATACTTCTGGCAGAATGGGACTTCTACATCTTGCAGCACCACCACCCCGTATGACCTCCAAATCTCTGGAGGTTCCCCCAACCCTTTGGAGCAGATTTGGAGGGTACACAGGAGGCTGCAGGAAGGAAGAGAGGATGCAGAAGTCCCGTTCCACCAGCAGTATTTGTGGAAGCCAGATCGAACCGTATAGATTACTTTCCCCGAAGATGTGCTCCTCAGGGTAGGAAGGGAGCTCTGCCTGCAGAAACAAGCTTCTGCTTACGCAACCAGTGTGGATGCATTGCACATCTGGATGCACAGGTGCACCACCGTGCTCATTGGGCCCCATTTAACTGGCCGGGTGCATCTTTTATTGAAGATGCATTTCCGCAACTGGGGTCATGATACATGGCTACAGCTTGATGGAAGGTCTCATGCTGTTTTCTCAATAAGGGTCTTTCAGCCATCCATAGCTACACTATAGAAATATTTTGCATCATTGCAATAGAGTTCCCATAGCTGCCTCAGTACAGATGCATTGGGCTCCCAAAGAAAGCCCCTCCCATGTAAGACTGGCATGTAATGTTGGAAAGATCTGGCAAGAAACAATGGAGTTGGAAGTAGCCCTCTTTAACATCAGGATTTTGTAAACTGTAATTCCATTAAGGACAATAGGCCTCCAGCCGAATCAAGTGGCGTGAAAAGAAGTTGTTGGCACACTGCGAGCGACACGGATTGTACTTCACCACTGCAAGCTTTCTAGTGTCATGTTGGGAAACTCATCCACACATCCTAAGCTAAAAGTAGGCACAGCAGGCTCGGCCTGTTCAAAACAGAAATGGAGCAACCCCACCCCCTGCCAGAGTTTTCTCCTTATTCACAGCTGTGGTGGTGAATATATCACTGTCAAGGGGGCTCAGAGAAGAACTGGCAATATTGGAGTCACTGGAGATACCTCATTCAGGCACATAAAGGAACCTAAAGTGCATTTGCCCTTTTGAGGAACCGAACCCCCACAAAAGCTCTCCCCCACCCAGCTCAGAGAGTGTGTGTGTGTTGAAACTAGAAATTAGCATGAAAAAATGAAAAGATTTGGGTAAGCCACCCTGGCATCACCAACATTTTGCAAAAAAGACTAATTGCCCAGTACCATATGCACGTGGGACCATTAGTAATTCCGTAGCTATGCAAATTAAAACAGTGATGTATGATTTATAGCTTTAATAATGTTCTGAAGGCTCTTAAATTTTAATCACTTGCAACATCCTTTTTAATATTCAATTACTTTATTAACTAATTAGGTCACTTGCTGAAAAAGCACATAAGGTTGGTGCTATTTTAATATCAGCTGAGCCTCACAAAATACCTTTGAAATGGCGTGAATGGTTTATTTATTTTAAACAGATCATTAAGATGCTATCATTAATAAACCAATTATAGGGGGAAAGCAAGAAACCAAAATTGCAACTGCTGTGTCCAGAGGCTTAGCCGCTTGATAGACACACAGTCACTCAGATGCAAGACTCAGAGGCTCCTGGATATAGAGGAAGACTAACTCAAGTCATTATATTAGCTGAGAGCTTCCGGTAAATCGAACCTTAGGGCTACTAATCAGCCTGCAAGTGTTCTGGGAACCACCGATAATGGCAGTGGCCAGAAGTGCTTTCTATATTTTTAGAGATGATATGTTTGTTGGCTGTGTCTCCCTGCTGGAGAACAAGGACGTGGAAATCATCATTCATATCTGGGTCTAGGTTGGAAGATGGTTCAGAAGCTAAAACCTGTGCAAAAGGCAGCTGCCTGGCTGGCGACTCACCAGGAACGTGTATGAATCTGGCCTTTGTCAGAAGAGGAACCATCGTGGGTCAGGATCAAAGGTCCGTCTAGGCCTGGGCCCCCCAATGTGGAGCCCGGGGGCACCTATGTGCCTGCAGACTCCTCTCTGGGCACCCACCAGGCTTTCTGCCCCTCCTGCTGCAAAATGAAGGGCTGCCCTCCAGAACCATCTTTATTTGGGTTCAAAAGGGTGGTTTCAAATCTTGCATATTCTAGTAATTTCTTACAGAAGTAGCTTCTCTTTTCTAAATTTTACTGACTCCTCCGAAAAAATTATAATCAGCACTTAGGATTGCATTGTGAACCATCTGTCCATTTTTAATTTTATTTTAAAGGAAATTTCGAACTGCACAGTGGTGTGTGATTGTAATGCATCTTGTGGATTCTCTTTGTGTGCATGCACATGATTTGTTGCTGAGAGTCACATTTGATTCCATGACATTTGATCAGGGTCTGCAGTTCTAGAGGAGCCTGGACTGCTCCCTGTACTTTTCATGTTGTTATCAGTCACTTTTTACACCAGCTAACATTATACAACTTTTGCATGATTTGAATTTTTGAGCTGCACAAATGTTATTTTGGAACTGCACATTTTCCCTGGAACTGCACCTTTTGTGGGTGGTTGCACATTTTAAAGATGCCTGAATCCTATCCATGTCTTCTCCTGCAGCCCCACCGCACCCCTGATATGGTCTCGGCCACCCCCTGAAATAATAAAGACATTTTAAAAAATAAAATAGCATTCCACAGCAGCTATGGAGCACTAAAATGGATACATTTAGCTGGTTTGCAAACTATATTTCATAGAATTGGAAGCCTGAGGCCTGTGGCTTACGCTGGCTCAGCTTGTCTGAGTGTGGAAAGCTAAGCAGGATCAAGCCTGGCTATTACTTGGATGGGAGACCCCTCCTCCTCTAGTTTCCTGCATTGAGCAGGGGGTTGGACTCGATAGCCTTGTAGGCTGCTTCCAACTCTATGATCTATGAAATCTATTAAACAGATGTGGGCAGCCCAGGCAGTCACCCATCCAAACACTGACCCAGCTCATACTTGCTTAGCTTCAGCATGTGGCCTGCATTATGTGCTCTTGACATCACCTGCAGGTCTTGCTTTGTAGCCCCTACAGAGTACTCAAAGGGTCAAATTTAGGTTGCAAACAAGCGAAATTTAACCTTTTTAGCACTACTGAGTGCTATAGAGCAGTTTGATGCCAAGGTTAAATTTAATTTATTTCCTACCCCCATAGGGGATGGGTGGCTGGGCAAAATGGGCCCTGGACCTCCTGCAGTTGCCCACCCCTAAACTGTACAGGATGTTAGAGTTAGTTACTGAGCATATGAGAATGACCCTGGGATTGTACCTTACCCCAACAGTTAAGCCTCCTTCTGTTCCAAATATATGTATTCTCAAGCTCAGCTAAGCATAGCACTGTTTCCTGTGTCTGTTTATCTTCTATTGTATAATGTAGTTCATCCCTGTTTTCCTTTCTTTTCTTTAATGTGTCCCATGCTGGAATCTAAGAGACATCTTTTTTGTAAAATGATATTTTGCAGAAAAGATATGAAACATTTCAAAAATCGCACACAAATGAAATTGGTATCCTATTCCTTGTGTTATTCGTGTAGCATACTGGAGATGGAGAGATTGAGCTATGAAGCAGGAAGCCCCTGGTTTGAATTTCCCTTCTGTCACAAATTCATTGGTGTATCCTAGGACAACCTCATGGGTTGATGTGGACATAGTGCCAAACCATGATTTCGCTTTGGGCTTTGTACACATCCCCCCCGTTTGTGCACTTCCTCTTTCACAGCAAACCAGTGTTTACCATTATATCTGAACCGGTAAATTTTAAAGTTCTGATTGGAGGACAAGAGCAAGCCACATTTGAATGTCATGGCAAACTATGGTTTGCCATGAAAAAGGAATTGGCACACTACTTGACCCTAAGGCTCACTCATTTGAGGCCAAACTACAGTGACCAGTGACTCAGCCTCTCTCAGTCTCGCCTCCCGCTGCCCACACACGCACCACTGCACAAAGGAGATAATAATACTGGACTAGCTTACCTGGATGTTGTAAGGCAGCCTTCCCAACCTGGGGCCCGCCAGATGTTTTGGACTACAGCACCCAGCATTCCTGATCATTGGCCATGCTGTCTGAGGCTGATGGGAGTTGAAGTCCAAAACATCTGGAAGGCACCAGGTGGGGGAAGGTTGCTGTAAGGATTACGAGAAGATTACATAAAGCCCTGGGAACATTTTAAAGCATCATATAAATACTTAGCATTATTACCTTACCCTTTATCCTAGCCTTCCCCAATCCAGTGCCCTCCACATGCTTTGGACTTCAACTCCCATCAACCCCAGCCAGCATGACCAATTGGCAGGCATGTTGGGAGCTGTAGTCCAAAGTATCTGGAGGGCACCAGGTTGGGAAAAGCTGCTTTATCCTTTTTTCTTTTTCTTTTTTTAAGAATTGCTTGCTAGGATTGTTGTCTACCCAGCTCCAGCTGATTGACTAAATGGGACTTGAATTGATAATCAGAATGTCCCCTTTTTGGAGTCGGGGTAGAGCTCTCAGCCCTGCCCCCCCATACTTTATTTTCATATTGCTCTAGTTTATTATTAATGTCATTGTTCTGCTCCTTACAGAGACAAAAGGTTGATTTGTTTGCTGTCATGCTTTGTGCAACAGTGAATTCAAATAAGACGAGTTGTTATAAATACAAAATACATCATACTGCCATTATTGTGGGGTTAGAAAGAATTTTTAGTTCCCTTGTTTGGAAAAGCTGAGCGAAATCTTTTAAAGTTATAAGCAATTCCCTATTTGGAAGATAAAGCTTTTCATATTTCAAGAATACATTGCCCAAAGCGCAGCTATTCAGTGATTAAACATAACATATTTATTTATGTATGATAATCGCTTTGTGACACTGGGTGGATTTCAGCAAAAATCAATGACAAGCAGGAACACATGCAGCCTTAGGGCTTGTACAAGTATTTATGGCGCACTACACAATGCCTGGAGTTTTGAAACCAGGGGGCATTGTACCCCCCAGAGTTAGACTGACTTGGAATTATCCATACTCTTAACATCAATAGCACATTCTTTCAATTCTGCTCTCCACCTAAGGCTTGGGGCAGATTCGAATGTCGGGAAAAGCTATTTATTATTTATTAAAAGGATTTCTAACCCGTCGTTCAGGGCATAGCCCTCCCAAGGTAGTTTGCAAGGAATTTTCATAGTTATCACATATAACAAAATTACAACAATCCCCTAATTAATGAGCACCATTAAGTAAAATTCAAAGAACAGGCCATCCACCAGACTTGGGCAGAAATAAGAAAAGTGTTCAAGGTTCTCTTAAAAGCCAGGAATGATGGGGCCATGTAGATCTCCCTAGAAACATTCCGTCAGCCGGATAGAACTTGCACTAAGGCTGCAATCCTGTACACACTTACTTGGGAGTAAGTCCCATTGAACTCAGTAGGATCTACTTCTGGATAGACATGTTTATGATTGCACTGTACATGAAGTTTAGGCTGCAAGCCTGTATCCTCTTACCTGGGAGTAAGCCTTATTGAACTCCATGGGACATGAATAGATATGTACAGGATTGCACTGTTAGGCTGAAGTCCTAATGTCCCTGGGAGGGCACCCCAGGAGCCATTGGATGTTTTGGGTCCCCCTGAGCTGAAAGAGGTGTTCACCCTCAGAGGGGGAGATCTGACTTCAGCAAGCCCCTCCCAGCTGCTGCAGAAACCTCTACAGTCTTCCAACGTAGGTATCTCAAGGAGCGCCTCCGGCAACATCAAGTAGGCCGCTCAACAAGGTCTGCCACGGACGGCCTTCTCCTTATCCCATCAGCCAGAGCAGCCAGGCTGGTGGGGACTAGGAAGAGGGCCTTCTCTGTGGTGGCCCCCACATTATGGAACTCCCTCCCTAGTGACCTTCGCCATGCCCCCTCCGTGATGAGCTTCCACCGTGCATTAAAAACATGGCTGTTCAGGCGGGAATATGGGGTAGGTTAGGTTTTTAAAAGAATTTTTTATATTATTTTAATTATATTTTATTGTATTGTTTTATTGTATTTTAATTGTACATCGCCCAGGGTGGCCGGGTGACCGGCCAGATGGGCGATTAATAAATATAATAAATAAATAAATAAACAAACAAACAAACAAATAAATAGAGGAATTCAGAACTCCTTTTAGTCTTGAGATACCTTGGACCCAGGTCAGTAGTGCAGCTAGATCATTTTAGAACCTGGACTTAATGTTCTTATGGGGAGGGGGGCTTCAGATGGCCATGTGCATTACTTCAGTAGTGAGGCACACATGCTTTACAACTGCTTCTGCATTCCTGATGTGTTAGAATGACTGCCAACCCCTTGCCAGTCCTGATAAAGAAATAAACCCTATACGGCTCGGGTTCAGGTTATCTGAAAGACTGTATTCTCCCTTATAAGCCTGCCTGTACCTTGAGATCCTCAGGGGAAGCCCTTCTCTTAGTTCCACCACCGTCCCAGGGACGCGTGGCAACTCGGCAGAGGGCCTTCTCAGTGGCTGCCCCGCTGTGGAATATCCCTTCCCAGGGAGGCTAGAATGGCACCTTCCGAGTCCTTGGTGTTTCCGGAGGCAGGCAACCCCCTTTTTGTTCCGGCAGGCCTTTGGGAATAGTCTGGACCTGTGAGAATGCAATGGATTCCACTGTTATTTTGTTATTGCTGTTTTAACTTTGGTATTTTAAATAACTTTAATATTATAGCTGATTTAATTACATTTTTAACTTTTGTATATTTCTATTTGTATTTTTAACTGTACAAATTTTTACTGTAAAGCCGCCTTGAGTCCCAGTACTGGGGAAAAGGTGCAACAACAACAACAACAACAACAACAATAATAATACTCTGAGCATGTGCACTTTTGTATTTTAAGCTCACATATCATAGCATCATCCTGACTACAGGAATAAAAGGTCATTTACTTCTGCTACCCTGATGCCCTCATCACCTCATTTAGGTGGTCATTTGGAGGGGTGTGTGTTAGGCTGTGGAGCCTTGGATTTTGGGGCCCTGGACATTATATTAGTTAGGGCTCTTGGACATCCTAACTACAGCCCTGTCGCAAAAATGCAGGAGCTGTATCTATCCTGCTGAAAGGCCGCCCTCCTGAAGAGTGAAGACTCCTTCTCCCTCAGCTGCCACCACCACAGCAGCCATTCCAGCAGGCTGAGAGGAGGGAGATGAGAGGGAGCGCAGGGCCATTCCACCAGCCCTGCCAGGAGTATTCATTAATATTCCCCCTTCTTCCCTCCCCATTCCTTTTTCCTTGTGTGTCGTGTCTTTTTAGATTGTAAGCCTGCGGGCAGGGACTGTCTTGTTAATTGCTGTAAACCGCCCAGAGAGCTTCAGCTATAGGGAGGTATAAAAATGAGATAAATAAATAAATATCATTGCTATATTATTCTGGCCAAGTATTGGATTTCAGGCAAGTGACACTCCAAGCAATATTCTGATGTCAGTCGGTTTTGTCAGGGGAGGGGTGAGGTGGCTGTTATTTCTGGTGCCAATATAGTCATCTTGGGGACTCAGCCACCAACAACATACTGGCATAACTAATTCTGTTGGGTGTACCCTAAATTAGAAGCAATGGAACAAGTTGCACATTTGTCAACAGTCGTATGTTCATAGATTTCATAGATCATAGAGTTGGAAGGAGCCTACAAGGCTATCGAGTCCAATCCCCTGCTCAATGCAGGAAGCTAGAGGAGAGGTCTCCCATCCAAGTAATAACCAGGCTGACCCTGCTTAGCTTTCCATGCTCAGACAAGCTGAGCCAGCGTGAGCCACATTCCTCACAGTGCATATTGTTACTCAGGCCCCCTTTTCGGGATTCAGGTATGCTGGGATTAGAGGCTTATAGGTGCTCTCTGGGATAGAATGGAGGAAAAACACTGGTCAAGAGGAAGTCTAGCTTAAGGCTCAGTCTGCAAAGAAAGCTTGCATACTTTCTGAGGGAAGACATCGACCTGGATTTTGGTATGTGAGAAAGGCAGAAAATAGAAATGCCGATAAAGTGAAAAGCTGGAGCTAGGACAAAGGAACAGTATGAAAGGAGATGCAAGCCGCTTTTCTATATGAGGCTTTTAGTTGGCGGTTAATCTGCTATATCTACTTTTGGTTTCATCACAGAATTGAGATCTGAGCACTACACAAGGAGTGTTTCTTCTCCTGCTTTTCTGCTACATAACCTCTAGGTGGTACTGTGGTATAGCTGAATAGCACAAATCACAAGAGGAAATCATGCTTTCTTTCACTTTCACAATTAAATCCTGCATTTTCCCTGCTCTAAAATAACTCACCGAAAGTGCTGGTTAGACACAGAAGTGAAACTGGAGGGTCATGACGTCATCTAAAGAACGCATAAACAACCGTGAGTAGGGAATGATGAGTGCATGATAAATGCCCCATGTAGAAAAGCCCAAAGTGTTGCGCCCTTTATGTGCAGCCACTCTGGGTGACCTTCATGGGCTTTGCATGTACCTTGGTACCCCAGTAAAACAATAGAAAACTGTTTTGTACAGGTTTCTGCCCCACTCCAAACATGTCATTCACCAATCCAGAACCTAATTCCCAGTTGGCAACTGGGGAGAACGAAAAAAGGCCAACCAGAAGACATGAAAACTTTGGGGTGTCTGTGGATCAAACAGCAACTGCACCCTAATAGGGGAGCTATCTTACTCCTTTTTGTTTTACTTAATTTTTCCTTTGTACTTATTTTTGTGGGCACATTTTTGCTTGTTTTGGGGGCTTTGGGGGCCGGGGCCATAGTTTGCCTTCTTACCTTCTTTTTGAGAGAAGCAGTTTCTTACCTTGACAATGTCTTTGAAGCCGCTCCTGGCCATCTTTTCTGACTGAGCCTTTTGGGGCTAGATGCTTGGCTCAGGAGTAGCTTGGAATGGATCCAGGTTTCCCTCACTCTTTTATTTTATTGTACTCACTGGTGAGGCTCAGACTTCACCACCTTTTTCATTTTACAACATTTTCTTCACTTCCTACCTGGATTATTTTTTTCCTATTTGGACTTTCCTGGACCTTGGGATTGGTCTCTTCTGATCTTCATCCAAGTCCATGGAAGACTGTTCTATGGATCTTTGCTTGGGAGATGTAGCCATACTTTTCCTTTCCTTTCCATTCCTCCGACCTCCCACTCCATTTTCTGAATCTTTAGGATACATGGCTATATAGCTGGTAACTTTAGGAGCTGCCTTCAAGCAGTTGAGCTGGTGGGAGTTTGGGTGGAGCTAAGAAACAATTTGGATTGCTCCTAATTTTGCCTGCCAATCATTTTTGCATATTGTAGCTATATCACTCAAGGCTCTAATATAGTTCATTGTATATTGTTTTCCTAATAGGCTGTAATGGGTTAATCTTTGCATGTAACACTTACTCCATCTTGTAACTGTTTCTAATGGTTTCTAGTTACAATTGTAATTTCTCTGTAATTGTATATGTTTCACACTTTACTTCTGTATTATTCTTTTGCATTTATTCTTCTCCACAAATCATTGATATGTATTCTCTTTTGATATTTCTTGTGGGGCATGTTTTTATCTTTCATAAGAAACATTCACTGCTTTTCTCCTTGGAATGTTAAATACATATTTCAAATTTATTGCACCTGTGAATAGCCTTGGGTCATCTCTGGTTACACCCACTGAGGCGAGTAAAGAACCTCCTTTTCACATATGAGCACCTTCACATTAATCTTCTGTAAGGGAATCAAACCCAACTATTAACCTGGATCTAGATTGACCTGGAGACCTGTCCAACCTACTGGCAGTAATAGCTTCTTTTCTGGCCAGGTCCCATGCAAAGAAGAATTCAGACATAGCTATGTCATCAAACTGTCTTCTGTGTCAACACACATGCTGCTTTGATATTGAATGGCCACATGGCACATATGCCAAAGATGGATCCTTGATTCGTTATCTTCTCACTTTCCACTCATGATTTAAACAGAAACCATCAACATGTATTCTTTCCCAGCACCTACATTAATCACAACCTCATACTTTAGTCATATTCAGATATTTTGTACTCTGAGAAAATGAATCCCAGTGAGCTCTGTTGACTATGGAAGCTGCAACTAATAAAATGACAGATGAATCACTTTGAGAGCCCTGTAAACTACCATTATTAAAGCACACACGTGACTGATTAGTGCAGCCTTCCCCGACCTGATGCCCTCCAGATGTGTTAGACTACAATGTAGTCTAACACATCTGGAGAGCGGTGTAGAGACTACATTTGGCAGTGCAGTCCAAAACATCTGGAGGGTACCAGGTTGGAGAAGGCTGGATTACTAACTGAACTACCTTATGGCAATAAATATTAAGATTTTGCAAAGATTAGAGAAATTGCACTGCAACGCAACATTAACTTCCCTCATCTATAAACCCAATTTACACCTAAATTACAAAATATTAATATTTTCCTAAATGAAAAGTGGGAGATAGGTTAGTTGGCTGACCTGCTTTAGTCCACATATAGCTATATATATAGTAGGGGTAGGCAGACTTCAGGCTTAAGGGATCAATTTTTAAAGTAGAACTCCAAGGTTCACCAACTGGACCAAAGTGCACAGGTTCTTCTGAACCTTTGAATATGCCTCTAACACATTCTCATGCTTCTCAACACATGCTCAGTTCAGGAATTTATTTTCAGTACCGGAACCAAATTCAAAATTGTTTCACAAAACAATCTACTCCTGGCTCACCCCTACTAAAGCAATCTTCATGTCAGCATCCAATTTGATGTAGGGAGAAAGGATGGTGGTGGGGAGCCCTTTTGTTGTTGCTATGTTAAACAAAAGTAGGAAAGACTTGCCAATCCACTGCGAACCACCCAGGGATCTACCAGTAGGTCCCCATTTACCTTTTGCCATTAAAAAAAATATATAGCAACATTTAAAAAAAACAACAGTAGTGTCCTGTCTGGAAGACTTACTGGTCTGGAATCATGAAAAGCAGACAGACAGACAGGGAAGGAGGGGGGGGAGAGGGGGGGAAGCAGGACTCTAAAATTGCAATCTGCAATTCTCTTTGAAACGGGCATATTTCATTACAGCCCCAATAATAATTATTTGTTTCCATGGGGGATGCGAAGCTTCCCTTAACTAATTTGCACCATTAAAATAAGATGCAGTTTTTTAGAATGCAGAGCAAAGTTTTTTAGGCAGCAATCCTATATACACTTACCTGGGAGTAAGTCCCAATGAACTCAACACCAGGACTCACTTCTGAGTAGACATGTTATAGGATTGCACTGTGAGTTCTGCAAAGGGAAAGGGGAGATCTCAACCAGAAAGGGAACCAGCATCTAGCAAGGCATCAGGAAATAAAAAGTGAACAAAATGCAGCAAATACACCCTGCCGTCACTTCCCATGCCTCACAGCGGAGGGGAAATGGAGCTCTGTTTGCAGACACAAAGACATGGGTACCGAACAGTTGATTGTTAACCTCGCCAGCCCAATTCAATGTGACAGTGACACTTCACAGCACATTGCATCCAATCTCATTTGAAGCTGACAAAGATAGTTTCTGCTTTATATCTATTGGTTTATTAATGGACTACACCCTCTTAAGCAGATGCATATTCATTAGGTAGCCAGCTGTTCGGAGGTTCCCAGATGTCGAATGTAGCTTTGTCTTGGAGTGTGTGTATATGCTTTTTCTTTTCTTTTCTAAGCCCCTTATCATGAAACAAAGTAATTGAGGGCCTATTAAAAGCGCCAGTTAATTACTAAACTGGTACCTTATGGCACCCAGTCATTTTTTGCCCTTTTATGATTCGAGTCATAAAACTCTGGGGACTTTTAAAGAGTCATTCAGCGCTTTAAAAATGGAGTGTTATAGAATTTTAGACTTCCTTGTGTAATTGTATATACAAGAACAACTCACCAAGACAGAGGACCGAGTTACACATTATGGGCTGAGGTCAGAGATGGCATGGACTCTCATAACTATGGTGTGGAAGATGCTCGGAGAACCAGAAGCAGACAATTTGTGTTCCATCTCCATTGGTGCCGTTTAGTGTTGCTGCTTTGCTTTAGGAGAAAGGAATCCTTGTATGATTATATTCTAATGGGCATTCATGCTACATCCATGGAACCTGTCTGTGCAGTAAATGGAACAGAGGTTCATGACACCTTTGTAAATATTTCTAGAGTTCATTTGCTAAGGGTTGGTTCATGCAGTGAATTCCCCTTACATCTCAGTAGGACCGGGCCCCTCCTCAGCTCAGCATCAGGTGTATATTCAATTGAATGGGGAAACATATTTGGGGAGAGCTGTTCAGAATACAACTGCCACTGCCACAGAAATTGCTTCATACAGCTATAGCTGTATCCTGTCCCATTCCTGCTTGCCTTTCTTCACATGAAAGTGCATCAAATCACAGATAGGGAATTGGGACTGTTCAGATGGAAGGGGATATAAATGCCCTAAAGGATAAATAGAAGAGACCGAATATCTGGAGGATAAAAACCATGGGAATATTGTGGCACTGCAGTGCATGAACAAATCTGCAGTTACATAGATTTGATTCTATCCTTGTTGCATAAGTAAAAGCCTATCAGGTGGACATGAACCCAAGAAAGAACCTTTTTTTGAAAAACAAAACAAAAAACATTCCTTTGTAATAACCATTTTCACATAAACTAATGCTTATTTTCTGAAGCGGTTTTACTCCAGTGCATCCTCACTGTATTCTGCTTTGTCAGTACTCTTTAAACTTCTAAAGTTTAAAGAATCACATAAGGTGGCAACGTTTGATAATTATCTCCATATCAGCTATAGTTCTATTTCAAAGGCTCAGGTGTATGAGTATATTTGGCATTGGTTATAGACACCAGAGTTTGCGGACTCCTGTTTGAAATATATTCAGTAAGTATTAGTAGCACCATATGAACAATCAAGTGCAATTGCTGATGTACTTCCTCCAATTACCTCTTGTGACAAATCCCCGTGTTCTGATACAGAGTATCTGGGAATCCGGACCTGTGCTGAGACCTCCTGAATGACCTAATGGCCTTGGTTTTAAATCCAATCCCCTCTAGCAGTATAATCCCCTTTTCATAATAGCCAACTGGTCTGAACTGCCTGGCTCTTTTGTCATGGAAGTCCAAACACATTAGGAAGGTGGAACAATCCTTTTAAGGGTACAATCCTATGCATGTTTAGACAGAAAAAAGTCCTACAACTCCCAGCATTCCCCAGCCAGCCATGATGGGTGGGGAATGCTGGGGGTTCTAGGACTTCTTTTCTGTCTAAACATGCATAGGATTGCACCCTAAGTAAATTTCAGATTGGCTACCTTGAGCACATACATCAGTGATGGAGGTTGTTTCAACATTGGTCAAAATCCACTCTCCATCTCAGGAAGGAGGAGCTTCCTCTGATCTCAAATATATAACATATGTGGTCTAAAGAACCACATATGTCCACTCAAGCAGCCTAGATTCAGACATGGCACTCTAGCAGATATGTCCTGTGTAATATATTAAAGGTACTTAACTTAGATCAGTTAACAAGGTTAGGTTAGCCTATTGGCACTGGAATGCCCTCCCCCCTTGTGTAAAAATAAATAAAAAATTTAATCCAACAGGAGGAAAAAATGGGTATAAAACATCAGATTTTCATCGACATTTCATACCTGAGAATTACAGCCTAGTCATATACCTACTGATTCATAAGCAAGTAATCCTGAGTTCAATAGGACTTATTCCCAGATAAGCATGTATAGGATTGCAATCTTAATCACTATCAGAACACACATTGAAATAAGAAAATCTGCCTTTCATACAAATTTGTAACTGGAAAGTGGCAATCTGAGTAATCCAATCAAAGCTTACACAACTGTTTATACACAGAGATCCATTTGTGCTTCACTCTTTGTACAATTGTAACTTGCTACAATTATACCCCCCACCCCCCCGTCACTCTTCACAAGTGTCAGGCTCCTCTTTGCTGATGGATCAAGGTGAAACAGATGCTGCCATAAATACTCTTACTTAGTGGTTTCAGATGCAGTTTGTTTTGTCTAACACACCGAGGGCTCAAGTTATGATCAAGCCTGCACCTGTGCCATTTATTCCTCTGCTAGGTGCCTAGTGTTATGTGTTGGCAAAGAAATGTATTCTGAACGGCCGTCTTCAACAAAGAGCCAAGCATACAACAAAATCATCTAGATTTGGGTGGGAATGTTGAATCTGTAACATACAAAGGATCTTACTAGTTTGTGCCCCGCTGCCTCCTCAGCACAGTTTGTTCTCAAGGTCTTGTGGCACCACAATGTGAAATGGATAGGACACCAGGGAAGGACTTTCTTGGTATTGGTTCCTACTGCTGCAAAACAGGCATCCCAATATGACCTGTCCGATGCCTGGTCCTGAGAGCTTGTAAGGCCTTATCATTCTGGGGTGCTGAACCTCAGGCCTGGGGTCTAAATCTGGCCATCTGAGGTTACCCGAATGGCCACACCCCCTTTCCCCCATCTGACGAGTGCTTGGTGGTTTTCTGGCTTTTGCACATTTACTACCCATTCCAAAAGGTTGAAAAATACCTCTTCTGAGGCTTAGTACTGGCAGCAAAAGCTTTAAGCTAAAATATACTGGTATTTTTGGTAAATTGACCTCAACCTTTTTGCTTTTGGTCCCACCCACCACTGCAATGCAGCCCCCCGAGAGCTTCTCTGAAATTGAATTCGGCCCTCAGCTGAAAGAGGTTCAGCGCCCCTGTGCGAAGCCTATCCAGACACTCTGATATTATCTATTTTTCTTTTATCCAAGCATTGTTTTGGGGGCGCAATTATTTGTGACACTGTATTAGCCTGCTTGGATGGATTTTCTGTATACCACCATCCCATGAAATACACTGAATCAACACCAAGATGAGGAAGGATGTTTCGGAGCTATTCACTTTTATGATTGTCCTCCTTTTCTGGAAGTTTGCCAAAGCATCTTCCACAAGCAAATACAGCAACTTATTGTTTGGCCTGGCACTTGGTGGCCAAGTTTCAAGAGGCACAGGCTTGGTAAGTGGCCAAGATATTTTCATATTTACTGCTTGCCTTGAATGTGTTGCTATCTGCCTGGAACCCTATGGAAAGCAGCAGGATACAATCAAAGTGTAGAATGACTACCAAATACGTGACAGGTTTCACAACATTTTCCAAAGCAGTAATCGCATCCAGTTACAACACTGCTTGCTATTAAACCATTTTAGTTTGAAGAGACACATCTTAGCCTTTTATTGTATACAGAGAATACATTCCTAGACTTTGGTGCATTGGCATCAGAGCAGTAAAATGAGATTTTTAAAAACAGGTTTGACAACTTCTCCATTCCTACATAAAAAACAGTTTGCTGCTGCCCCTTGCAATTATATATATATATATATATATATATATTCATTCATTCATTCGTTTTTTGGTGCTTCTCAACATCTGTCACAAGCCACAAAGTTATGAAGACAATTCCCACAAAAAGTTCAAGGGTTTCAAAATTGGAGCTGAAGAGTAGGCAATCCGTCCTGCTCAGCCAGTAAAGCTTGTCTTGATTACTTTGATGTAACAACACTTGAAAGCTCCTATTCTTTGAAACTAATTTAAACACATTGAATTGTTGAAAGATTAAAAACCGCAGTCAGCTAATTACACTCACTCTCATCTCTTATTCAGCAAATGAATCACTTTTCATTACCACTTAGCTGAAGTACATGAATTTCTGCCTAATTAGAAATGTTGTAGATGGAGCATTAGCAAGGCTGGAGTGGGTCAAGATATCTTGGCTGCTTCATTTTTAATTCCTAACAGTAGAGTCAGATAGGAAAGGCGGGAGATAAAAAGTCATTAAACAATTTTAAATTATTTATAAAAATTACTTTTGCCCAAATTATAATTATTCCCCCCACCCAACCGCTCTCACAAACGTCAAATGGAATGAAAGGAGAAGCAGCCCCAAGATTGTTTTTAATGAACACTTTAATGTTATGTATAACAGAACATTATGAATACAATGGAAATAAAGTTTTATCAATTTAATAATAATAATAATAATAAAAAATATCCAACATAAGAAAAGGGGAGGCAATAAAATTTCATATCTAGAATATAGTACTTATCCTCAATAGCAGCCCTGGGTTTGTGAATATAAACTGAACCTCTGCATTCCAGACTAAAAATCATGATCTGTGTGTGAACCTAAATGAAGAATTATAGCAAGAAAAAAAGGGGGGGAGCCTTTAATTTGTTCATTTGTTTCCTTTATTTTCATTAATTCATAAAATCTGACTGCTACAGGTTTCTTTTAATAATATATATATATATTTATATATATTTATTTACCTCCTCTCTATTGGATTCCACAATTGCTAAGGCCATATTTACATAAGAGAAATGAAGTCACCAAATGTATAAAATCTAAAATCCAATGGTGCTGGATTAACAAAAGGTTTAGAGATGTTCATTATTAACTTAAAAGATGGTGTTACTTTTTTTTTTTTTTGTAAAGTTGCATGAAAAATAATAAATATTGTTGCCTTTTGACTGTCAGTGATGTAAACAGTGGCCCCAGTGTGCTACGTGGTATGCCAATGATCACTGAAATAGGACTGCAGAAAAGCCACCCCAAAACAAATCCCAACCATATATATATATATATTCTTTAGAGTTTTCTGAAAGGAAACCATACAGCAGCTCCGGATGAAGTTTCTACCAGTTCTGCATTAGATATTATAGCAGGTAGTAGCAGGAAACCTCCCACAAATTCTATTCACCGGCAAATTGCTTGAAGAGGTCTATAATAAAAATTTGGATAGTATAGCAGTGTTGCTGGAAGAGTAGCAAAAGTATATATACATTCCAGGTCCCTTTGAATTAGCCATAATCCCATATGTAAGCCATTTTTTGGACAAAAATATATATATTCTTATAAAAAATTGATCAGCATACTTAGACTTCAAATTTGACTCAGTGGTAGGAAAAGGAATGGATCCAATTATGATAAAACAGATTCCAGGAGGGGGAAAAAAGAAATCAAGTATAAAATTAGATTCACACAGATTACCCAGCCCCCAAATTCCAGACTCTCCACAAGTTTCAAAGTTAAAACTGGTTCTGCCATCTAGAAAGGCTTTTAATTGTCTTGCTATAAAACAAGGCCTAGTCATTGCAATTTCAACAATTTGACTCATTGGAAGAACCTTTAATCTCAAAGTTTGAACAAAAGTAGTTTCAGAGTTTACAAAATGACCTTTGGGTTCTTTATGTGGGCTCCTTAAAAGTAAGCGATAAAAGGGGAAAAAAGCATTTGATCAGCATCTCCACCCTTATCCCAGCTTTATTTGTGCAGCTAAAATCCTTCATTCAATCTGATTTGTTTACAATCTTTATTTGCTAAAATTGGCAAAATTGGCAAAGGCATCTTGCTTAGGTTGCACAGTTCCAGGAGTCATGGAGGATGCCACCGCTATATTAGGGACACCCATGCCCATTGTGCCTGACAAACCCATTCCAGCCATGTTCACATTCATTCCCATCATTCCCTGGTTCATCATAGGTGTGCTTCCCATAGAAGCCATCCCCATTGTACCAGTCACCACAGTAGGCATCCCCATCCCCACAGGTACGGGCCCCCCCATCAATGGGTTTGCTGGAGGTCGGACAGGCATCATGCTGGGTGGTGAGTTGAGGCTCAAGGTTGCAAAATTCTGAGACATCACATTCATAGGTTGTTGCATATCTATAGGGGAAAAATGGTGAAGTTTAGGTTCAAAAAGTGATTTGTTTAGCTATTTCTGTTCCGCCATTAAAAAGAAAAAGAAAAAAGCAAGTCTCTTTCTCTTTCTTTCCCTCACCTATTTAAAGTCCTGGGAATGCATTAAAAACAAAGCTTAAATTAAGTCTCAATTGATGCCAAATCCTCTGAAAGGTGTTTCAGAATCATTGCAATTCAACACATTTCTATATGCCTAACGCTTACAGCCCACACAACTCCTAGTTCTCCTTCCTCCAATTCCCTGCTGCTCTCCTGACCCCCTCTTCCTCTACACATCTACTAGCTACAGTGCTCAGGGGATCCACATATATGGTGCATTCCCTGTACATCAGATTTTCTTAGGTGCCATGGCCTTCTCATTCTGAGCTTCCCTTGTCCCTGGTTAGAGAAGGCTTGGCAATTGGCGGGGGGGGGGGGGGGGAGGGAAATTCGGTTAATGAAAATGCCCTTCCATTGACTGGGGAATGCATTTCAAGAATTTGGGAGAAGATACTTCAAAAACAAAAATAAAAATAGTGGCTGTGCTGTACCACTGGATTAGGGTTGGAAAAATTCAAAGCACAAGCAGGCCTTCTCTACTTTGTGATTGGCCAAGCCGAATGCAGCTCACCAGCCAAATATTGTTTTTGCCTTCTGCCTGGGACTACAAAAACAAGGGACTGTCAAGTCAAGTGCTTGGCAGACCACCGTATATGGCTGGTGGATCACAGGTTGTACAGACCCAAATTAGATTTTGTGTCATAACCTTCTGGTATTTTAACGATACAAGTAGCGTCCGTAACAACAGAATTATCCGCAGCACAGCAACTGCATGTTATTCTGACAGCACAGTGTCATGATCAGGTCTTGTCAATTCACAAAGTTCTGAAGGTGTTTCAGAATCACTGGAAACTAACAAAAGGTGCTGCTGCCGAGCCCTGAATGCTAGACCCAAGTATCACTGCCAGCTATCACCGACTAGTCACTACCTTCTCATTCACCATTCCTAATCTTTCCTATCCAGGTCTCCATTGTCTGCCCCCATCCTATGAAAAAATGATGACAATGTAATGAAATTTGTACATATAGACTGCACATGCTGAAACAAGGAATCAAACATTTGTACAATTCCAAATGAAGCTACCTTACACGGAGTCAAACAATTGGTCTGTCTCACCCAGTACGGTCTACTCTTGACTGGCAGCAGTTTTCCAGAGTCTCAGACCAAAGGATCGTTCCCATTGATCCTTTCACAGAGATTGAGCCTGGTACCTTACGCATGATCAATCACTGAGCTACAGTCCCCTCCCTACATTTTCTTTATGTATCGGTACGTAATACACACTGGTCACAGAAAAGAGAGAAGATGGCTTAGGGAGTTTTCTTTTTTCACAGAAGATAACCTTGATCATGAATACATTAAGAAACACACTAGCAAACTGACCTCTTTAAAACAACAACACCACCACATGGCAAGAATGACAGTCAGTGTAGGTGATCACTTACTCTGTTGCTGAATCATCGTGTTCAGTGATGGTTGCTGGGGCTTGGAAGGTTGCATCCCAGGAGCTAAATTGTCCAAACTGATATTTACGCTGGGGTCTGACCAAGTGGATGGCAGGGTTTTGCTTGCATTTTTAGGGACCATCTCTGTGCCCAAATTATAAAGCTGCTGAGGCTTCTGTAGCATTGGGTTAACACTTTGCAAAGGCTAGAACCGTTAAGAGAGAGAGAGAGGAGAGAGAGAGAGAGAGGTCTTTAGAGTTATGCTATTCGTTGCAGACTATAATTTACACTCAGAGAGAGGATAGTTCATACAGTATCCATAAAAAGAAACAGATGGCCATTTATGTTTGCCTAAGAAAACCGAAGAAGTCAAAAAGTTGAAGATCATGCTCATAAAATTCTCAAGACCATCTCTTTAGTTTGCTACTTATCAGCTGGTAGCTTGCTGCAGCTGTGCCAAGAGTGGTAACTCCGAAGCGTCCTGTTCTCTCCCCTGCCCCCTTCCATTTTGAAGTCGTTATTAAATTAGCTGTGAAGTTTACGAAGTCAAAAGACTGCTTTCAATAGTCAACTATTTCACAACTGGGCAAAACTCTCTGTGAGCCAGACTGTCAGAAACAAGCGACTCCTCTCCCAGACACCGCCAATCATTGTGTCACACAGGTTTGAAGCCCACAATATGTTCTAGAGCATCTGGATTGCATAAGACATCTCCTCTCTTAATTTAACTGAATCTGAATCAAAGCAAAAAGGACAAGAAAGCACTTGAGATCTGCAGAAAAGATGCTTTAAGCAAGGAGTTTGTCAAAACTGTTCAGGTACTGTTTCTTACAGGGAGGAAAATAGTCATTAAGGGACTGCAGAAGAGCATCATACCTGTGACCTTGACATAGGTAGATTCATGCTGACAGTGTTAGAACCCATCATAGAGAAATTCATGCTTTGGGAAGAGGTCATGGTGGCTTGGGAGGTACCCATCAAATCAAAGAAGTCAGCAGAATTTGAAGCGGCTGGAGGCTGGCCAAGACTCTGCTGAGCAGAGCCACCAAAGAGCTCAACAGCTGGCTGAGCAGAGCCACCAAAGAGCTCTCCGGCTGAAGCAGGAGGGCATGGAGAAGCTTGGTTGAAGGCACTCCAGTCGCCAAACTCTCCATTCCCACTTGCAGTTGTACCTGGGGAGGGAAAAGAAAGGGGAAAAGGCTTTGAGAAAGGCACAAGAGCAAATGCCACATTCCATGAACTGAAACAAATGAGAGCCGACGTGTGTCCATCCAGATTAACATCTGCAGGTAGACTCTCCATCTGGACATTACTCTCCCTCATGAATATTCCACTCTTTTCAACAGGAGAGCAAAGAAAATGAGAAACACCCACACCCGTGGCTAGGCAGTATGGCTGGGTAATGCGTCACCTGTGGACTCTGGAGCGTGCCACAGATTTCCTAACAGGCAAACCTGAAGGATCCAAAGAAACGTCCAACAAACAAGAATGCGGTAGACACAGGACGCTAGTATCTCCCAGTATCCAAAAATTGGGAGCCTTAGGCAAAACTACAAGCATTAATTCATTGATGCATTGAATCAATCACTGGGAACAAGGTTTCACAGTTGTAAGAAGTCATAAAAACAGCAATTTGTTCAAACTCATCTGATTACATATAAATTACTAGCTTACAAAGAGTTATTAAATCAGGATAGCTAAGTGGGATACCAATAAAATTGTGGGCTTTCAAATTCAACTGCCTCCGGGTGTTTATCTCACCTCTGTTGTGCTTGTTGACAGCATTGTGTAGTATTTATTTAGCACTCTACGGGGGCTTTGATAAATATGCATTCTAAGCTCACACATGCTCTCAAATCTTTGTACAGCAAGTGCAAAGAGAACTTCAAGACATTTAATACTTTTCCCTCTTTCACTGGAATCTGCCTGCTCTTCCTCCATATTTGAAAAATATACATTTTATCTGAATAAAACTGGCAAGCAAAATTGCAAATGGTAAAGATGACAAATGTGAAGTCTACTCTGTTTTTAAAGTTAAGTAGTCTTTGGTACAATCATGACTTGTTAGCCATTGATGAGCACTGCAGTTTTGAGGCACATATAATAAAAATGTTTGGTCAATAGTTAAGAAGATTTTACCATTTTGGCCCGAAGCATGGACTAGGCACGTATTGGCATACAACAACATTGCTTGTTACACAGATTACAAGCTGGTTACAACTTGCAATTAACATTCAATAGTGAGGCCATGTCAGTGCAAACAGAAAGGGAACAGTATCAGGATTTTTAATCAATAATTATATTAACACTTGATGAGTTTTCTTACCCAAATGAACAATGGCAGACTTGGAAAATGTAAGATCAGAGAGATGAGACCTTGCTGATTTCAGAATAATGTGGCCTGTTCAGTTAGCTAGAAATTAGTGATCTACAAACTTGCCTATTACCTAGAATCTAACTTGCCTGATCTTAAAGACATTACAATAATTTACACCTCACGTCAATAATTCTTAATACTACCTGTGCACCTGGGGTATAAAAACCCTTATTTTAATTAATTTTACCTCTACAGGTGGATTAAAATTTCAGTAAGGACGGGCGGGAGGGAAAAGAAAATCCACACACATCTATGCACTAAAACCTACTTGAATGCAAGTAGTGGGCTGAAACTCATTAGCTTGGGGCCATACTGAAACATTTGCTTTGATCTTCCTTACAAAAGGGACTTTATTGGGAGTATTTCAATTAGTACTGCCTATTAAAAATTTAAGCACACTTTAAGTATTCCTGATGGATAAGTAAATGCTGAATATGACGATTCTCCAGTTATTGGACGTTGATATCCAAGCACACGTATAAAGGAAGTGGGGAGAATGGAGAGGCGTTTGTTGCCACTCTTTGGGGAACTTTACCAAAGATGATTAATCAACAAAGATTTCTAGGGGGGCTTTATTGTTCAAGAATAATTAATCATTGCTGGCTTCTTGCACAATGGCGACTGGTACAGATTAATCATATTAATACTGATAAAGGAATATCATCAAGTTAGACTATATTATTTGCATAATAAGATTCAAACACCTCAAACTTGCATTTTCAAAAACCTGTAAAATCAAGGCAGAACAGTGTAGGCTAAACTATTTAAAGGCATAGTTCTCAAGTCAGATCCTATCCCCCACAAATGTATTTTATTACTGAGGGTTGAGAAAAACAGCACACACTCCACAAAGTCTAAGCTTTGCTGTAGAACAATTTTCAACCACTGCCTGGTTAAAAAATCTGTACAATTCTAGCTCTGCTGATCAGCTACCTTTCTTTAGAAGAAAAACATTGATTCATTAGGTTTTCAAGGGGGGGAGCAGCGGGTATCATTTTGGTAATACAGCAATTATTATAGTACTATGGCAAGAAGACAACAAAGACAGTAATTTAGGGCCAATCATAATATTTGCATAAGCTTCTTCACCCCTGCAAGGGACTCTTAATGTGAAGATTTTATGCTTTTTCTCCCCACCGGGTCATTTTTAGTTTGCATGAAACGTGAATAAATCAATACATACAAATTAGCACTCACCCCCGCCCCCTCCTTGGACATGTAGCAATCATGCCTAAAGCAAAGCATCTAATTTCTTGGGTTAATTTCAACCTTCTTCCAATACAGTGCTGCAAGACATGTGGCATGCAATTTTTAAGAGTCTTATTGCAGATTACATAAAAAGCACTGTTACAGGAATCATGGGATGCCCGAGTTACTGCATATACACAGATCTGTTTTTACTATTGCCACTGTTGAGACTCTGGGTGACGTACATGGTTGTCCAATTTGACTACTCTTCTAACACAGAGATGTACACTAACCAGATTTCATACTGGCATCGAGACTGATTAGGTGCCACTACCCAATCCCTTAAGATTATGCAGGAAAGGAGTACCACAACAGGAATAGAACTAGTGTAGGTCCATGGAAACCACATATTTACTCCTGGTGGCTTTCCGACAGTGCTATTCTACCCCACTGTGTTCTCGATCAAAATATATTTATAAAACATTTGTCCTTGGCTCTGCTTAAAAATCTGTTATGTGACTCACAACCAATATAAAAAGAATTTTAAAAAATAATAATCAAACCAACCATAGATATCAAATAAAATATTGCTATCAAGTAACCTTGAACATATTAGCCACCTGCAAAAAATGTTAAGGCCAATTAAACTGCACCAGGTTTTAAAAATCTTTCTGAAATTGATGTTTTTTACTTTTCTCAGGAGCATGTTCTAGAGAACAGGGCCATAGCACAACAGGCCCTGCTTCTGGCACCCACTGAGGAGCTGTGATTCCAAGTAGGGCATCCCTTGCCAATTTCAACCAGTGGGCAGGCTCACAGGAATGAGTGTATGTCCAATTGTCAGCACTTCTAATTCCATAAATCAGAGAAAATACCACACAAATTACTTGTTTATGCTACTAGAGGTTCTGTATGCCTAGGTCCCCTCAAGAGAGCAACAAAGACACCCATGTAACTTGTATTCATGGAAACTATGACACAGTCAAACAGAGTAGCTGCATAGATCCCCACCAGAAAAAAACCCCTCCCTTTTAGAGAATGACATTATTTGATCCAATGTAGACATTTCCCAGTTCAAAATGGGCTAATCAATATGCAAACATTCAGAAGAGATAAAGAGGAAAACAACAAGTTTAACTCATATTAGTTAGTCCATGTCTCAAGGAATATTTGCATTTCTGTATAATAGGATGGAAATTACTAAGTAAGAGGCAAAAACAATACAATGGGAATAAATACTACAAAAAGATAGCTTCATCTGGAATTAATATTCTTCTCATCTGGTACATGCTTGTATTCAGGATTCCTTAGATTCAAGATAGTTGCACTATTGCTATACAATACAATCATATTTTTCTATCTCCTCCACAACTACAATGTATGTAGTAGCTCCTTTGCCACGTGTGACTCAGAACACAGCAAGTCATCTATAAGGCTGCAAGGACATCTGCAACAATTCAGGCTGAGTAAGTTTGGTCTAAAAGTCACAAAAAACAAAAAACAAAACCCTGTATCTGAAATAGGAAGGTGCCAGTCAACTTTTTCACAGTTGTTTCCCACAATTTAAAGCAAAAGAATAAAGTACCTGGTACCATCAAAATGAGAACTGGATATAAAATTGAATCTGTTCTGGAAGAGAAGACACTTTTAGTCCTAGTAATACAGACCAACTTTTCAAGGAGGAGAGCAGCTTTTTATTCCATTCTCCCAGTAAAGCACTGTACCTTGTGATGGGGGACAGCCTGCAGAGGCAGCAGCAGAGCTGAAGTCAGCAAACCCCCCAAAGGGGTCAGTGGATCCACCTAAAACCACAGGAATCAAAAGACGTATTATTGTGAACTGGTGCAGCCACGCCCACATCAGTAAAAATTCATATGGCCTTTTTAATAGGCCTTGTAACTATTAATCAATTTCACATTTAAATCACTTGTATGCGGGGAGTCAGGATATACCCAAATACAGTCATGCCTTGGATTGAGAGCATAATTCGTTCCGGAAACGTGCTTGTAATCCAAAACACTCTTATATCAAAACGAAATCCCCCAAAAAAAATTTGTACAGAGATTTTTAATTTAAGCCGTACTACAGTACTTGTATTGCAAGACGTTGCTTGTATATCAAGTAAAAAATAAATAAATAAATATTTAAAATTTTGCTTGTCTTGCAAAACGCTCTCAAACCAAGTTACTTGTAATCCAAGGTATTACTGTATACAGTTTTGGTAAATGGTGTAATCTACCAAGTGCCACTGTATGATCTCCCTCCACAGCAAGGCTGGGTGGACTGCATATTAAGGCATTATCTGCATGCAGCTAACTTAAACTGTGTGCACTGAAGGCATCTGGGAACCACTGATAGTGCAAGAGGGGTAACACTGATCTACATCACTTTGTCATGCTACAGACGCTAGAGTCCGCGGAAATCCAGCAAACTGCAAAACCAGCAAATCCAGCAGCCTGGCTGCACAGACAGCCATGTCTTGGTGCTCTCCAGAGGCCAGTCTGTGGGAAGTTTCTGTTCCTGATTTGTACAACCACACTATCCTGGTATGCACAGGCATATAACAGAGCACCATAGATGATCATGAGAGTTAAAGATTGATCCAGAAGGGTGATAAGACCGTCCAGAGTGGACACAGAAAACAGAAGCAGGGAAAGCAGACACAGATGGATGTCATGAGACACATACATGACCCAAGTCTTGGTCGTCCCCCCACTTCTCTGTTTTGCACATAATTGAACCCAGTCAAATTGAATTATTCCCTCCTTATACAGTTCACTTATTACTTATCATTTGCACACCAATGCAAAGCAAGTGGTTTTATGTCATACTTCATAGGTTCAGTCATAATTTATCAAGATTGCAGGGAACAAAAACATGGTAAAGGACCAATGTAGGCTTGGCATAAATATCGCAACAAGTAAAGTAAAGATTAAAGCAATTCTAAACTCAGGGACTAGATATAACACACAGAACAAGTTTTTTAGTGGAGGAATGCTGCCTGTAATGAAAAATTTAAAGTCTTCTCACACATTAAAATCTTGTGTGGCTTAAAGCATGAATGCCTTGCCCAAAATTTTAGATTCAAGATTTCAAGGCATAAAGCCTGCACTACTATTCACTTTTTTAAAAGTATGTTTGCTTCATTTCTAGAACAAGAACATTAAAGTCCCAGTTGTAAGCTATTAATGAATTATTTACTGCAAAATACAGTATTTTAACTATTCTTCGCTACAGCATATTTTATACATCAAAATAGAAAAGCTTCATAATCCATATTGGACATCATTCTGATATGATGAGAGCCAGTGTGGCGTAATGGTTAGAGTGCTGGACTGGGACTCGGGAGATTCGAGTTCTAGTCCCCGCTCGGCCATGAAACTCACTGGGTGACTTTGGGCCAGTCACTGACTCTCAGCCTAACCTACCTTACAGGGTTGTTGTGAGGATAAAAGGGAGAGGAGGAGGAGAATTATGTAAGCTGCCTTGGGTTCCTTGCAGGGAAAAAGGCGGGGTATAAATGTAATAAATAAATAAATAAATAAAATATCACAATTTATCAAGTTAAAGGGCAGGCCACTTCAGTTGGCATATTCTCCCACACAGAGACCATATTGTTGTAGGAAAAAAGTCCGTACACCTCCTTGTGTCAGGTTTGAGGGCCAAGCTAGATGTGATGGTAGTGGGGTCTGAGCAGGACTGGGATCAGGGGACACAAGGAGTGTTTTTAAAAAACCGGAAACGCCATGGTTCTGACAACCTCCCCCACAAGCTGCTATTAGACCCAGGAGAGAAGCCCCCTTTAAATGTTTAAAACGGTGTACATTCATTGGCTTTTGGAAAGTGTCTATTTTTTGTTTGTTTCTGAGCAGTTGCCATCTCTTTAATAAGGGGCTTTGGAGTTGTGCAATGTATTAACCAATCACTTTCTTCCCCTGAAAGTACTAAAAGAGAGTTGGCCTTAGCTATTACAGTTTGTCCTTAAAAGATTTCACCTCCCAGCAGTCACACCCTTTCAAGGAGTAGCAGCAGCTCAATTATTCTGCTTTTAGTGTTTGCGTACATTATATGGGTTACATCACAGCTGCTTAGCCTGCAGTGCTTAGAAACTAGCCAGGTGGGACTGTAACATCTGTGTTGCACTCAAACACCACCAGGGACAGCTTCCAACATCTGGTGCCATTTCTGAATTTGTCTTATCGCTGCAAGACATTCTGCTCCATCTGCTGCTCTCAACTCAGTTAATTAAACTAGAACCATCTCCTTTTTAATAAATGGCTAGCAGTAATAAAATGAACAATTCCCTTTCTGCTACATGTGTACTTGTATTTCTTTTTAATGCTATCTTATTTTAGTCAGTATTAGGGGAGCATGCTTGGCTTTCAGATTGGAGAATCTAGAATGAATATGGATTTGATGGTAAGAAAGAAATAAGAAAAATGCAGCAGCCAAGACTTTCTCAATTCTTATAGGTGGTGAGTTATTTTGTAGCGCTTATACGAAGTGAAAGACAGATTGGACATTTCCTGGTATAGATCTTAAATAATTATGGGAAGTTGTGATAAAGATTGATGAAAAGCTAAGCATCACCTCGTTTATCGAAACAGCTTGAGGATACTCAGTACATTTGGCTAACTAACCAGAAGACAAAATGAACAGGAGTGTTCTTTATAGAGTATTAAATGGCATGTACATACAGAAATGTGTGCAAACACTACGGCAGTTGGGTAATTAGAAGCTTCAAATAACCATGGTCTAAAACATGGATTCAGCAGTGCTGGTTTAGACAACACAGGTAAATGAAACATTATTAAATGTAATAATGGTATAACAAATGCATAAGCTAGTGAAAAATCAAGGTGAAATCATTGCTAAAATTTTGTATGAATCTATAGCAAGGGGGAGGGGGAGATGTCCCTACATTATTTATATGTGCAAGGCCTACATTAATTTGCCTCTGCACGTAAGCTGCTATATCAAACTGCTTCATCAAACATGAAGTTTTTCTGTTTTTCTATTAAGGATGAGGACAGCAGGACCGGTGCAAGGCAGTTTGGTGCCCTAGGCAAGATCAGATATTTAGCGCCCCCCTTCCCACTTGAGAGCGCTGTATTTTGTTTTCAAGGCGTTTCTGGCACCCCCTTTAGCCCTGCGCCCTAGGCGGCTGCCTAGTTGGCCTAATGGTAGCACCGGCCCTGGAGGACAGTATGAGTGAGTGAAATAGAAAGTCCATAGATTTCATAGATCATAGAGTTGGCCACTTATCATGAATGGCTCTTCTGGTTTGGTGTGATGGAGGCATGCAATAATGGGTTAAGTCTCCCCACCATTTAGGAAAGGCAGGGATCACATGACCAAGGGGTCTTTTGGCATTGGTTGAGAACTGAGGGAATCAGTTGCTGCTGATGCTGCTCTTTGCAACTGAGGTGGAGGGGAGAGGGAGGACTCTCTTCTACTCCATTTACAGCTGGAGCCGTGTTGCTGCTCTAAAAGCTAATCAGTAAGCTGGGAAATGATTGCCTGTTTAATTTTAGGAACTAATCTATCCTGAAAAGCAGAGGTGGACAGCATGGATTGTGGCAGTTTTGCTTGCAAGGAAACTGTTGAAAAGAGGGGCTCCCGTGGAGCAATTTAGCATTTGGGTGGGCTGGTGTAGGAGGCCCGCATCACTTAATACTACGTGGATGCACCTGAAAGCTGGGGAGGAACATGCCAATGTTGCTTAGAGCCTCCGATGGACAATGCGATCCCCGCTGTGCTCAGAAAACAGTGTTTGGTCCTGGTGAGAAAATGGCAAAGAGCTGCTGTTAAGGTCATTTCCCAGATCCGTTCCATCGATCACCTGTGGCCCTGCCCTTCAGGTGGCTTATGTAACCTGACCTGGACTTCTGTGGACCCAACATGGCAGCTGGAGTCAACATGTAATGGACTGGGCTCTGTGGTGAGGGGAATATCTCCAGTGTCTGTGCCTCTGTGGCAACTAGTCTTGTTAGGTTGGGTTGCCAAGCCTTCATGGTGGCAATGGCTGGTATGGTAGGCTTGAGAAAGTTCTCAGTGGTGACTGAGGCCAGCATATGTGGGTACCTTCTCTACTATGGGCTTCTCCTGCACTGATATGGTCTCCAAACCATGAATCATTAGAAATGCTTGGAAGATCACTGATGAGCCTCTCATCTCCAGGTGACTTGGTCATGTGATCCCTGCCTTTCCTGGATGGTAAGGAGACTTAACCCACTGCTGGATATTTCTTCATGCCAAACTGGGAAGTAAAAGTAACTTTTCAAACAGAGCACATAGTGGTTTGTGGATTATAGCCTTAATTCTTGGAACTTCTGTTCTTTTATATCAATGGGATTTCTTAATTTCATTATTTAGCTCAATATCTTTCAAAGGGAGACCTAAACAATATTCTTCCAACCTCTACATTAATCCTAATCTGTTATTTACAACCAGCTAAGAAGTTGAAATACTTCCAAAATAATTATAGTAGGGGGTCTTCAAACTTTTGGGCCTGTGGGCACATTCGGCATTCTGAAAAAGTGCCCTGGGCAACCACAAATTGACTGCTGTTGGGGGTGGGGGGCAATCACAAAAATGTTAAGAGCACCCCTATATGTATGTTTGCGTGTGTGTGCATGAATGTGCGCTCTGTGTGTGCTACCCACTCTGGTTTCTCTCTCTCTCTGGCTCCTCTCTCTCTCTCCCCATCCCCATGCAACTGAATGGAGCAATTTCTCCATTCATTTGCATGGGGTGAGAAAAAGCCACCTGGCTGAAAACTGGCTGGCGGGGTGTGTGTGAGGCCCACCCAAACGAAGGATCCTGTTCCCCAAGGGTCCTTGATGGGGGGGTGGACTTCACCCCCCTCCAGCTACTGGTTTGTTTTTTTTTGCTCCCTATACAAGCTTATGAGGAATCGCTCCATAGGCTTGTAGAGGGAGCAAAAAAGCCTCCCTGCCAAAAACTGGCTGGAGAGGGGCAAAGTTCAACACTCACCAAGGACCCTGTTGCCCCAAGGGACCTTGCTGGGGGGTGCCTATGAGGAATCATCCCACAGGCTTATATAGGGAACCAAAATAGCCTGGTGGGTGCCTTAGCCTGGCCTTGCAGGAACACTGATGCCCACAGGTGCTGTGTTTGAGTCCCTTGAATTATAGTAATAACATTAATTGGAATAAAAAAGCCCTATCCTTTGGTACACCTACCATTTAAGCAATGATTCTAAGTGCTCAAAATGAAATAAACAATCCCAATTTCTCTTTCTAACTTTCATAATAATGATGTTGTTTGCCTAATCTGGTACATTAAAAGTGTTACTTTCCTTCCTGGGTTGGGAGGATGCTTCCCGTTCTCTAAATATGGACCACCTGCCTGGCAAATATCTGCACAGATTCTTAAAAACATACAGTTTCCCTGCTATGCTCTTCCAAAAGAGACTGGATTCCATATTTTTTACCTCTCTGCTGTTTTTTTTAAACATGATATAAGCAATGGACCCATACCCTGTGCAGCAAGTAGCATGCTGGTCAGGAAAAGTGACCTGCTTATGAAGGACAGCGCTAATCTTCACAACATCATCAGCTAGCCTTGAAGACTCCCAAGTGAGAGTTGTCGTTATAAATTAACTCCTTCCATCTGCCTCCTTAGGGCAGCAAAGACATTATTTGTGGTGGACAGCTGGTAGCGTGTCTCATCTCTAGGACATCTCCTAAATGCTGATGTGGAAAGATGGGGCAAACTTAATTTCTACCATAGCAGGGAACGCAGAATAATGGACCTTGGTCAAACTGCACATCCGGAAAAGGTTTCTCGGCAGCAGGAGCACATCTCAGATGAAAGACAACAGCAACAGCCTGCAAGATTAGGGTTTGTCCTAATACAGAATCAAAAGAACAGCTGAATTCTTTATCCTGGCTGAGAGGGGGAAAAACCCACTTGCCCCTTCAGCAAAAGAAGGGCCACAAAATTATGGGCTATGGTTTGTGACTGGGACCCAGAGGCCTCCATACACAATTGGATAGTGCTTCTGCCTGGGAGCAGGAGGGGCCACATTGAATCCTATCCCAGAGATCCCTTGACCTTTGGGATCCACTTTTCAGGAAGGCCCAAGGGGCTGCAAGTCGGAAAAGCCCCATAGTGTGTGCCCCTTGGGATTCCCAATCTGTTTAAGTTGCCACATTCAGTTCAGGTGTGTGAAGAGAAAGGGGAATACCAACGTTTTTGAGAATAGATGGTCTGTTTGTAGATGACTGAAATGAGAATACAACTCTTTATTATTTGAAAACATATTTCTAGTTCTGTAAGAACTGAGGGAATGGGTGGGAACCCGCTAGGGAGATGCGTACTAGGATGGTGGGGGAGGGGTTCCCGCCAAAATTCCTCAGCTATAGAAGTTTCCAAAACGAGGCTCTGCACAGTAGCAGAGCCCATATGTGTGATGCACAGAGACCACAAAGAAGAACTCTCCTCTCCCTCCATTTATTGGTTAGCTAGTAGCAAATATATTAGCATGCACGTTCTTGCCAATATTATATGAAGGACTGAGCATTCTGTGAGAAGCCATTTACCTATGCTTTCTGAGAAGACAGGAAGTAATATAAAGAGAGTGTGAATGCAAGTGAGCTCAAATAGCTGCAAGCATTAGAGTCTAATGTATCTGAACCAAGGAGCCCTTCAGATGAACCCACAGCCTCATGAGGGTCATTCTGAAACAGCCCCAGTTGCATAGGATCCACTTAAACAAAAGAGGTTCCCACAAGGCTGTGGGTATGTCTAAAGGGTCCCCATAGCATGTGGAAGTGGCGTGCTTCTTTCCCTTTCCATCTCCAGCGGACATCTGCAGGAACGGCTCTGTGCCTAGCCAATTGGCTATAGTCCAGCAAACCCTTGGAACAAGGGGAAGCCCTCTAGTTTCTGAAGTGTTCTACTGAATAAAACCCGCAGTAGTAGAGAGATATGGACCATATATGTAATGGTACTCCCTATAAGCATCCATCCATCCATCCATCTATATGCATGCATAATTGCTAAAATCTGTTATTTTATTATTGTATTGAGTATTTAATTTTTTTCATGGCAGCTGCCATGATTAAAAAACTAGAGGTGCCTAGAAGATGAGAATCACATCCCAGTTGCAGAAGCTTGTAGATTTCCCTCTCCAGCAGTGAGAATGGGAGGTATGGCACTCAGGTGAGGCACTGCACTAGTTAAGAGCGGTGCAGGGCAATGAAGCCAAGCCACTGCATAAGCAGGAAGGAGGTTTGTCTCTGGCCTGGACTTTAGAACAGCTGTGGTTGACAGTTGCTTTAAGACACTTGGCAAGACCTCTCCAAAATAGGAGGGGAGGGCAACTGGGAGCCTGTCACACACCACCTCATTGTGGTTTTTCCTGGTGACTGGGTCGATGGGAATGCCATGTGCAGCAGCTCAGGTCCCTAAAGTGCTGGCAGGGCAAAAAAAAAAGTTCCTCTCAGCAAGACTGCTCAGCTGGCTTGAAGCACTTGCTCTTTTGGCCCCTGCCTTTGGAGGGGGGAAAGATGAGTCCAACCACTTTCCATGGCAAGTGGATGTGAGGGACAAGTGGTTGCCTCGTTCACAGCCTCTCTGAACCTTTCCCATCAACCATAGCACAGTGGTTGCGAGATGCTGGAAGGGGCAGAAGGAGCAGTCACTGTTCCTACTATTTCAAAGCCAAGGCCTCAATTCTATCCCCCCCCCCCCGCCATGCAAATTGCTCCCTAGAAATTGCCTCCCTGTTGCAAGCAGGAACTAGTCTAATGCTGAGTGCGCTCCTACCTCTGAGAATTTCATGTTACTGCACCCTTAATGACTATGCAATATCACTAAACAATTAGCAGGAAAAAAGATTTACTGTCCAATAAATAAATAAATAAAAGATTTGGGGGGGGGGAGACCAAACATTTGCTGCAAATGTTTTGAAATACTGCTTGGGTTTCATTCTAGGAATACACAGAAGACGTTTCAAATTTATCTTACCGTTTACATTGGACTGCATCCAGAGAAGCAGTTGCAGCAGGGTGCTTGCGCAAGGCCACTGCAGCCCCCTGAAAAAGCCACTCCTTCGGGTCAGGGGGCATGCTTGCACAAAACGTTTCTCCCCAATTTCAGCTGATCCCTCCTCCCACTATCCCACACTGTTCCAGAGCGTCCCTTGACCCTCAGGAGCAGGGTTTGGGCAGAGGGGGAAGCAGCGGGGAGAAGATGGCAGGGAAGTTCCCTTGCACAAGCTCTTATCTGGTTCCAACCCACTGTTTAAATTTCTACAGTTGAGTCTGCCAGAAGCAAGATGGATAACATAGCTTGGGCAAAAATACTCCTACTTTTTTTAACAGCCCAGAGCACTGCGAATGGAGGACGATAAATGGAAACTTTCCTACCTGCCCACTACTATGTTACATCGATGCTGATTGTTACTTCTATGCTGAATCTTTTGCAGAAAGTGTCCTTCAAGAGAAGGCATGGTTTCTATTTCAGCCATATCAGCTCTTAATCACTTTATTTGTTCAAAGGTGATGTGGATGATGCAACCAAAACTATCGGAGTTCAGACATTGGGTATCTGGTTGATGACTCTACAACCATACCAGTGGAATAGCAAAGATAGAAGTAGAACCCTTTTAATATTTTATGCTAGCCTCAGATAATCCTTATGCTGTCGTGATTTCATAGATTTCATAGATCATAGAGTTGGAAGGAGCCTACAAGGCTATCGAGTCCAACCCCCTGCTCAATGCAGGAAACTAGAGGAGGGGTCTCCCATCCAAGTAACAACCAGGCTTGACCCTGCTTAGCTTTCCACGCTCAGACAAGCTGAGCCAGCATGAGCCAGCATAAGCCAAGGGTCTTTATTCTTTTTAACTTGATCAAGACTACACTCCAGTATGGAAATCAATCTTGATTCCATTGTGGCCTCAGTTTCAGTTAGTAGCCTACAATGTAGTGAATGAATTGAATACCAATTTTAAAGTGAACAAAAGACATAATGGGTTAGTTGCACAACACAACCACCCACCCTGCGAATAAGAGACGCAGTGCGAGTTGTTTGTGGAAAAACCCATGATGCACCCGACAGACGAACAGGCTCACCACGGGTTGTCCCCCCACCTCCTTCCTCTTGGGTCTTCCCATGGATATCCCCTTTCTATGGTCACCGTGGCTTTTTCCCTGGTTTACCCTTTCTTTCTCCCCCCCGCCCCACCGGAGATCACTTTTTGCGATCTCTGAAGTGACAGCTACTGACAACCCCGTCAAAGTGCCCAAGTGGCACATTGGAGTGGCTGTCATTGGTTCACCACCCATTTTTACTTTTATTTTTGTGTCCAAGATTTGTGTAAATTTGTTCATAAATTTGTTTGGGGTTTTTTTGGATGGTAGTTCGGAGCTGTGCAAGGGTGCAACTCCGACTATCCCAAATGCACAGTCTTGCCTTGTCAAAAGACCTGGACGGTGTCTCCTGTCAAAGTGCAGGAGGCACCATCCATGGACATTGACAAAGCAAGGGTACAAATAGGTTAATTTGTTGTTTTGCTTCCCATCTGACAGCTGCCAAACCGCTAGCTCTCAAGTGAGAAGCGAAGCCATGAAGGGATCTTTGCTGGCAAAAGGGGCTGGCATGTAGATCACCCCCTCCCAGCGAGATCCTCTAGTTTTTTGGGATGGACCTGACTGTTCTCAGTGTCCCCCACCTTTTCCACCCTTTCCCAAGACTCTAGGTGCTTCGGAAGGTGGAAAAGTGTGAGCCACCCAGTTTACGGGAGCACGGAGTTTGACAGCTGTCAAAACTCAGGCTTCCTTTTAAAATAGGGTTTTTGACAGGGCTAATCAGGTTGTTTTTTTTACAGGGTCGCCCAGAAGTCACTGGACAGACAACGACAATAAAAAGCAGTGAGTTCACTTTTGCTGTATAAATTATAGACGCAACTTGTGAATGGAAGTCACCCACTTTCACCACTGCCTCTCTCTGTCTCTCTCTAATGTGTGTAATATGAGAAGTGTTGAAACCTGACAGGATTACACGCTTTTAGAATTAATTATGAATAACACTGTATTCCAGCCACTGCAGTTCCTGACAGATTGACTTAGCTGTGAATCTTTCTAAGGTGTTATGGTTATTATTAATCTATATAATACAGTTATTTGCATGCGGTTCTATGAATATATGCACAGCTCTGCATTTAAGTGACTCATGCCATTTCCCTTAATTTCTTAACACATATCCCTTGATTTTTCCTGTACTAAAAAGTACAGGGTTGCACTACTGCAATTGTTCAAACAAAACACAGAAATGCAGTTTACCTGTTGGGACTGACTGATCAGCACCATCGAACAAAAGATCAACCAGGTCACTGGATGATTTGCTGCCAGGAACCTAAGGAGAAGTTTTAAGAAATATGGTTATGAATAGGCGCAAAGCAACTAACAGTACTAAAACAAGTTTTGTGAAGGCATTTCTATGCGGACAGTTTGTGATAAAGCAATCTGGAAAACTTGAATAAGAGTTGGTACAATAAATGTCCATGCATGTGTATGACAGACTTCATCCAACCAGGACACAGACAGCCTGCATTAAACAGCAGTTTATATAAAGAGCATTAGAAAACAGAAGAATGGAATGGGAGAGATTATTGTGCAGTTTTATAATGGGGATCCTAATAAAGCTGTCACTCCCCATCAGACAAGAGGCAGTATCCAATTTGACACTAGTGCTAATGTTAATTACATTGTGCTAGTGCAAGCGACCTCTAGTGTAATGCCAATAGTGTTTGCTGGCGTCACAGGATTCCCTGGAAAACCCAGTGTAACAATCCCTGTACAGAGCTGGGGGCAGTGATGCAGCCTGGTACTGAACCACACAGTCCCTGCACAAAGCTGGAGGCGAAGCAGCCTGGTACCGAACAGCACAGCCCCTGTACAGAGCTGGAGGTGGTGATGCAGCCTGGTACCGAAAAGGCAGCCCATGTTCAGAGCTGGAAGCGGTGAAGCAGCCTGGTACCGAACCACACGGTCCTTGTTGAGAGCTGGTGTTGGGGCTAGCTCTCCTAGCCCCTCCAGTTCTGATTCTCTAACTCCAAGACAGCACTGGTCAGATTCCGTGGGAATGGACTCTGGAACAGACGGGGAGGGGGAGGCCACAGAGATGTCTCTCTGTGAAGATAACCAGGACCCACCTGCACCGTCAAAGTTAGAGCTAGAGGCCAGGGAAGGGGGGGGAGAGAAGGATCTCTGGGAACAGGGAAGGCAGAGGCGGGAGAAGGGGGGGGGGACCCAGCCTCTGTAACTGATGCTTGAGAGCGGCGTAAATTACGTAGGCAAGAACAGCAGACGTCTCTTCATTGATCAGCTTGGTTGGCTAACAAGACTTTTGGCCTGCCTTAGGGGCGGAGTCGGTTCTCTAGCTTGAGGGCGAGGAAGCGGGAAACACCTCAGTGCAGAATCAACTGTTTAACATTCCTGACCTCCCATTGAGGGGATAAAGGGTCGTGAATCACTTTCTTTACTTTTGTGTAACACTTTTCTGCAACCACCTGAGTTGCCCTGCTTTTGCGTAATAAAACTCTACAAAGAAACCCGTGAGCTGCGTTTGACGTTCTGGCTGGAGAGAGGGGAGTAGGAGACACACACACACACCAGCTGGAGGCAGTGATGCAGCCTGGTACTGAACCACACAGCCCTTGTTCAGAGCTGGAGGCAGTGATGCAGCCTGTGATGAGTTCACCCAATCCATGGTTAGGTCACTGCTTCCAATTGGTTCAATAACATTTAAATATTGTACTAGGTCCTGGGCAACACCACTTAGGATTAAATCCAGGGTCACTTCCCCTCTGGTCGGTTCCATGACCAACTGTTCTAGGGCATCGAGAAATGTCACCTCTTTGTCATGACTGGAACATGCATGTATTCAGTCAGTGTGGGGATAACTGAAGTCACGCATTATTACAACACTTCCTCATGTGAAGGTCTCCCTGATTTTGTTTGTACCCTCATGGTTGCTTCCGACAGAAAAACAAAAACAGCAACCAAACTAAGCAGGACTTTCCTTACTAGATAACAGATCTTTTAGGGTAACTGTGGGCTCTTTGTTTGGACCAGTCTGAACTTCTGTTTGTAAGCTGAAATTCTCCTCTTGTATTTATTAGGTCATCTTTAAATTAAATGATTGACTGGAGCGATATTTTGAAGTACATTAGATACTGACATTTACAGTAATACCTTGGATTGTAAGTAACTTGGTTTGAGAGCGTTTTGCAAGACAAGCAAATTTTTAAATATTTATTTAATTTTTTTTTACTTGATATACAAGCGACGTCTTGCAATACAAGTACTGTAGTACGGCTTAAATTAAAAATCTCTGTACAATTTTTTTTGGGGGGGATTTCGTTTTGATATAAGAGTGTTTTGGATTACAAACATGTTTCCGGAACGAATTATGCTCTCAATCCAAGGCATGACTGTAATTGCAGACCATTCAAATGTAAAATATCTGCTTGGTGGTGATCTAAGTGCTACCATATGGTTGCCTCTCAAATTATGGTTGCTTTCAGGTGGCTGAATAGGTCCAAATAAGCCTTCTTTTATTTTAGGACAGGGGTCCTCAAACTTTTTAAACAGGGGGCCAGTTCATTGTCCCTCAGACTGTTGGGGGGGCAGACTATAGTTTGAAAAAAATATGAACGAATGGATCAAGTAAAAAAAAAAGGACCCGGGTCCTTTTTTTTTACTTGATAAAATGGAAAGTTATTATAAATTAATTATAAATTATAAATTAATTTGCTGTCTAAAACTGAAATACATTAAATTTTAAAAAGGTATAGAAAGGCTTGATTTGCACACTGCACATATCTTATTTGTAGTGCAAAAAAACAGGAAAAAATACAATATTTTTAGTATGAGTGATGAGCAGTATTTACCAGCCACAGAGCTGGTGGTCCACATCCTGCAACTTTGTTCCACATAAATGTGCGTAAGACTGCAGCCTTACAGCCTCATCTTATGCATGTCTACTTGGAAGTAAGTTTCACTGAATTCAAGGAGACTTTCACCCCAGGTAAGTTTACAAAGGATCACAGCCTTAAAAGTACAAACCCATTCCCTGGGGTAGGTCAGGAAGACCTGGTACCCAGAGAACATAGTGAGAGCCAGTGTGGCATAGTGGTTAGGTTCACCGGGCTCCGTGCGGCAAACGCCCCGCCACCGCCGGCTCTGCTGCGTCTCCCCCACCGCGTCTCCCCCACCATTATGTAGGTGGCTTACATAATCTTCCTCCTCTCCATTTTATCCTCACAATAACCCTGTGCGGTAGGTTAAACTGAGAGACAGTGACTGGCCCAAAGTCAGTCAGTGAGCTTCATGGCTGAGTAGGGACTAGAACCCGGATCTCCCGAGTCCCAGTCAAACAATTTTGCAGAAGTAACCTAAATTGATTCTAAAATTTTCTCTAGGCAGGAGTCCACGTGGTGCAGCAGCAGCAGCAGCAGCAGCAGCAGCAGGACCTCAGCCCAGCACCAATGGCGTCGTAGTACTGCCGAGCGGCCGCCAACAGCTGAGAAGTGGCCGCCTAGCAAGAAATCAGCTGAGAGGCGGCCCACCACCAGGCACACACACAGCCCACCCCCCCAGACCCAGAGATGTACTTTGGGCCCTACCTGGGCCCGATGTTCTCCGTGGCGGCGGCCCGATCCCGCTCTTCTGAGCGGCGCGGAGCGTTCTCCGCGCTGCTCGAGCTGCCACCACTGGACGCCTGGGTGGACCGACCCCCGCCACCGCCGGACCCGCCACCGCCGCCGTACCTGCACCCGCCGCCGCCGGACCCGCCGCCGCTGTACCTGCTGGCTGCTGCACCCGCCGCCACTGGAACCGCCGCCGCCCATCTCCGTTGCGTCACGTCCGTTGCGCTGGACCCCCACGCTCTGTTTTTGGCGGGGGGAACCAGGGCTACAGGGCTTAAACAGCCCTGTTGCCCTGGTTTCCCCCGCCAAAAACAGAGCGCGGGGGTCCAGCGTGACGGAGCAGGGTCCCGTCGCGTCACTTCCGCTGCGCCGGAAGTGACGCGACGGGACCAGCGCGGGCACCGCAGCTGGCTCTCCGCAGAGAGCGAAGAACTATTGGCAAGCCCGCACGGACATGGGTGGGCCCAGTTCGGGCCTACCGCACGGAGCCTAGATTGGCCGCCGGGCCGGATGGAAGGGCACGCCGGGCCGGATCCGGCCCGCGGGCCGTAGTTTGAAGACCCCCATTTTAGGACATAATTAAATTTTGTGGTATCTGACTGTAGCCTTATTCAGTTTAACCTACAGAACATGATGTCACAGTGGCTGTTTTTACAATTGTGCTCATTTTAGTTTGGCTAACTCAAATGGTAAAATAGTTATAGCAGGAAAGAGAACACTATAGTATTTCCTCATTGTTTGCTGGCTCATTTCATAAATGGTATGCCGTTTACCACAGCTTATACCTGTCAGTGCCAGAAAAGTAAGACACATCCTCTTTTCTCCTGGCTATACAGGCAGGGATGGGGTCAAGGGGAATCAGTATTGCAGAAGTAAAACGTGCTTTCATAACAGTGTCTCAAGTGTACTTACCTATGTAGTATAGATAAAATCTCAAGTATTCTTGCTCCCCTAAGGCGGACATGGAGGGTGGGGGTTTTTTTGGTGCCCATCTGTTCACTTCAATCTCCCTGCAATTTTGAGCTTGACGGATTCCAGCAAACTACAACTTTTGAGGCCCCTATTCTCCACAAGTTAAGTGTATTCTTTCAGGGCTTGTGGATGCTTACAGAGACATGGCAACAGGTTTTACCCCCTTCCTCCAACTTGTCCCCTGTAAAATCTTTCAGCTTAAAGGCAGAGGCTGAAAGAGGCTGAATTTGAATTGCAATACAATAGAGGACGGAGATAATACTTGCCAGCCAAGACAAAATCTGTAGATGCCAGGTTCCAGCCCCTGCCTTGGTGGACTGGATGCTTCTGGACAGAGCCAATCAGAGTCTCTCTGCCCAGCAGCAGCCAAGGAAGCCCTCCCCTCTTGTTTTAGAGCAGGAAATGGTGGTGAGAGCCTTGCTGGTTTGGTCCTGGCACAACCAAGCTGCTTTTCCTCAAAGCTGGAAGAAGTTCAGCTGCTCATCACTTTGCCTGATGGCAACAGCACACACACCACGGTGAGCAAAAATGATGAAGCCTGTACTGCTGGTAGCCACAGAGGTCTAGTGTATGTGGTCCTTCCTATGGCAAATGGTCTGCTCAGGTTAGGAGCCAAAGGGTACTCCAGAACCAGGCTTTACTCCTGAATAGTCTGAGTGGTGTCAGGAGCACTTTTATCAACTACATCTCCTACACCTGTTTCTAGAGAAGAGAAATCTTGCCATGCTGATCATGCTTTTGTAACTTGCAGAATTGACTATTGTAATGTGTTCTACATAGGGCTGCCCTTGAAGCTCCAACTAGTGCAGAATGGCTATGTCTGCTTGTTGGTAGATGTTGAAAGGCAGAACATATTTAACCTATTCTGTTGCAACTTGCACTGGTTAACAGCTAGCTTCAGGGCTCAAGTCTTACATTTGAAGCCCTTCACAGCCTGGGACCCAGACACTTTGGAGACCACCAAACCCCATTATCAACATAGCTGTTTTTTGGGGCAAACCTGTTCCTTGTATCCACACTATGAGGACATCTGTGGCAACGAACAGGGCCTTTACTACAGTGGCTCTGAGACTGTGGAACAACTTTCCTGATGAGGGTTATAGCTTTTTGGAGAGGATGCATAAGCTAATTCTTTAAAAAGGCCTATTACTGCTGAGTAGGCCTTATGTGTGGCTGCTACTGCTGATTATGGTCCTTTCTTCCAATTGGAAGGAGGTGAAGATAAGATTGGCATATCCTGACATTTGTGAATCACACGCACAACTTTCAGCAACCTTGAAATTTTTAGTTTTAAATTATTTTTAGGCCCCTCTACCTTTAAAGAATCTGTGGGTCTCAGGATCTTGACTTAGGAAAACAACTGACTGTTTAAAGAAATGCAGTCCCCCCTGCTGTCAATAAATTACTCCCATGACACACTTGGGATGCAATCCTATGGAGATGAGCATAAGTCTCCAAATTTGGAGGCTCACCCTCATCCAATGCAGAGTGGGAGGAGCGGCAGAGGCAATCTTCACATCCCTGCTCCTCCTGCTCTGCATTTTTGCTAGATGACAGTTTTCAGCCATCTAGTGGCGAGGTTTCAGAGTGGGAGTGAAAGAAGCTGGAGCAGCTTCAGGACTCCTTGTATTCTGGCTGCTCCAGTCTTCTCCCCTCCCCCTGAAATGCCCCCTCTCACCCCTCTCTGAGGTTGCTTTCCTGACCTCGGAGAGCAGCCAGTGCAGTTTTTTCCACGCTAGCTGCGAGGGGGCAGAAGCAGGGGGATGGAGCTCCAATTGCCAGTTCTGAGGTCAGGGTGCTGTCTCCAACCTCGGGGCTGGGAATCCAAACTATCCTATGGCCCCTCAGACGATGACTGGAGGGCATAGGATATTTCCCTTGGAAACTTCAGATTTACTATTTTTTATGAAAACTACTTAGATTAGGAAGAACGAACATTCAGATGTACAGTTGTGCCTTCCATTGCCCTCCTACCTTTGCTGTAGACTGGGGAGTGTAAGCTGCAGCATTCTGGTCTGGACTTCCTTTGTCCCCTGTGTAATGTGCAGCTGCTCCCAGGTCAATGGTTTTGGAAGGATTTGTGCGTTTGTGCCTGGTGGTGGTGGTCTCTGTGGCTTGTGTAATATGGATGTGTTTTGTGGTCACTGTCTCCTCTTCATCTTTGAATTCACCCTTTGATGATTTAACTCTTCTCGATTTCTTTTCCTCATCGCTATCACTGTGAAAATTAAAAACAAAAACAACTATTGCATAGACCTAGACATACAGGGGAACTAAACAGATTGAAGAGGTAGCTAATCAGTGTTATACTGATCTTGTACCACCTTCTAAAGGAGAAGCCAGGAATGTATAAGCTTTTGTTGAAATTTGAGACTGAGGAAGAGCAAGTGAAGGAATGCATGATAAAATGGGCTCAAAATTTTGGCTATAATATATTAATGACACAATGGGAAAATATGTGGTTAAAAGGTTTGAAATTTACATTATGTTCTAGTCTTAAAGAGAATTTTTATAAGATGATGTATCATTGGTATTTGTCTCCGGAGAAATTGTCTAGAATGTATAATGGTGCATCAGATATATGTTGGAAATGTGAACAACGGGAAGGAACCTTTTATCATATGTGGTGGACATGCAAGAAAGCTAAAAATGTTTGGGTACAAATTCATTTATTAATGCAAAAGTTTTTAAAAGATTACTTTTCAATTGAAACCAGAGGCTTTTCTATTGGGAATAATGGATGGTCAGCTAGAAGGAAGTTGTGGAACTTTATTTTTATACATGACAACGGCAGCGAGATTGCTATATGCACAGAAATGGAAAGGTCCAGCAGTGCCTGCGACAGAAGAATGGTTGGTCAAGATGCTGGAGCATCTCCACTAGTGGAGACAAAATACTGGAGATGGCCAAACTCACATCATTAATCAGAGAAAGGACAACATCCACGTTTATTGCTGAGTGGAAACCTCTAATTGACTTTTTGCAGAGACTAGAAAATAATGATTTGTTTGTTTGTGGGTTCATGGAATAATAAGTGAATTTGGGACAACGGGGAAAAAGAGATTTCTGATTCTGATTATCAAGGAAGAAAAATTATTGTTATCTATATTTGCTGTAGAAGAAAATCGGAAGTCTATTTTGTTTTGTTAATTGTTATATGTTTGATATTATGTGTTTGTTTTACACAGAAATAAAATTTAAAAAAAACAGAATAAATATATATATATATAAAAATAAAAGAGAAGCCAGGGTTCATTGTTTGGGAACAATAAAAGAGCATCTTGGGTTTGGACATCATGATCCACTATTGCTTCCTGCTTAGTTTTACCCCATTATGCAATGGGGGAAGCAAAGCAGGAGTGAACTGGCTAAATGCACCAGCATGCCGCTTGTTCTCAGTAAGCCAAGATAAGCCAGAAATCTTGGCTTTTCATTACGTGCAAATGCAGCCATTGTTGAATAACAAGAACACACTGTATACTCAAAACGGGAATTAGCTGTGGAAGGTCTCTATGTTTCAGTAATGCAATAGATCACTAAACCACCTGATTTAAGAAAGACTGTCTTATTGTCAGCATGGAGGTAACACAAACTGCAATACGCTCTGTGGGGTAGCCTTTGTTTTCCACTAACATTGGTGTGAGCTTTGCCTATTATTATTATTACTTAGTCATGCCTCCCACTGCATCTCTGTATATTATCTACTTGCCAGCAAAGGTCGTTTAATTCATTAAGATCAGTGAACATAAATACCCAGCACTTCACTTTCTATTCCAACAGAGATTACAGATGCAAAGTAATAAGAGGGCCTAACAGCGCCAACCAAGAGTAAAGGGAGTAAATCCACAAAGCACTGCTGCAGAGCAATTTCCCTTTGTTTTAAAAGGGCTTGTGCAGAAACTCAAGCCCCACTGAAAGGATGTAGCAACCCATGTTGGGTGCATTGCTCCCATGCCATGTCACATACATTGCCAGATTCTGAGATAATGATTTTCTTGATTCACTCATATCCTGCCTTTAACTTCAGGAAACATTTCCAAGGCAGCTTCCAAAGTAGTATTAAAACAAATAAAAATAAAAATAAGAATAATATCAACAAGCCAGCATAAAATATACCCAGTAAAACAAAACAGAGCAGCAGGAGAAGAAAGTGAAAAAACTACAGGCAGCCTGAAAACCCCTGAAATGACAGCTTATTAAAAGCTCAGGCAAATAAATCAGTCTCAAACCTGGTGCCTGTTAAGCTGGCATTGAAAAGGGTTAAATAATTATGCTAACAAAAGACTGAAGAGGCTACTTTGCAAAAAACTGCAGGTGGCTAATTTGATCTGGAATGGTTGAATGAGGGTTTTGGGGAGACCTACAAGATCCCCTAAAAAAAAGACCATATTTTCCAGACTTATATTCCAGACCCGTGACTCATGGGCAAGAAGATCCTGAAATTGTGATTACTATGCTAATTAATGTTATGGCATTAAAATACCTCTGATGAAGACTTTAAAGGACTGGCTTTGAAAAAAGAGAAAAATAATGCAAGTGCCTTTTGCAAACCACTATTGCAGGGCAATAGCAAGGTCATGGTGGTGAGCTGTGTTTGCAGACTTGCTGCTATGAGCGAAGGGATGGAAGAACTAACGCATGCGCAGATACCAACTGGGGGGGGGGGGACTTTACTAAGCAGCTTGTGTTGTGCACCTGCACTGATAAAGGATGCTGAAGAAACACCTTAATCGACGTCTGCTGGTTTAGGGAGTCATAATAATAAGCATGAACAATAGGAAGAGATGTTAAGACATCTACGACCAAAGATGACCGAAAGTTCAAGGAAGACATACTGAGGTGAAACATTTCAATCAAGATAACATGTAGACCTTTAGCAACATTTTATGAAGTCTCAGATTAACCTGTTAGTGATAATGCCAGATATATTCCCAAAACACACAGGCATAAAACATGAGATTGTTGGGGGATAGACAGACACTTCTGTTCTGATTGGTGAATGGATGGTACTATAACTACCCATGCACCCCATTTTTGATTGGAAGATGGCTGTCTCATCACTCATTGGGGCCCCACCTCAGGCCAGAACACAGGTAGCGAGCACTCATTTTTACTTCACTTCGTGCTCTTGCTGCTTCGTCTTTGATCTTCACTGGACCACTGAACCCCAGCATTTGGGTAACTGTGGACTCTTCAGACTATTAGACTTTAGAATTTGCAAATAATTTAGTTAGGTCTTAGAAGTTAGGTCTTAGAAGTTGGGACTTTGTCTTATTTCTGAAGATGAAACCTAGAATCATTTCAAAACTTAAAGCTATCTAAATGTGGTTAACCCTTCTAATTCTGAATTCAATTGGGGCACAATCCTATCAGTTGTGCCATCTAAGTCCCTGAACCCGTAGGCTTATGAGCATCCACTCCAGAGCAGGAGGAGCGTTGGAGGTAATCTCCGCCTCCCTGCACCTCCCACTCTGCATTTTAGCTAGCTGGATGTTTTCAGCTAAGGCGCTTTGGAGGGGGAGGGGGAGGGAAGGGGTGGGCGTGCCTTCAGGATACCTCATATCCTGGTGGCCCCAGTCTCCCCCCCCCCAGAATGCCCCAACATTCCTGACATTGGAAAAGTAGCCAGTGAGGTTCTTTCCGCACCGGCTGTGTGTGTGGGAAGAGGGATTGGAGCATGGATTCCCAGCTCCGAGGTTGGAGCTCTGTTTCTGATCTGGGAATCCAAATTATCCTATGGCCCCTGTAGACGATGTCTAGGGACCACAGGATCCCTCTCCCCACCTCTTAAGTGCCATTACATTTCAGGTTCCGGAACTGGCTGCAAAATTTAGATTTAAGATCTAATAGTTGATGCAACAGTTCTAACACTCACAGTACCAAAATTAACCCCTTAAGTCCCAGATACTTTTTTATTTAGACCACTTTTTTACTTTTAGACTTTCCCCCCCTTTTTGTTTTTGCTCTAGCTTCTACATTTAACTACATAGGTGACAAATTTAATTCTTCACATGCCTAGAGGAACTTAGTAATGCTTTAGCATAGCTTTTTATATTCAAGTAGCATGCTAGAGGAAGTCAAGGGGAAGTTAGAAATTTTAGCATGTTTTAGTTTAGCTTTAAAATGCAACTAGATTAATATTAATAAAGGGGAAGGGGAGCATGCCTTGTCAGGATATGTTATATTTTTGGAATTTGGAATTGATTTGATCAAGAGGATGGAAGTATATTAATTGGTCCCTTGGAAGGTGGGTGGGGTGCACTTTATGACTTATTGTATGCTGTTTAGGTTATATGTTTGTGATATTCTTGTATGTTGTTATATTTTGTTTTGAAAAGTAAATAAAATATTTTTTAAAAAAATGCAACTAGAGTGCAGGAGGGTACTAAGGAGGAAGTCCTATTAGCCAAACAACTTGCTACATCTGTTGTGCCAGCTTTGTCAAATGCAATGTATTTCAATTTACTTTAGAGTCTGTGGTGATGTTTGCCTCTTTGAACTTAGCTTGGTTACACACTACGGTGTCTCAATTGGTATAGGTTCTAAAGCTAAACAGGGCCAAATTAATAATGCCCAATACTCAAGAGTTAGGCACCAGGTGAGCAACTGTGGCGAAGGTATTCCAAAGTCAGGGCACCATCACTGAAAAGACTCTGGTCACCAACAGCCTAATCTCCATGGATGGGATACACAGAGAAGTACTTCTGACGACTACTCTAGAGAATGAGCAGGATCATATAAGAACATCTTGTAAACCTTAAAGGAACTGTCGAAGTGCTCACACTCTGCTGAAAGGATCCCAAGAGTGCATTACTGTTGTGTGTCAGAGTTTGGATTTTAAATTCAATAGTCTATTTTACTACACCAAACATCATTTCCCCCCATCACAAAGACGTTTTCTAATCAGATAGTTGCGGCAATGAAAATTCTTGGGTGGATATACAGTCATCCAAGCCCCTCTTATTTTAGTTTATTCAAAGAATGTCAGCTTGATTTAAAACTATTCCAGGATGTTGTATACAACCTTCTGCTGTGGGTTTCATTGGGGGGGGGCACATCATAAATGAATACAACTCCTTGTGTCAACAAACTTATCTGCCAACAGTTTGAGGCAGTGGTACCATACTCAGCACAATTAAATGCTGATGTGAATTACTCGCCATTTCTACAGTAACAAAGGTTGCATTAGCTAGACATCAGGCAAGGGATTCAGCAAGAAGGGGAAACATGAGCACACATACAAAAAAAAATCTAGCATTTCAGAAGTATTGTTCTATTTTGCAGAAACAAGGGTTACAGCAGACAGTTAAGAAATAATTTAAAAGCAAGATGCAGGTAGGCCTCTGGCAGCCCAGGGTTTAGAGCAAGAGGAACCTGGGGCCCTCCAGATGTTACTGGACTACAACTCCCATCATGCCTGAACATTGGCTATGTCTACTGCGGCTGATGGGAGTTGGAGTCCAACAACTGGAGGGCCACAGGCTCCCTGCACTGCTTTAGAGCAATAGGAGCTTCTAAAGACAGCCCAATTCCATAAATGAGACACACAATCAGAAAATACCCAGCCTTGTTGGCAAACCGATCTTCATTTAACTAGTCTTGTTGAATTTAAAGGAGAGTTTTTTCCTACACTAAGACACCATACCATTTGATTCTGTATAACAGTATGTACAGCTCTGAATCAGGGCCGGTGCTACCATTAGGCCAACTAGGCGGTTGCCTAGGGCGCCGGGCTAAAGGAGGCGCCAGAAATGCCTTAGGGAAGGCAAAAGAAGCCGAAAGAAGCGCACCCCTCCCTCTCTCTCCTCCAGCTCGTTACCAGGAACAGCAGCAGGCAGGCTCCTCCTCACAACCAGCATCAAAAGAGGCAGAGAAGGCTACAGACTGGAGGAGGGGAGGCGGGCAGGGGCCAATGATGGGAGGGTGGTGGGCGGCTGTAAGGATGCACCTGCAAACACCTCCTTCGCCTTCCCTCTCAAGGATGCACCTGCAAACACCTCCTTCGCCTTCCCTCCCTCGCGTGAGCCTCAGGTTCCTCAGCTCAAGGTCCCCTGAAAGCAGTTATTTCCAGCAACCAGGGAGGGAGGGAAAGGTATTTTAAGCTAGCTGGGGCTCCAATGTTTTAATTATTTACCATGCTGTTTCTGTGTTTTGGTTTTAAATGGTTTTAGGATGCAATCCTATGCGTGTTTGGAGGGGGGGGAAATCCTACAACTCCCAGCATTCCCCAGCCAGCCATGCGCAATCCTATGCACGTTGAGGTAGAAAAAAGCCCCACAACTCCCAGCGTTCCAACAGCCAGCCATGCTGGCTGGTGAATGCTGGGAGTTGCGGGGCTTTTTTCTGCCTCAACGTGTTTAGGATTGTGCCCTGAGCTGTTGATGTTTTCTTTACTGTACTTTGAATATTGTTGTCTGCCTTGAGCACTAGGCTGGTAAAGGGAAAGACAGGATAGTATACATTATTCTGATAAAGAAATATTGCAACAAAGTGATAGAGAGAGGAGGGGAAGTAGCAAGTTTCGTAAATCCCCTCCTAAATTTGAACCAGATGATCCACGGGCTCTCTCTTTGCTATGTTTCTACTACATGCATCCCCCCCCTGCAACCCAGAAGGTGTACGAGTCAAACCGGTGTCTCTGCACCTCCACCCTGCGAGGTAGGACAGGCTGCAAGACGCCCTTTTGTCTCTATTCCTCACAGGTAGCGCCACCACACCTCTCTCACATCCTTTTTTCATATCCCTTGTGCTGCCTGCAGGAGGAGACAGGCTTTTACATATATATGGAGTAGGAGAAGGCCCTTGGGAGTTCCTGGCATAGCTGGGCTGATGTTGCCTCTTTGCTTTCCTCGTGAACACAAAGGAAAAGTCTCAAAGTCCACAAAGTTTTTCTATGGGGCTCGGCAGTTCCCAGGGAGGGAAATTTATTTCATAATGGGCATAGGGCTGGAGGGAGGGAGGGCTCAAGTGGGAAGGGGGGGCGCTAAATATCTGACCTTGCCTAGGGCACCAAATTGCCTTGCACCGGGCCTGCTCTGAATGCTTTTGACATGAATTTGATTTTTTTAAAAATTATTGTAACATTTACAATAGTGGAATATTACAGATAAACATTTCCTTTAAAGGGGTATTTACAATGTACGAATAAATTCTGGTGTACTGCAAAATCAGTGAAAGCTTCCTGGCCAAAGTTGGAACAAATTTTAAATCAGGAGTGGGCAGGAAGTAGAGTGTAATCTAATAACTGGTGGACCACTGGGCTAGCACCTGCTGGCTGCCACTTATTAGACTTCTCGCAAAGAATGTGAAGACTAGCTACGTTCCCACAAAGGACTCCATACAATATGCCGACATTCTCTCAAGGTGCATGGGATTTGGTCAGGATCACATCGGCCCACTGTGCCTCACCCCCCGATTTCATAGAGTTGGAAGGAGCCTGCAAGGCTATCGAGTCCAACCCCCTGCTTAATGCAGGAAACTAGAGGAGGGGTCTCCCATCCAAGTAATAACCAGGCTTGACCCTGCTTAGCTTTCCACGCTCAGACAAGCTGATGTTTGTACAGCGACTGACACATGTAGAGCCTAAGGCATGTAGGCCCTGTCCACTGTTCAGTACATTTTGATTTTGTGGCATAATCCTCACCAAACCCTATGCCTAACTGGGGAACATTTGCACAGGGTTTATATTACATAGCTTCAGACAGAGAATTTCTGTGAACCTCCTGTTAAACATATCAGAATGAACCTTACCACGATCACAAAAAGGGTGAGTCAAAATCCAACAACTTACTGCTGCTGAAAATATTTGAATCACTTTGCCTGGGATCTAGGATCAATCCTGGTAGATCTACATATCAAGGACAGACAAAACCAGAGCTGGAGCATGCCGCTCTTTCAGCACCTGATCTTGGGTTACTGCCTTTTCCTTTTCATGACCTGAGGTGGTACTTTCATAGAGGACAGGCTGACCTGACTGAAGCAGCTTTTACTGAGGCAGAGTCTAGGTGTACAATGTGGCTAGTATCAGTCAGGAACTATGCAAGCGCAGCTGCTCCCTCTAGTGTGACAGTTTGTCAAGGCCCAGGAGTATAGAACGTGGCATGATGAAGAGGATTCATGCTTATGGGGAGCAGTAAAATCACAAAATATGCTTACTCGTGGAGTCCAGTAAAAATCGGGAGGACTACAGGCAGTCCCCGGGTTACAAGCGTCCCGACTTACAGACAACTCATACTTAAGAATGGACTGCCATATATGTAAAAATCTGAGTTAAATACAATGGTTCATACTTACGAACGCATTCATTATACTTTGCGACACTTTGAAAACATTGTGCAGCTTCTGTTCCGACTTACGTACACATTCGACTTAAAGACAGACTTATGAACGGACCTCGTTCGTAACCTGGGGACTGCCTATACTTCATATTAACACCCGCCCCCCGTGTGATATATGTATGTATTCTCTCTCTCTCTCTCACACACACACACACACACACACACACACACACACACCTCTCCTGGAAATAAAAAAGCTATCATATTCACAGTAAGGAAAAGTCAATAATGGAGAACACAAAGGAAGTGCTAATGTACATTGGATTGCAAGCATAATTCGTTCCGGAACCATGCTTATAATCCAAAACACTCTCATATCAAAGCGAGTCTCTGGCGGGTGTGAGCGGGGCTGATTTCGGCCCACTACGCCTGCTTGAGGTGAGCGGTTACATCCCTACACTTGTATTGCAAGACGTCGCTTGTTTATCAAGTCAAAATTTATTTAAAAAATTGCTTGTCTTGCAAGATGCTCTCACCCCAAATTACTTGTAATCCAAGGTATTACTGTACTTATCTGCTATCATCCTGTTTAGAACACAAGAGGATGAAAATCCAAGCTCCCCCTTTCATTGTTGCTTGGATTTATGCATTCCCATTCTGAAATTTAAGAGGCTTGTGTTTTCTTTTATTAGAGTTTCAGAATAGTTAAACTTACATGTACTATTTTTTTTCTATGAATAAGAGAAGGCCTTCAAGTGTTACTGTTGTAGTACCTCCTACCAGGTGTATTACTTATATTTTGAATACTGAATTCAGATGCATCTTTAATTTTAAGTCTTACTGGAAAATTCTAGCTTCATTCTTAACTTCTTTATAAAGTACCTATTTCGTGCTGCTCTTTCAGCACTTGATTTTTTAAAAAATAATTTCTACTCTAGAAAACATATCTGCACCAAATGCATCTGAAACTACTCTGAACACACAAAATTAACGTTTCCAAAACTGCATTGAAAAACCATCTGAACTTCAATTTTCTTGTGGCAGGGAGGAAGAGAGGGGAAACCATTTTCTTTCCATCCATTTTTAGAAAGTAAAGGTTAGAACATAAAGGTTAAGCATCCATCAGGGAAGGATATATTCTTCAAATGTCCATGTTAAAAGATCCCAAATCTTATATTTTGTTCCCAATGAATAAAAATTTATGGAAATATGAATTAGGGTCCATAAACTAGTGTATATTAAATGTCCAGACATCATATCAACTTCAGGCAAGGTTTAAAACTAGCTGGAGTCTTATATTGTTGTAGATTTAGAATGACTTGATCTATCTAGTTGAACATTTAAATTCTCCTCTCAAATCAATTCATTTCCCCACCACCACCACCACCACACACACAAAAAAATCAATGGAAAGAAGTACAACTTTTAGCACCTTAATGATTTTTTTATTCTTTCAAAATGCCATTGTGAAAGACATTAAATATATGAGCGCTCCTACTGTTTTAATCTCATCCAGATGAGATTTATGTGTAGTCTTCCATAGCCATATCAAAAACTATTAAGTACCAGTCTGATCTGCAGGTGATAAAAGTTCAAACTACTTACTGAAATGGTTCACTTTTGGAGTTTGCACAGCATATAAAACCTCCAAAATATTTCCCCTCTAATGCAGAGTGCATTTAATGATTTTCTAAACAAAATGTCCACTGTACTTTATGACAGGGTTAGCTGAAAACCCTGCACCATTACTTTAAGCTAAAGGAAAAAGTAGTCAAACATTCTGTCCTTCAACTTTTAAGTTTTGCATGTGACTAAAACAAAATGTAGCTTTGTCTTATTTTCCGCCACCAACTCTTTACAGTCTAAAATAAACAAGGTACCTTTTAATTACCTTCAGTCATTACTGAAGAAGAATTAGACAACGACCATCACTGAGACTAATAAGAGCATACCTGTTTCTGGGATAGGACATAAACTTTATTCCAGAGAGCTATATCAGAAATATTTGCTATTTTTCTGAAAGTGACATTTGGAAATAAAAGATGACACACTCAGGAGTTTAATAAAGTACCGATTCAAGGCCACAAGTCACCAACCAACACTGAGAGGACAATTAGAAATGCTGTGGGCTACAAATAAGCCCATGGATTAGGGCTGTCCCATGTGGTCTGTTATCCACCTATCTGGTTGTTTTATGAAGTGCAGCCTGCTTAACTTTAGTTGCTAGCCAGCAAGGAAGCAGATGGATATGCTTCCTATATTGAGGTACAGTCATGCCTTGGATTGAGAGCATAATTCGTTCCGGAAACGTGCTTGTAATCCAAAACACTTATATCAAAACTTAATCCCCCCCCAAAAATGTGTACAGAGATTTTTAATTTAAGCCGTACTACAGTACTTGTATTCCAAGACGTCGCTTGTATAACAAGTCAAAAAAAATTAAATAAATATTTCAAAATTTGCTTGTCTTGCAAAACGCTCTCAAACCAAGTTACTTGCAATCCAAGGTATTACTGTAGTGGTATTATATGAACATGTAAAAAAGAGGCAGAAGTACCACAGAAGCCAAAGCACAGCCTATTTTTTGTAATGGATGGTATCTCCTGGGCTACTTTGAAATTATTAACAGCTGGGATTACCAAGGGGGCTGAAGATTCCACAACAAACCTAAGTGAGAGCCAGCTTTCTATTACTTATAGTGCAATTTTTTCTTAAGATGTTCTTGTCCATTGCAAAGCAAGGGCTTTCCAATAAACAGCCTACAAGAGGGAAGACTAGCATTCTGTGTTACAAAATCTCCATGTCCAGAATTTTCAGACATTTACACTGAGGTACCGAAGCAATATTCCGGTGTCTTAAAATATGGCCTAGTTTTCTAGGACACGAGGGGTTGGATGCAGAGATCCCATGGGCAGAATTCTACTCACAGCGTTGGATTTAGCATAAGTCTCCCACAGACAGAAGGGTATCTTCTGGGAGGCTTCTGATCCAGCAGGGGAATCCCACTGCTGGAAGAGTGAGGGAGGCAATCTTTGTGGAATCGGCAAAAATGACTCTACCCCTTTCCATCAGAATGAGTTTCCACTGGATCAAAGGCCCTTACAAAAAAGGAAGGAGTCCTTCTGTTTGTAGAAGAGCAACCCTGTTTCCATGCACAGATATTTACTTTCCCATTTTTAATAGGGGTCTGATGAAGGTCTTATAAAATAGTGAGTGTGTCTACAATAATTTGATAGAGCAGAAGAACAGAATGGGGCCCTGAAGAAGTTACAGCGCAGTGCTGAATCAAGAAATCAGAGCCTGATCCACCGAAGCTGCCATCCCTTTTCCATGTAGATTAGGCATCTAGTAAAATCTGCCCATGTTTTAGGTTTTCTTCCATGAAGACTACAAGCTTAAAGAGAGAAACAAATGTTTTCAGGATTTCATAGATTCATCCCACAATTAAAGCCATGTAGATTCTTAAAAACCTGAACTATAAACTAATTAGGATGAAATACTAGATCAAAAATATGATGTTCAAGGAGAGAACCTATTAAAAGCTTTACAAAGGTTGTAAAGAGGACTGTTGACAGAGCACCTATGTGAAAACCGAGTTGCGGTCAAAGTACCTGCATCTTTCTGGAGAATCCTCTCTGTCTTTCCTCCGGAATTTGCTGATGGTGTCATCAATTGTGCTCCCAATTTTATCACTCAGTTCACCTAGTTTATCACTGAACGGAAATCCACCTTTGTTTTTATCCCATTCTTCATCCCACTTTGACTTGGGCTCAACATCATACCTTTCACCTACATAACATAGGTAGATAGTAAAAGGAATAAAGAAAAGAAAAAAGAGATCAATTCTAAAATGCCACTGATTTTTGTGAACAGTTTAGCCCCTATTGCAGACCTTTACTTTGAGAGTTTTCAAAGCAAACAGAAAACTTTCATGGTGTTGAATCAACATTATTAATAGTATAAAAGGCCAACAATAAATCGGCACAAATGCATTCAAAAGTTGTTGTTTATGACAACTACCCAATAGTAACGCACTGCATAGCACATCAGAACAGGGTCAGATAACATAGGAGCAGGCTGAAAGGCCCCATGCCCAACAAAATGAACCATGACTATGGGCCGATTTGCACATAATGACAGCCCAGGGGTTAAACAACCCATGGGCTGTCAAGCACGAGCAGGAGAGAGCAGGCACTCTGCTTGCAGCGTGCCAGCCGCTTCTGCTTTTAATCAACAACCTTCAATCAGCCATTCATAAGTTGTTGAGCATGACATGCAAACCCAGCGCTCCAGGTTCATATGTCCCATTCAAAATCCTATGAATGGGCTGATAGTAGTTTGTTGAGTAAAAGTGTAAGTGGCGAACACACGCCAGACAGCGCTCTCTCTCCCCCCCACTCATTCCTGAGCTGTTGTTATGTGTGAACCAGGTCTGTATAAACTTATAAGAAATAAAGCCCATCTGTTTTATACATACAGTAATACCTTGGATTGCAAGTAACTTGGTCTGAGAGCGTTTTGCAAGACAAGCAAATTTTTTAAATAAATTTTGACTTGATAAACAAGCGACGTCTTACATAGGGATGTAACCGCTTGCCAAAATCGGCCCTGCTCACGCCCGCCAGAGACTCACTTTGATATAAGAGTGTTTTGGATTACAAGCACGGTTCCGGAACGAATTATGCTTGCAATCCAAGGTATTACTGTATTCTATGTTACACTCTTAGCCAGGCTGCCATAGAAAACTGGAAACTTTTCAGACCATGTGAGCTTCAAAGCCTCATGAATACAGGAGGAGGCTGTACGAAACCTTGCAAGATGTGTGAAAATGGATGGCAATATTTCTAGCCTCAATTACCAATTTTAAAAGCTCTTCAAAAACCATTAAGGAATGTGCTAGTTAGGAGTCCTTAATTTCTCAACATGCTGTATCACCACCAAAAATTAGCCATATAAACAAGATTTGCTTCACAACGCAGACACCAAGTACTCCAACTGTCCGCTAACTATGAGTAGAAGGTGCCAGCTTTGCTCAACTGTCTTTAAATAATGTCTTTAATTGGTTAGTTCTGAATTCCATTCAGTAATTTAATCCTCCATGTATCTTAATTTTTTTTAAAAATCCATCACAATAGCTAATACACTGAAGATTTAAAACTGACTCAATACAATGTCCTCCAGAATTCCTAAATAATACTGCAGTTTTGCTTGCCAAAGTCTTTTAACTTGAGGAAATATCCCTGGCCCAAATACAGATTAGGCAACTATTCAACATCTTTCACTTTCTGTGCCTAAGCTCCCATTATCTGAGGCACAGTAATTCATAACAGCTAGTCATCCAACAATCCAGCACACAGTGACTCACAGAAATCAAGAGCACTTTAGTCATAACTCTAGTGGTTTACACAGTGAGTCCATCATGACACCCCACATAATTAATGAATCATATACAAACACCTCTGTAGTATATACACATGAGGAACCCACAACCCTGATACTCCAAACACATGAGGCAGCTCAGAGGCACAAAGCAATGACCATTCACTTAAATGGGAACCCTCTTTATCCACATCTCCACTAGGTGCATGGCAGTTTCCCGCCCCAATACTAAAGTGAATAGGGCACTTCCCCAACCCATGCCCCAAGAGCTCCACATATACATCAGAGCCGTACAGTTCACTGGATTGTGGTGAAGTCCTGTATAGTCCAAAACATGCATCATCAAGCTTCTCTAGGACAGCTACCTTGAAGAACGGAGTTGTCCTGTTCTTTGCAGTGAGACTATTCCAACAACTTCTGCCTAGCAAGCAGACAGCTATAAAGCACTGGACAGGCCCCACCCACCTGCTGGCCTTCTATTTTCATTTCTTTTATTGGGTTTAAGAGATTTTGTTTTTAAACTAGGTTTTATTTTGAAAGATATAGTAAGGTTCGCCTGACATGGCCACTGGCCATACTGGCTGGGAATTATGAGAGTTGCAGTCCAACACCTCTGGAGGGTGCTTGGTTGAAAAAGGCCACTATCATGTTAGCCAAATATTATCTGCAGTGTGAGATCATTAACAACCCCTGCCCCTCTACACACACACACTGCAGAGTAACTCTGCTCTCCCTTTACACATACCCCAATCCACTCTAGAAAAACAATATTTTGTGTGCGTGTGTATAGATATATGTGTGTGTGTGTGTGTGTGTGTGTGTGTCACTCGGGAGTTGCTTCCCCATGTCATCCCATGTGCTGAAAAGCGTGTGCACATGTGTATCATAGCCACAAACAGGAAAGCTACACAAGGCCAACCCTGGCTATATGGTTCTGATATTAACAGAGACATCACAGCATATAGGATAGCATCATGTAGAAGTAGCCCTTGAGGGAAAGTACTTTGCTGTCCAAAGTACTTGATAGTGATAGCAGCTGTTAAGAGTCCAAAACTAACCAACTAAGTTGTTTTGATACAAGCGAGCATGCGCTGCCAGAGTATCCATGATCTAAGGAGCTTGTAAGGATTTTCAAAAGAATCATAATGGAAACCTCTTCCACTATATACTTACTGTCTTCTTTATGTCATAGACTAAAGCTGCTATCCTATACTCACCAGGGAGTAACCCCCATTGAACTCAATGGGTCTTGATTCTGAGTGGACGTTCATGGACTGGGACTCGAGAGATCCGGGTTCTAGTCCCCGCTCGGCCATGAAACTCACTGGGTGACTTTGGGCCAGTCACTGACTCTCAGCCTAACCTACCTCACAGGGTTGTTGTGAGGATAAAATGGAGAGGAGGAGGAGGATTATGTAAGCCGCCTTGGGTTCCTTTCAGGAAAAAAGGCGGGGTATAAATATAACAAATAAATAAATAAATAAATAGGACTTCACTGCTAATTGATTATGCCAAGATTGTTTACAACATTCAAATTATGGCATCTATGTATATATTTTTTAAAAATATTCCTTACACCCACAAAGCCAAGCTAACATTACAATATGTCAACTGCCTTCCCCACCTTCACAGTGCTGGACTTACTGTATCTAAATCCACCAACACTGTCTGAAGAAACCCCAATATATTTATCTTTGTTTTTCTTTGCCTTTTTCCTCTCTTCACGAAGTCTATCATCATCCTGTGCAAATTCTACCATTTCTTTCACTTTCTGCCGTATATTTATACCTTGGTCTTTGCCATTCTCATCTGTAAAAAAAGTGTGACAAAAATGAATGAATTAGGTAGCACCAATTAAGCTCAAACATTAGATGGCTTGGAGATATTTCGATATAATATGAACACCATTTTTGTCCCTAAGAATATGGTCTTCCAAAGCACTTCCCTATAATGAGTGAACACTACAATTTTTATGACCACAAATTTCATCTAAAGCTAAGGGATAGCATTTGAGAGCAATTTCAATTTTAAAAGCTTCCTAACTGGTGCTATCTACTAAGGTTACTGTAAAAAGAGATTTAAAAACATGCTTGCTTGGAAAGACATTTTCTGCCCATTTTAACCCACTTAAAGCAACCTTCCCTCTTAGTCGTTTTTAGGGTGGGGGGAGCCAGATTTTTTTTTTTAATGCTAACTGCTAGATTTCTGTCTTGGTTCAAAACTGTATTTTTAAAATGCTGTCAGCTGGAGTGCACTACAAACTAAAATTTGCTTCTCTTCTCTAAGCCTCTTTCTTATTCACGACACACACTGGCCTTGCTGCCTTTGCACTGTAAATATTATTTGGTGGGAGGAAAAAAAATCCCTAGCTTCAAACAGATGTGTATGTTTTGGAGCTCTAACCTTTTCTTCCCATATGATTAAAGCTATTCCTTTACACACACCACAGGGGACCAGTCTCTAGTGCATATTTTAATATAAACCCGAACACTCATGTTGTGTTGGTTCTGTTGTTATTAGCCAGTCTTTTCTGCAAGTTCTTGTCTTCACTAATTAATACTCTAGGGTCCCACGTCTTGGATTCTGCACTCTTCACACAACCGGCAACAGTCACATTCTAATTAGAGTGGGGAAGCTTCTGAGCTGGTTCAGGTGACTGACAACTCCAACTACTGTTTTAATTTGCTTATAAGATTTTTCTTTCGCTCACCTACAAAGTGGTAATTTTCCAGGGATCGCAAATCATAAATGTGTTCTCTGGCACTTGTAACAACACGCTCTGATCCATTCCTTATGAGGTAAGATAGGAGCAGCAGAGACTATAAAAATACAAAGCACCTTATGATTGCATGAACAAACGCCATCAGTATTTTTAACTGCAATAAAAAGAAAAGCCTAAATGTACAAAAATTAGTAAGCAAAAGCAAGATTTGCTCCTATTTAAATAAGCCAACTATAAGCATGTCGCTCCTTAAAGCAAGAACCACTGACAAGGCAGTGTACAAATTTAAAAATGCATTTACTCACTAAGACCAAAAAAAAAAAAAAAAGTAGAACATTAAATCATAAGTCATTTGCTTGAAGAATGACGGTTCTCCAGAAAGAAAGAAAAAACTGTTAAGGCAATTTAAGAAAAAAAGATCCTGAACTCCACAGAATGAAACAATTTTCTTTTGTGTGTCTCTTTTTTGCAATTGCCTTATTCCCCAGTGCTTTTCCATTTAAAAGCAGTTTTTATGGCAATTTATCTATGTGGCTTTCTGCAGGAAATGTGTTGATGTACAAGACTCAGTATTTTCAGGTAAATTTAAGCAAACTTCAAAACAAAAATAAGTTGAAAAGTATTTTAATTTTGTGAACTTCCTATAACTTCCAGGATTCCCCCCCCCTTCATTTAAAAAAAGAAATCATATCTGAAGAAGTTGTTCTGATGTCAGCAGAAGCATGTTTATAAATTGCAACAAACTAAAAGTTCGCAGATAATTCCAAGTATCCTTAAGAACATTAAATAACATGTATGACAGTATTAAAAATTAATTTACATTATGCTTCAGGGAAAACACTTAAAACAAAAGTACCGTTCTTTAAAAAAAGAGTAACCTTGCCTTTCAGTTAATTCTGAATATACAAGATTTTAAATCTAAAAGGCTTTTTTAGTGCTACAGGAAACAAGAAAAAATAGTATGGTGGTGTTTATGTTGAATTTCAACGAAAGTACAGCAGAACGAACATAAATATTTTGTGGTGAACATATTAACCAAAGCGGGGGGGGGGGGATGCAAACAATGGGTTCTCTCCCCAGTTAGATACAAATTAAAATATAATTCATAAAACTGAACATTTTGGGGGAGGCTGGTACAATGCGTGAAAAGTAGTGAGGTAAATGTAGTATCGATTCCCAAATGGCTTCAAACGGAAGTTTACTTTTAAAGGGAACATTTGGAACAAATATTAAAAAAAACAGGGCTCTCACTAAAAGGCCAGCAAGAGGGTTATTTGTGTGTTTGTTTTAAAAGATTAAATTATAGAGGATCCCCTATTTGGTATTTAAGGAAGGAATGAAACTTATAAATGTTAGAAGGCATTCATTTAAGAGCCTTTTCAGAGAAAGAAAGAAAATATATCTTGTTTTTCAACACTGGCTTTCCCCCTAAAAACATATACAGAAAAAAATCAACTTGATTAAAATGAAGCTCAAACTAATTGCACACAGAGGATCTGGAAACCTGTGAAGTTTAGCATGGATATTATGTTAATGAAAGCACAAAGCTGAGTTAATTATGATAGGGCACTGTGGTAAAATTAAAACATTCAGTTGTGTTTGTTCTTCAGTATGTGCAATTTAGAACAAAATTAAATCCTGAAAAAGATTGTGAAAAGTCATTCATACACATACCTTATAAACTCTCCTCCAGTTCTTTTTGTTGTCTTTTAGCATTCGTGTCCAAAGCATGTTCATAAGTTCTGGAAACTGTTCATACATAAAGGTTGCCCTAAAAAACAAAAGAAAAGAAAAAAGGAGGAATTATCTTTATGGTGCTGTTTGCAGTAAAGGCCTGCTAGGACATGCATTTGGCAGCAGATGGCAGACTTGCTCTAAATTAAAGCTTCATTGCCAAATATAGAGCTACTGACATTTGTACAGAAGTATTTCATACATAGAATTACTCACTAGATTAGCAATGCTGATAAGTCATTCCCCCCTCAACGGAAATAATGAAAAAACCTAGGAGCCCCTTGTTATCTTAGCCCATCATGCCATTCATTTGTTCTTTGAGAGAAAACATTATGTTTATGAAGAAGCCCCAACTTCCTGGTTTTATATTTCTGAAAAATACTTTGCAAGACTCTGGCCCAAAGGAAATCTGTGCTACAAATTATAATGCATCATGGAAATAGTTTTTAATAAATAGTTGCTTGTGGCCATCTTTCTGAGCCTTGCACCATTAACACTTCTCTCTCTTCATCTCATTTATGTATATTCTTCAGATGTGATGAAGCAGGAACCTAGATAGATAGATAGATTCTGCATAAAGATGTACCTTTCTTCACTGCTGAGTCAAATTATCACTTACTTGGCAATCTCTCCCATGAGTTGCCCTGAAGGTCCCCATGGATCATCGTTGGTTGCTTCTCGAACCTTAGACTCGATTTCTGAATAATTCATAACCACATTGGTGCTGCAAAGAACAGAATTGAATGCATGCCCAGAGATTAGCATCAAAACTGAGAAACACATGAAAACTTAATAATGACACTAGTGGGTACCTTAATGAGATACCTCTACAGGGTGGGAAAGAAAACATCTTTAGTGGAGAAGCTACCCTGAGGACACCGCAACACATTTAACTATCTTTAAGAAGGTTTTACTATTCCATTAACCTTGCACAATACAGATCAGAGACTAGGGATCACATTAAACAGGGAACCAGTCCAGTTAAAAATGGCATTTGGTCAAATTAAACGTGAAACTGAACTGCTGAAGATGGTAGCATACTAGCCATTGTCACTTGCCCACCGTCCCTCTCTCAGACACACGGTGTTTATATCTAGAGCTTAATCAGATGAAAGATGTATACTTTTTCAAACTACCCCATAATGAAAACTAAACAATGTAGGAGATGCCAAAACAATTGCAGAAACTGGAGAAGAGGTGCCGAGTATCACAATAGCTTCTTAGGCTTAACAAGGTGGGACAACATGACAAACCCATAAAACCTCCTGCCTTCAGATAAAAATAATATTAAGGATCATCTATACATTCAAGCCTTGCCTGTAAGGATTTATGCAGAAATACAAGAAAAAAACTGTTTAGTATCAAGCATACAAAGTACTTTATAGCTAATACTAAACCTTTTATTTTTTCTTACTCATATTTCTGCATAAATCCTTACAGGCAAGATTTGGCTAATTAATATGCCTTTAAAATTTTCAAACCCACAAGGGAAGACAGATTCATCCCCATAGAATATAATGGCTGCATAGATTAGAAAACTAGACGTTTGGATGAGAGAGAGAATTGCCACATGAGAATTTCAAAATGAGGGTCACTTTGGAGCTGCTCTGCCTGAAATAAGAAGCATCTTCCAAGTCTAGGGGGAGGAAAATGGGTACTTCTATTCCTCTACACTAAAAAAATGCCAGATTGGCAAGAAACTGAGATGTGCTTTCAGATAGCCTTGCTACTGGGAAAGTGGAAATGTCCCCCACCCCCATTTAGAGTACACACAGGCAGGCATGCAATGTTATATATTATACACTTTCCCTAGTCGTCTTACAGTTTGCGTGTGTATAATGTGTCCTTTATATACATATGTCATGGACAAGGGGAAAGCGACTATATTACACACTCGGTTATCTGTTTCATGGCATGAAAAAAATATGTTAAAGAGGGCTATTTCCTGGCTCTTCCCATCCAGAGGCAGAGCTTTCTACTTGCTGCTTTTCAAATAAAGTCACTAGCATTTAATCCAACTTGGACATCACAATTAATGTACAGTTCACATTTATGCTGTTCTTGTAACTCTCTTGCCACATTTTGCTTGGACCAATTCCAGTTTGTTTTTCTGAGGACACAGACAGGGTGTTTGGAGAGATACAGGTGATCACCTTTGTTTCCCTTTGGCCCTTGCCCATCTTATTGAAGACACAGTCCTCTTTTGTAAGGTCAGTTAAACACTTGTTTTCAGAAAAGTTACACTTCCATTAGTGTGAAATGAAGAAATTACTAGCTGCATTCACAAAACTTTTCTTACTAATTCTGAAACTCTAGTTGATGCATCTTTAATTAAAGAAAATATCCCTTGTGTTACATCTAAAAAAAGGATCTTGGTAATTACTGGCCAGTCTCCAAGTTTTCTATTCTTTCACCCATGATTTAGCAGGAGGCTATGGCTCACCTCCAGACATAACTCGGTCCATTTCAATCAGGCTTCAGCCTAGGTTTTAGCTCACCGAGCGCCTTAGAATGGATATCCCATTGGTGCTTCTGGGTCTCTCAGGACCTTTTCAACACCATCGCTCAATTTCTGTTTAACCGTCTTTGGTATATGCTAGGAGTAATGGATACTACCCCATAATGGTTCTTCAAGCCCTTACGGACATTGTGAAATGATAAAGAGGACAAAAGCCAAGTTCAGGAAAAATAGATTACAGCAGGTTCCTGCATGATCCAGAGTGTGCATTTACACCCGTTTTGGATGAGGTACCGTAACACTCTCCCTGAATGGGCAGGTTGTAGGGAAGCAGGCTCCTGGAACTAGCCCTAATCCTAGATGCCTGGTGTTGAGGGCGGTAGAGAAGTCTCATCAGTTACATTTGATAACACCAGGTGCAACCCCAGAAGCTGAATCCAAACAGGGTAGTGGTATTATGGTGGGGAGAATCAAGGGGCTCTGCAAGGGAAGGAAGGAAGATATTAATGCTATCTATGCGTCCTGGCTGGTAATATCCCTGTTTCCACCCTTTAGATCCTCATGAAGGAGCATCTCCAGCAACACCAAGTGGGCCGCTCAACAAGATCTGCCACAGACGGCCTTCTCCTTGTCCCTTCAGCCAGAGCAGCTAGACTGGTCGGGACGAGGAAGAGGGCCTTCTCTGTGGCAGCCCCCGTACTATGGAACTCTCTCCCAAGTGACCTCTGCCATTCCCCCTCTCTGCTGAGCTTCCGCCGCTCATTAAAAACTTGGTTATTCAGGCGGGAATATGGGGTGGGCTAAGATTTTAAAATTTTATACTGTTTTAATGTATTTTAATGGAGAAAAATGTTTTAATGTATTTTATTCTGTTTTATTTTCTGTACATCGCCCAGAGTGGCCGGTTTGCCGGCCAGATGGGCGATAAATAAATGCAAATAATAAATAAATAAATAATAAATGAACTGCCCAGAGAGCTTCAGCTATTGGACAGTATAGACATGTAATAAATGAAAAATGAAATGAACAAATTGGTGATGGCTGTGACTGGTAGTGAGTTTTAATCAACTATTTACAGCTATCACAGGTCCTTCTTTCAAGGCTGGCACCACCAGAGAGGTGCATTTGGTGGCAATGCGAGATGGCCTTTTTGGTGGCTGCTCCCAGGCTGTGAAACTCCCTCCCAGGGGATGCTAGGTTCACTCCCTCTCTGCTATTTTTCCAACGGCAGGCAAAAACTGCTTTATTCAAGAAGGTATTTGGCCTGCAAGTGGGTCTGTGGGTTGGGTGCTATTTTTATTCTGTAAGTGTTATGTTTTTATTGTGTTTTAAAGTGTTTTTTTGTTTTAATCTATTTTAAATTGTTTTTGTAATCTGCCTTGAGTGTCACATTTTGGCAGAAAGGTGGGGTATAGATTAATAAACAGATGTCTCTACCAAAAGAACAAGTATCTTGTTATAAACATCCATGCCTTTATAGCTGAGGGTCAGCTCTATTTGGGATGGTCCTTGAAAAATTTCAGAGCCTTCAACTGATATAAAACACTGCCCACTTCCTGGCAGATGGAGGAAGGCAGAATCACTGTGGCAGCAACTATATTAGCCATCAGTTACCTTCCAGGACTGCATTAAGACCCTGATTTTGACCTATGGAGGGCTTTACAGCCTTAGCCCTACATTACTAAATAACATCTTGTCCCTTTGTGAATTCTCCACACATCCCCATGTTAAGATGAGTCAGGAAAGTTATGGTCAATGTCCCTACTGTGAAGGAGATTAAAACAGTTGCTAGACAGAGAAGACAACTCATTTAAGTGATGGCCTCAAGTTTGCAGAAAATGTTCCAAAGTGAAATCTGCCAACACTACACCCCGTGAAGCTGAAGAAGAAATGTGAGATGTCATTTTCAACACTTTGGGGTTATTTTAAGACTGATTTATCAATGCTTATGATTAACTTTGCTAACACTTTATTACAGTCATGCCTTGGATTGAGAGCATAATTCGTTCCGGAAACGTGCTTGTAATCCAAAACACTCTTATATCAAAACGAAATCCCCCCAAAAAAATTTGTACAGAGATTTTTAATTTAAGCCGTACTACAGTACTTGTATTGCAAGACGTCGCTTGTATATCAAGTAAAAAAAAATAATTAAATAAATATTTAAAAATTTGCTTGTCTTGCAAAACGCTCTCAAACCAAGTTACTTGCAATCCAAGGTATTACTGTGTTTAGTTTAATTTTATTGTATTGTTATGTTAAAACTTGAGGGTAGAGGTAAGTAGTAACCAAATCTTTTTTTAAAAAACAAACCTTAAAGTTTTAACAGCAAGAAATCCTTGGCTCCAAAGGGTGAAATTCAATTTTATCTATTCTGTGCTGAAAGAACATGTAACCTGTGTGTCTGAATTAAGTAAGTCAACAAATGAAAACCATTACGTATATTCGAATGTGTGTCAAAACAAAGCAGATCTGTATAGCAGCAATTAGAACTCTATTTATTCACCATTAAAGATCATCTCATCAAAATATACGGCTCAAGCAATCCCCTTTTACTATAGGCACATGTTAACCTCATGCCATTTTTGATTCCTATTCATATGGAACTGGTTTTCAAGACAGGCTTCAGAAGTTTTGTAGCTTTCAGCACACTAGTTTCCTTGTCCAATGTAAGGAATACCTGTGGATCAAATGGGAAAGGTTCTGTTTTTACAACCTTTCCCCCAAGCTCTTGTTTGAAGGGCTGGAGGAAAGAGTCTAAGATGAAGTGTTTCCTACATTTCTCCAAGTTAAATGCTTAAGATTGCAAATCATGCAGGAAAGAAAAGCCACAAGCATCCATTAACACACACACACACATACACACACACACCAGTTCAGTTAGTGGCAATTAAACATTCAGGAGTAAAGCTAAAGGAAGAGATTGGGGAAAGTTAGAAAACAACACACAGCCCTAAACTACAAGTTATAAACAGCACTAAGTGGAGCAACACACTCAATTTTTGAATCTATCCTCCTATAAAAATATTGTCCTCAGCAAACAAGAGAAAGTACTCATAAATCCAAAGAAGAGATCTAACATTCCAGAACAAAAATCTTTCAGCCACATTTCATTCAGCAACAAATGTGTGTGTGTGTGGGGGGGGAGAAAGAGTTGTGTAGTTTGGCTACGTTCCAGGCCATTTAAAAATAACTATTTCTAAAAAGGTGGAAATCTAGTTTTATTCTTCCTTTCCCATGTTTTCTATGGCCCTCAATCCATGCCCTACCCATGATGCCTGTGACCTTTAAAGCAGATTTTTTATTTATTTTTTACTTCCAGATGTGAGGGGGGGGGGGGAAATGACTGGTTTGATTGCCAAGACTTCCTGTGATTGATATAAATTTGATATCTGAGGACACTTTCAGACACCAGGGGGGGCTCTCTGGTTAGTTTATCCTGGGCCTCTTCCAAGGAATCCTGTTTAACAAAATTCTTTGCAAACAAAAATGGGCTACACAATTGCTGGAATGAAAAATGCACTCTGAACGCTTTATGCTTAAAGCCTGTTATAATCCCAAACCTGTTATAATCCAAGACAATGTCTGGCAGGGACTAGCCTGTTATTTTAAAACCTAAGCCATTAGAATCTTTCTCATGAACTATTAAAAAAAATGTCTATATGAATAAAACTAGACAAAACTCACTTCAAACCACATTACTGTTTTAACAAAAAGTGATGCTAAACAAGTAAGCTCACTGTTGTTAACAGCTATAAAAGGAAGTAGACATTTAAGCTTGGTGGAGTTTTAATATTTATTTTTAGTGACGTCTTTTGTGAGGACCAACGTGAAACAGGTACCCTAAAACCCAGAACAGCTAGTGATTTAAGTTCCCCAGAATTCTCATGTGACTCTCACATATTCTTTGCCTGCTTTCTAGGTAATACATGAACTAGCTGACAAAACCACCAAGAAAATTTGTGCAAAGTGCACAGACAGACCTCTTTGTAAACAAAGAGAGTGAACTATTACTTACTCTATCAGAATCTGTCTTGCTGTTTGGGTGAATACTTGCGGAGTAGCTACTTTTGAGTAACCAGCTTAATTCAAACGGCAGTATTTAATTTTCTATTAATGGCCCTTTATACCTGTATGCACTATTACCTGAATGTCTAGTTCTTGCCAACTTAAGACAAGTATGCAACATTCAAAAGATTCCTCTTTTTGGGAATGTTTTGCTACCTCTACCTTTTCCATATAATTCTATGCCTGACTATTTAAGAGTGGGAACACATTGGAAATATTTTAAATTGTGTAAATGTCTTCCTATCAAAACATATTTCCAGAAAAAGAGTTTCAAAAGTGAACATACAGTGACCCCACAAAAATAGTTATACAATGACTACAGATTCCCAGTGATATTTCCAGAAGTTAGGAGAACTTCAGGATAATCTCCAGTATGGAAAAGTTCACACACACACACACACACACACCTCTTGCCCACTGGTTCTCACCCCAAAGGGAAGGACAGGCTTGGAAAAACATTTCCCTCATATCTAGTTCTGCTTCTAATCTCCCAGAGTTGGCCTTTTCTAGTGTTCACATAAAATATGCAACCTGTACAGAACTGGCAACTTTCCCTTCAAGTGGCATATGCCACTGACAAAAAAGTGGCCCAGGAAAAACCATGAGTCATCCTCATCCACGTGCACTGGGACATCGTTTTCAACCAGTGAACAATGGGGTGGAACCAGAGTATCCTTTCTGATTGCAGAAAGGCTCCTTTTGGTTGCAGAAGGAACCTAGATCCAGTGGAGACTTCCACTGGAGGAAAAGGGGTGGGAGGCAATATTAGCAGAGTCCCCCTTCAGACACCCCCCACCTCCCACACTGTTCTGGAGGGTCAGCCAACCCTCTGAAGCAGCTTTTCAGGGGACAAGGGGCTGCAGGTGGAGAAGGAAGAATTGGCAAATATCGCCTCTCTCCCTTTGCTCCAGCAGGAGCATCCCATGAGCGAAATGCCATTCACAGTAACTCTAGCTACAAGCCGATAAGTATAATCTAGGGAGAGAAAATACAGTCATGCCTTGGATTGAGAGCACAATTCGTTCCGGAAACGTGCTCGTAATCCAAAACACTCTTACCGGTATATCAAAAAGAATCCCCCCAAAAAAATTTGTACAGAGATTTTTAACTTAAGCCGTACTACAGTACCTGTATTGCAAGACGTCGCTTGTATATCAAGAATATATATATATATATATATATATATTTAAAAATTTGCTTGTCTTGCAAAACGCTCTTAAACCAAGTTACTTGCAATCCAAGGTATTACTGTAAACAGAAAAATCAGTATCACAGAGGTGACAGACATACGTATATTCTAATGGAAATTGAAATATATTCAATTCAGACTTTAAGAACATTTAGTATTGGGATGACCTACAGTGCTGAGAATTCTTGAAATTATTTTTAACAATGGTAAACAGAAGTGCCCAGGGTACCCAGGTCCCAATTCAGGGGGTGTCTGCGATTAGGGGCTCTTGGACAATGCATACATTACATACACTTTCTACACATATGTCAGGATTTCCTAGCCTATGTGCAGCACATAGTAGCCCCAATCTTCAAGAATTCTGATGAGATCATAGCAGCCTTATGACTTTTGAGGGGCAGCTATTATTGTCATCACAAGACAGGTTCTCAAAGCCCTCAGAGTGGGTCAATGTTGAGGCATGTTAGAAGTACCTCTAGGCTTCTCTGAAGCAGCTTTGCCTTCAAATAGTTTTATCATAAAAAAAACTCTTAAAACAAACATTGAAGTGGAATGTATCCTACGGCTGAAAACAATCACATTAGTGCCAGGAAGAAAAATAGTTTCCAGAAAAAAACTGTGGGGTTGGGAGAAATAACAGCTTTAAATATTGTGAGATGCAAGCTTGATAATGAATTGTGTGGTTCAACATTGTTCTGAGTAACAGGGCTTCCTCTGATGATTTGTGTAGGAGGTTTGTCTTCAAATGTGTGTGTACACTGCAACTCTTCTAAAGAAACTTGCTACACACAGGATTTTGCAAAGGAATACTGTTTTGAAAAGCCTGAGTCCACTGGACAGGCCTCCAAAAATGCCCATGTGAGTACAAATAAAGAGCCCACCTGCATGCCAGACACTACCTTTGGCACAATCTCCACTCACTTCAACAGGGCTCCTCAAGGTAGACAAAAATCATTGTGCGCTGTTTTAAATGTCATGAAGTATATTATTGTGGACACTCTTCTCGACCTAGAAACTACTAACAAACCATCAGAGGTGCTAGGATCCAGGAGGTATCATCCCTGTACTCAGCTGTGTTCAGACTTGCAGGATCTATATATTTTTTTTACTACCGTATTTGTTTGTTGTTGTTTTTTTTTACTAGAACAACAAGTGGCGGCTCAGGGGTGGAAACAACCTACTGCACCTCATGAGTCCCACACTGGGATGGCCTGCATATGCAAATCTACATCTCACTTACTGCAGATCAGGGTTTATAATAGCCCAATTTAGAAAATGATAGAATAGAAAATAAAAGCCTTTTGGTTGTTGCTATTGTTGTTAAACCGTTGGAAGATGGAAAACCTTGCTGCAAATCATCCAGCAATCTATCAAAAGACCCTGATCTACCTTCTGCTCACCCTATATTTACCAGAATTATCCATCAAACTCATGTTGAGGGAATAGGTGACATGGTGCCTGTAGCCACCTTCCGTGGCACCTGGAAAGTGCACTGTTGATACCTGTGATTTTTTAAAAAAATTAATTTAAAAAATTGGGGGGCTGGGAAACACGTCTAAATACAATGTTGGTTTTGCTTTAAAGTGCTTCTGGCAACCCCACCCCCCAAGGGAAGGAAGGGAAGGACCCCACTGCCATTGCCTAGTACATGGGGGAGGGTTGGGGGTGATGTGATTGAGTCGGAGAAAGTATCAGGGAGACTGGGACTGGGGGCAACCCAACAGGTGGAGAAAGTGGGGAGACCCAATGCGTTGGGTCTCTAAATTTACTTGAGCCAGAGTAAATAGCTGGGAGGGCTGCAGAGAACAGGAGAGGTTAGGGAGGCTTGTGAGGAAACTCAATTGGGGGTGAGACAGCAGAGTGTGTGTGTGGAGGGGGATCCTGAAAGAGAGAAAAATGAGTGACTGGGATGAGGGGACCTTGTGTGCTGTGGTTGTAAGGCATGGGGAGGGGGAGTTTGGGGGCTGATCCCAAATGAGAGAGAACAAACTGTGGGTCCAAAGGAGTGGGTTTGTGTCTGGGGGCTCAGACCCCACCTGTCTTGTATTCAGGTTGTTGGGCAAGTTACCTGTCTTTAGCCTCACTGGTTTGCTTTTCCGTGAAATTGGTGTTTTGTGACTCTCTGCGCCCACCACAGCAGCCATCTGTGAACTGGTAACCTCCATGGCTGCCATGATGCTCTCAAAATTCTAAATGTGCCCACCAGCCCAAAAAGGTTGGAGTCCTCTGCTAAATTGCTTCTCTTGTACTATTTTATGCACTCCAACTAACTGAGTTCTGCAGTTTATTCAAGTCTCACATTTATGGCTTATTTACCTCCAACTCATGGAGAAACATTTTTGGGCATTATCTACCAACCCTTTCTTCTAGAAAGTTCTGGGCACTTACATGCAAACAAGCATGCATAAAATCTGGTTTTAAGTCCCACTTTGTTCAAAGGGACTTACTTCTAAATAAGTCTACAGCCTTAGCCTTCAAGGAAAAACAGAGAACAGCAAAAAGAGTTCTCTCTTACCTCTGAGCAGGTTTAATTCTGCAGTGCATATGGGCTGCATGGCCTGTAGTTTTGGATTTATGCTTCTGGGTTGTGTAAAGGCTCACCTTTGTTGCAAACCTATACATTTTATTTGTTATAGCACCCAGCAAGTATACATACTTTTTCAGGAAATACATCAATTTCAAAATAGGAAACACAATTTATATCATTGGCATAAATCTTGTGTCTCCTTGGTGACTTAATTCAATCTACCCTGGGGCCACTACATAAATAGCGTTCTGTACTGCATAAGAGCCTTGTTCAGGCAAGAGGGATGAGGCAGCACATGCCAACCCCACCCCCAATGTCATTGTCCTCCCCACGATGAGTGGAGAGACTTGCAGGGGACTTCCACTCACATTCACCTGAACACAAGTATGATCTTTTGCATGATCAGTAACCTGATAAAGCAGGGCTCCCAGTCATGTGGAGACTTCTACTCACATTCAAGTGAATGCGAGAAGCCCTCTGCAGACTTCCCCGCTCAACACAGGGCGGTGTTGACATTGGGGGCGGAGTGGGTATGTGTGGCCCTGGTCCTCTTACACATGTTCATGTATCCTATTCAGGCTTAACACAACAGAGCTAGATTTCATACATTTCATAGACCATAGAGTTGGAAGGAGCCTACAAGGCTATCGAGTCCAACCCCCTGCTCAACGCAGGAAACTAGAGGAGGGGTCTCCCATCCAAGTAATAAACAGGCCTGACCCTGCTTAGCTTTCCACGCTCAGACAAGCTGAGCCAGCGTGAGCCACAGGCTAATTATAGGGTTGTTTCCAGAATGAGGCCCTACTTCTAATATCCCAAAACAGCCCTGAACAGAAAATATGCATATTCTTATATAAGTAACAAAGCATATTGATCTGGAATTGGAAACTGGCAGAGGTTGGTATTAACTGTGCAATTTTTAATAGTGGATTACTAGCCAGACTCTATTTGTCTTTATTCCTCCCCACCAATCTTCAAAAAGAGTCAGATATTTCTCTCATTTATACTGCAGTATGGAGAAGGTAAGAAAAAGTAGGGTGCTTTTTCTGCTGTTCCTTACCTTTTCCAAACCTCTATGCAACTGAGAGAGAGTCCTTCCCAGTCCTGGCTAAAAGAAGTGTGGATGCCACAGTAGAACTATTTACTCGGGCTCAAGTAAATTTAGAGTTCACTATGCGTTGACACGAATTTTACTTCTCAAGTAACAATGTCCATTAACAAACCAGTGGGTCTATAGCACCTTGTGTAATGCAAGAGAACGGGGACAGAAGACAAAATACGTACACAGTGAACACTAATAGCTACAGCATATATTTTTTTCTGAGAGGAAAACTCTTACATCTGTTTAATTTTTGGAGTATGAAATAGGGATGAGGCAGAAATTTGTTTAGTTTGCAAATTTACCTAATTTCACTTTTTCACACCAACACATGAACACAAATTCAATTATCCTTCTCCAAATTTTGAGTGGAGGTCTCCAATCAAAAAAAAGAGTACAAACATGTGTATATTAGGAGGAAATATGCACAACAATTAGTATAGTAGTGAAAATAATGCTAAGATGCACATTAGGAACATTGCTTGCAAAAATGGGTATATTAGGCAAAATTGCATACAAAAATGCAAATGCACATAAAATGCATATAAATTTTCATATGAACTTTTTTAAAAATTTCAAAGTTTGGGACAAACCTAAATTAAGATTGGAAAAATAAGAAACTGAAATTGTTTTGTCAATTGCTAGTATGAAACTAAGAAACCCCACACAAGTGTTTCTGCTCCAAGCATGCCTCCTGCCTCAAAGCAGGCAAGCCCAGGGCAGTTACTTCCGCAGATACGCAACAGATAGCCTTCACAAAAGGACAAGCTATTTTGTTGCATCTCTATAGCACACTGTGGTCGATTTAGTAAGGACATTGAGTCCAATCCCCTGCTCAATGCAGGAACCCAAGTCAAAGCATCCCTGACAGAAGGCTGTCGAGCTGCATCTTGAATGCCTCCAGTGTGGGAGAGCCCATGACTTCCCTAGATAGTTAGTTCCACTGTCATATTGCTCTAACAGTCAGGAAGTTTTTCCTGATGTCCAGGCGGAATCTGGCTTCCTCTAACTTGAGCCCATTTGTCCTGCACTCTGGGATGGTCGAGAAAAGATCCTGGCCCTCCTCTGCGTGACAACCTTTCAAGCACTTGAAGAGCGCTATCATATCTCCCCTCAGTCTCCTCTTCTGAAGGCTAAACATGCCCAGTTCCTTCATTCTCTCCTCATAGAGCTTTGTTTCCAGTCCCCTGATCATCTTTGTTGCCTTCCTCTGAACCCTTTCCAGTTTGTCTGCATCCTTCTTAAACTTTAGGCTAGTGCTTTAGGTGTGCAAAAATGACAATGTTTGAGAGATTAAACATTAAGAATGATAAGGCCTCAGTGCCAGTGCAGGCAGAACACCTTTGATGACTGTGATATATGCACTGTCTAATTGTATAAGAACTAAAGATATAGCTGGAACACAAAAGGTAATATTTGTAAAAGCTTATTTTAAAATGTTTGAAAATTATAGTATAGAACAAAGCTAATCAGAAACATTCTCATGCCTCTGAAACAGCTGAGGGAACAAGCAGTGGAAATAGGAAGCATGGTTATGCAGCTAAACTTTATATTGTCCAATGTATATAATACAGCAATTATGATATCACGCATAAAATGAACTTTTAAGAAACAGGTATATTAACTTTGCAATGAAATATGGTTTCTAAAAAGTATCTCAGATAAAACAAATCTATGTGCAGGATATATAAAAATGCAACCTTCAATTCAGCCAACCTTGACTTTCATTTCATTTCATTCATTACATTTCTATAATGCCCAATAGCGGTAGCTCTCTGGGTGGTTTACAAAGATTTAAACCTTTTTAAAATACTATATAAAAACCATATACATACAACACATAAACATACAACACATAGACACACACACACATATCTAAAAACAATTTTGAACAAACAAGAAAAAAAATTCAAGACCTGATTAAGACCTCATCATATGGTGCTAAATGCCTAAGAGAAGAAGTAAGTCTTAACCTGGAGCAGAAAAGACAACAATGTTGGTGCCAGGCTGGCCTTGTGGGGGAGATCATTCCATAATTGGGGGGCAACCACCAAGAAGGCCCACCAGCAAGCCCTCTCCCATGTTGCCACTTTCCGAGGGCAACCTAGAGAAGGGCCTTAGATGATGACTGTAGTGTATGGGTAGGTTCATGCCGGGAGAGGCGCTCCATCAGGTGCTGCGGTGCCAAGCCATGAAAGGCTTTATAGGTCAAAACCAGGACCCTGAATCGGGCTCAGAAACAGACAGGCAGCCAGTGTAAGCGGGCCAGAATTGATGTTATATGTTCAGACCCTCTGGCCCCTGTTATCAATCTGGCCGCCATGTTTTGCACAAGCTGCAGCTTCTGAACCATTTTCAAAGGCAGCCCCACATAGAGTGCATTGCACCTCTAGCTTGGAGGTGACTCAACGTTCCTCTAAAGTGGTCAGCTTAGGAAGACTGTCATAAATCAAGACAACATCAAGTGCAAAACTTCACACTGAGCCTGCCATCCTAAGCACACGTATCTGTCCCACTGAACTCCATAGGACTTTGTTCCAAGTGCACATGCATAGGCTTGCACGGCAAGTCATCTTTCATTAGCCCTTCATTATTTATATAGAAGAAAGTTGTATTCCTGTTTGTTGATAGAAACATTACATGCAATATTTATTTAAGAATTTAACAGAGCTTCTGTTATATATTTTGCAAGCCTTTTGCCACCTAGGAATGTAGACAGCATATACAGCTGAAGTGTGCACTATATGTGTTTTTATATATTTCAGTGTTTCAGATGTTTATTGTTTTGCAAATACTGAACAGTACAAAGACAAAAAGAAGACTGTAGCATATTACAAGGTCATAGGAACACAGAAATAGGTCTTCCAACAAGTCAAACCATCAGTCTGTCTAGCTCGGTACTGTCTACAGTACACTGAGTGGCAGAAGCTCTACAGAATTTCAGACTGGAGTCTTTCGCAGCCCTACCTGAACCTGAGACATTTTGCATGCAAAGCATGTGCTCTGCCTATGTAGTTATACACAGTGATGCATATCATGAAAAATATATTCAAACACATCACCCACTACCACAAAGGCAATCTTTGTAGCAATGTAATTTTAAAAATTCTGCTATATCTGTCTATGTCAGGGGTCAGCAATGCAGTGACCTCCAGATGTTTTGGACCACAACTCGCATAAGCCCCAGCCAGCCAATGGTCAGGGGTTATGGGAGTCATAGTCCAAAACATCTGGAAGGCACCAGCTTGCCTACCCCTGGTCTATATTTACTTTTTGCAGCATAACATACCTGTGTGCTTTCTGTAGAGAAAGTCTATCCTTATAGTCCCTTTTAATGGGTTAAAGTTTTTTCTTCCTATAGGGCTAAGAAACCAGCCCCAATTTTAATGGCCTAACCTAGTGTTCAACTCACTTACATGCAAGTTACATCGAGCTGCCATCCTCCCACCCAACTACATCTGTCAATAAAAGTCTATTATAAGGAGTTTTCCAGAAATATGTTTCATTTGCTATAAAAATAACTTATGTAATGCTTCTCCAGCTGAGCCTGAAATGTCTTCAACAGAGCATGTTAATCAGTAACACGAGAAACTTGGGCTCAAGAACTCCAGCATTGTTCATGAGCCACTAGAGGCCAGCAAACCATGTGAGAAACATTAACATCGACAAAGAAGGAAAGTTCTATCCTTCAGCTGTAGAATTTCTATCTACAGTAACTGATTGTCATGGTATCACTTGTTCCAGAATGACCAGTCATTCAAAATTTAAGGCATTTACGGTACATCCCCCTTTCCCAGGATAGGAAAGCAGTTAACATTCTAAAGAATGCATGAGCAAGACCAATACATTGAAAAGCAACAGTTTTTAGGAAAAATCCTAAAAACCAGTGGTAAGAACCGGTCCCAACAATCACAGTCATGTAATGGCAGAGCCACTCTACCCTACCAAGCTGATACTGGGCAGAATACCTAGCTGGAACTAAGGCTCCTTTTCTATCTGGTGACCAATACCCACAAAGTTGGCCATTAGGAATGGTCATAGATGGATTGCATTTGACATGAATCCTGCATCAGCGGTAGTGAAAGGTCAGTGGTACCAATAGTCTTGGAATCCCAAGACAGGAAGAATGCAGTACAGGCATCACTTGGTTCTTCACCTCCCACACCATACATCATCCGGGCAGTACAAAATCAGCTGGCTTGCCCAATCTGTTCATGTGCTTGCTTCTTCTCACAAGTTCCCCATTTGTCCTCTTAGGAACAGGTATTCTTATAAAGCCAACAGGTTCATGGAGATCATAAGAAGTTAGAGGGAAAATTCTAAACCCAACAGGTGGTAACCAAAATAGGTGGTACCCCACATGCATATTGCAGCTTTTCATGGCTGCACCCCACACACCTCTTGTCACTATACAGCTGAATCTGACATAGCACAAAGAGATGGAGCTAGAAGGGAAAAAACAAGCACAGGCATACGCAAGTGACAACATCCTCCAAAGCAGTATATCCCAAGAAGTATCCCCTCTTATGGGGAGGCAAGCTTAAAGCTAAATTTAGCCCTCTGTCAATCTACACCCTGCCCACAATTTAAAATAATTCTGGCAATTAGCATAATTGCAAATAATGCTATGATAGTGTGTTGAGTTTAGTCCAACAGTGCCAAAATATTTGATGAGAGGGAGGCAGTTATTTTCTGGCTGTTAGGACAATTTTTTGTGGAAAGGATTGCATATAGGAAGTCTGACATGAACCAAGTTCACAGAAACACTATCTCCATGCTCTGCCCAATTCACACTTCTTGTGACACCTGTACATTGGGGTAGGCTACCTGGTGCCTTCCAGATGTTTTGAACTACAATTCCCATAATCTCTGACCACTGGTCATGCTGGCTGGGCTTATGGGAGGTGTCTTCCATAACATCTGGAGGACACCAGTTGCCTACCCCTGCACATAGAAGATTTAATAACAATGGATGCATATGTGTAAACTGGCCTTTCAGCAACATTTGTGAAGTCTGCAGTTATTAAAATCTCATTTTTAACTATGAAAAAATACCCCTTAGTGACTGTGCTGCGAGGTATCTCTCAGTATGGTTGCCACCAAACAAAAAAACACTAGATTCTACAGTAACAAAGTACCACAAATCTATCTTTTTTTTCTTTTTCTTTTCAGAATCTGATTTTCATTTCCATCTTTGGAAGTTAACAGTTTAAAAACGTATGTGGCAGATGTGCAAGACAAACTGAAGAGAAAGAGATATGCCAAGAAAAACATCCTGGTGTCTACAGTTGAGTTATGACTTGGGGGAGGAAGGAACTATAAAAGCTATTTCCTGCTCCTCACAACTTTTGTGGTTAAAAAAGCACCAAGAAAACAAGATAGCCCATTACGCAGAACCCCTTTTTCTAAGCCTTCACAACAGCTGAAGACTGAGAACATAGGTTTCATTCTGGTCTCAGGCACAGTGCTGGAAGCTCTCTGTTGTTAATGAAGAGCTTCCCTTTTAAGCTGAATTTTCAGGTTATGAAATCAATCTTTTAGAGCTTCCACATTTGCCAGAATGGTTTAGAGAAGTTTGAAAGATTAAGTATGAAGGTGAGGTCTTTTAGATAGCCCTTTAAATAAAGTTTCTTCTTTTTTTGCTAGAGATATTTAAAGGCCACAAAGGGCTAGCTTCCTGTATTGTAAGGGAGGAAGTTGCCTCCTGCTGGTGAGGTTTTAAAAGTTATTTGGTGGAGGGGAAAAATCCCATCAGATTGATCTTTCCTGTCCATTGTAACTCATTTTCACCAATGAATAGAGAATGAACACAGATCAAGAAAGTGAACTTTGTCCTTTCAGCACTTTAGCTCTTTTAATTCTTTTCCTTTCAAGTCTACATCTTCTCATTTACTGTTTTTGTCACTTTAACCTTAGTACAGCATGAATGATATTTCAAGGCACATTCTTGTGGAGCATTCTGTATCAGGTGAACAACTAACAAACTTTTTAAAGGCAAGATATGCTGTGGCACCTCAGAGACTAACCGGTTCATTGCAGCAGAAGCTTTTCATAGGCAAGGGCTATGACACTGAGTCTGTACTAACTTACAAGAAAATGGGGCACAGTATTTTAAAGCAGAGTGCACACTCCATGTTATTGGTATAGTGAAGGGGTCATGATTAGGTAGGCTGTACTCTGGCTATTTGTACTCTGCAATCAAAAAATGGGCACCAAAGTAACCCAATCTATGCACCATGGAAAGCTGAAATCTGCAATTAGAGAAACCTAGCCAATTTGCATCAGTTTGCATAATTTTTGAATAATTTATTCTGCAATTTTTATTTTTGTGTAATGTCTTTTCATGCTAGTCATAGCAGTGTCAAGAAGCTATGAAGAACACTAATGTTCTACCCTGGACCACTGGGAATCTTACTTAGGCACCTCTCTGGCTTTTTCGATTTCAGCAAGCACTGCACAATTTTTTAAAAATATATCTTCATTAACTGCAATGGGTAGAAACGTGTTGTTGTTGTTTTCAAATTAAAACTGTGATTTTCAGGAAGCTGAATTCTGCACCCTAATGCCACATTCTGTAATTCTTTTGTGCTTGCACAGTTGTAGCATACATTGCACCTCATTTATTTAAATATTTATATTATGCCTTTGGCTTCACAAGAGAGCCTCCAAGCCAGTCAAAAGCTAAGACATACTTTGTTTTGATTATGACCAGATCATGATGCAGATTCTAACAAAAGCAGCATTTTGATAGTCTTCAGTGTTAACCCAAGTACAACAAAGCAGTAACTTTAGATATTCCAGGTAACTAAAAAATAAGGATGATGTTATGAGTACTGGAAATATTTTCCAGACACAGGGTAACACCATCTTACCCTAGCTTCTATTGACCCTGCAGCAGGCATGCTTCCAAAAATAATTGTCAACTTTGCTAATAGAGCCATGGCATTTTTCTTTCTTTCAAGGATTTGGTAAGGCCCACCAGGTGTGGGAAATAAAGGCCAGTATCCTATTCAGCACTAGTGCTAACGTAAATTACATTACTCTAACACAATGCCAATAGTGTCTGTTGGTGCAATCTGTTTGCCAGGGAAACCAATAGCACCAGCAAATGCTATAGGTGCCGTGCTTGAGAAAGCTTATGCGAACACAATGTAATTTATGTTAGTGCTACTGCTGAACAGGATACTGCCCAATATGCGCCTTCTATAGTTCATAGCCAGCCAGTGTTATTACACTTTATCACAGCAACAACTGTTTTTTATTGTACATCTAGCAATGCAACAGCAATGCAAATCTCGAAAGCTTGCTTCTAACAACTGAAAACATGAGGTAGTCCAAATAAAGGCAGTGGCCCAGTTCAGACATAGTGGGAAACCCAAGGGTTCCCGCTACAAAAACAAGGCTACCCAAACCTCAGGCACAGGTGTTCCCCTTCCCCTCAGTTCCTCTTTCACACTCCAGGAGAAGACTGCAAGCATCTGCTTTCAATTTTAAACCAACCACATTTCGTCATGATATCCAAATTCTGGGAATTATAGTTTGGTTAAACTATGGTTAGTGCAAATCAAATCATAGTTTGTTCTGGCTCAAACATGTGTACCCCTGAACATGTGCACTCCTGTTATGGAGGTAAGGATACACTGCAACAGCGGATCCCACTTGTAGAGCCAGTGTGGTGTAGTGGTTAGAGTGTTGGACTGGGACTCAGGAGATCCGAGTTCTAGTCCTCGCTCGGCCATGAAACTCACTGGGTGACTTTGGGCCAGTCACTGACTCTCAGCCTAACCTACCTCACAGGGTTGTTGTGAGGATAAAACGGAGAGGAAGAGGGGGATTATGTAAGCCACCTTGGGTTTCTTGCAGGAAAAAAGGTGGGGTATAAATATAATAAAAAAATAAAAAAATAAAATAGTAACTATAACAAAGCTGCATAACTATAACAAAGCTGTAAAACTGTATAAGCTATTAGTCTGGATCTTCAAACTCCTAACCACTATATTTCTGGGAAGGTAAGAGATACAGACACATATAACCTAGGAGTGCTTTACAAATAACTATCCAGCATGAATCTGCAAAATTTGCCAATAAAAAAAAAAGAGTACAAATATAAAGTATGTTGATTTTGTGTTCCAAATACTTGACCCTCATACAGAACTAAGCAGTTCAATGGGCATTCCTAATGATGAGTATATTGGCCTCTTGATGGCTGTTAATGGGCTCTCTTGGTATGGTTCCATTAGAGATTACACCAAGCTTCCTTAAGTAGATCAAGAGCATGTGATTATATTATACTGCCAGTTTACCAGCCCCAGAGCTTGACAAAGAAAGTTCTTGAAAACACAAGTTTGGGGGTGCAGGTGGGGATGTGTGAGAAGCATAAGCTGAAGAAGAATACAGGCGACATCACTTCACAACACTAGCAATTCCAATTACTATAGGGAGGGGGTGAGTGCATTCAAGAAAGAAAAGAATATACTGGTACTAAAACAATTTTTAAAAAGTTGAACATCATAGGGGCTTAACTCCAGTCTCTTTATTCCTTGAGTTAGTGCATGGAGGATTTGGGGCTGTTTAAAGCTCAACATTTTAAAGCTCACTTCCAATGCCAATATTTCAATGTTTATGAATTCAACCATACTCTACAGTAATCCTTCTTACCTAAAGCACCTCTACAGCTCTTCAGAAATATGTGGCATGTAAATCCCAAACAGATTAAGTTATTCTAGCAAGGTATTAGCACAGCTATGATTATCAATGAATGGCTACCTCAAGTACCATCATATCTCCCATTTCTGAACAGAACTGGAATATTGAAAAGATACCCGAAAGTCCTTATTCATGAATGATACCACCTTCAGGTAGTGTTTTATGTATATATATTTATATTTAGGAAATTTTATACCAACATTCAACATCAATTTCCAAGGCAGCTCTCCCAGCTTCCTTGAATTTCTTCACTCCTCATATATTTCTGCCCTACTTATTCCTTCATAATGACCTGGGTTAGACATTTTATTTCATTTCCAGTATACATGCACAAGCTTCATGCACCCCCACACAGGCCCTTTCCTATTTTATTCCTTCCTTTGCATGAGCAATGAAACAACCCAGGATGCCATGCCTTCCTGTTACCTCGAAACTGAAGCTATGGCAAACTGCAGCTTCCTGATTTGTTTTGCCTCTCCCATGAAAAGCGGAATGAAGTGGCAGCAAAGTACAGGTGCATGAAGCTTGTACATACCCTTGATTATTAAGCCAGGCTTTTGACGATGATGATGATGATGATGATGAAGTCAAGCCAGCGATGAACTTCTCTCAAGTACCATTATAGTCTCAAGTCCTGTCGGTTCTGTGTCCTGTTTCTGCTCTAGACATTCTCCAACATCCATCCCACCATGTGAATTTCTATTCTTCTCTTCCCTCAACTAGTGGATAGTCACTATTCTTTCTTCTGTATTATTGTTTCTCTAGCCTATACCATAAAGGCAGGTGCTATATGTCAACTGCTTGCTCATATCTTGTTATAATGCATCAACAATATTTTCTTCACAATCAACGTTAACATTTGGTCAAAAAGAGCTTTCAGGTTTTTCTGGCACTGGCCACTACAGGAATGGGTATGCAAGGAAATAAACTGGCCTCTGAAATCCAATACCAAAGCTGCAGATCTAGAGACAAGTTTGAACCTACTTCTGAACACAAGTCTTTGCTCCTAAGAAAAAAAAGAACTATTAAATTTTTAGAAAGACTTCATTCTATGCTGCTAATATATGTGAGCTAGAAAAGACTTGTAGAACTTATCACAAGATGTTGAAGAAACTCTGATTCAGATGGTTGAACTAATCCTCTATAGAGTTATTTCCTAACAACTACATTTATAATGGTTAAGAATTAAAATGTACTCATATACACCTATCAGGTAATCAGTGCTGTTCATACGTGTGTGTGTGTGTGTGTGTGTGTGTGTGTGTGTCTGCCCCAGGCCTCACACGGGCAGGGGGCTACATCAACATTGATAATCAACTTTGCTAGATAGGCACTACTGCATTGTTGCCAACTTTTATTTTTCAAGAATCCTAGTAAATTGAGCTCCATAAAGTTAGTGGGAAAAATCACAAAACAAACTCTACTATGGGATGGTAATGTCCTTTTGCCATGAATAAACTAAATTAAACACACCTTAGAAACACAAATTGTAGTTAGTGGCTAACACATCACCACTTAGATTTAATGTTGTATAAATCAAACCAACCACTCTCACACCACATCAATAAAAATAGTAATTGTTCCTCTTCCCCCTCCCCACCACTACCCCCGTTTCTGCCTTTTTTGGGAGGATTTACGTGGGCAGGCTAGATGGATTGGCTGAGAGAGATCATTCTAATCAATTTTGGCATCAGTTGTTTCTGACTTTGGTCCTGCTTGGGTTCTTCTTGGCCAACAGCACCTGACTCTTTCTGCCAGTTTAGCTTCAGAGTGGCTGAAGACAAGCAAGTGAGGCCTAGTCATCAGTCTGAATCCAACCTGAATCTGGGACACAGCAGAACAGTAACTGAGGTCGGAGCTGGCTGGGGCTGATTTTCCTGAATAGGCCTGATAGTGTGGCAGTTATTTCTGCATTAATTCTGCCATATTCTGGAGATACTATGTTTTTCGTGCTGTCCCCAGCAGTTAGCATTAGCATAGTGTCTCCATAATATCTTTACAACCCTTTGAAAGTGGAGCTGCTAAAAGAAAGGCAAAGAAATATCAATAAATTACTTTTGATAATCACATATCTGAATTTGTTGCCAACTAGAAAAAAAGATAAGCTAACTTTTACAATAACCTGGATGGCACTTTGTCATGTGTAACCATGTTCTTTAACTTTACTTAATGTTTATATCAGTTGATGAAACTTGAAAAAAGATTCCCATATGCAAAGGACTGGAGGAGTGCCAAACACTGCAAGTGTGTATCCAACATAGTAATTTTCTTTGTGTTTCAGTTTTAGAGACATAACATCTTAACATGTGAAATACAGTTTTTGAAAGGATTATATGCATATTTAGATTTTTTTACCGCTCAGCTGAGGGGCGAAATGACATTGACACAAAGTGGAGTGAGAGGAAGGGGCCTCCAATGACCATTCAGCACCCGGGCTCTCACAAGTCTTAAAAAAGGCCTGGTGCTGCAGTCACCCTTAACTCATCACCTTTTGGATGGTGGACAGGCAGGCTCCATTAGCACAGCAGTGAGTAGAGCATAGCCAGTTTCACCACCAATTTTCTTTTCCTTCGTCACCCTAGCAACGAAGCATCAGTTTACCTTTTCATTTAATTTGCTAGCTTGACTTTTTGGTGCGTGAATCAAGCTTGTTTCAAACTCCTTAAGCACCAGCCAGTTCAAACAAAGATCAACTTACTCGCTGCCCTCTTTCTTGCTCACTGGGAATTACCATAGGAATTGAGACTGCAACATTAAGAACATTTTCTAGGGAGCAAACTTCACTGAACTCAGTGGATACTTTTTTAATCCTGTAGCATTTAGGATTGTGCTATATTCCTGCTTTCCCCCCACCTCCAAACACGATGCATGAAATGAGGAGAAGCAGAGAAAACACAACGAACACGGTGGTGAAGCTAATTTAGGATGGGGTGGAACTTAAGGGAATAAAAAAATGAGAAGATGTCCTCAGATACTATTTGCAAGTGGAGATAATATTACCCAAAATCAAAACTAATTCAAATGTGGCATAACCACAGAAATTCTTGCTAAATGACAAATAACTGGATTTTCTACACTATTACAATGCTCATAAGCTAATGTGGTTTTCCCAGTCTTGAGAAGCAAATTAAAGAACACGAGAAACATAAGAACATAAGAAGAGCCTTGCAGCAATACCAACTATAGAATACTGGCTGTTGAAAATTTTGGACTTAGCAGAGATGGTGAAATTGACTTGTTTAATTAGAAAAAAAAATTATCTTCATTTAAGAAAGACTGGAAACCTCTGGTGGACTTTTTGGGGAGGAGGGAAAGTGACTATGATTCTATTACTTAATAATTTCGGGTTTTGATTTTTGAATATTAGTAAAGGTGATAGAAATTCTTTCTGTGAAAATAGAGAAAACTTAGATTGGATAAGGATTGGTAATGTTTGTCAGACAAAGAGGCGGAAGCCAAATATGATTTGTTTTTGTTTTGGAAAATCCAATAATAATAATAATAATAATAATAATAATAATAATAATAATAATAGAGCCTTGCTGGATCAGACCAACTGTCCATCTAGTCCAGCATTCTACTCACACAGCGGCCAGCCAGCTGCCCGCAGGATCCCACAAGCAAGACATGAGCACAACATCACTTTCCCACCCATGTTCCCCAGCAACTGGAGTACACAGGCATTCTGCCTCTGATACTGGAAGATAAAATGTTATATCATGAAGGGGCAACTAATGTAAGAAAGAAATATGGCCAACTAATTTGAAACACTTATTTAAATATACAAAGCAGAATCATAATTAGATCATCATCTTGACAGGACTGAGGCTAAAATCGAGTTCTTCCAGTTTGTATGAAAGGTAACACATAATTTACATGCCAGAGTAAAAACAGAGTAAACTAGGATCCTAAGTTCCTGTAAGTGGAGCTCTGCTTACAGGATACTCCTGCTACTGGAAGGTGGTGGAGGCCATTGTTGCTGATCCCTTCTCCCCCCTGCAGCCCCTGCCCTCTGAAAATCTACTGTGGACACTTGAGGAACCCTCCAGAACAGTGTGAGAGTGGCTGCAGAGGGAAGGAGGAAATCTGCAAAAACCACCTCAACACTGCCCACCCGCCATTCCTGCAGTGGGAGCCTCCACTGGAGCAGAGTCCTTTGCATAACTCAGGATCCAAGCCATTATATTCCTGCTGCCAACCACCACCACTAACTCAAGGTAGTACTGCACAGCTGAAATCCGGCTTCAGCTGTTATTTTAAATCTGAACCGTCCAGGGTGCTGGTGAATTTTGAATTAGCTCATTTTGGGCAATGATGAACAAATCCACTGTTTCAATTTTGGTGTGCAAGATTAAGCAACGGTAGCCTATACTAGTTAAAGACCTGTTTAACAGGAATGGGAAGGATGGAGAGTTCCAGGCCTTTCCCCAAGCCTGCTCTCTACTGCTCCACCTCACTCCTCACCTTCACATTAATCAAGGACACTGCCTCAGGCAGATTAAAGGGAAAGGGACAGGCCTGCTTTCCAGACCAAATCTTGCCCCCATTCCTTCAAACATGGCCTCCACAAGTCAAGAAATGCTGTTGTGTGATACTGTCCTGGATTCCGTTTTTTGGCCATGTTTGGAAAATTGGAACTGTCTCTTAATTCAGTGAAGAGCCTAGTGGCAACTTGGAAGACTAACAAATGGAGGTCATAAGCTTATGTGGCCTAAAGTCCACTTTTTTGGGAACTATATTTAAGAAAGCCTTTCCTTCCACCAATCTTTTGTTTATTAAACTGTACATTCTTTACTTGAAAGAAACTATGCAGTTTTTCAATATTCTCAGAAGCACACATATTGATATTTGGGTTAAATACAAATGTATTTTACAGGTTATTAATGTGACTTTTAATTTATTAGTCAGTCACAAAAGCCACTGATCAACAAACTTAAAATTACAAAGTGATTAATAAAAAGCAACAGCTCTACATCATTAATGCTAGACAAATTAATTATAAAAAAAGTGATTTTTAGATTGCTATGCCTTTAGACGGGAGGCATGCCCACATTCGTTGCTGCAGCAACTATGCCAGCCATTGTTTTTTTCAGTAAGTCATGAGTTTCATTCCAAATACTTTGATTATTTCAACTAGCTACAAACCCAAATACTGAGCCTGCTGAACAGCTAGTCTCTGTCAAGAGACTTTTAACAGCCATGCTTCTTTACAGGGCTGCTTCCTTCAAGAGGCTACGCCCTGCTTATCTCCAGGACAATGTGAAGTCTCCTCTTCTTTCAGAGGCAGCATTTGTGAAACTGGTTGCACTAGTTGATCAAATTACCACTGAGTCCTAGAAAGATAGTGTTTGATGGTTTCACTTGCAGAAACTCATCACCTTTTTAGCCAACACGTTTAAGAGATTATAATGTTAAGTTAAATGCAAGGCATTTATAACCTCTGCAGATTTAAAAAGTTATCCTGATCTGAAGTCCCGCATGTGTATTGCAGCGTACACAGAACAAACTTCTGTGTTTACAGCCTGCCCCATGCACTTCAATAGGGAAAGAAGCATCATGCCCAGAGAGCTGCATGCTGGGATGTAACCCTTTTCATTGAAATACAAGGAGTAGCACCTGCAGGTGGGAGAACTCAGTTGCAAACAGGGAACATCTGTGAGGTATTAGATAAGTATTACCTAATGAAAACTTCACATTTTCTCAATGTAAACTGATAAATTTTAAGGGAAGAGTCTGAATATCTGTAAGAGTATTTCCAGACCAGAAAACATGCACTGATGCAGCAGCCTCCCATTCACTTAGCCACCCAGAGAGAATTCAGCCTTAACAAGCAGGTAAGGTGCTACACACATCTCTAGGTTTACATAGCAGAGGTTTTTCCAGTGCGGGGGGGGGGGCTCTTACAGAAATATGCAACTGTGCATTCCCTCAATACTAAAAGAACAGAAACACAAATGCATTTTGCAGAGGTGTGTGTATGCATACATTGTAATAACAAAGAAAATTTAAGATGACAAAACATAGAATAATGTTATTTACACCTTAAAAACAAGATCATAAATACAGTACATACACCTCACCCAGCTCCCCTCAGTAAACCACATACTGTACAGATAACTGTAACTATGGCTTCTTGCTAAGAAATGCTTGCTAACACAGAGCAAACTTTGAGTGTATATTAAAAGCTCATTGATAACTACAAATATTTACATCTTTCTATAAACACATAGTGAGAATAGAAATCTGAACTTAAACTCTGAAAACTATAGGGGAAAAATAGGAAAGACAAGCTGTTCCTTAAAAAAACAACACTAAGGGCACGATTCTATGCAGCATGGATGCATAGGATTACACCTTATATGTGTGACTTTATGCCCCTGTTCAGAAGTTCAATCCAAATGCGAGTAACAGCACATGAGGGGGGAGAGCCCATTCTCTGTGACAGGGGTCCCCAAACTTTTCAGACTCATTTGAGAAACTACTGTGAGCCCAACCCAAAATGCCTCATCAGTGGATTGCCACTTTGGCATCTACCTGTTGCATCTATGGATCTAAGCCTGCATATTATTCAGCAAAAACTTGTTTCGAGACACAGCAACATCTCTTTAAGAAGGGATTGTCTAATTCAGCTAATTGCTGGCGGTGGTATACAGCTAATGTTTCTTTTAAACATATGTTTTGGCAATGTCCAGTAGTTGCTTTTGTTTTGGGAGGAGATTATAATACATTTTGTACTGGAACAATCTTTAATATTCACTGATGGGCATGCTCTTTTAAATGATTTACCTGCTTCATGGAAATTAATGAATGGCCAGCGTAAATGGATTCTCCATGCCCTTTTGACAGCTAAAAGACTGATATTACAACATTGGAAGGATAAACACTCACCTCCTATAATGCAATGGATTGAGGATCTTACAATGCTTTCAATATTTGAATGGATGGCATATAGACGCCACCTTAAAATGGATACTTATTCGGCTATTTGGTCCGAATCCTGAAAAAGCCGGGTTCCTGAATATGCAGAGGTCTTTCCAGACCTTTAAATGAATATACATAGGACAGGCGGCTGAACTTGCCTCTGCAAAGCCAGTCATCCCCCCACATATTCATTGTACGTACAACGAATGTGTAACGTAAGAGGGATTATGTTAACATAAGAACTGTATTGATGGCTCAGACCAAGGGTTCATCTAATAGTCTTAACATTTTCTCTCTAGAGACCACCCAGATGCCTTTGGAAAGTCCCCCAACAAATTAAGAAGATTAAGAGCTGCCCTGCCAGATCAGGCTGGAATCCGTCTAGTTCAGCACTCTGTCCCCAATAGCAGTCAGTCAGATGCCTCTAGAACCTTCTCACAAACAAAGTATGAAAGTGGACACCTTCTCTTTCTTCCCAGCATCTGGTACTCCAAGGTGAACATGGAGCCTTGATCTAGCTGTCATGAGGAATAGCATTTAATTGGTTTATCCACCATGCCTAATCCCTTTTAAAGCATTACATGCTTGCAGCTATCACCACATTTTGCAGGGAAATGAATTCTGTAAGTTAATTATGAAAAAGTACTTCTAGTTGACAGTCCTGAATGCATTGCCAATCAGTTCATTTGGGACCCCCCCCCCCAAGTTCTAGTATTAGAAGAGAGAGAGAGAGAATTATTCACTCTCTAAACAACATTCATGATTTCATACACCTCTGTCATGTCACCCACTTAGTTAACAGTGGTACATGTTTAGGGGTCAACAAATTTTGGTTGGTTATGGTAGTCAGCTAAAATTTGTGCTCACCAGTAACTGAGTTTCGTCTGTGATATCCCACTGACTTAGACACTCCAAGGAGAGGCTCAGTATGATCACTACCTCTAGCCCTTCTAGCCCTTCAGGGACTACAGGGGCTTATCCCTGTAGCATTGAGCCTTGCTCCTTTCCGAGCCTCTCTGAGCCTCAGCACAAGATCTAGAGATGCCATTTTTGAGCTGTGCACAGCCCGCTTTCATCACAGCTGGTTGTTATAAGAACCACATAACATTAAGTATTGGTGACTGAGTGCTGTTTTCCTTTTCCCTTCCCTTCCCATTCCCTTTTCCTTTTGTGTTGTGTCTTATTTTGTCCCCCTGAGGGCAGGGGGGCTATCTTGTTTTATTGATTTGTAAGCTACTCGGGTAGCTTTTACAGCCAAAGAGCAGGGATATAAATGCTTTAAATAAATAAGAAGGATGAGGATGTCACCAGAATACAAAACACTGACCAGCTCATGAGTACATTTGTGGGTACTCCACAAATGTTAGCAGTCATCATTGCATCTGGTAGAAGTTTGATGGTCACAATTACCAACATGATATACCATCAAAATTCCACCCCAACTTTTTTCCTGCATTGTCTAGGGAGTATTACTAAAAGTTCTTCCATATCCAGCTGCTATTTCAACTTGCACTGAACTTGAAGGAATGTTCTACTTTTAACTGCTCCCTTCCATTCATTCACCAATGTGTTCATTAGTCATATGAAGAAATGCACTGACTAGTCAATCTCTCCCCTGGCTACAATGTGAAACATATTTTTATGTTATAAGATGGAATACAAGAACATAGCCATACAGTTGTAACACCCTCTAGGGTGCTGTGGGTTTTTAGGACTGCTCAGGGTTTTGTTTTTTTTTGTTGTTGTTAGTCCCAATGTACAGAGCACTCATGAAGTAACATGAATGAAGAAACATAAGAATTTGCCAGTACCTTATGCTAATCCAAAAAGGTTTGAAAGCTCTTAGATACTAATAAGTGAGAGAACCATAACACGGGGGGACGGGGGGGGGAACCTGTAGTTAAAGTAGAATCTAAACTTACAGTAGCCTAAAAAACCAAAAAAACCCCAAAAGTTTCATATAAAAATGAAGTCAGACTACATATTCAATGGGAACATGCTTTGGCATTTTACTAGTTTTGAATTCTTAACACTCAACAGTTTCAATGATGCTGCATATTAAAGGCCCATCACTAAACTCCCTTTACTTCTAGCAGATGGCCTTTAATGTCACCTCACACCACCACCACCACAGTGGTTTTACGCCGTCCTGAAGGCCATTACTTTCAGTGTCACCACTATTCTTACTCTCACCTGTCAAATTAAATGTGTGGAGGCCTGGAACAGATGACTGGTTCCTTAAACAGGCCCGAAGCAAGAAATGGAGGGATTTATTTTCCCCTTGATGTACGTAAGAAAAGTTAAGGCAGTACAAAGCAATTCAGAGGCGTTCACTGTTGGCGGCACGAAACCATCATCACGTAGTTAACAACAACTACAGGGAGGAAACAGACCATGAAAAATTCCACTTGCTCCCCTCAATAAGGGAGCACATTCTCCAATAAAGGGCCAGAGAGAATTAATGCTCCCCTTTAACATCTTCACTTAAAGCGAACAAAGCGGCACATGCTGCCACACACCAATTAATCTAAACTTAACAGCTAGTGCTTTTCACTAACTCCACAACCCATGCTGCCCTTTAATTTCAGTTAACAGCCTTAGTGTGGCATTTAGCTTGAATTTAAGACAACTCAAGTGTTTGTACAGAAGATATTTGCTGAAATTAAAAAAAAAACATCCTTGATTAGAAACTAGAAAATTTGTTGTAAAGATAGACTAGTAATTAGTTATGGTTAAATGCCTCATTCACGCGCACACTGCTTTACTTACAATGCACAGTAGACGCCCACTTGGTTTGGAAGAATTAGCAGATTCCCGATTCAGGAAACTTTAACCATGGCTCTGCTGCAGTGCTGCAAGCTTAATGCCGTATAACACAGTGACTTTCATTTCTCTTCTTCATAGTTTTTTTCCAGAGTGCCTACAGAAGGCCTCCATAATTTATGACCACCAGAGCCTTGATAAATCTGTTTTTACCATTGGCTCGGGGCTACAAGAACAGAGGGCATCCAACCACCTGTCAGGCCACAATACATGGTAGGTGGGCAACATTCAGTTTAGTGGATCATAAGACGTGAAGGTCTGGCCTACAGTAAGTAGATGCTACACATAGCTCTACAACTTATTGTGCATATATTTATGAAGTAATCTACACAGCATTTTAAGCACTCATAAGTATTCTGATACTGCTAGGACAGACACTTGAGAATTCCATATTGAGATTTCACCCAACAGATGACTATCCCTGAAATCTTCCTGCCCCCAAATGGTCATGTGTTGGATCACAAGGCACCACAGTGTCTGAGGCTTAGATGCAACATTGCATGTAGACTTCCAGAACTTTCCCTTCCTCTCCTCCCCTCTGCAGTCCTTCACACACCTAAATCTGCTCTGGATGGAACCCCCCCCCAACACTCTGGAATAGTTTTGGGGGGCACGGGACTGCAGGGAAGAGGAGCAAAGCTTCCATCAGCAGAGCAACATTAGTTGGATTTCACATTGTCGTTGTCATCAGGCGATCACTCGTGATCGAGTAAGATTGTCTTCCAGGGTAAAAAATTTACAAAGGAAAAATTTTAAAAGTAGGAAATTCTAAAGAAAATTGTGTAGACTCTAGCGATGGGTCCGTGACTGTGGAGGCCAATTCTAGATCCACACAGCTTCCCAGATGGAAGATGGTCCTGTAAAGGATTCGTTTGACGTGCTTTTCGCTTAGCACATTTCTCCCTTTCGCCTTACACTCGGGCTGTATTCTAAAACTAACCATGTCCAGTCAAACTACAGTCATGCCTTGGATTGAGAGCATAATTTGTTCCGGAAACGTGCTTGTAATCCAAAACACTCTTATATCAAAATGAAATCCCCCCAAAAAAAATTTGTACAGATATTTTTAATTTAAGTCGTACTACAGTATTTGTATTGCAAGACGTCGCTTGTATATCAAGTAAAAAAAAATTTAAATAAATATTTAAAAATTTGCTTGTCTTGCAAAATGCTCTCAAACCAAGTTACCTGCAATCCAAGGTATTACTGTACAAACTTTATTGCACATAAATGAAATATGTTGTTTGCCACTTCTCTGCATGCAGGGGAAAGGAACAACTGTTATCACACAGATAGGAAATTGCACTTCCCCTCTGGCAGATGCTTATCCCACCAATACCCTGTTCCTTCTTCTGTTAAGCTGTGACAAGCAACTGAGAATAGCCCAGTTACTCACCTTTCAAACACCATCTGATTTCTGACATTAAAGAGGACTTGAGAATATACACAAAACATTGCTGAAATGCTCTCCCATGTGGCCTTTCAAGACCAGAACAGTGGGCATATGCAACTGTACCATTTCCACAACTAGGAAAAACAAACAAACAGCACCGCCATGTGATCTCTACTGCACAAGGGCCAAGAGAGATGCAGGAATTTATGGGGCAGTGGTGAGATGAGGTGGCAGCTTGATAGGCATCTGATTACCCACTAAGTAGTCACACAGCTGGTGTAAAAACGAAACTTAGAGGTGTTACTCTTCAGTTCATATGAAGCTTCCAACATCAACATGGAACAATTGGCCTGCATTTTCTTCAGAGCAGTTTCTTCAGTCATCTTGTCTATAGCAGCCTACATACCCTGCTGCGTGTAAGTAGTGCTTAGTTGTTTAACAGTCTCAGGTCTGCCAGGAGACCATGCTCTGTTCCCTGGAAGCCATAACCCCCTAAACCCACATGGACACGGGATTTACTTGTCGTCTTATAAGCCCTATTCAGAGACATTATTTAAACTATGTAAAAAAAACCCAAAAAACCACAGAAGCAGGGACAGAGTCACGCCGAGTAGCCACCCGCACATCACATGTGCCATGTAGCTCCGCCCCCAGGCATCCAAGCAAATGTCTGTAGTGGGAAAGCCTTCATGCATACAGCTGTATGCACAGAGGTTTCCACACACGCCAGAACCCTGCACTATCGGGGATCCAGCCTGCATAGAAGCAATGCCCACAACTCCATGCCCACAACTGTTCATGTGAAGGCTTCTCCTCAGACATTAATGTGGTGCGTGCAGGTGCCTGGGCCAGAGCTACTCACTGAATGCACAGTTAGTGGCAGGGCTACTCAGTACTACCCTGCCCATGCTCACCTGTTGGTTTAACTTGTTTAAACAACACATGAATAGGGCTACAGTGGTGAGGGGAAGAAACTATACATACTGAAAGGCATTCATCTTCATCACTACTTCACACATCTATGGCCTAAATCCTGTCACTAAAAATAAGCTACAGTGAGCCTCCGCTGAAATTAAGCCCCGCATATTCCTATCTGATGAACAGCACTGATAGTGAAACCAGTCATCTCTGTGCCACAGGAAAAGCTATAAGATAGACTGAAGGAGTTCATCTTTGTACTGTGATTACTGGCTTAACAACAAAAGCTTATGAAGAACATAGGAAATCCAGCAACAGGCAACAATTTGACAGTTCTTTTTTAACTTCCTGAAAAAGCCACAAAAGTTGACAAGAAAAGCTCTCACAGATAAGAGGCTCTAAAGGGAATAGGAGCTAACAGGGGCTAAAGCCTCACAAGGCATCTGGGAGCCTGGTGGATATATCCTAGATGTCTAGGTTGCACGGAGAAGATTTAGAGGTGTGACTTTACCAAGTCCAGGAAATATGTCTACACATGCATATACAAAAGATACAACATAACCACCTTTTTAAAGCCTCCTATTTTAGTGACAGATGCAAGCCGTACATATGTTTGCTTTCTAGGCATGAGCTACAAAAGTAGCGCATGTACAAGTGCCTGAACCTTAAAGCAATCTGGCACTGCCTTCCTGAACACACAGTTAAACCTAATCATTAGCTTGTAACAACTAAACTGTAGTTCCCAACATGTAACCTAGATCTATGTTCCCTTTGGTAGTGAATACTATGTTGAGCTTTCAAACACAAGGGGCTAGGGAAAAACAACCATTTGTGACAACTTGCTGGCCGGAGTTACTGTATTTGCATGCATCATCTAGTTTTATTATGAATCTCTTTACAGAAACACCACTAATTTCCTTCTCTTGTTTGCACTGCTTGAGAGCTGAGAAGACACGACTAGGTTGGAGACACCAATAAGACAGCAACAACTGATGCCTTGCATGCAAATGCACCATTGTTCAAGGCACCAAAATAGGTCACAGTTCCTTAGCATTATCAGCAGAAGAGGTTAACTCACACAGAGTCAAGGGCTAAATGTCGCTTATCTACGATGATCAAACTGGTCCTTGTTTTAAGACTGATTGCTTATGCTGACTAAAATAAATCTTCAATACAAAGCAAAATTAAATGACCCTATAAAAAGGATGTTTTCAGGAAGGTCAAATAGCAGGAGATAAATATGAGGCTGTAATTTTACTGTCAGCTGAATAATGTATTCTGACAGTTCACTCATCATAACCTTAATATGTACTATTTCTAGGCCAAGCAGCAGAACTTAGTCACTGAATACCAGAGAGAAGTCAACGAGACACTCCCCCCAGAGGAAAATCTGCACACAAAGAGTAGTTAATGCAATTTTACCTCCCCCTCATTGTTGGGATGACTACAGAATCCAGTATGTAATGTAGTGACCCCCAATAAGTGTGTGGTGAACTGGTCACTGGTAGCGTTTTAACAAATTTTACCATATGCTCTGAAGAGAATGGATATGGAAACCAGTGGGGACATTGTAAAATTGGCTTCCCTGTGGAAAACAATTGGCTCTCCTTATAGAATCATAGAATAGTAGAGTTGGAAGGGGCCTATAAGGCCATAGAGTCCAACCCCCCCCCCCCCCCGCTCAATGCAGGAACCCAAGTCAAAGCATCCCTGGCAGATGGCTGTCCAGCTGCACCTTGAATGCCTCCAGTGTGGGAGAGCCCACAACCTCCCTAGGTAGTTGGTTCCATTGGTGTATTGCTCTAACAGCCAGGAAATTTTTCCTGATGTCCAGGCGGAATCTGGCTTCCTGTAACTTGAGCCCATAGTTGCAGTCACCCTCAATGATATTACAAGTTGCCATCATTAGGCAAAGAACCATCTATAGACACACATGGTTAGTAACAAGTAGCTGAAAGAAAACATACATGATCACAAGAAAAAATGCCAGCATCTTTCACTTATAATATGGGGAGAAAGACAGAAAAAGTGAGAAATTGTGAATTTAAATCTACTACTGATCTGTACAGGTCTCTGCGGATCACTGAATAATGTCAAACATGAATGACTATCCACTAATTCCTAACAGATCCATTAAATGTCCAGAAATTCTGAACAACCGCTTTTCCAGTTCTGTTTTGAGAACAGAGGGGGGGGGGGGAGAAGAGAGGATTAAGAATTATATCTTTATCTCTCTCTCTCTACACACACACACACACACACACACACACTACATACTTTCTTATTAAACCTAGACTTATACTTTAAAAACATGAAACATATCTATAACTAACTAGAACATACAATTGTATGCTTGGCATATTTATAAAAATGTAACAGCCTTCATTTTATTAAAACTATTATCACAAATATACCCAGTGCAGTTGAAAGCTGCTGAATCCTACATTACCTAACAGTACAATCCTATACATGTCTGCCCAGACGTCAGGCCCACTGAATTCAATTGAACTTATTCCCAAGTAGGTGTGTACAGGATTGCAGCTTATGTATATTCTAGTTTGTGTCATTTGGGGAAGGAGAATAAAAGTTGAAATATAAAAACCTACATTTGTTAAACTACGATGTTGTTTTACAAAACACTGTGGCACAGCCATGGGGAGGAGATCAGAAGCTTTGCTTGCAGTTTGCTACATTAACTGCAGCTCACTGTGTCATTCAAAACTGACAAACTGGTTAATCTTAACTATGGTTAGTGGAAACAAGTCAACCTCCAACTATGGCTTGTTCCATTAACCCTAGTTAAGCTTAACCACAGCTTAGGGTTCAGATGACGTGCTAAGCTGAAGTTAATCTAAAATGGAAGCAAAAGCTTCCAAGTTCCTCATCATGGCCACACCAGAGGAAGAGGAGAGACCACGTGAGCCCAAGCTTCACTGTAGTTAAATTCTCATAATGCTAAACTATCATTTAAATTTTAGTGTTGTAGCTGGACTGATCCATTCTGAACCTTCAAGTTGAGCTTTATGGACTTCAGAAAGTGGCAGGTTTTCAAGTGGCATTTTCAAATACTCATCAGTTTCTGTCAGTTGATGCAGAAGATGGAGGAATCCAAGGCAAGCAAGTAGAGTCAGAGGCTGCATTGCACAAATGCCGTACCACTATGCTGCAGGAGCGGTAGGTTTGGGAGATGCCCAGATTGCACTTCTAGGTCAAATATCTGATGATGTTCTGAATTTGTTTGAAAATACTTTGCCAACAAGAAGGCCTTTTAAGCACAATCTTATGCACGTTTAGACTGAAAAAAGGCCTACAATTCCCAGCAAGTTGTAGGTCCTTTTTTGTCTAAGCATGCATAAGATTGCATTGTAATCCAGCCAAATGCAGTAGCAATGCTATCAGCACTAATTTTACTACTTTTGAATCTTGAACCTAAGAGCTTTGCATCAACAGTATGAATTGGCTGGAAAGATATTATTTTAGAACATTGCTTTGAAAGTTATTTCAGTCACCATTATTAAAGAAAAGGATTTTAAGAGCTTTTCCCTGTTTACCAAAATATCAATTTTTTTCATCTCAGCCATTAGGAGACAAAGGGGAAGAAAGATTTCCCCCGAATTTTTCCACTCTCCCACCCCTCTAGGCATTCACATATCTACTTTACAAAAAGGTACTGGACATTACGCTGCATGTTTGTGCCTTGCATATAAAGATCTTGGAAGAACAATCACTGCTTCCTATTGTACTAAAATTCACTTGGACAGGGTCTCAACGGCCAACCTTGGTGAGGACTTGAAAGAGAGGTAGAGCTCTCTTTATAAATGTGGATAAATCACATTATCCACCTTAGATTTACGATTTAAAAGATCATAATAATGCTCTTTCCAACGCAGTGCAATAGACTCTTTGTCTTTTAAGAGTTTGGTGCCATTTAGGGTTTGTACCATAGGTTTTTGGTCCATAAATGGCCTTTGTGGCCTTAAAAAAGCCCCGTGCATCATGAGATTCTGCAAGTTGTTGAATTTCTTGAGCTTTCTTTTTCCACCAAGCGTTCTTAAGTTCTCTTGTTCTTCTTTGTACCTCAGCCTTTGCACTGGCGTAGTTTTTTTTCGTGGCAGCGCAATTAATATCATTTTGCCATATTTGGAAGGGCTTCCTTTTTTGGTCAATTATATATTTAATCTCATTATCATTTTCATCAAACCAATTCTGATGTTTCTTAGTTGGCTTTGCCATCAAAAACGAGCTAGTGAACTCTTTGTCAGAAGTTCCTACTGGCATTAACGAACGCCTGATAACTCTTCGATTAAAGCTCGCCAATAACCAGCAGGTAACTATTTTAAGCGCTTATGCGCCAACATTAGATGCTGATTAAGACATCAAGGAAAGTTTTTATACCCAGTTGGACACTCTCCTGTCAGAGATACCTAAGGAAGATAAAATTATCCTCCTGGGAGACTTTAACGCAAGAGTCGGGCGTGACTGATTTATGGCCAGAAACTATTGGAAAAGACGAGTTGGTAATAGCAACTCGAACGGAATTTTACTTTTGTCTAAATGTGCAGAGCATAATCTCACTATTACAAACACACTCCTTCGACAAAAAAATAAGTTTAAAAAATCATGGCAGCACCCTCGGTCAAAGCACTGGCATCTTTTGGATTATGTACGGTAATTGTCCGTGTTAGAGATTGCTGCGATGTACTTCTTACTAGGGCCATGGTGAGTGCCGACGACTGCTGGACAGACCATCGACTAATCCGGTCCACTATGGTTATCAATATTGCTCCCAAATGCAGGCTTCAAGGAAGGAAACCAAGGCGTAAAATGAACATCCACGCCCTTCAAGATTCTATTAAGCAAACTCGTCTTCAATCATTTCTTAGGGAACATCTACCTACGGAACCTCCTGATAACACTGAGGACCATTGGTCTAAGCTGAAAACCTCCATTACTGCAGCTTGTGAACAAACTATTAGATATATTTGAGCATACTAGTACTCTCTAGTAAGGATACCGAGTTCACTTGCTAAGCACTTTATCTCCCCCATCAAGAGTCACTCAGGGTGCAACCCTATGCACGTTTAGAAAGAAAAAAAGTCCTACAATTCCCAGCACTCTTCAGCTAGCCATGCTGGCTAGGGAATGCTGGAGTTGTAGGACTTTTCTTTTTAAAACATGCATAGGATTGCATCCTAAGTGACCAAAAATACTTGCTAAACTTTGCCTGCAGTCTTGCTGGGGAATAAATAAATAGCCAGACATGTAGACTACTAGAATTGGTGGATAACATCCTAGGAAATTCTAATGAGAAATGCTTTTTTAAAGCCACAATAATGCTCTTTTGGAATGGGGGGGAACAGCTCTGCTCTACTTAATGAAAGTGCTGTTATAACCCTGTATTTATACCTAGAGCCAGCAGCATGCACCTTCTTGTAAATATAAATTATTCAGCTTATTTATATTTGGAATGGATATGGTCAAGTATCTGTATCATCGCTTTAAAACAGAATCCGATGTTAATCTCAAATGCATACTGGCCACTTTCACACAAAACAATAAGCCATGAATCCAGAAAATCCTGGCTTATTCCCCACAAGGAAGCGAGTGCATGCTACCTGGTCGCTTCCTTAGCTCCTCCCACTAGCTAGAACAGCTTCAGTAACTAGCCTTTGAACTCAACTCGTGGTTTGTCACTTCCAAACAAGCCAGGAATTGCAAGTTAACTTCAAACCCTGGCTTCAGACTCTGGTTTGTTAGGGAATTGACAAACAGGAGTCCCCATTCAGACGTAATGATAAGCTTTTTCCTCCTCATGAGTTCCTGGTTATTGGAATGGCTCCAGCTGGTGAGAGGAGCCAAGCAGGAGCAGTTAGCAAGGATGCACCAGCACACTTCTTAGTGAATGATAAGCCAAAATTCTCCAGAATTCTGGCTTCTCGTTTTTTCTGAATGTAGCTATTAAGTAGCTATGGCATTATGACCTAATGATTCAAGAGGAGATGAAGGGATAAAGCCAAAACAGGTCAGAGGCTGGAGAAAGACCTTGAGTTCCTCCTATCTGGGATACCACTTTATAGATTTAGTATGTACAATCTAGACTCCTAATTTCTATATGCCATGTGAAATGATGTCTTAATGCAAAGAGAAGAGGATAGAATTCAGATTGACAAGTCCTCATGAATCTAAGTCTCTCTCAAGGTGTTCCCAAATTGACGTCAGCCTCGTAAAGAGACATGGTTGTTTCCTGTCTTATTTTGTAAGATACTTGATTTTACCAGGAATTGAGTGACTATTTATAACACCCTTCCCACCCTTGAATACCTGAAGTTACTCTATAGAAAGTAGTGGCCAGCCGTCTTACTCTTTCCTTCAGAATTCCTACCTTAATTATTGTTAACTTTGGCCTTATTTGTATGTGGACTCAGGTCCCCCCCCCCCATTTGGACCTGTGGTATTGCATCTGCTACCAGTACAAGTATGTACTGTGAAGCCAGAAGTCATCATTGCCAGATGCAACTACGTACAAAAAGCCATCTATATTTTTCAAAGAGATGAAATAATATGATATAGCCAACAATACTCACAGTCCTCATCTTTGCTAACCCATTCAACTCAGATTCAAACTTGCATGCTACCTCCTCCCCTTCTCCACACGTGAGGTAAAATAAGCAGCAAATTAGAGTTTGCTCAAACCATAGGTTATGCACAAACAAGGAACCCAAACCTGTTTGTTTCCAGTTTGCCATTAATCAGAAGTTGAAGTTTCAAAACTCATCACCTTGTCCGGAGGAAGGATAGGAAGCATGCACACCAGAAGCTCACACCTGTTTGCGCTCATTAATGGCAAACCATTATTTTAGAACAAAAAACAAAGTTGTCCAGTGTGCAAGGTTCCTATATTTCATACCATAACCGTAATCTCATAAGCTGTAATGGCTGCTATAATAAGACCTTATATTTTAAAGACATGAAAAATGTAAATTTAACATGGTTTAGCTGTCAGATTTGCACCATTGTTCAGGAAATATATGAACTATAAATGGGAAATTTGATTTAAATTAGCCTTGTTTCTTGCCAATTTAAATTATGATTTACCGTAAGTCAATCCTTCCTGTGTATGATACAGCTATAACTAGGCCACTCTCAAGACAGCTAACATTGTAGTATCTTATTCTCAAGCACAAGTATAATAGGTTGAAATATCTTGTAAGTGTTAGGGAAAGCTATGCCATTGGTTATAAAGTAATGGCATAAAGTAATTAACTGTGACATAAGCGACATGCTCCTCTGTTATGTAAGTCACTTTTCGTTGATCTAACTCATCAACACAGATTTTTTTTAAAAAATAATACTTTTATAGGTCAGAGTTAACCACCATATTAACACTGTCAACATTCAAAGAGTAAATCAAGAAAATTACATACGGATGAGTAATATTGTCAAGCTAAGAAGATTCCTACTTTTTTATTTTACCATTTGTTGTTGTCTCTGGTTATATGAAACCAATAAGAGAACATCAAAAGAACTTTCACAAAGTGAATTTTGAACTGTCACCCCATTCCATTATTAATGTCACTATAGAGGCTGAATGCCAGCTATTAAACATACCAATTCAGCAGTGAAACATAATTGAGCAGGAGCTCACCAAGGGAAGTGGAGCAAACATTTTTTATTTCTGTGAAATGAACCAAAGAATCTCATTTTAAAAGATGAAAAGGTTAATACAGGTGGGTTTTTTCTCTCCCAAGTCTGTTTGCACAATGCTTTAATTTAAGAGAAAACAATGTAACGTATCTTGTTCAACAAGACCAGAGAGGAGAAAATTCTAAATACACATGTTAACACAATACTGACTATAACTGCAACAAATGGTGTGTGTGCGCACGCGTGTGCGCGCGCGCATGTGCATGAGAATAGCTGCACTGAAGAGATATCTTCTGACAGCACAGACAAGACCATATACCAAGACACTGGTACAGTAATTATACAGAATGGAAGTGCCATGTTAGTCAACCATTTGCACAGCACAGAATAACTGGACATTTCTTGATGAAGTAGGACAGAAAGATTTAAGTCACCAACTTAACTACACCCTGTCTGCCATTGGGTAAATATTTTTGACATTTAGGGTAAATGTTGTAGTCAAGCTGTTAATTGCTGCTTTGAAATTTCACCTATTTAAGAAAAAACTATTTCAAGCTCATAAAATCAAAGGTCATGTTTGTTCAAATGTTAAAAGTTTAAAATTAACTTGAAAGACCGCAGAAAAGACAAACACACTCAAATGAGAGGACCGCAATGGCAATTACATCTCAAGACAGACAGTACCTCACTCTAAAGTCGACATACTATTGGAATTTTTGTATAACTCTTGTGGTATTTCCATGATGAATTATTTCTGAACTTCACTCTGTGAGAGCTACTCCATTAGAAGCAGAAGGGATTTCATAGATTTCATAGATCGTAGAGTTGGAAGGAGCCTACAAGGCTATCGAGTCCAACCCCCTGCTCAATGCAGGAAACTAGAGGAGGGGTCTCCCATCCAAGTAATAACCAGGCCTGACCCTGCTTAGCTTTCCACGCTCAGACAAGCTGAGCCAGCTTAAGCCACAGGCCTGTTTGATAAAATGAAAGATACAAAATCCTCCTGACTATATATGGCAACAGAGCTAATAAGCTGGTTGGTTGGAGCCCCAAACTACTCCATACCATCCTGTGAAAGGCATAACATTTTAAAAAAGGGATAGCATGCAGCGCGGTAGTTCAGCATGTTTGCCTGGTTCCAGCTCAGTTATTTTTTTGCCACCAAACAAAGGCTGCATTTGACTGCAAACCAGAATTGCAGACAATCACTAAGCCAGATCTCTCCCTTTTGGCTCCTCCTGCCAACGGAAGCACCTACAGACTACAGTAACCAGGAACTCACCATGAAGAAAAAGCTTAGTGGATATGTCTAAACCAGGACTGCTGTCCCTCCCAAACAAGTCAGGAATTGGACTTTGAACCCTGGCTTTGGACTTTAGCTTGTTAATGGAGTGACAAACCAGGAACCCCAGTTTAGGACGCAACACTAAGCTTTTTCTTCCTAATGAACTTCTGGTTACTGTGCCCAAGCCAAGCAGGAGCAATCAGGAAGCATACACCAGCACACCACTCATGAACAACTGTTCTGTGTGAACATGAAGTCTGTACTGTTTTCTCCTGTTTTAATTATAGATCCTTTCCTTTGGTTTTATGTACATTTGCTGCTTTTATGGATGTTTAATTTTTATATGCTATTTTATTATTTTTATCATGATTTAAGCAACCTTGAGAGATTTTACATTGAAAGGAGGGATCTAAATCCTATAAACAAGTATTAGGATGATGGGATCAGCGTTTCTGGTTAGTAGCAACAGTTGAAAAACACTGAACTAATTGTCAGGGCCTGTACATTAGTTAGGATAGGAGGTTTTTGTAAAGCATGTGCACAAGAGGATGCCAACCAAGGTCTGGGGCAATAATGCTGACAAACGCAGGAGAACCAAAACAACCTAAGCTGCAAAATACATTTATGCTTACCCTGAATGAGAAAAGCTAAAAGGCTTAGGGTGCAATCCTAGGCACATATAGACGGGGGGGGGGGGGATCCTACAACTCCCAGCATGCCATGGCAAGGATTACACCCTTAAGTAACCACTTCTATAACTACCTCAAACCAGGTTGTTAACCTATTGGCAATTCTTTTGGACGCTAAAAACCTTACAATAAGCTAGTTTTTCACAATGTATCATATGTTTTGACCAACCACATGACTTAAACAGCCACAGGTATGTCAGATATATAACTTTGCACACAATATAAAACTGTTACATAAAATATAAAAATGCTCAGTATACCCATGAACACGGGTATACTGAGCATTTCTCAATGAATTTTCAACCTATTGGTTTCCATGAATTTATGTATCAATCCAGTAATGTACAATAGCGAGCAGAATGTCAAATGCTGTGTGTGGTTTCAAGGTCAGAGTAGATCTAAAAATAAGCAAGCCTTTCAAATCCAAGATTGATGTATATGAACACAATGTTGCTTTCACAAACTAGGAGCTGAGCTCATTCTTTGAATAAATGTTTTGTAAATTTGGGATGGGATTAATATAAGGTTATTTTTGTACTATGGGGACAGCCATTTTAGCCATCCCAAACTGTTATAGACTTGTCACTTTCTGACAAGTGATCCCAAATCCCAGTCATAGATCTTCCACAAACTTCCTTGGGAGGCTTTTGGCACACTTCATTTTATTGTCTTGGGTTCCTTAGGGTGCAATCCTATGCATGTTTAGACAGAAAAAACTCCTACAATTCCCAGCATGCCCCAGCCAGTCCATTATTCCTATACAAGTCTTAATTTACAAAACATTTGTCAACTTGTGAATACGAATGATTATAGAGCAACACCTTACTACTTGCATTAAATCAAGCCTTGCCCTCTGCCTGCAATATATTTTTCCACTATGACCTACACAGAAGACAAAGGGTTATATCCAACAGTGTTTGTCAGCCAGCGGAACAGTCACTGCAGGTGGAACAGATTTCCCTTCCCCACATAGCTCCCACAAGTTCCCCCAAATCTGTTCCGAAGGATGGGGAGACCCTCTAGAACAAATCAAGGGTTATGCAGGGGACTTCAGGGGGAGGAAAGTAAGGGGTGGTCCCGTTGCGCAAGTGGAAGTCCACTTGCATGATGTTAGACAGAGCCCGAATGCATGAAAATGGAGGATACTAAACTTAAAAACACTCACATTATGCCACTAGGTACAGTTTCCCACATTACACTGCTCAAGGACTACGAAACTAAGGATGTTTTGTTCCTGTATTTCATGCTCTAGCATTGTGTTCTCCAACCTTGGGTCCCCAGATGTTTTTGACCTACAGCTCCCAGCATCCCTTGCCATTAGCCATGCTGGCTGGGGCATGCTGGGAGCTGTAGGCCAAAAACATCTGGGGACCCAAGGTTGAAGAACACTACGTGTCTAGCACAATTGTCATGAACGGTTTTCAGTGAAGAACGGTAGCTGAAAATATTAATTACTAAGGGCGCAATCCTATGCATGTTTAGACCGAAAAAAGTCCTACAAGTCCCAGCATTCCTCGGCTGGGAAATGCAGGACTTTTTTCGGTGTAAGCATGCATAGGATTGCGCCCCAACTCACTGAAGTATTTCAATGCATTAAAACACCATATAGCCTCTTTAAATCTTAACATTCACAATTAACATTTTAATCACTAAAGTGTCACCATGTGACATTACAGTCCCAAGATTTTATTTAGCAAATGGTGTTTTTGTATCGAATGTCAAGCCATCAGAAGTAAAAAGTAAACTGGTTTGCTCAGGGGGGAAAAAACGCTTATCCACAGTGGTCCATAAACGTCAGCTTTGTTTCCTACTCTACATGTGTTTCAGATGGGTGCAGCATTGGGTAGTGCAAGGTTGCTGATGGTAGGAAGGATTCAATGCATGTTTCTTTAGCTGTTTCTTGAATTGATGAAAAGACAGAGATTCCTGAAAGTTAATATTCTTGAGAATTACATTAACAACGTCACATTTTGTGAAGCAAGTCTGGTATTGCACAAGATCTTTCATTTCAGCTGAGTGCAGTGTGTGAGATTTTTGCTTCCTGCCAGAAAGCAAGGGTGGTGCAAAATAGTATATTTGCCCAGCCCACATTTTTTACTGGCAGGTATCAGAGTTACTATGGCAGCTACACTAGAAACAGAAAAGTTAATCTACAGGAATGCAATAGGCTCAAAACTGTATGTGTTACACATAGTTTCCCCCACTCCCCTTCAAAGCTACCAAGTGGTTTACTTCCTGCATTAAGTTCCTTTTCCACTTCCACTCCACCAAGGCTTAACTGAACCACATATTAATGATAAGGCAGTCTTGGGTGTAGAAGCATGAGGTCAGAGGTAAATTTCTCCGTATCCTGGGCATTTCCAACAGGTATGCATCACCCCCTTTCTACATGCCAAGAGAAGTCCTCAAGTTGTGCCAAGTCATTAAAGGCAGGCTCAGGAAGTCATGCACTTCCACATGAAGGGTTGTGTACGAGTACCCTGGTGGGGAAAGAGACTGGTAAGATCTGTAACAATTATGCTAAGAGGAGGGAAGTGCTGAGACAGAATTACATAGATCACTGGAGGAGACTCCAAGAAATAAATATGGATCCTAGAATAGTTCCATGGGAGTCAAAGGGCCAAGATTCCTAAGCTTCCAAGATAATGTTATTGAAGTTAGCCATTTTGTGGGGAAGTGGGGCTGTGGGAATCAATTACAAGGGGGCTGAAATCCCACAAGTCGAGAAAGATCAGGGCATAAGTATCCGCAGGTAAATATCAGTTACAGCAGGTGAAATGTAAGAAGTTTCAGCGAGGACTACCAATTGTAAATGGAGGGGAGGAGGAAATATAAACATAGGAGCCTGCAGGGAAGAAATCTGAAATAGGACCGGGGGGGGGGGAGATAGGAGGAAGGTTATAGTGAGATCTTACTAGGGGGACGTAAAGGGAGACGTTACAAGGTGTGGATAGGAAGGCAGAAGCTGGAGGGGAGGGAAAATACTGGGAAGGAAATAAACTAATTGCGATCAAGAGGGGGGGTAGAAGGGAGAAAGGTTGTGGCAAGAGTTTAGTACGAGGCGTGGTGGGGGGGCAGCCAGGTACCCAGACCTTTCCCCGACACCCCATAATACTCACGCCTTGTCCACCAGCTCCCGGACTTTCCACATATTGAGCATCGTCGACGTCGTGGTGGCGGCGGTGGTGCCGAGAGATCCCCTCCCGGTCTAGGCCCCTATTAGTTTCCCAGTCTTCTCCTCCTCCTCCTCCGCCTTCCTCTACTCCCCCAGGAGTCCAGCTAGCCACTCTTCAGCCACGACACCGCCAGGCCAGGCCCGTCTAGCCTCGCCACCTCCTCAGCTTCGCCAACGGCACAGAGAGAGCGAGAGAGAGCGACAGAGCGACTCGGTTCCGCCTCCGGAAACCGGCAGCTCAAGGCCGCAAAGCCTACTGGGACATGAAGTCCGGCCGCAACGCGGTAGAAACCACGTTCCACGTTGGAGAAAGGCAAAGGCATTATATCGCATAGAATACTGGGAGATGAAGTCCTGTATGCTGTGACACCGTGGCAAAAGCTTAGAGAAGATCCTCCTCCTCACATATCTCCCGCAGGGCTCGCTGGGAGTTGAAGTTTTTTTGGACTCTGATCTTAGAGCGGGATGGTAGTCGGCTTTACTTTAGTGGAAGTAATGCATGGAAGCTGTAAGACGGTGTCCCAGTTGCAGGGAAATGGTGGCTAAGGGTGCAATCCTGAATGCAGTTACGTGGAAGTAAATCCCATTGAACGCATAGGGACGTATATAAGACTGCCTGTAAAGGTTTCAGGAGTTGAGCTTCTTCAGCAACCAACATGGGAAGAAGGGAAGCTAATATTTCTTGAAAAGTATTTTGGTCTGAAAGAGGCTGAGGTTCATTCATTGATATGAAGCTCTTTCCTGCAACAATGAAAACTGAAATCTCAATTCCAAAAAATATTAGCACTATTGGGGCATAAAGCTGCAGCAAAAGTAGGAACTATTATTAAACTATGGATAATGTTAAACTTTAAAAGGCAGCCGAACATTTCCACACCATATGTTCCACATAAGAACATAAGAAGGACCATGCTGGATTAGACCAAGGGTCCGTCTAGTGCAGCATTTTGTTCACACAGTGGCCAACCAGCTGTCCACGGGAAACCCACAAGTAAGACATGAGTGCAATAGCACCCTCCTGCTCATGTTCCCCAGCAACTGGTGTACATAGGCATCCTGCCTCTGATACTGAAAGTAGTATATTGCCATCAGGACTAGTAGTCATTGATAGCCTTATCCTCCATGAGATTGTCCAATTCCCTTTTAAAGCCATCCAAATTGTTGGCCATCGCTACATCTTGTGGAAGTGAATTCCATAGTTTCACTACGAGCTCTGTCAAGAAGTAGATTTAACTCTGAGCATGATGACATTGCCTCCTGGGAACTATGCCGTACTGTTTTCATCTGAAGTCTGCTCTCCACATGATAGCAAAACGGAACACATATATTGTGTTTATTTCCTGCGTGGGCCCCTCATTCATCCAAACAGCTTCACATAGCCATTCAACTGTGCAAGGGATTGCAGGAGAAAATTAACTGGACTCATAGTTTTGTTTGATACGTAGTAAGTGCAACATTTGATTCTTGTACTAACGTTGATCAGTTAACCCAAACATAGAACCTTAGTTCTATACCAGGAGAAAGGGAAAAAAATCTTATTCTGCTTATATTTGATTATGTCTGAAATAAAAGGATAATCGAGTCCATTGGTCTTCAGCTGGTGAGTTATGTGACCCACAACTGGGTTGCACCCCAATCTAAGAACATAAGAAGAGCAGGGCCAGTGCTACCATTAGGCCAACTATAGGCAGCTGCCTAGGGCGCAGGGCTAAAGAGGGCGCCAGAAACGCCTTGAAAAAAAATACAGTGCTCTCAAGTGGGAAGGGGGGCGCTAAATATCTGATCTTGCCTAGGGCACCAAACTGCCTTGCACCGGTCCTGAAGAAGAGCCATGCTGAATCAGACCAAGGGTCCATTGAGTGTAGCATTCTGCTCACACAGTGGCCAACCAGCTGCCCATGGGAAACCCGCAAGCACGACATGAGTGCACTAGCATCCTCCAGCCTCCCGCCCATGTTCCCCAGCAACCAGTGTATATAGATATATTGCCTCTGATACTGGAGGAAGCATATAGACATCAGGACTAGTAGCCCTTGATAGCCTTCTCCTCCATGAATTTGTCCAATCCCCTTTTAAAGCTGTCTAAATTGTTGGCCATCACTACATCTTGTGGTAGTGAATTCCATAGTTTAACTATGACTGTGTGAAAAAGTGCTTCCTTCTATCTATCCTGAATCTCCCACCAATCAGCTTCATGGGACGACCCTGGGTTCCAGTATTATAAGAGAAAAATGTCTCCCGATCCACTTTGTCCACACCATGCATAATGTTGTACACCTCTGTCATGTCTCCCCTGACTCGCCTTTTTCCTAAACTAAACAATCCCAGATGTTGTAACCTTTCCACAGCCCCTTGATCATTTTTGTTGCTCTTTGCTGCACTTTTTCCATCTCTACAATATCCTTTTTTACGTGCAGTGACCAGAACTGTACACAGTATTCTAAGTGCAGTCGCACGATGGATTTGTAAGGGCAGTAGGATATTGGTAGTTTTATTTTTTATTCCCTTTCTAATTATGCCTGACATGGAATTTACATTTTTCATAGCAGTCGCACACTGGATCGACATTTTCATTGAGCACTCCAGCACAAGCTCAAGATCTCTTTTTTGGTCAGTCACCGCTAGCTCAGATCCCATCAGCTTATACTTGAAGTGGGGATTTTTTTGCCCCAACATGCATCATTTTACACTTGCTTACACTGAACCACATTTGCCATTTTGATGCCCATTCTCCCAGTTTGGAGAGATCCTCTTGGAGCTCCTGACAATCCCTTTTTGTTTTAACCACCCTCAATAATTTGGTGTTATTAGCAAACTTGGCCACCTCACTGTTTATTTCTAACTTGACAATATTTACCGTAATATCTAGACTTCAATTAAGCACCTTCTGATGTGCCAGCAGAGGGGAAGGCTATGGCCTCTCATGTCCAGGATAAATAGTGGAGAACTATTTATCCAAGATGAAAAATCTTCAGCTAACTCCTTGACTTTGCATGCACTCAGAGATGGTAGTTGAGGGTATGCGCAGTTACAATCACATTGCATCTCATATGTAAATGTTCATCTCATCCACAATGTGTGATGTGCATGGAGGTGGTGTCAGATGTCTCACTTCTGGGGATGCACTTGCATCCAGAGCTCTAGCCTTGATTCAACAAGAGAATCAACATGTGGGAAACTGTGGTGTTTGTTTTAAAAATAAAACTTCCTACGTCCCTCCTCTCCTGACAAATTAAATGCAAAGGCTTGTCTTCATTCCAATGGGTCTACTCTAAGTAGGACTAAACATTGGATACAACCCAAAGTCCGGTATTTGTATTGAAAGTCCATGGTTTTCCCTGTTGTTTAATCTGAAAAAGGAACAACAGATAGACGAGAGCCCTAGCAGCTGGGTGTTGGTTCAGTGGCCTGGATTCAGCTCCTTGGGCACTTCTTGACCTCCAGATGTTTTGAACTACAATTTCCAGAAGCCCCAGTCAGCATGGCCAATGACTAGGGATTACTGGCTTGTAGTCCAAAACATCTGGATGGCACCCAGTTACCTACCCCTGAGTTACAGGGATCTATGCAGGACACTGAGGTATACTGAAGGAGGTCACCATCTAATACTCATTTGGGAACTGCCCTCAGCATATTTTCCTAAAATATCAAATAAGGCTGACATAATTATAAAGGGCCATGGTCAATAACAGAGGCACAAACAACAAAGATTCAAAATCCTATACATGAAAATAAGATATCAGGGATATCTTATTTTACAAAGTACAAAGATTTTGTGAAGGATCACTAGCAGGATCCTTTGCGTGAGTTCGGCGCTTAACGGGTTAACCGGCACTGAGTTACAGCCCGTACGAGTGCTGGCGACCACCTGAGAGGCTTTCGCGCACAAGAGGAAACCAAAGCCCTTTAAATGACCAAATAAGGCTTTTATTTGTTTACACAAAACACAGATCGGAACTAACAGCTTTCCAGGAATACTACAATGTCAACACAACCTTAGTTGACCCTTGCGTTACTCAATGAACAGGCTCCTAGGCTAGCAGATTGAATCTGGTCAATTACCTCAGATCAGAGACTCTACGCTTAGTCAGTTCAGCCTGGCTCTGGGTCAGCCGATCCGGAGATGAGACTGACTTACTTGGGCTGCCGCTTGAAGGACGAGACTGGCCCCGAAGTACCCTGGGTTCCCAACAACCCTTTACCGGAAGGGAGAGGGGTTTTCTACCCCGGAGTTCCCGCTCTCCCCGCCCTCTAGGTCAGGTGGGGGCTTATGCCTGCCCCTTCGTTTCAGGTGGGCTTATTCCTGCCAGGGAAGAAGGTGACGTACTGGTACTTTACAGCTCTTTGAGACTGCCCTGATAGTTTGATGGTCTTTGATGGTCCTTCCTGGGTTTTTGTGGATCTCCACCGAGACTCTTCCTTGTTGGGGATGACAACCTGTCTGGCTGCTTCTCCTGTGACTTCATCCCTCCTCCCTCGCCCCCTCCCTTAGGGGAAGACTGTGTGTGTGTGTGCAGACTTGTGTTGGGCTTTCTCCACACCCTCCCATTTGGGGAAAGATGGCATTGGGGTCCACCACCCCAATCCCCATCTAACTGTCTCCTACTGAGAAAGCCCGGGACAACCCATCTGCCACGAGGTTGTCTTTACCCTTGATGTGCTCTACTGAAAAATCAAAATCTTGCAGGGCCAAACTCTACCGCAACAACTTTTGGTTGGACCCCTTCACCTTATCTAGCCAGCACAAGGGGGAATGGTCAGTTTGCAACAGGAACCGGCGGCCCCACAGATAGGGGCGAAGCTTGGTCACTGCCCACACTATTGCCAGGCATTCTTTCTCGACAGTGGCCAAGTTCCGCTCTCGAGGCAAAAGTTTTTTGCTTAGAAAGGCGACAGGGCACAGCCCTTGCCCTGGCCGCTCTTGCAGCAAGACGGCTCCCATCCCTGCTTCTGAGGCATCCGTCTGCAGGACAAAAGGGGCTTTAAAATCTGGTGCTTGCAGCACAGGGGCTGCCATCAAGCAGGCTTTCAATCTTTCGAACGCTGCTTGGCAAGCGGCGGACCACTGGACCTTAACGGGTTGCCGCTTTTTGCACAAATCTGTCAGGGGGGCGGCTAGCTGGCTAAAATGGGGCACAAACTTACGATAATAGCCAGCCAGCCCTAAAAAAGCCTGAACCTGTTTCTTCGTCTGGGGTTGGGGCCAGGTGCGAACCGACTCTATCTTGGCTTCTAGGGGCTTGACCTTATGTCTAAGGTACTCCACCTCCCCCCGCCCGACCTGGCACTTTTTTGCCTTCACAGTCAGCCCGGCGTCTTGAATCTTTTGAAATACCTGGCGGACATGCTGCAAATGCTGCTCCCAGGTGGAGCTAAAAATGGCTATATCGTCCAGATATGCACAGGCGAACTCCCCCAGCCCATTCAACATCCCATTTACCAGCCTCTGGAAGGTAGCTGGACCGTTCCGGACTCCGAAAGGGAGGGTGGTGAATTGGAACAACCCCAGGTGGGTCACAAAAGCGGACTTCAAGGCAGCATCCGCATCGAGCGGGACCTGCCAATAACCCTTCGTCAGGTCTAGGGTAGTAATGTACTTGCCCCCCCCGAGTCGTTCCAACAGCACATCCATGTTGAGGATGGGGTAGGGGTCAGGGACAGTCACTTTGTTTATTTTTCGATAATCGACGCAGAACCGAACACCCCCATCTTTCTTGGCTACTAACACTATAGGGGAGGACCAGGGGCTAGAGCTGGGGACAATGACTCCAGGGTCCAGCATGGCTTGGACTTCATCGGCAATGACCTGGGCATGGGGCCCCACCGCCCGGTAGGGTAGGGACTGTATAGGGGGGCTATTCCCCGTGTCAATGGTATGTTGTGTGAGTGTGGTGCATCTCAGACGGTCAGAGAACATAGGCTGGAAGTCCTCTAAGACCTGGATAATCTGCCGCCGCTGCTGTTCCGACAGAGAGGGGGACAGTTGGATCTCATCCATTCCTCCCCCTTCCCCCCATTCGGCCAACAAATCCCCGTCAGAGGTTCCCTGATCCGCACATTCCTGCACCCCCCCCCACCTTCGTTCCCCGCTCCACATACAATTTTAACATATTCACATGAAATACCTTTTGCCTCCCCGGCTGTCCAGGAAAAGCCACTTGATAGTTCACCTCCCACCCTACATGGGAAACATTGTTCACAGAGATGGACTCACAGAATTTGCTCTGGCTCTAACGCAGTTGCTCTGGCGAGGCAATGCGCATCAGGGATGCTTGCGAGATGGCCTTAAGGGAATGCTGTCCTCCGCTCATCAGGGACTGCGCTGCATCTTCTACTTCTTCTTCGAGGGACGAGCTTGATTGCTGATCTTCGTGTTTTTTTGGTTTGCGGGACTCTGGAGCGAGCATCCTTCTTACCTTGCCCAGGGATGTCTTGGAGTTGCGGTTTTTCGCAAGGAGCTTGGGGCAACTCCTCTTGAGGTGACCCGGTTCTTTGCAGTAAAAACAGCCACTGGTGCTGGGGCTCTCTTTGGGCTTGCTTGGGGCTCCCTCCCGAGGTTTGGGGTTGCCCTTCTCTGCGCTCTCTCTGGCCCTGCCACGATTGAGGTTGCCCCCCTTCGCTCCTTTGGGCTGCCGATATAGCCCCATTTGGTCGGCCAACTTGCCCATCTCCCGACAGTTTGGGGGGTCTCGGTCTCTCACCGCCGTAGCCAAATCCTCTGGGATAGTGGCACAAAATTGTTCTTGGATTAGGAGCTCCCGCACTTCCGCCAAGGTGGTTCTCTTGGTGGCCCTAATCTACGCATCTCAGACCTGCCTCAGGTGCGCCATCTAGGAGGCATACGTGTCCCCTGGGGAAGGCTGCCCGTAACGAAATTTACGGCGACAATGTTCGGCTGTGAGGGCAAACTTCTCCCTCACAGCCTCTTTGAATGCCACATAGTCTAACGGGGCAGTTTGGGTGTGAATACCCAGGAGATCAGCCAGCTCTCCGCTGACCTGAGTCTTCAAGGCAGACATTCTCAAATTGTCTGGCACCTTCTGCTCTAGGCAGGCAGCTTCGAACAGGGTGAAGAAGATCAACACGTCTTGCCCGGGCTTGTAGGTGGGGAATTGCTTCTTGTCCCATTTAGGGGTCGGGGTGCTCTCACTTTGGGGTGTAGGGGGTCCCCCCTGTCCGGTGCCCGCGGTCAGCCTGGCCAACTCTAGCTGCATCTGCAGTGCTGCTTGCTGATGCTGGACCATCTCTTGTTGATGTCGCATTACCTCTCTGGTCTGCTGCCAATTAAGTTGGGGGAAGAGGGCATCTAAGCCTCCTCTTCCTATGGCTTTACTAGCAACCCCTCTGTCGAGGTCTTCTTCTAACTCGGGGTCCCTCCTCTCGCTTCTCCTGAGGCTACTAGTAAGGCTGGGGCTACCCCATTGCTTGGGTTCTTGCCCTGCCAGCAAGGATGAGGGGGCTCCTCCCCCCTCCCGGTTTGCAATCCTCGGCCGCACTACCCACTCCATTGTGGAGATCTGGCTCCCTTCTCTGGTTGGGGTCTCTGGGCTGTTCCCTAGCTCTAGCAGTTCTTGGCTCAGGCTATTCATTACTTTGGTCTGAGCGCTTTTCTAGCAATCCGCTAGCCTGCCTTAGACCCTGTTAGTTCTGTCTGTTAATTGTGGTTTCCAATTATCCCACCACTGCCACCATGTGAAGGATCACTAGCAGGATCCTTTGCGTGAGTTCGGCGCTTAACGGGTTAACCGGCACTGAGTTACAGCCCGTACGAGCGCTGGCGACCACCTGAGAGGCTTTCGCGCACAAGAAGAAACCAAAGCCCTTTAAATGACCAAATAAGGCTTTTATTTGTTTACACAAAACACAAATCAGAACTAACAGTTTTCCAAGAATACTACAATGTCAACACAACCTTAGTTGACCCCTGCGTTACTCAATGAACAGGCTCCTAGGCTAGCAGATTGAATCTGGTCAATTACCTCAGATCAGAGACTCTACGCTTAGTCAGTTCAGCCTGGCTCTGGGTCGGCCGATCCGGAGATGAGACTGGCTTACTTGGGCTGCCGCTTGAAAGACGAGACTGGCCCCGAAGTATCCTAGGTTCCCAACAACCCTTTACCGGAAGGGAGAGGGGTTTTCTACCCCAGAGTTCCCGCTCTCCCCGCCCTCTAGGTCAGGTGGGGGCTTATGCCTGCCCCTTCGTTTCAAGTGGGCTTATTCCTGCCCGAAAAGAAGGTGACGTACTGGTACTTTACAGCTCTTTGAGACTGCCCTGATAGTTTGATGGTCTTTGATGGTCCTTCCTGAGTTTTTGTGGATCTCCACCGAGACTCTTCCTTGTTAGAGATAACGACCTGTCTGGCTGCTTCTCCTGTGACTTCATCCCTCCTCCCTCGCCCCCTCCCTTAAGGGAAGACTGTGTGTGTGTGTGTGTGTGTGTGCAGACTTGTGTTGGGCTTTCTCCACAGATTTTAACAACGCAGAAGTTGCCCCAGAAATACGTGGAGTCATTTTCTCTTATAGTTTTTAGGAGGAGACTGTGTACAATGTAAGGTTATTAAAACTGCCATTGCAGAAGGACAAAACTTGAAGACTGTAAATGTCCAACTGGCTCTCGGAGGGGGGGGAGTAGGCCATGAGCAAAGATGACAAAGGGTGCTGCCTCCTTCTCTTCCTCCATGAAGGGACTGTCGTCATCATCAGGCGATCACTCGTGACCGAGTAAGATTGTCTTCCGGGATAAAAGGAGGAAATTCTAAAGAAGATTGTGTAGACTCTAGCGATGGGTCCGTAAGTGACTGTGGAGGCCAATTCTAGATCCACACAGATTCCCACAGTGAGGACACAGGTTACCAGATAGAAGATGGTCCTGTAAAGGATTCATTTGACGTGCTTTTCGCTTAGCACGTTTCTCCCTTTCACCTTGCACTCGGGCTTCTTCAAAGTCCATGGAACCTTTGTGAAAGGCCAACCTCCATTTAGATCGTTCATGGGCCAGAGCTTCCCAGTTTTCGATGTTTATATTGCATTTTTTTAGATTAGCCTTATGAACATCTTTAAACCTCTTATATTGACCACCGATATTCCGCTTTCCATCCTTGAGTTGGGAGTAAAGTAACTGCTTTGGGAGATGGCAGTCAGGCATTCGAACAACATGACCGGTCCACTGAAGTTGGCGTTGAAGGATCATTTTTTCAATGCTAGTAGTCTTTGCTTCTTCCAGTACACTGACATTTGTTCGTCTATCTTCCCAAGTAATTCGCAGGATTTTCCGGAGGCAACGTTGATGAAACCTTTCAAGGAGGTGGAAGTGACGTTTATAGATAGTCCATGTTTCGCAGGCATACAATACAGTTGGTAATACAATGGCTTCATAAACCAGTGTTTTGGTCTTCTTACAAATATCCCGATCCTCGAACACTCTATGTTTCATTCGAGAAAATGCGGCACTTGCGGAGCTCAAACGATGCTGGATTTCACTGTCGATGTTAGCTGTAACAGAAAGATAGCTGCCAAGATAGAGAAAATGATCGACATTTTCCAGTATTGTCCCGCCAAGCTGGATAGATGGCATCACCAAAGGGTTAGCTTGCACTTGCTGATGAAGCACTTTGGTCTTTTTGATGTTAAGTGAGAGACCAAGTTTTTTGTATGCTTGATAAGATGGAAGTAAGTCAGAGTGTAGAAGTACCTTCCTCTGCCATCTTCATCAGCCATTTGGGTACTGTTGACTTTTGTCTTGCCTGCAGATGCCCCACACATAAACATAAGGTAGCACAGAGCAGAGGGCAACTACATCCTTCAATTAACAACTTGCTCATTCCCCATCTCTATGTCCTCCATCCAGCCCTTTCCCACCATTTCCTCCAGTTGGCCCTGCTTCCTACTTCCCAGTAATGTCCCACCTCAAATAATTTTAACTTGATGTCCTCTTTCCCCTTAACCATCATATCTGATGACTCTCTAAGTCTAAACAGACTAGTGCAGTGGGTTGAAATGTATACCAAATATAACAGAGTGGTAGAATGTTATTCCAGTGTGTATGTCATAATGGGCCATTCCAACTCACTATACTACAGTTTAAGGGCCTTCTTGGTACTAGAGGTACAAACTGTCCTCATTTTAAAGATTGTTCTTTGAACACATTGTCTCCAGAGTCCAGTGTCTATTTTATCCTTGTGTTACCAGTTGCTAATAGGCCTGAATGTTATTTAATACCAGGGCATACAATCCAAATGAATCAATTTGGTTGTTGAAACAGACATTTCTTTTAGTACTAAGTCTAACAACTTTTCTGGTATATGAGTTCTGCAGTTCTAAAATGCTCGTAGACACTCATGCCCTGGTTATTTCTTGATCAGGTTCTTTTAATCCACTCTATGCGGTGCTGCCCTTGAAAAGTGTTTGGAAGCCTCAATTGATCTAGAACACTGCAGCTGGACAGGTGTGAGATGTTTGGACCATATTACTCTAGTCTAGTATTATTCCAGCATCACTGGCTGCGTATTTGTTTCCAGACCATATGAAAGGTGCTTGACAATATTTAATATCTAGACTTCAATCTAGAAATCTAGACTTCAATATGAAAGGTGCTGGCTTAACCTAAGGACTTAAATGGTCTGGGACCAGAATTTCTTGAGGGCCACCTCCTTCCATATGAACCTGCTTGTGTTTTCCATTCAACACCTGCAGCCCCATTTGACTGTCGTCCCCCTGCCAATTCAAATATGATGGGTGGGTATGCTTGAGGAGCCTTTGTCAACTGTGGCACATAAATTGTGGAATGCATTCCCCAGAGAGACCTGCCTGTTAACAAAGAGCAGAATCCAACAGTGTGCTTACGCCCCCACTGATTCCTTTCTGCCCCGCCAATTCCCTTCTGCAAGCAGTAGGTCCTACCAATTCTGCTGCAGGAGCAGGACCCACCACTTATGCAAGGGAGATTTAGCGCTTCCTAGGGGAAGCCCCGAAACCAGTGGAAACATTCATTTCTGGAAGGAGGTGAGTTGGCGGAGCTCCCTTATGCGAGCTCCACCAACCTGCCTCCTTCCAGAAACGAGTGTTTCCACTTGTGTCGGGTTGCTCTCGAAATGCTAAATCACGGTGCCTGAGTGGTTGGTTCCTCATGTGCAATGGAATTGGCAGGGCATAAGAAAAGCAGCAGGGGGGGCATAAGTGCCCCATTGGATTCTCCCCTTAGCTGTGTTTTGTTGGGCAGCCAAAATCTGGCTTTTAAATAAAGTTTTGGCACTAACAATATTTATTTTGAGTTGTTGACTACTTTTTCTTGCTCTGTTGTTGACTGTAGTATTTTTGTTTTGTTTTTATTTTTATACATTGCTTTAATTAATGTTGGTTACCCAGTGACTGGGTTCACACGACATGACATCCCATCAAGGGTTGTTGTTTTGTGCAAACCTGGACCAATTCCCACAGGGTGACCTGTTTGTTACTCACTGGCAGCCCCTGCAAGGTGCATCCTGGGCATGGGGCTGTCAGTGGCTGTCAAAATGGGGATTGTGAAAGCTGGCTGTCAAGCTGGACTTCACGATCTCTGGAAAAAAATGTAAAGGGAGAAAAAGTGGTGGGAAGTCGAAATCAGGTCACAGTGTGAAAACAAGTCATTCCTGCCGGGGGTGGGGTGCCTGGGATACCCGTGGCAGGACTGAGGGGGAAAGAGTGGGAGGGATGGGGTGAACAACCCATGGTGAGCCTGATCATCTGTTGGGCATGCCATGGTTTGTTCACACAACAACCAACCCACCGTGGCTTATTGCTAGGGTGGATTGTCATGATGTGCAAATGCACCCATTGTCTGATGGAAAGGCAGGATGTAAATGTTTTTTAAAAATAAGTTTAAAAAGGTCTAATGACAATTAATTGTGTGATAAATTAGGAAAAAATTGCATAATTTTGATAGCTAAGTTTTAAACATGCAAGAACTAATGCACATTTTGAAGTTAATGTTTCCAGATTTCTTTACTGGAGCTTAGACAGTTGTCAGACTCCATTTGCTCTCTATTTCTCCATGCAAAATTATTCTCTCACATAATATAAAATGTGTGCACATCTTCATCTGACAGATGTTGGAGGGTGTGTAGGACAGTACCATCTCTCTCTCTCTCTCTCTCTCTCTCTCTCTCTCTCTCCACCTAGCAAGGAAACTGTGTGTTTCGATTAAGGTTGGAGATAAATCTGAGTAACTACTGGATTTAATATTTAAAAAATGGGGGAATCTGCCATTATTTGTTTGTCCAACCGCTTTAGGTGTAACCTAAAACCCGCATGACACCTAGTAGAGCATAATTCATTGAACTTTGTGACTCTTGCTCCATTCCATCTTAAGACTCTGACCATGCAGACTTCATGACTCCAACATCGGCAGCCTCCCCCCCCCCCCCGGTCCTATCCCCTTCTCCTTCACCCACCTGCTTTTTGTAGCATCCTGCCTGATGAAGAGATCTGGAGATCTCAAAAACTTTCCCACAATTTTGTGCACATTTGGTTGGTCCTAAGAAAGGTATTGCCTTATGGTGGATTTTGGAATTTTACTAAGATGTAAGTACCATCAAACTCCATGGGCGCTAAATTCTGAGTAAACAAGTTTAGGATAGTTTATGCCTTTGCTGTCCTTTACATTAGACTTTTTTTTGTTCTAGCAATACTACCTTGATTGGTCACTTGATTGGATAGAATCATGATTGGCCACTGTCCTTCACTCAGTTATCACCTATCCGGGTGAAATTCTATAATCATTTGTTATGATTAGCTTACAGCACAATACAACAAAGCATAACAATGATTGGTCCAAGCAGTACAGTGAGAGGAAGAGGAAGAGGAGGAGGCGGGTGAAGCTGACACATATTAGGGATAGGTGGGAGAGAGAAGAGACCTAGATAGATGTGCTGAACCTCGAAAGGCATCAGGCTATTCAAGAAGAACATTCAAGAAAAGTGAAAAAAGTGAGTCCCAAAAGAAAGAAATCTGAGATTAAACATGGGGTTACGGGGGGGGGGGATTATGTACGTATGTTGTATATGCAAGAGCCCTTTTCTCATCTTTTTGTGAAACATCAAACAAATTGAAGGGAATTAAATGAGGACTCATGCACTAAAACCACCTCAAGAGAATACTAACTCATTCTACTTGTCAACAACTCATTGCATGATTTGTCTTCAGCTATCACTCATCTACTCAGGAGTACTAAACAGTTATCATAACAACTCTCTTATGACATAACAAATACTGTAGAGTTAGGAAAGTAACTCCATAGTTGTAAATCCTTTCTTTTAGCATAAGATAATCTTTCCTCTACAGTGACTCCAATTTTTTATAGCTCATACTATGCCTTATACACGTTTTCAAAGAATCTTATATCAGCATGAATACTAGATCTCAGATCGTTATACATTTCTTGATTTTTATGTATGGGATTTCACCTGCTGAAGTTCCATAGGAGTGTGTTCATATTGCAGATATATATATATATATATATATATATATATATATTCCCATGCTCTGTTTCATTCAAGATAATTGCTGATCATGTAGAGTTTAAGACATGCCTTAATTACTACATCCCAAGTAACAGCCCTCTGATATTCATACTGAGTAACTGAGGGCTGGGTAATATCTTGCAACATCACTGAATGTTCAAGTTATGGCTTGCATATCAGGTCTCTGAAGCTTTGTCATTCCTTTAAATAATTAAGGAAAGGTGTGTTGGGAAAGTGGTTCTCTTCTGTTGGATAGTTTTTACCTGGCCTTTTGTCATACTAGATACCTATTGGCTTGTTTAAATTTATAGCCTGCCTCATTCTGAATGTAATGATGCGGTAAGTAGTAATGAACCTCCCCCCACACTCCATGACATCCCATTAAAACAGAATAACAATCCAGTGTAATTACAATACAGTTCAATCTGCACCTCTCTGCTAATTGAACCCTAATCCCTAAAAGTCATTCTAAATGAATAGTATTCTAACACTCCCAAAAGATGCTCAGGCTTAGACTTTGAGTGTTTGAGGAAAGGGAGCCCCATAACTAGGTAGGAGCCACCAAGAATGCCTCTCTTACTGTCCAAACGTGGGGCAAGGATGGCATTTCAAAGAGGGCACCACGGGTCAATTTTAGAAATTGTAATGGGGCATGGAGGAGAGGAAGAGGCATTATCTAAAGCAGGGGTGGGGAATGTGTGGCCTGCCAGATGAAGTTGGACTCCAACTCCCATTAGCCCAAGGTTAGCATGGTCAGTGGTTAGGGATGCTGGGAGTTCTAGTCCAACAACATCTGGAGAGTCAGAGGTATGCCACCCCTGCTCTAAAGCAGAGTAGGGAACCTTTAGGGAAGAGTAGGGTTCTTTGGGGAAAAGTAGGAACTCATAGTGGGTTCCTTGGGAAAAAGCAGTCATCAGCTGGACCTGGCAGTGGGTGGGGCCAAAGCCAAATGTGGGCAGAGCCAAAGCCAAAAGTAAACACATATACACACCCCATTTGTACACACATGCACATCCCATTTTCACACACATGCGCACATCACTCCACACACACACACACACACACACACACACACGGTCACCAGTGCTGCTTTACTGTTTTCCAGGGATCAGTTGAGCAGTGCAGGGAGAGGAGCTTGATTGCGGGGAAGTTGAGGCTTATGTTGGACCCAAGTCTTACTCTTTTCATTACAGGTATTAAGAAAATGTATCATATATGACAACTCTGTTTCCGTATCAAAATGCACATTTTAGGCAAATATCTCTGACTACTTTGTGTCTCATTACTGACTTTTTCTCAGATCACACATACATTAAGAAGTACTCAGTGTTATGGTAGATAATAGGTAGTAGGTATCTTATCCCCCCCCCCAATTTCTCTACTTTTATATCCCAGTACATCCCTGCCTGTGATCTTTGCTCCTCCAACAGAACTTATTAATTTCCCAGATTGTCCTTGCTTAAAACTTACCCTCCATGAGCCCACACTTTTCCTTGGTCTTTCAGGCCCAAATCCAGATGGGGAGGATGGAGTGCCTGGGACCAGCAAAGAGCTGTATGGCACCATAAACATTTACCGATTAATTGCAAAATGAACATGGCACACTGGCAAGGGAGAGTGTGGGAATGTATTGTAGACTATAATATAATTTTGAAAGTGCTGTTCAGCAAGCGAGAATATGCTTTGTTCAGCTGTTCGTGATCGTTCGTGATAGTTCTCCGTCCTGTTGTTCATCTCACGGTTTGCGAACGAGATTCAACGATCGTAAATGTCAGTTCACCGGGCTCCAGCCAAAAAGAGCTCAGAGAGAGATGCCTTTACTTTGCAGTCCTTTGCTGTGTGTGACGTAATTTCAAATTGATAAGAGGAATCACATTTGATCAACTAAAAAGGCACCTCCTGAGTCCTATATTCATGTCATCTTTTTTAAATTTCTCCCCTGAGTGAGCGGTTCACGAACAATAACGAACAAAAACGAACAACACTTGTTTGCTACACTTGCAAACAAGTGTGCGGGGGAAGGTGACACTCGTGTGAGCCGTCTGTGAACACGAAAAAAACAGAAAGTTAGATCCCTAAATGCTCTAAGGCTGAAAACTTACACAATTGCTAGGGAGTAACCCCTGTTAAACATTGTGGATTTACTTCTGAATAAATCCTCACTTGCTCTCTCTCTCCTCCCCACCTATCACCAACAAGCACAACAGCAATGGACAGAGACCTCAGGACTGGAGGATGTTGCTTTACTGCTCCTGATCCTTGGACTAGTTGAGGAGGCAGAGAGAGCAGCTGCCAAAGGTGGCTCCTCGTTTAATTTCAAATTCTTTATTTTGGTACTTTCTGGGATTCTAGAACACTTTTTTTTTAATGGTTCTTGGGTTCTAATTTCTGGAAATCCTAAAATCTACACCAAATGTCGCAATATTAAATTTCTAGCAACTGCATAACCATACAACACTTAAAGTACCAAACTGTATAGTTGGGGACCTTTATTAGTACCAACCAAAATTTCTAATAAAGGTATTACCCGATTGTGGAGTTTGGGTTTATATTTCTCATGGACCAGCATGGCTACCTTTGTTTTTGGTTGTTTGTTCTTTAAATTACCAAAGTTATCATTCCCCAGGTTTCTCTCTAGATCCAGATATTGGATCTATCTTCAGGGTGGATAAGGCAAGTTGCATCCCTGAGCACATTTACTAAGGAGTAAGACTCCAATCCTACATACACTTACCTGGGAGTAAATCCTATTGAATTCAGTACAACTTAATAGGGAATAAGCATGTTTAGGATTACACTGTAAATTTGATGTAATCCTGAACATGTTTCCCCATGCACAGATCTCTCTGTAGCCGCAGTTGTTTCCCTACCCTACATAATTTATTGTACTATCTCAGCTATCTTTTCCCACCCCACAGGACTCTACAGACATGTCCAGGGGTGGCCCCAAGACATTTTGCTGCCTGAGGCAGAGCAGCAAATGGAGCCTCCCCAACCCCTACCCAGCCAAGGTGCAGAGTAGTACTCAAAGCCAGTTAAGTTGTTTCTGATCCTGAGGCAGAAACCTACAAGCATCTCTCTCCCGTTCCCTGGCAGTGAAAATACAATAATAATTAATAAATTAAATAACGAATACTTTGTTGCTGCCTCAGGCTCTAAAGTGTGTGTGTGTGTGTGTGTGTGTGTTTAAAGGACCCTGTCTCCTAAGGACACCCCTATTTGTAGAAAGGGATGTATGGACAAGGGAGAGGAGAGCATCTGATTTCAGAAAAAAACCTCAGGCAGAAAGGTTCAAGGGAAGCAGCAGGAAGGGAAGCACACATGGGTAAAAAGCTAGCTAAACCAGGGGGATCAGATGCAACAGAAATGATCAGGGCCCCTGTACCTTCATTTTAGCAAGTGCAATTTTTCTCCAGTTACATGAAAAGGAACATCTTTCAAAATAACTTTCCGTACAGTGGACTCTTGTCCATGAAAGCTTATTATGCCACAATAAATTTGTGAGTCTTTAAGGTGCACGAGGCATCATGGCTTTTGAGCACAAAAGAGCAAGAAGCCCCAATCCTCCTCCCACATCTATGCACCTTTCTGTAGCTTACCCCTGCAAACCCCTGATGCAAAGGAGGACAATGCATCCACCAGAATATGGCCATATGGATCATGCAAAAAAGCAGGTGCACTCCAGAAAGATGATTGCAGAGCCAAGGAGCTCCAGACACACTCCAGCAAGCCAGCAAGCCAAGGCAAGCCATACAATCATACATTACCTTGCCCTAAATTCAGATATTGCTGCTCATTCAAACCCTTTTTGCAAGTAAACCCACTTCTCTTTTTTCCCAACAGCAACAGATGAGGAAGGCCTCTGGTGACATGTGAGCAGCCATTGCACCCGCTCTTCCTCTTGTCAGGGCCTCCTCGCTGCCTACAATGGCCCAGGGCACAAGTACAATTGTCCAGTAGCAATTGGCTGGGCAGATCTCTGCAGAATCAGGCACACTCTGAGAAAGCTGGATGATAGTGATGCTGTTAGGCAATTTTGGACTCTGGACTCAATGAAAATAATGAGCAGACTATGGAAGGAAAGGTGGCAGTTTCCACTGTAGTTTAAAAGGCTGGTGCCTGCATGCTACACTCCCTATTAGTCTGCTAAGGAAGTGAGTCCTAAGGTCTAGTAATGCAATGCTACTGAGTTTAGAGGGAAGATGCAGGCTTGTATTAAGGCAGATAATGGCAACTGGGGTAGCTCTAATGATTCGGGGCACTACTCAAAAGATTCGGGGCCCATGCCTAGGTGGCCTCTCCTAACACTACCTTTGTGTGTGCGTGCAAGTGTGTGTGTGTAAACAGTCCCTTGGGTTCCAGAACCCAACTTCCTGGAGTCTGACTCTTCCTGAGACATTATGCTATTACCTTGCTGTTCTGTGACCACCTGAACATTCTCTTTTCTAGCTGCTGCACACCTTTAGACCTCCTCTTCTGCCTTGTTTCCCATCATCCTTTTCACCTTTTCTTTTTGTGGAAGAATTGATCTCTTCCTAACCCTAGCATGCTCCTGGACAAAGCTCTCAGACTTTCCTTCTGCAGCCTGATCTCATTGAACAGACAAAATGGCAATGAACTAGTTTGTCCTTGGCTATGATTTGGTCTCCATCTGTGTTGGAGCTGCCTCAGTGCTGCCCTGAGCATGTGGTGTTGATATGCTGCTTGAGTCCCATCTTGTGGTAGGACTACCAATTTGGTACTAATGTAGTCTTTAGCATTCCTGTCATGGTAACTGAATCAGAGAAAGGGATGCAGGAGTAAGGCTCCTAGCAGAAAAGGACTGGTTAGTGAAAATGTTGGAATGGGTGTGTGGTGGAGACCATGATAGACCATCCAGATATGTATGATTCTTTTTTAAACACAGTTTAAAAAAAAATAAAAAATGATGTTGAGCAGTTGCTGAGGCCCTGTGATTGGCAACAGGAAATCCTTTTCCACAGATAAAATATCAGTGAAAAGTATCTTGCAGGAAATAACTATAGATTGTGCCCTTGATGCTTGTGAGCCCCTGAACTCAGGGGCTTATGAGCATCCAATGCAGAGCAGGGGGAGCAGCAGAGGCAATCTTTGCCTCCCTGCTTCTCCCACTCTGCATTTTGGCAAGACAGCTGTTTTAGGCCATCTAGCTAAGGCGTTTCAGAGGGGGAGGGAAGGAGGCTGGAGCACTGTCAGGATACATTGTATCCCGGTGGCCCCAGTCTCCTCCTGTCCCCCACCCCTGCCCCCATTACCCCCTCAGTCTGAGGTCACTTTCCCAATCTTGGAGAGGCAGCCAGCGTCGTGCTTTCTGCATTGGCTGTGAGGGCGGGAGGGGAATCAGAGCACAGATTCCCAGCTCCAAGGTTGGAGCTCTGTCTCTGCCTCGGATCTGGGAATCCAAATTATCCTATGGCCCCCCAGATGATTTCTAGGGGCCATAGGATCGCTCTCTTACAGAAGTTAAACATGCATTAACATATGCAGTCTGGGAGAGCTTGCTGAATTCATCATATCATTTCCTGTTTTTGTGTGGATGGAGTAATATCAGTGCAGTGTCTCTCACAGTTCCATATTCCGCTGATGAAAATAAATATATACCTACATAACATTTAAAAGATTACACTTCTTCAGAGAGGGTAGGAGAGATTTCTGATTGAGGGAGAGAGAAATTCCCCAGAAAACTGAATGGAAATAGACCTGAAATTTAAAAACAGTCACACTGAAGTTGTAAGTATATTTAAAGCTCCTGACTGTGCACGTGTGTGTGGTAACAGGCAAAGAAAGGTGAAGTGTGTTTATTGTGAATCATTTGACACAGCCAAAAAGAAAGTGTGGGGAGGCAAGTTCCTTCAGGAGACTTAATGCATTTGATGTTCATGTCAACTCTAGGTATAATGCATGAACATACGTATAATTTCTGCATGATGTAAGAAGACTTTCAAATGCATAAGTAGCTTATTTTGAAGCAATGGTATGAGACAAGACAGTGTGAAATTCAATGGTCATCTTTCTTAATTAAGAGCAGTGCAAATCATGTTAGCTGCCCTGGGCTCTTTGTGAGGAAGGGCAGGATATCAATCAAATAAATAAATAAATACATGTTGCAATTATATGTCCTGAAAAGGAATTCTTTCTGCCTTATTCTAGGAAAACAATGTTTTAAAAAAATGAATAAATAAGGAAATATGGCGATGAGGAGGTTTACAAATATGCCAGTTGAATGTACTGGTAAAATGTGCCTCTGAAATGCATTTGTTACACTTATATCAGTTTGGGTCTATTAGCACAAGCAAGTTCTGGTCAATACATTATTTTTGTTGTGCTTTTATTAAAATTTCAACGTATGAATGAAATCACTGGTTTATTTTCAGCCTCCACAATTTAACCTAATTATCAGATTTACATGTATGTTCTTTTGTGTTACATGGGCAGCGCAGTCCAATGTGGCTGCCCATAACCCTCTGAACTCGGAGGATTACAGGCATCCAATTGAAGTGCGGAGGTGCTTCCCTCATCCTGCAAAAGACATAGATGGCTGATTTTGGCTGTCTGTGTCTTTTGCCCCTGCTCATGAGGCGGAGGGGCTCAGGACCCACTGGGATACCTCATACCTGGTGGAACCCAGATTCCACCTAAACATCAGGAAAAATTTCCTGACTGTCAGAGCAATAAGACAATGGAACCAACTACCTAGGGAGGTGGTGGGCTCTCCCAATCTGGAGGCATTCAAGGTGCAGCTGGACAGCCATCTGTCAGGGATGCTTTGACCTGGATTCCTGCATTGAGCAGGGGGTTGGACTCGATGGCCTTGTAGGCCCCTTCCAACTCTACTTTTCTATGATTCTATGATATCCTGGCAGAGCCTCACTCCTCCTCTCCCCTCCCTGCCCCCTGGAACACCTCCCCCAGCAGCGGCTCTGAAGTCACACTCTGAAGTAGGAAAGAACCATGCCAGCTGTGAGGGCGGAGGGAGGGCACTCCGTGGTTGGAGTCCCAGCTCCAACCTCAGAACGCATTTCTGCGGTCGGAGCTGAAACTCCAACCTATCCTATGGCCGTCTAGACAGCGTCTAGCAGCCATAGGATTGCATCACAAGTTAATAATGTGTTTTGTATACATAGAATTACTGACTTAGGCAGAGAGAGAAAGTTAGTTAACTGAATAGTCCATCTAGTCCATTAATCTGGCTTTAAAAGGGGACACCAGAAGTAAGGCGAAAGTTTTGTAGCGCAGGTCAGGATGTACTTCCCAAAAACAAATTATATGGGTTTGGGAGCCTACATTGTACAGTTCTGGAAGGCTTTGTGCTTGAGTGTTTCTAGGAGCATAGTGGAATAGATGTGGCCAGGGCTGGCGTCAAGTGTAGGCATCATTGGGCACCTGCCAAGGGCCCACACCCCAGCAGGGGCCCACTGACAAGAGCCCCCCTGGAGTTGCTCCTCCTCTTCACCATGGCAACCTGCTTGTTCAGCTGCCTCTCGCTCGGGGCCCAGATAGTGGTGGTAGTGAGAAGGAGCAGTGGACGCCACGGCCTACTTGCTCAGTGGCTCTCTGCTTGTCAAGCAAGCAAGTGGTAGCAATGATGAGAAAGAGGATGAGCAGCAGCAGCAGCAGCAGCAGCTGGTGGCAATCGCAATGAAAAGGTAGACCCACTGACAGAAAGGGCCCATTGAGGGTGTCTCACCCAAGAACCCTCAAAAACCCGGAGCCAGCTCTGGACACGGCCCATGTGCCTAATCCATTTGAATTTCAAACATTCCAAATTCCCCATGGATCTCTACCTCAAAGTTGGCATTTCACATTCTTATTACATTGGGGGAGTTAATACGGATGACCACTGCCACATTGTGCATGCAGCCACTTCATAAACCAGTTGTTTGGGAGTAAAGAGATGTTCATTTACTAACTGGTAACTCATTTACTAAGTGATAACTCATACTCATTTATTTTTCACTGCTTTGGTGCATTTTCCTTCCAAAATAAAGAAGAGTTGATGATATAGATTTGAGTCAAATTATTTTGGACTTACACTCTTTAAAAGCTGACTTCTCAAGCAGCATCTTGAAATAGCCACATCACATTATTTCAGAGTGCAGTTTCTAACGGATACACTCATTCCTTATTTGCCTAGTACAGTTATTAAATGGCAAACAGGCCATAGTTGGCTAGCTCTGTCCATTGGATCTGTAACATATTTGATTTCCACAAGTGAGCACGTGCATCCTTAGGAGGGCTGTGGCTCAGTGGTAGAGCACCTGCTTTGCACGCAGAAGGTGGCAGGTTCGATCCCCGGCATCTCCAGGTGGGGCTGAAAAACTCCTGCCCGAAACCCCAGAGAGCCACTGCTGCCACTCAGTGTTGACAATACTGGCCTAAATGGACCAAAGGGTCTGACGCAGTATAGGGCAGCTTCCTATGTTCCTAGGAATCTGCAGTCAAAACTGTCACCCTAAGTCAGTGAAGGCGAACCTATGGCACGCGTGCCACAGCTGGCACACAGGGACCAATCTGTGGACACGCAAGAGGAGCGAGATCAGGCAGGGATTGCAGCGAGGATTCCCGAGGGGAGGGGCAGGAGAGCAAGCGGAGAGAGGCCAGGCGAGGCGGGGAGGGCAGCTGTCGCTTTAAATGCTAGGTCGGCTCCTCTCCGCCTCTCTCTCACGTGCGGGCTCGCTCTCAGCCCTGCCTGCCTGCAAAGGAGTGGCTGGGCTGCTCCTTTAAATCCCCGCGCTCGTGCACACTCCTCTTCCTCCAGCGTTGCCTACCTCAAAGCAGATTCTTCAGGCCCAGTTACTCTGAAAAGTCTCAGTCTCTCCCTCCCTACCCCCCCCTCTCTCACACACACACGTTCAAGAAAGAAACAGAGACTGACCCACTGCCTCATTCAGACACAGCAGCCAAACAGGACACACATACATACACACACAGCCAGTCCTGGCCCAGGACATTTTGCTGCCTGAAGAGGACTGGCAAATGCCTCGCATTTCTCACTGGATGATCTGGGCCAGTCACTACCTCTCAACCTAACCTACCTCACAGGATTGTTGTGAGGGTAAAAATGGAGAGATCATTTATTCCTGGAAGAAAGGCAAAACAAATATGAGAGCCAGTGTAGTGGTAAGAGACCTGGGTGCTAGTCCCCACCTGTTGCTGTGTTTTTAATGTGTTTGAATGTATTAGTTTACTGTTTTTATCAAGTTTGTTTGTGATTGTAAGCCACCTTGAGTGCCAATTTTCTTTGTACCCCTGGAGTGCAGGGTACAAATCAAATCAATAAATAAAACCCAGCCCATTAGCAGACTGGATAACTCTGGACTACACTGTCAGTAGAAGAAAAACTTCAAAGAGTGCGTTGCAAACACAATACAGAAAGAAATAAGGGCATAAACGAACGCAAGATCTCTTGCTTGCTTGCTCTCGCTAATGCACACACACCCTCCTCACTCACTACTCTCCTCTTAAAAATAATTCAAAACCTCAAAATACTCAAGTCTCATGGTGCTCTATTCCTCCAGCTGCCGCATAGTCAGAGAGAGCCTCTTTCATCATTTATTTACAGTGGTGGAGGATTGTTTCCTGAACTCAATGGAATTTACTTCAAAGTAGACATGTATAGGATTACAGCCTAAATTACATGTTAAATTCAGGATTACCAAGTATAGATCCTAATTACCAAAAACACTAATGATCTTGTTCTTTCTCACAGTGTAGAACAGAATGATTTTGTTCTAGAATTCCTGTTACAGAATTCTTTTCTTCATTGTTATCACATTTAAAAGATTTTGAAGAATGATGCACAGAGCATGGCTTGGATGTAAAACCCTAACATGACCTGAGTGCTGCACATGTTGCTCTCAAACTAACGGAGTATGAGGCAAGGTTTGACAAATTATCAGCATGCATGCAATAGCAAAAATCACATTAATTGTGCAAAAGCATGCCCAATGCAAATTTTACCTAATGCAGTGTTTGCAGTCCAAGACATAAAGTGTTTAAAATATGTTAAGCACGTTTAGTTTTCTTGTTTATCTTGCTCATCCTAGTACAGGTTGACTTTTACTTTTACTAATCCGACACCTGTAGAAGCAGGGAAAGGACCCGGGGTAAAGCTTGCCCCATACAATTTCAGTCTGGCATATAATCATATTACAAGTTGAGAATCCCTTATCCAAAAATACATGTGCCTAATTATTTTTAAAAATTGTATAAATTCCCTTCAGGCTATGTGTACAATGTAGTACTATAATAATTTGAGTTGATTTTTTTTCCAACAAAAAACTGTTTGTATCATTAAAAGCTCTGTTATTGTGTTTTTCTTTTAAGACAAAAGATGTTAATTAGTTCGGACAACTGTATGAGTTGTTTTTCTAAAACGAAAACCTCGGTATTCAGGTTTAATTGCAGTATTGGCACTTTGAAATAAATAAGTTGGTTTTGTCTTGCAGTTTGGGCACTCGGGCTCAAAAAGGTTCGCCATCACTGCCCTAAGTCAATAGCATTTCCAGTGTTACAAAGTTCTGCAATTAACTGAATGTTACAAAGTTCTGCAATGATCTGAATATTATCCCAATACAGTAATACCTTGGATTGCAAGTATAATTCGTTCCAGAACCGTGCTTGTAATCCAAAACACTCTTATATCAAAGCGAGTCTCTGGCGGGTGTGAGCAGGGCCGATTTCGGCCCGCTACGCCCGCTCGAGGTGAGCGGTTACATCACTACGACTTGTCTTGCAAGACCTTGCTCGTTTATTAAGTAAAAAAAAAATTAAATTTTTTTGCTTGTCTTGCAAAACGCTCTCAGACCAAGTTACTTGCAATCCAAGGTATTACTGTACTCAGGCAGGGTATTTTGAATATTCAATATTCAAGAGTGGTTGAATACTCCTTTGAGTGAATTACTGACTGAGGAATACTGTTGAGTTTTTGTTTTGTTTTTTAAAGGCAGTTTTTCCTGATGGATCTACTTAAAAAGTTTGGGTCGTTGATCTATTTCAGCCCACTGTGTTTGTCTCAGACTGTTTTGTTTTAATGGAGCAAAATGATTCTCAGCCCAGCCTTTTGTCTAGTATATTTGCACATTCGGCCACAAGGTTGGCCTTGCCAGAAGACATACCCAGTAAAAGTCATAGAGAGAGAAGAAATGCCATGGCCTTTCTATTCACGAGCTAGCTGCAGCAGCCCCAATGATTCTGTAATAGGTTTTAATTCCCTGGCCCCTCAAATGGCATGGGTTTTGTTACTACTCACTTTGGCATGAAGTTAATGCAAGCCTTCAGCCTCCAAGATTTGAGATCTCTAGAGAAAAATGTTAATCTCTTAAACTACTTGGCTCTTGTTTGCCAGAGATTTCTGATGGGGAACTATTTGCTGCACATCTCTTTTGATACGCTGGGGCATGGCGGTGGGATGATAAATGGTGCCACCTTGAATAAAAAGCTTTGTTATTGAGACGAAGGAATGAAAGAAGAAGAGGATCAGCAAGGTAAGAGCTCTAGAGAGACAGTAGTTGTCAAAAACCTTTCCCCATCAAACAAGCTTCAGAGAACCTTCACGGACAGATTTTTAGTAACAGTCAAACGTAAGAGTGTAGGAACTTGACGTTCTGTCCCTTGGAGAGTGGAGGCATTGACAAAAGACATGCAAACTTGAAAAACATACATTGGTGGAAAAATCCATCACGACAAGAGACTGCACTTAAGTCACCAAATGGACCTCACCCCTGGGACAGAACTCACTTATGGTTGCACATCCACTGAAGCCATCCATAGATTGAGCACATGGCCAATAAAAGGGAACCATTTGGCAATCAAAAACTATTCAGTTTTTTACACTGAGTGCTTGCTGTCATTGACATGTACTTCCCTGCCAAACCTCAGCGAAACCACCAGAAGTGCTGAGCCATTTGGAGTTGTTCCGAAGCACAAATACATCTTTCAAATGTCACTTAAAGAAATCCCTCAAAACTGTTCTGTTAGAATCCTGACTAAGCCTTTCAGCCACTGTTAGCATTAATTGTATATGAAAGCTGAGCCTTTTGTGTGTGCTAGTTTTCACCATAAAAGCACCACAGACTAGTTGGTTTTTAAGGGATTAAGGCTTAAACTACACATTACATGGTATTCCCGTGATCCTTCTCTCTCTCTCCCTCTCTCTTTATTTAGTACAAATCAACCTGAGGCAGGCTGCATCCAGGCAGAAAAGGTTGCTAACTCTTTCCCCTTCACTAGTTTTCCAGCTCAAAATCACCTTCCTCAATAAACACACACACACACACACATTCACAAGTGCATGTGTATGTATGTATTATTGTCTCAATTGCAGAAGCCAAATAAGAGTTAACTTAGGGTGCTATCCTATGGCCGCTAGACAGAGTCTAGACAGCCATAGGAAAATTTGGAGTCCCAGCTCCAACCTCAGATATGCGCTCTGAGGTCAGAGCTGGGACTCTGAATTTGGAGCACCCTCCCTCCACCCTCTCAGCTGGTGCAGAAAGAACTGCGCCAGCTGCGGCTCTGAGACTGGAAGACCGACCTCGGAGTCGGTGGGTGGTGGGTGTTCCAGGGGGCAGGGAAGGGGAGGAGTCAGGCTCCACCAGCATATGATATATCCTGGCATGCCCCAGCTTGTCCTCCTTGCAAGCAGGGGCAAAAGACTTAGATGGCCAAAATCAGAGGCGACCTTCGCCTCTGCACTCCTCCTGCCCTCGATAGGATACCTGTAATCCTCTGAGTTCAGAGGGTTATGGGCAGCCACATTGGATCGCGCTGCCTGGGAAGTAAAAACCCCCAAAACTGTATATGTCTATGTACATAAATATAGAGTAATAATAACACAAAATCAGAAAATCTGAGCTTGCTATGCACAAATGTTTTATAACCATTATTCTATATTTCTATATTCACTTATCTCATTCATAATCAACATATCAAATGGTATTACTCTTTCCAATGCCTCCATCATCACGTTTTGATAATTAGATTGCTTATTCCAATAAGAAATACATTACTTCCAAGTTTCCAACGTGTCCTTTTTTATTTGCTGACTGACCCAAAGTATTTTATAAATTATCTTGTATATTAATAATCTGTGCCAGATATTCCTTCATAGGCCTTGAGAACCATTTTCTTGGTGGAAAGGCAGGGTACAAATCAAATAAATTAATATTCCTCTTCCAATCTTCTATTGAAGGTGGCAGTAGTTGTTCCCCCAGTTCTTAGCAATGAGGATAGATGCAGCTTTACCTACCTTATTTGGTATTATTGTTGCAAATCCACATAAGAGAAGGACTGAAGGATCAAACAGCAATTTATATCCTCTTATCTCTTCAATAATATCAGTTACATTTTGCCCTAAATTTTCTAATAGGTTTGAATTCCCGCCAGATATGACTAAAGACCACTTTTTCATCTGCGGGAGAAAGAATACAGGGCAAATACAGAGAGTAACTAACGGAGGTTGATTTTGAGCTTGAAAAGGACCAGAGAGAGGAAAGATTTAAACAACTAATTGTCATTAGTCATGATGGCTTCAGGATCAGAAGCATGTTGTGCTTCTGGGCTTCCCATAGGCATCTGGCCGGCCACTGTTGGAAACAGGATGCTGGGCTAGAAGCCTAGAAAGGTCTTTCGTCTGATCCAGCAGGACTTCTTATGTTTATGTATTTTATGGCTTCTTTCCACTTGCCCTTCCTCTACTCCAAGTTTCACCTTGCCCAGGCTGATGTAGGTTTTTAAACACACACACACATGCGCACGCGCGTGCGCACACACACATAATGGCGGAAAGAATCATGGAATTCTGTGCAATTTAATGTGTAGTTTGAGCTTGAGTTAAATAGTTCATTCAGTGCCTGCTAGGAGAGTGGAGAGTCCAGGATACTCTTGGGTTGACACTGAATTTTACCCTGAAGAATTCAAAGTAGACAGCATCAAAGCAGACTCTCAGGCAGAGTGAGGCAACCGCCCAGGCAGCAGATACAGGGATGCCACAGTGGCAGCCCCCCAGCCATTCCTCCTGAGTCTCCTGATGGGTTGTGTCGTGCAAACCCAGCCATTGTGTTATGGGGTGTGTGTGCTTGATCAAGAGGCTCATGAAGGCAGATAAGGTGTTATTAATTATAGTACGCTCTCAGCTTGGAGGTTTCTACCCATGTTCAAGCAAATGCACATAGAAGTCCCCTGCAGACCTTCCAGCTCAACACAAGAAGCTCGGAGTGGGGACAACACACTTAGGGATATTGGGGAGGGGAGCAGTGCACACCGCCCTGCACCCCCTACGCACATCGATGTTTCCTGTTCAGGAATCTTGCCTGAACATGACTAGTGTCTAATATCAGCACAATAACAGCACAATCACCATTTGATTTCTTCCTAATTGGTTTGAAATTCTGATATCTTCCTAATTGGTTTGGGTGTAACATCAATAATCCATTCACAGAAAGAAAAAAGCTTGACTTAAAATAATAAATAAAGTAGCCATAAACTGCAGCACTGTTGAAACTATGGCATCTAGGTTAATTGGTTTGTCTTGTTCCAGAGGGCATCTTACAGCAATATAAAATCACCTTCTGTGATGCCAGCTCCTAGATGAAAGCAGCAGTAAGGTTTGGCAGCGTTGAACAGTTCATGGATTCTGTGATTTCATTTTCTTCCTTTGGGTTCCCTGACCGTAGCTGCTTTCCACCAGCACCTTAACAAAGCATTCTCTCTTCACTTTCCCTTCTTGTTAGGAACAGAATAAAGAAAAGTTAAAAGAACAGATGTCTGTAAGCACTGGAATGTAGATCCTTTATCATTCCCCTAGCTGCCCTCAAGGAATAAAGATGGACACCTATTTCATTTATAGCTCAGTCTTCAGAGATGGCTGTATGAAGTATCCAAACTGTCAAGTTTATTTATTTATTAATTTATATTGTATTATAACCTTCCTCTTTTTTCATGCCGACAAGTGAACACAGGCGTGACGGAATTATCCTAGCGGGACTCTCCGTGTCTCACCTCACTGCCATCATAATCTCTGCTGGCAACATGGCCCGTTTCCTCCCCTCCTCCGACTCTAGTATCCGCAAACAAACCTATGAGGTATGTAGGTGAGAGGTCAGTGACTGGCTAAAAAGTCACCCAGTGACGTTCACTCCGGCTGAGCGGGGGACTAGAACCAGATCTCCCGACTCCCAGTCCAACACTCTCACCACTACTGCTTCATCAGGGAGGTGACAATATTTCGTTCTGAAAGAGATATAGAACTGCAGTCTGTAGCCGTGAGAAACGTTTCCATTGGCGCCTACGGAACTTTTTTCCTAAGCCTAATTGCCATGTGGGTGGTGGGGGCGGGGCAGTGATTCTTGTCAGAATTGCAGTGCATGGAGAGCAGGGATGTTGAAGAGTCCTTGGTCTCGAGTCACGAGTCATGAGTCACGAGTCGAGTCACGAGTCTTTGGACCCGAGTCTCGAGTCCGAGTCCAAGTCCTTGGTCCAAAATGGTGACTCATGAGTCCCGAGTCCTAAGTCACTCCCAAAGCTGACTCCACGAGTCCCTATTAAAATCAATGGGGTTTTCCCCCAACAAAATAAGGCTACTTCAGATGTGTGGCTTAAATAAATTCTAGGCACAAGTGTGCCTTTTTATCTTAAAACTCTGTCACTGATTTTGACAAGAACAGACCAGGCAGACAAACCCAAAATAACCAGATAGGCAGAGGAGGCAGGGAACCCCAAAACAGGCAGGCAGAGGCCTTTGTCTTGGACAATTCAAACTGTGGAACTGGTTAAGAAGAGACCAGGCAGGCAGAGGAGGCTGGGAACCCCAAACAGGCAGGCATAGGCAGCCAAACCCAAAATGTCTGAAAGGTTGCATTTTAGGAAAATGATTTAAAAAAATAAAATCTTCGCTGGCAATCTCACTTCTCTCCACTCCTTCTGGCACAGCCCAGGGATGTTGAAGAGTCCTTGGTCTCAAGTCCCGAGTCGAGTCTGAAGTCCCATTAAAAATAGTGGGACTCGAGTCACAGGGGGGACTCAGTCCGACTCACGAGTTGAGTCCTGGAGTCCGAGTCCCCATCCCTGATGGAGAGGGGAGCAGCCTCACAGGAGGGGATGATTGCCCCGATGGAAAGGCCCCGCAGGGCTGGTGGTTCCCCATCCCTGCTCTAAGGTGAGGGAATACTGTGACCCATGGGAGCGAAAGGAGGCATGGGGGGGGGGAATCATCCAGACTTCCTTGGATTGTCCACTTGGGTTAGCAAAGAAAGGATTCAAAGTGTAGGGACTGGGTCCACTCTTCCTACAGAGGAGGATCTGAAAACAGATTCTGAAGATGATGGGGAGGAGCAGGAGATGGAGGGGAGGGAACCTACAGCTGGTTCCCCAAGGCCAGCGGACTTAGAGATAAACCCAACAGTCTATCAGTGTCAAATTCCATGGGAAGCAATCTGAGCTCTCTGATTGGGAGGAGGGCGAATCAAGTGTCACTAACCCCCCACCCCCACCCTGTCAGACATCAGCTAAAGAGGATGGACCAGCTGAGCAGTGTCAGGCACTCCAAGAGATTGGCCCTTAAGAATAAGCAACTGCCTTAGGGGTGTGGGTAATTTGAGTCTGGAAGGGAGGAGGAGAGGTTTCCAGTTTAGAATCAACTTCTCAACAATAGGGCAATCTTCCTTGATGGCTGGTATTCTAACTAAGCTTGTTTCTTTTGTGACTGATTCTGCAATCTATTTCATTTGTACTTCTAAGTCAGTTTGCTAGGCCATAGTAGGGCAACACCTTTTCTAATAGTTTCTGAATTTTTATTATATATATATATATATATATATATATATATGATATAAGATATTTGCTTCATATGCAACTTTAAAAAGGGGGGGGAATATAGAGATGAGTTGTTTTGGTTTTCTTTTAACATATACACAATGTTGACAAATTACCTGATGGCAATCATTCATTTTCTACATTCACCAACACAGATGAGCTGCAGATTCAGATGGCTAAGAGGCATAAAACCACTCTGTCAGTGAAGATTCTATGCAGAAATTGGGAAAGGATCGATAGGAACTGCCCGCAGGATGCTAAAGTCATGATGTGGTTGCAGTTTGCACCCACAGTGCCCTGGCACTGATCCGTCATGAATCAGCTCTATCATAGGATGGAGCTGGACTGTCTGGAATCTTTAAGGAATATGTACTTTCAGCAGTGGAGGAAAGGCACAAAGGTACAACTGGCTATAGGCACCAGTAGAGTATCTGCTTTCTCATGCCTAAAGGCTTTTGAGCTTTGTATTCGCCTCAGTAAAAGGGATACCTTGCCAGAGGCAATGGCATTCCACTGCAAGGGGAATATATTATTACAGAAAAGATACAGAAACAGAACAGCTCTCTGACAAAGGCTTTTATTAGGGTTTTTTTTTTTTTTTTGCCTGTGACATGTTCATGCACAATTAGCAAGGCATAGCAGAAATGTGGATAAATTACGCAAGCTCCTCCATGCACCAGCCAAGTTGCCATTGTTGTGATTTAATATATCAGTTCTTGTCAATAGGCCAGTCTTGAAATACTGATCCAGTGGTTCCCTGCATGCAGGAGCTGTGACAGTCCCAAAGACATCCATCATTCCCATTCCTTTAAGTGCTTGGGACAATTTTGGTGAGTGTATCAGTGCTGAAACGGAATTTTACAAAAATATGAATTGCGGCTGAATTTCAAAATTCAATTTGAGTTTTTGAGTATTTTTGAGTATGAATTTTATATAATGTGGTACATAATCTTGCCAAATCCAGCACTTTGAAACCATGCTTTATTTTTTTTAAAGAAAATTCTAGATTCAGATTCATTCATAATTGGGCATGCTGAATCCATCATGATCCCTTGTTTCAACTATTCTCTCTGACAAGATGTCGCACACATCAGGTTTAGAATCCTTAGTAGCATCTTTCCTCTCTCCCTGCTCCCTCCCCCCAAACGAATTACAATTAACATGGAAAGCAACTGGAAGATATGGAAATTAGTTGACTGCTGAGGAATTTGTACAGAAAGGTTTATTAGAACATCTTTAGAAAGAAGCTTATTTTTCAACCCAGTCACATAGTGGCGTCTGTGTGTATGTGTGCGAAAAAGGACTGAGCAGCATCTCCGAGATATAGACTGTTCTCAACTCTGCTGTTTGAACTGCACATCACAGTCCAATGACTGACAACTGCAAGATATTAGCTGCTGCCCATGGAAAAAAAAAAGTGGTGGTGGTGGTGGGAGCCCACATTAATTTTATATGATCAATACCTCTACAACTGGTTTACCTGTATCTGCAAACAATAGTTTGTTTGTGCAGTTAGATTTCTTGGAGAAAGTTGTTGCGGGAGAGAATTTCACAGTTTCATAATTTTTCTTGCTTTTACAGGAAGGCTTATACCCTACCTATAAATACTACTTATAGAAGATTCACTCCCTAAAACTTCCTTGCGGGCTAAATTCTATATATCCTCTCACTATTTCCATAAGGGAATGAAGTGCCATTGTTCTTTCTAAAGGTGAACTGAGAGATGCCTCTCAAGTAGTGGTTTGAAGGGTGCTGCCTGCCAATTGACCCAACCCTAAATTGACATCTTGGATTTGCGTGCAAGCATTTGTTCAAAAGAAGTATATCTACAGCTGTCTCAGTGCAGAGGCACAAAATGGGGCATTTTATCAGTATTTCATCAACATATACAATGATGTAGCTGATGACTTAGGTGTCAGAGTGTAATGTGTCCTTGAAGCAGAAAGGACTGCAGCAGAGCACCTGTGAACAGAAGTTCTATTTGGGAGTGTAACTTGTGAAAGACGGGCAGTATGCCCAAGGTCATAAACAGAGTGATGAGAGGGGAGGAGTTATATGCTGTAATATTCTCTCCCCACCAGTCTTTATCTCTACGCTTTTTGTGCCGTGCATGGGGAGCCTTGCACTGTTTGTATAGCTGTAAATTGTAATGAATCTATGCGTGAAGAACCTCAGTAAAAGTTTCTACTGATGAGCTCACATCTCCTCGTTATTCTTCGAGCTTGCACACAACAACTCCTATCTCTGCAACGTGTGGCGGCAGCAGAGTTTCGACATTAGGGTGCTAAGGGACAAATCAAAGGCTATTTTTATGGGTGAAGTCCCGCTGACTTTGATATGACCATGATGGCCCTATAAGACTTTGAGCTTGGATTTTAAGGTACTCGTCTGTTCACATAAGGGGGGTAAATTTCTGCCAGCTCTTCCCTCAATCTGCAGTCCCCCACATCAAATCCCACACTATTGCCAAAGGGTCCCCCCAATCCACAGGAGCAGAGATTCAAGGGCCACAGAGGGGAGGTGGGAAAGCCTAGCTCTGTGAACATGAATTCTGTTCCATTCACATGATAGTTAGGATCCAAGCCATAGTTGAGACCTGAAGGAACTATGGTGGCACAAGCCAGTTGAAACACTTGTGTAACTTGGAGCAGTAGGAGAGAAAGGGAGAAATGAGATTTAGGATTCTGAAGCAAAAACCCCCCCCCACTCCCCCATAGTGAGTAAGTAGAGTAAAACAGACAGAACACATGTTTGGGTATACCTAATGAGGATTCTAGGCTGTGCTGGAAAGAACGTACAGAGGAAAGACTATTTTTTAGAAATGAGTGGAGTAGGCTGAGGGAGATTGTTATAAACAGTGTTGTGCTTCTTTTGTTGCGTTTGAGGGGAGGTCTTTGGCATTCTTTTACACCTCTTTGCAGCCCCAGTATGCATCCAGGCCCATTTTTAGGATTTCTTCCTTCATCACTGAGTAATCCCAGCCAGTCATAGATTACCGTGATTGTGATGATGTAGTAGCACCGCATAGCCAATCAGATATGAACGTTACTGAAGGCTAGTGAAGATCTCTCATCACTTTCACTGTGAGGGTGGAGGAAGGGAACACATATCTGTTGCTGGGACAACTGGCCCTATGCTTACTGTCTTGCCAGCACTACATGACAAAATGTTTGCACAGTTGAGACTAGTTGTGGCAGAATGTGGGTGGGCATGCAAATTTGGATATGGGGGGGGGCTTTTTCACAGGGGCCAAAGGATTTCTGTAAAGTGCCCTCCCCCACTTGTTCAGTGCTAGTTATGAACACTTTAGCCCTATTTGGGTGTTTTCAAGGCGTGTGGCTTAAACACATGCGGAGGGGGAGCATGTTAGCCCTGCCTCTGTCTATTGTCACTCTCGCCGCTCTGTACGCATGGAGGGTGACTCTGTGAAGATGACAGCCCCCTCTCTCCGCAGGGGCTCTCCATACAATCCAGAATACCGGATAATCAGTGTTCCAGATCTCTCTTCTTCACAAAGTTGTCCTCCACATATACAGCGTGATGAGAACGACAGCAGAAGGAGGCTGGGCTAGTAGCACCACCACCCCATCCATGTTTAAACAAGACACTTTAGCCCTATTCAGGTGTTCTTCTTATTGTGTTCAATCAACACGCAAGGGGAGGGAGAGCTCGAGCTCGAGCTCCAGCCCTCTCTGCTGTTGCATCCATCGCCCTGTATGCGTGGAGTCCACATGTAAGCATTTGAAGTGAAATCACTGGGAATTAAAAGAACCCTAAATTAAATTTATTAATGTGGATATAAGAGGTATGAAAGAGTCCGAAACATTGTGAAATATAACAAGCAGGGACTTGCCTCCTGAAGCCCCTTTGGCATGAGGTGTGCTGCTGTAAAAATCTCAGTTTACTCTAACGTCCATAACGTAAATCAGAAATGTGAGCTGAATAATTTTGGTAAACTTTCAATTCAAAAACATCAACACGGCAGTCGGGAGTGGTGGTGGTGGTGGTGGTGGTAGAGGGTGGAAGACGAGCATGCAGCTATCTGAGAGAGTGAGGTGGTCAGTGTGTCAGACTTGGACCAAGAAGACCTGGGCCCAAATCCCACCCACCTTAACCAGAAAACTCCCTGGGTGACTTTGGGCCAGTTACTCTCCCTCAGAACCAAACTACACATTATGGTAATTGCATAGCTTGTAGCTACAGCTTGTGATTTGTTTTACTCTGGTGTAAGTGCACATGACCCTGATTCAGATTGGGACCACCATGCTCCAAGAGGGGAGGATTAACCCCCCCGACTGTCCCCCCCCTGAAATTCCCCCATGGGGGATGGGTTAAAAAAGGAAAAAAGGGCTCTACAGGCAGCAGGCGGGAGGTGGCAGCAGTGGGGGTTTCAGGGAAAAATGGGTAGGGGGAAGGTTTAATCCTCCCCTCCTAGAGCATGATGGTCCCACTCTGAATCAGAGCCACAAGCACTAACACTAGTGTAAAACAAAAAGGAGAGACTAGCCTCAACTACACACCACCTCACAGGTTTGGTGGGGAGGAGAGAATAATCGATACACTGTCCTGAATGCCTCAGAGAAGGGCAGCTGAAAAATAAAATAATTAAACCATTGCAGAATTGCCACCAAATTCTACCTCAAATAAAATTTTGAGGTGAATTTAGAGATTCATGCTTGGGCAAAACACCTGATGAATTCTGAGGGGAGCCTGAGGAATTTTGAGAAGATTAGTAATATTTCTCACGGGAATTTCAGTGTATTAGCAACTCAGCTTTTGTATGTGTTCTTATTGCATACAATGATAGGGAACATTTGTGGTGTTGCTGTTGTTGTTTAGCCTTTTCATTTCACAACAAAACATTTTTAATTTCCTCTCCTTTGCATCCTATGCTCATTTTTAAAAGGGTTATTCTTTTCAACAGCAAAAATACCGTAAGTGAAACTTGACTGTATTCACGCACCTTTTCCCACCTGAGGAGAGATGTATTTGAATTGATTTGCATTTTTATTGAATATGTGTTCCTAGGATGGCCACACTGAGATGCCATATCATTTACAGCATGTTCCTGCTGGCTCGGAGGCTTGTTAAAGGAGTGAGGGGAGCTGTGTTTGTTTGTTTGTTTTTAAAAAAAAGGAGAACACATTACATGTGGACTGCAGACATAAAAGTGACTCAAGTAGGAAGGGAAAGAGATAGAGTGGCAGCCTGGAGATAGAATAAACCATTAAACCGTTTACAGGAGGCTTACCACAGCTTGCTGAATTTGTAGTTCAATTACTGTTACTGAGGAAGAATGTCAATAATTATGATTTGGAGCTCTGTATGACATTTATATTTGTAAAGATTTCCAGGATCTGACTGCAAAATCAATTGAACAACTGTGGAGTGGTCGCTACCCCTGCCTATCTGGCATGTAACTTGGTTTCAGACAAAGAACGACCGGATTAAAGAAATATGGGAACTGCAGTGAATGGCAGCCCGTGCTGTTGACTGCTTTGACAAAAGATGCAGAGGTGAGGACAAATCTATGTTTTCTACTCAGCCTGCCTTACACCCCCTAAGCTACCCTGCTGCCCTCAGGTGCGCTGGAGGACATTGTCCCACCATCAGTGTTGAGGTAACATTCAACTGCCTTTCTGGTTGCCTTCTGTACATGGAATCGGCGTGGGTGGTGGCCGTCTTGTTCTTCATCTCAGGCAGCAAAATGTTTTCAGCTGGCCCCAACTCTATGCCTAGCTGGCGCACACTGCTCCACACTGTTCATAGTCTCACAAACCTCTTCCATATCAAACACGCTTACAGTGGATTCCTAAGCATATCCAAAGCATATTTACTCAGGAGTAAGACCCTCCAATTTCAACAGGACTCCAGTGTTTAGGACCGTGGCCATGCAGTACAATCCAATGCTTGTTCCCTCAGAATTAAGTCTCACTGGGCTCAATAGGGCTTACTCTGTAGTGAGTGAGTTTAGGATTGCACCCTTACAGTGCAATCCTATACACTTCTACTCAGAAGAAAGTCCCACTGAATTCAAGGGGGCTTACTCCAGGTAAGAGGTATAGGATTGCAGCCTTAATCATTTGGTGCCAACTCGTTTCCACAAGTTATTTTAGATAATGCTGTGTGTGTGTGTGTGTGTGTGTGTGTGTGTTAAAGATTAAAGATTTTTAATATCATTTTTATCCATCTCCATTTGCTATGAAAGGCTGGTGAGAAATGTACTTTCTCATTTGTTTTTCAGGCTGTCTCAGATGACTTCCTGTACTATCCTAACCCCCAGATCTGCTGGCTGGAGGGGGTTAGGATGGCATGCAGATGCCCTTCTGCTGGCAAAGAGGAGCTCTGCCAGGAAGGAGCATGTCCACCGCAGAGGCCGCTGCTATGCCCTGGAGAGCTCTGCAGAAATTATTCTTCCACCAATGGGATTTCCACTGGTAGCCGCCATTGTAAGGCCTTGAAACAAGGTGGTTCGGGGGGTAAGGCAGCGGCAGGACAGAGGCAGCTTTGGATCTGCTCAGTGGTGGCTGGTGACTCCTATGTCAATGGGGCTCCTTATCCATTGCAGCTTTTATTCTGAGCTTTATAGGAGCGATCTATGATGATGCTCCATGGTGGTGAACCTATTTTGGGGATGGAGTGACATAGGAGTCACCAGCCTCTCTAGCATCTGCTGGATCTGTGGCCCCTTCATTTACAGGGGAGGCCACAGGATCACACACCCCTCTATGCTAGCGGGGGGAAAGGTACATCTGTCCCCCTCATACCTCTTGCCTGAGCTAGTGTGAACTGGCTGGGCTTTGGAAATGGTGGTAGATCTGCCACTTCAGTCCTCCTCCTCTCCTCCCCCCCCCGCATAGGATTTCTCTGCCAATAGGACGCAGCATTCCTACTCTCCCTCGTGCCTTCAGTCTACGTTTCACTTTAATCCACCCTGTCAATGGGTATTCATATACATGCTTGGTATTAATTCATTTGGACACAAATACCTTTTAAAAGAATGGTGTTAGCATAAGATTTTGGAAACCCTACGTAATCTCACGTTCTTCTGACTATTGTTCTTCTCTGGCAATACATGAAATAATGATATACTTTCCAAGAGTTTATGGTCAGTCTGGACATTACTGTATGTCCACACGTCTACTGGAAAAATGTCCCCATTCCAAAAAGTATTGCAAGTAGTTCTTTTTCAATTTGGGCATAGCCCTTTTCTGTTTTTGATAAGGCTGTGCTGGAAAATGCAACCGGCTGTCCTGCTTGCAGCATGGTTGTCCCTACGCCTGTTTCTGATGCATCGCACTCAGGACCGGCGCAGGGTAGTTTGGCGCTCTGGGCGAAATGAAATTTAGCGCCCCCCCTTGTGCCTTGGGGGGGGGCTCCGGAGCAAAGCAGCCCTGCTCTGCAACCCCCCCCGTGCCGCCACCACCACCAACCTACCTTCCCCTCGCCCTGGCTGCCGCCTCCTCCTCTGAGGAGGAAGCGATGCGACGGGACCCCCGCGCTGTTTTTTGCTGGGGAAACCAGGGCAACAGGGCTGTTTAAGCCCTGTTGCCCTGGTTCCTCCCACCAAAACAATGTGGGCGGGGCTCCGGAAGCGACGCGGAGAAGGTAGGTGGCGGGGGGGTCGGGGGTGGCGGCGGCGGCAACGGGCAGGGGGAGGCGCAGCGGCGGCGGCGGGCGGGGGGGAGGTGTGGCGGCGGCGGGCGGGGGGAGGCGCAGCGGCGGCGGCAGATGGGTGGGGAGGTGCGGCAGCGGCGGGGGCGGGTGGGGAGGCGGAGGCCTGGTGGGGGCGGCGCGGCGGCAGCGAAGAGGAGCGCAGCATTTCTGCGCCCTCTTCAGCCGTGCGCCCTAGGCAACTGCCTAGTTTGCCTAGCGGTAGCCCCAGCCCTGATCGCACTGAAGCATACTTCAATATGGGGGCTGCTGCATAGTTCTTATATCTAGGATTCAGTCACTGCTGCCATCATGTTTCAAAGTTGGTGGATTGCACCTTATAGAATCAAACAGACTCTGCTTTCTAAACAAACTTTTAAGTTTTATTTAAACAAAGCCTTTTCTACAGAGCTCTCTCAGGCTTTGGCCTCTCTCTCCTCAGGCCAGAAGCAGTTGAGTGTTGCCCTTAACTACTTCCTGGCTCCTCCCAGGAAGTACATCCCATTCACGCTGAATCTAGTAGTTCTTTCATATTGTTACAAGGGTGTCTTGCCCAAGCCGCCCCCCCCCCTGGAGTCAGCACTGTTTGCTAGCCTGTTCATACCAAATACTGAACACTTACCTCCTCCTGCCTTGTCTTCACTGAGTTCCAACCTTACTTTGAAACTGCTATCCAGCCCTGTCAGGGGAGAAGCAGCACTTGAAAAAAATTATCCACATAATTGTTAAGGGTATGGGAGCCAATCCCATGATGCATTCAGCGATTCGGCTCACGCTGGCTCAGCTTGTCTGAGTGTGGAAAGCTAAGCAGGGTCAGGCCTGGTTATTACTTGGATTTATTTATTTATTTATTATATTTATACCCCACCTTTTTTCCTGCAAGGAACCCAAGGCGGCTTACATAATCCTCCTCCTCCTCTCCATTTTATCCTCACAACAACCCTGTGAGGTAGGTTAGGCTGAGAGTCAGTGACTGTGGGAGACCCCTCCTCTAGTTTCCTGCATTGAGCAGGGGGTTGGACTCGATGGCCTTGTAGGCTCCTTCCAACTCTATGATTCTACTTAGCGCTTATGTTTCATCCATCCCCACCTCCCAAAAACAGTGGCTGCCAGTAATGCTTCAGAAGCTCAAACACCCAAAGTGTGGATGAAAAACAGCCTGGACCATGGCTGCTCCCTGAGCCTCTTCTGAAATTATGGTGACTCCCTGTGTCATAACATGCACTTTTTCTAAAGGAAAACCAGAAGTTATTCCCTGCCCTTCAGGGAACCAAACTCTCTGCATATAACTTCACCACCATTATGTTGGTTTAAAAAGGGTGGGGGGGAACCCTAACAAAACATTCCTCCTTTTCCTGTGGAGGATTTTCTCCCCCCCTTTTTTTTGCTCCCTCCCTCCTTGCCTCTGACAGCACATTTCCTCCTGCTAAGAGAGTGATCAGTGGCTCCCTAGGGTTGCTGGAAGGAAGAAAAGGAGGGGAAGCTGGGGACATATTCACACCTGCTAATAGATGAATTGTCAAAGCAGGTCCTTGGGGAAATGGATTCCCTCACGGAAATGTAAAGAGTTAAAAAAAATTCCGGGTGTTTCCTTGCATGAATTACAGCTTGCTGGGGAGTGGGTGGAGAGGCCTCTTGAAAAAACACATTCCACAGAGACTGTTCTGTAGTCTTCAGAAATATGTCTCTGCTAGCTTTGCTCTCACCAGCCTGTGTGTGTGTGTGTGTGTGTGTGTGTGTACGTGTACACGTACCATGCTGGCAGGTCTCTTTTTGCAAGCACTGCAGCAGCTGAATAAAGGATCTTTATAGGGGAGAAGTAACACTCCAGAAGCTGCGGTTGTGAAGCTGCTTCTCCATTGTGTATATAGGTACTATTCCTGCTGGAAGGGAGGGTCCCTCGAGTGAAAAGTACAGCCAGGCCTTGAGTAAAAGGGCTAATGTCAGTGTACTGGAAGAAGCAAAGACTACTAGCATTGAAAAAATGATCCTTCAACGCCAACTTCAGTGGACCGGTCATGTTGTTCGAATGCCTGACTGCCGTCTCCCAAAGCAGTTACTTTACTCCCAACTCAAGGATGGAAAGCGGAATATCGGTGGTCAATATAAGAGGTTTAAAGATGTTCATAAGGCTAATCTAAAAAAATGCAATATAAACATCGAAAACTGGGAAGCTCTGGCCCATGAACGATCTAAATGGAGGTTGGCCTTTCACAAAGGTTCCATGGACTTTGAAGAAGCCCGAGTGCAAGGTGAAAGGGAGAAACGTGCTAAGCGAAAAGCACGTCAAATGAATCCTTTACAGGACCATCTTCTATCTGGTAACCTGTGTCCTCACTGTGGGAAGCTGTGTGGATCTAGAATTGGCCTCCACAGTCACTTACGGACCCATCGCTAGAGTCTACACAATCTTCTTTAGAATTTCCTCCTTTTATCCCGGAAGACAATCTTACTCGGTCACGAGTGATCGCCTGATGATGATGAAAAGGGCTAATACACATCAGTACTTTCTCAGTGTCACCTGTGCTGTTTTCAAGTTGACAGCTAACGCTAGGACTCTGCCGTGTGTCTCCCCTGTCTTGGAAGACTTGGGATGTCAGATGTACGGGACAGGCTTGGCCACCCAGGCATGAGCAGAAGGAAAGAGTGAAGGCAGAGATGACATGTTCCTGGTTGCTAGGCCGGAGTGTCATCCTGGACCTGACCTTTCAAATACAAAGCCTTTTGTCACATAGTCAGTGAAAAAGGCAGTGAAAAAATAACAACCAAGGAATTCGGAAAAGAAACAGAACTGTTCCTTCACTCTTTCTCTTACACTTTCTCTCACCTTGCAGTTCAACACTTCACATGGATGTGCTTCCTGAATAGCATTTTTTTGTACGGGTGGGAGAAGCACTTACATTAGTTGCCAATTCCTGGTCTCAAGATTTAATTTGAACCATGTCCACCTATGGGCTTACAGACTTAATCCTGAAACACTTTTTTAAATGATGGCAGAGCTCTGCTTTAGGAATTGAGAATAAGGAACATGGTAGTCACACATGCATGTGCAGAGTTCAACTTCCTCACTAAAAGGTAAAGGGTTGCCCCCCCCCCCCCATGAAGCAGGGTGCGGTGCCTGCATCAGGTGGTGGAGCAAAAGGAGTGTCGAATTGCGCCGCTCCTCCCTGCCCCCTCCAGGAGGGCCCACCTCCTCACGCGGGTGCTCTGGAGAGCCCCACCAGCTGTTCTCCCACTGTGGCATTTGGCACAGTGAGAAAGCAGCCAATGGGGCTCTCTGGAGCAGCCACCTGCCCTCAGTTTTCCTTGTCATACGCCCCCCCCCTTTCCCTTATGTTTGCCACGGCTGCTTTGGCTCTATGGAAAGCTGTGTGGCCAGAAGAAGCGATGCGGCGGTAGGAAAGGGTGTGCTGCCGTGGAGGCACATCTTCTCTCCTGCCTCAGGCCAGGGCTGAATAAGTAAATCTCAACTAGCCCACTTTGATATAGGGCCCTATATCAGAGGGCCTGAATTACCAGCATTTATTTTTTTTAAAAAACCCAAACCAGCGTCTCTTGCTCTACTAGAAAGGAGTGCTTGTGCATTTAATAGCTGCTTGTCAAGCAGACCTCTGATGGGTTTCTCCTGTTACAAACAATCATGTGACAATGGAAGCTGTAACTGCCAAGTAGGGAGCCAGTGTGGCGTAGTGGTGAGAGTGTTGGACTGGGACTCGGGAGATCCCCGCTTGGCCATGAAACTCACTGGGTGACTTTGGGCTAGTCACTGACTCTCTCAGCCTAACCTACCTCACAGGGTTGTTGTGAGGATAAAATGGAGAGGCGGAGGAGGATTATGTAAGCCGCCTTGGGTTCCTTGCAGGAAAAAAGGCGGGGTATAAATATAATAAATAAATAAGTAACTAGTCGCTAAAAAGCAACTAATAAAAGTGTAGACAGCAGTGAAAAGATGGGCAACTTCAGGGGGGATCTAGGGGCCACTTTATGCCCCCTGTCCTCCCCCCATGGGCCACACCCGTCACTGCAGTGCCACCAAAATTTGATGGTGTGGCATTGGCAAAACACACACACACACACAAACCACCAGCAGTTCGTTGCTAAATTTCAGTGTCAAACCACTACTGGTGGCTTGAAAAGGATACATTTAGCTTGAAAACAAACCAGTGGGTTTTGTTTTGTTTGTCTTGGCTGATGTCGCAGTGCCAAATTTCAGCAGCAGGGGCTGCACCAGAGCACAGGGGGTGATTGTGGCTTGTGGGCTCCACATTGCCCACCCCTGGCTGGTGTAAAGTAATGGAGTGTAAAGTAATACCTTGGATTACGAGCATCATTCGTTCCAGAACCATGCTCGTAATCCAAAACACTCGTATATCAAAGCGAGTTTCCTCATAAGAAATAATGGAAACTCAGCAGGGAGCCGCGCCGCGCCTCCACGGGGCTCTGTGCCAGGGAGCCGGCTTGCTTTGCCTTTAGACAGAGTATCTCAAAGCAGCTAATGAAAATTTCAGAGAGAGAGAGAGAGAGAGAGAAGGGGGAGAGAAGGAGAGAGATGTGGAGGATCAACAACCTGCAGAGAGAGCGCGGCGGCTCCCTGCCCTTAGGCAAAGCAGTGGGAGGTGATGGCCGAGCAAGGTGCCGGCAGAGCGTGTGGCTCGTGTTGCGAGACTTGCTCGTCTTTCAAATTTAAATTTATGCTAAAGTTTTGCTCCGAGGTATTACTGTAGTTGCATAACTGTCTGCCTCATGCCCTGGGAGGAGGCCATCCTCCGGCTGAGTCCACAATGCAGCCAATACACTGGAGGACAGGGTGGAAGGGAACTATGTGGCAGCTCATATTAGCTTTGGGACCCATCAGCCCCCTCAGCCGTCCTGAATATGGGGCACAAAAGGCAACTGTTAATATAGTATTTGAGCCTGTATAGTTGGACTCTGTGTATTTGGAACACTGTGGGTCTGTTCGGCTGCCAGATACTGGAGACGGTGGTGGTCTTACCCTCATAGCCACACTGAACAATTGAGAAAATGCTGCCGCCAAGTTGCCAACCTGCACGAAGTGCCTAAAGAACAACTGGTATTTGGACATTTCCCCGAACAAGTTTAAAAGCAGTCACTCAGCTGTGTTTGTCTGTGTGGGGCGGGGTGGGTGGGGATCAGTGTAGAGGTACTCTTCAATGTCCCATAAGGTCAGGGTTTGGTGGAGGAATTCACTACTCTAGATGTCTGAGGAGCCTGAAAAAAATGGAGGTTATATCCTGACTAAGAGGTGCATTCTAGGGCATTTCCAGAGAGACGTGCCTTTCGAATAAGACAAGATAATAAAATGGCTGCAAAAGTATCTGAGGCCTAAATTATTAACGTTGATTGTGTGCTACTAGCAGCAACGTATTGACCGGAGTTCTTTGGTTTCCTAGCAGCCAGAGTGTACTGGAGAATTCAGCGGACGCTTAACTCTGCTCTCCTTGGCGAAGTCAATCAGCCATGCAAATCTCTTGTTCTAGGAACCTTGTCAAAAGAGTACCACTGTCATTTCTCCAGTGACACACAGAAGGCACCCAAGTTATAAATTGGGTTTCAACATAGCGATGTCAGCAGAGGGTAAAGGAGAACAGCGGTCTTGCATGTGTCAGTGGCCACTAGAAAGTGTTCAGCAAGGAAGGAGCCGTTAATCAAATGTACGCTGCTTCAGTGCTCTGCCCTGACATCTAGTGGAGCAATCAAAATATGACACCAAATACAAAACAATGGATTGCTTCACTTAGTGGTGCTGCTAGAAAGCAGTTTTTCTCCAGCAACTACGAACATAACGGTAACAGTTTCCATTGTGCTTAAAAGCTACATAAGAAATGACTGTGGAAAACAGAATTCCACTTGAACAAAGCCAGGTCTGTTAAGCTTCAGCTTCTCCTAGATTGGCTGGCAGGAGAATAATCATTTAGTTCTGACATAGTTCAAAATGTATCAGAGTCTGAAGGTTACAGATATTGAACAATCACTCAGTTAAAAAAAACAAAACAAAAAAACAATCCATGGCACAATCCAGTCAAAGTTCAGCACTTTAAAGTCCTATTGATTTATGTAGGACAACATTAAAGTGTGTGTTTATTTCTCCAGTGAAATCAGTGGGTTTCAGAAGTGCTTTACTCTGTCTGGATCATTCCTATAGTTTTTGCTAACATGGCAATTGACAAACCCATAGCACTTGAGACAGCTTGTACTTCAATGGTGCTATTTTAGCTCTAGGAGGCAGTGTGCAAATTATACTTGTATGGATAATTTGAAGATTCTTGAGTAATTTGACATTTCATTTAACCCCTTCGGGGTTCGTAATAGAATATTTGCAGTCAAATACACAAAATGCCAGTAGAAAGTTAGCTTAAGCGCACACTACATCATGTTCATGCATTTCTATAATTTTCTACATATTTTGTAGAAAATATTTTGACTTATGTGAACAGTTTGTACATTTTAATTTTTTTAAGAAGGGGCACGTTGCTCAGATTTATAAAGGCAGTTCTTTAAAACACCTGTTGGTTCAAGAATGGACTGGACACTTGAATCCAGTTGCAGTTATACATGCAGATGAAGAATTCACTGTTTCCACACTCAAATTATTCAGTGACTCTTCCCATTGTGAAAAATGTCATAAAAAATGAAGCTATTGGATTGTTCATTAAATCAGTGGTCTTTCTTTTCCCTTTCTTACTGAAATTATGCTGAAAGTACTGGGCTATGTTAAGCCTGTAACATCACTGCAGCAGTAACTGAATATCGAGGCAGCATTTAAACTTATTGACCATGTTGGGAGCCAGTTGCAAGAAATGCAGAATGATTGTGTTTTCAACAACACTTCTGAAGCAGCCAAGGAAACCTGCGAATCTGCTGAACATGAAGCACCATGAAAACATCTTCGTAAACTCCCTTGGACTTCAGAAAAGCTGATTTGAATAAACCCAGAGCACTGATAGGTAGGATTCATGGCAGGAAAACCCAAGGGGAAGAGGAGTTCAAGAGGTGGGGGGAATGCTTATCAAATTTGCAAATTACACAAAATTGCGTGGAATAGCGAATACCTTAGAACAGTGTTCTCCATGTTTTTGGCCTACAACTCCCAGCATGCCCCAGCCAGCATAGCTGGCTGGGGCATGCTGGGAGTTGTAGGCCAAAAACATCTGGGGACCCAAGGTTGGAGAACACTGCCTTAGATTGCAGAAACAAAATTCAAAATGATCTTGATAGATTAGAAGACTGGGCAGAAAATAACAAAATTAAATTTAACATTGACAAGTGCAGAGTTCTTCATTTAGGGGGGAAAATAAAACGTGCAAGTATAAGATGGGGGATAAAAAGGATCTTGGTGTGATGTAGCTGCAAAAAAAAAAAAAAAGCAAATGCAATTTAGGTTGTAACAGTATAGAAGCATAGTTTCAAAATCACTGGAGGTAATGGTTACACCATACTCTGCGCTGGTCAGACCTCATTTTGAATACTGTGTCCAGTTGTGGACACTACACTTTAAGAAGGATTCAGATAAATGGGAACGAGTTCAGAGAAGGGCAGCAAAGATGTTCGGGGACTAGCAGAAACTAAGTCCTATGAGGAAAGATTGAAGGGTTACAAGGTTAAATACAAACAGTTTACAATTTTGTCTTTAAAAGCCCGCAGACCAGATAAACTGCCCCCCCTCTACTTTTTTGGCACCCCCAGAACTTTTAGGCTGGCCATGGGCCTGCATGACAGCAATGAGCAGGGCTACAGCCCTACTGACATGTGGCCGTAATGTGCTTGCCTGGACCCCATTCTCTCTCTCTCTCTCTCTCTCTCTCTCTCTCTCTCTCTCACACACACACACACACACACACACACACACGGACAGTGGGTTTCACCTTTCCCAATTGGGAAAATGTGAGGGGGCAGCAAAGTCCACTGAGCTGCCTTCTCAAGGAGCACTTCCTGGAGGTGCTGGTTCAGTCCAGGGCCAGCTTTGCTCCCCACTCACTTTTTCTGATCAGGGCAAGGCAGGAGAAGCCCACTGATCCACTTCCTCGAGGCATGCTCCTTGAGGCCTCAGCTCAGCTAGGAGCTCCTCTCCTGCACCCCTCCCGTTTCTGTGGGGGCTGGGCTTTAGGGAGGGACCTCTCTGGACTGGAGGCTTTTTGCAGGCTGAATGGGAGCCCCTGAGTTCTGAATTCAGCTCACTGACCCAAGGTTCCTCATTCATGCTTTAGAGGAAATTTACAGTACCTTTAAAATACCTAGATAATGGGTACTTTTACTACAATGGTTATATTATACCATAGTACTGCTATTATTGGTACTTTTCCTACTCTTATTACAGTATATAATTCTATAATTATATTCCTTACTGTAATTGTAGTAGAGAATTATAATTAAGTATATAAATTATAACATACCCTCCAACATTTCACAGATGAAAATAGGGACACACGTGTGAATTTGTAAGAGGTATGGTTAAGCAACATGAAGGTGTGATCAAGAGGGCGTGGCCGGGCAACATGAGGGCATGGCCAAGGGTATGACCAGGCAACCAAAGGGCATGGTCAAGTACCAAAGTTATTAGAGGAAACACACAAAATCTTATATATTAAAATTATTACATTCTTATATACAGTATTATTTTATAATATTTTATAAGTGGCTTTTGTAATATTTTTTTACCTTACTTAAACCCTTAATTGTTTATATCTGTGTTTTTCATGGGTCAGTGCTTGCAGGGCAATCTCTTTTTGTTTTAAAATTGTCAGGATTGGCACAAATTCAACAGGTGAAGCTTACTAGGGGTGTGCTCCCTACTTCTGGGGGGGGGGGCTCGCCTCACCTTGGCGAGCAGCCCCCCCTGAAGCCCGGATTCTCCGCGGTGCGGAGCGATTCTCCGCGCCAGTCGAGCCGCCACACCGGCAGCGCAGGGTCCCGTCACGTCATTTCCGGCTGGCTGGAAGTGACACGATGGAACCCCATGCCGACACAGCGGAACCCTGTGCCACGTTTTTGGCGTAGAAACAAGGGCAACATGGCTTAAAACGGTCATCGCAGCCGTTTTAAGCCATGTTGCCCTCATTTCTACACCAAAAACGCGGCGCGGGGTTCCACCGCATCAGCGCAGGGTCCCGTCGTGTCACTTTCTGGCGGCTGAAAATGATGCGACGGGACCCCGTGCTGCCGGCACGGCGGCTCAAGTGGAGGGACGAGCGGGCAGCCAGGTAAGGCCCGCGAGTCTTGGGGTGGTGGTGAGTGGGGCCGATTTCGGCCTCATTTCAGCCCCCCGAGACTCGTGGTTACATCCCTAGCTTACCCACCCACCCCACACTCCCAAACATGGAGCTTCAGAGAGAAGGGGAAGTTTCTTGCATTTCCTTCTGACACTATAAACTCACCTGTTAGAGGCACAGAGTCAGCTCTGTTAGGAAATAAAATCTTTGGCAATATAAAGATAGGAATCATGTGATAAATTCTCTCATTCACCTCGCCCTCGGTCCAGGCCAGCAGGTGCAGCCTTCATCTTTTCTTTTCACCCAGCTAATCCCTTTCCCACAGCAGCATGCAGCAGAGGCAGCAGGTAGAGCATGTGCGCACACACACCCATCCTCTCCTGGCCCTCCCAGCTTAGCAGCGTCAGTTCCCTCCCTGCTCTTAAAGGGCTCCATGGGCAAAATTGCAGCTAAACTAAAACTGCAAGCTTAGCTGCAATGCAATTTTGCCCATGGCCCCTTTAAGAGCTGCTTAAAGTAGCTTGCAGTTGCGGGAGGCAGGGGAATTTGGGACTCTGCATGACAATGAGTGAGAAGCCATGATGACTTAAGGGTTTTCGTGATGGTCCCAGCATTTTGGGGGCAATTGGAGACTGTTATAATGACAGCATAAAATTTTATATGATAGAATCACTGCTATTGGTGGTGATGCTCCTCCTCTGATTAGTCCTAACTAGCGTGATCTTCCAGGCGTAACCTAGGAATGGGCAATTTGTGGCCCTCCAGATGTTTTGGTCTACAACTCCCATCCTCCCTCACCATTGGTTTTGCTATCTAGGCTGATGGGAGTTGTAGGGCCACAGGTTGCCCATCCCTGCTGGAGAGGGACAAATTTGAGTGTCAAAAATCATGTAGTTAACATATGTACAGTTCATAAAATAATTTTGTAATTTTGTGGGGGGAGGTAACTTTGGAAAATGTAGCCATATTGTCAGGTGACAGATGAAAGGCTCATCTTGCTAAGAAGCTTTTGGCATTTCAGGGCATTGCAGGGTTTGTCTGAGTGTGTGTGCGCGCGCGTTATTGGGGTCTGAGTCAGAGCACCAGTAACCTGAAATCCAGACAGACAAGCACCACACCCTGTGCTGATCATTGCCCCAACATTGCCTTTGTTTGCTCATTTAGTCATTCTCTCCTTCTTTGGTTGTGCTGTCTCTTTTCTTTACTTGTACCACTCAAATCTTTGCAAGACAAACAAATCTACATTCTGAACACAAATCTTGCAGTCAGGTGAAAATTATTCTAATCAAGTCAGTTTATGCAAGTCTGCACCATGCCCAATGTATTATGCTAACAAACCATAGGTTATTTCTCTGGCTTATTGTGGGAGATACAAGCCAGAGGTCCAGGTTCACATGTCATGCTAAACAAACCAAGGACTAAAGGGCTGTGGTTTGTTTAGTCACTTGGAGGAATCTTGGCTTATCATGACATGTGAACCAGGTCAATAATATCCTAGGCCTGGGATTTGCCAAATACAGAGAGATAAAAGGATAATGGAGACATTCTGTCTATTTTGACTGTTCACTTTGGCTCATAGGCCGCAACTAAAATAGATCTTTCTCAGCAGGGAAGCCTGCTGCTCACTTAACATGTTCCTCTGTATCAGTATGGTCTTGTCTGCAGCAGATGTGCAGCATCTGGATGAGTCACGTAGGCTGCAAAGCTGGAAAACCTTTGTTTCTTTTATTGTAGCTGTTCACTAATAGATAACTTTAGGCTTGTGGCACACCACATTCTGCCTCTAGTCATGGCAATTTCTGATGCCCCAGAATAAATGGTGGTGGTGGTGGGGAAGAACTTGAAATACCTTCTGTGGCTGGGGAATTTGGTCCCAATTCATATGAGCATCAGAAGATCGCAGTGGCAAGGCTGTTAGGAATCTTGGGGCCATCTTTGTGCATGTCCTGCACTGAAAGAGTTCCATTCATAGGCAAGCAGTCCTAGTGTATCAGCTGTAAACTGACAGCAAATTTATGATGCAAGAGACCAAGACATAAAATTATAATATTTAATTCTGTTATTGATGCTTGTGCAAAGGGGGGACAGGGGAATTAAGCTGGGTTTTTTTTTTTCCATTTTAAAGCCAGGTACCATTTGTTGTGGTTGTTTTTGAGTAAATCGTTTTCCCTGGTAGATATGGGTTGCCAAAACTGAACATTAAACAAAATATGTAAAATGGAAACAAAACCCTTCATTTTGGAGAAGGATTTAAGAAATACTTCCAGCATAAAGAATCACAATATATTTTTCAGACATTAACGCAAATTACAATCCAGTCTTTAGCAGACTGTTATGTGAACACACAGACACTATTTAGTTGGAGCTCCCTTGCACATTATGTTTTTGGTTTTATTGCAGACACTGTACAGAATTTGCAGCAGAGGGAAAGAAGAAAAGTTGCTGCACTATAGCCACCTTGTTTATACAGAAAAAGGTGAGAAGGCATAAAGGTGAGAGCCAGTGTGGCATAGTGGATAGAGTGTCGGAATGGAACTCAGGAGATCTGGGTTCTAATCCCCACTTGGCCATGAAGCTCACTGGGTGACTTTGGGCCAGTCACTGACTCTCAGCCTAACCTACCTCACAGGGTTGTTGTGAGGATAAAATGGAGAGGAGGAGGAAGATTATGTAAGCCACTTTGGGTTCCTTGCAGGAAAAAAGATGGAATATAATAATAAATAAATAAATAAATAAAATAAAGGCGAAATGTGGAATTGAGAAAACAAAGTGAAGTTGTGTTAGCACCAATGAAAAGGGGATTTGCCCAACCCTCTGTCCAAAGTCTGAGTTTTGACCTTGACTTAGCAGGAGACCTCCTCCTTTTTGTCTCTCATGAGGGACATTTTTGATGACAAGAAAGTGAGATAAGGTGAGATAAGCTGTTCAAGTTGCTCTGCAGGGCGCTAACTTACCAGATGCTCTAGGGGACACCGTTGACCTATATCAGAAGTAGGGGTATTCACACACATTCATAACGTGAGTTTATACATATATGATATATGAATGCAACAAACATGCTGACAAATGCTTGCACGATACAGGTATGCTCACCACAGGGAGTGGGAGAGTTCACTTGCATTTGCCTGTGCATAATGTGCGAAATGGGCCTGAGATGTGAGACGCAGTGGTGAAAGAAGAGGCTTGTTTATCGGGAAGGCTGCGACCAGTGCCAGAGTAAGGGCTTCTCTACATTAGGCTTTGAACCCGTTTTAACCCGCCACTTTACTGAGGCTTCTGCTTCCGGATTCTTTGCAGGATTGGCTCCTTTATGCATCCCCCCCCCCCCGTGTGTGTGTTTCTTTCTCTACCTTTCTGTATGTTCCATTTACACAGCCACAAGGTGGCACTGTGGTATAGCGGAATTGCGAAAATACACGACCAACTTGTAGCGTTTTATAGTGTGCTATCCCTTTAATAGCTCATCATCCTCGTTCTGATAAAAGCAGCAGAAATGCTCAGAGAGCATGGGAGAGGCCCTGGAGGATGACAATGTCATCTAAAGCACCCACAAACTACCGTAGGTGAGGAATCATGAGAGCATAATAAATACCTCATGTAGAGAAGCCCTAAATTAATGATGGACATGCAGATGTCAGAATGTAACAAGAGCCCTGCCAGACAGCCCTAAGGTCCATCTAGTCCAGCCTTCTGTTTCCAAGATGCTTCTGGGAAGCCCACCAGAAGGCAGGCCTGTGGCTTACGCTGGCTCAGCTTGTCTGAGCGTGGAAAGCTAAGCAGGGTCAGGCCTGGTTATTACTTGGATGCAGGGCTGGCGCTACCGCTAGGCAAACTAGGCGGTTGCCTAGGGCGCGCAGCTGAAGAGGGCGCAGAAACGCTGCGCTCCTCTTCTCTGCTGCCGCGCCACCCCCACCAGGCATCTGCCTCCCTGCCCGCCGCCGCGCCTCCCCGCCCGCCCACCTGCCGCCGCCGCGCCTCCTCTCCGCCTGCCACCGCCTTGCCTCCCCCTGCCCGCCGCCGCCGCGCTTCCCCCTGCCTGCTGCCGCCGCCACCCCCCAACCCCCGCCGCCACCTACCTTCTCCGCGTCGCGTCGCTTCCGGAGTCCCGCCCGCGTTGTTTTGGCGGGAGGAACCAGGGCAACAGGGCTTAAACAGCCCTGTTGCCCTGGTTTCCCCGGCAAAAAACAGAGCGCGGGGGTCCCGTCATCGTGTCACTTCCTCCTTGGAGGAGGCGGCGGCAGCCAGGATGGGGGGAAGGTAGGTTGGTGGTGGCGACGTGGGTTTTTTTTTGCAGAGCAGGGCTGCTTTGCTCCGGAGGCCCCCCCCACGGCACGAGAGGGGGCATGGCGGAGAGGGGCGCGCGCTAAATATCATTTTGCCTAGGGCGCCAAACTGCCCTGCACCGGTCCTGCTTGGATGGGAGACCCCCCTCCTCTAGTTTCCTGCATTGAGCAGGGGGTTGGACTCGATGGCCTTGTAGGCCCCTTCCAACTCTATGATCCTATGAAAATCTGTGAGATCTATGAAATCTAAGAGCATGGAGACAACAGTCCTCCTTTGCGGTTTGTGTCCTACTAGCATCTGATATTCAGAAGAGTACTGTTTTTGAATCTGGAAGCTAATATGAACAAAAGAGGGGAGAGCCCGGTCCAACACTCTAACCCAGTGTTCTCCAACCTTGGGTCCCCAGATGTTTTTGGCCTACAACTCCCAGCATGCCCCAGCCAGCATGGCTGGGGCATGCTGGGAGTTGTAGGCCAGAAACATCTGGGGACCCAAGGTTGGAGAACACTGCTCTAACCTCTATGCCACACTTACATATATAACATTTTGGGGGCATGATGTAAATGTGTCAGAGGCAATGTTCCACACTGTGCCATAATATACTCTGCTTGTATGTAATTATCTCCACCTACCTTTGTCTAGCGCACAATAGGTGCACATTACGAACACACAGCTGTCACTTCTGCAGAGAAGTTTATTTAAAATGCGCACAATATTGGTCACACTACAGATATCTTAATTTAATTGAGATTTTAAATAAAACTGCCACTGCATGATAATTAAGAACAGATTTGATTGTTTAAAATATATATTGCAAAGTTTGTGTAATTGGCTGCATCACTACTGAATTAGCATAGACTATCTGTTGCTGCTCTCCTAGGATATAATTGGGCTTTTACTGTGCTTAAATAAAATTGAGATTGATGACTTTAAAAAAGAAATCTTTTCTGTTCCATAAGCCGCAGTAGTTATATTTAATAGGAGCAGGTGTATTTCCACCATGTACTGAACAAATAATGATCATGCTAGTCTTAATTAGACACTTTTCCCTATGAGGAAAGGCTACAATATTTGGTGTATTTTAGTTTTTAAAAAGGTGGGGAGATGAGAGGGGGAACATGATGGAGGTTTGTAAATTTATTATTTATTTATTTGTTCCATTTATGGATCGCCCATCTGGTCGGCAACCCGACCACTCTGGGAGATGTACAGCATGATAAAATAGAGAATAAAAAACATTTAAAACAGTATAAAATTTTAAAATCTTAGCCCACCCCATATTCCCTCCTGAACAGACATGTTTTTAGTGAGCAGTGGAAGTCAGCAGAGAGGGGGCATGGCGGAGATCACTAGGGAGAGAGTTCCACAGTATGGGGGCCGCCACAGAAAAGCGGCGGAAGTGACGCGATGGGACCGGCGATGGCGGCGCGGGTGGCTCGCTGAAGGGAGGTGAGCCGCTTCTGGAAAAGAAAAAGGAGCCACATGGAGAAGAAAAGGGAGCCACTTTTCCAGCAGCGGCTCGCCTACCCTCAGCGAGCCGCTTCTGGAAAAGAGAAAGGGAAAAAGGTAGGGAGCGGTGGGAGTGCCTCCACGCAGCTCCCTGCCATGGAGCTGGCAGTGCTTTGCCGGCTCCCTGGCAGGGACCTGCGGAGGCCAGGCGCGGCCACTCGCTCTGCGCCGGTTCCTGAGCGGCTCCACGCGGCAGCGAGTAACCCAGTGTGCTCGTTTTGCAAGACCTCACTCGTTTAGCAAGTCAAAATTTTTGCAAAACTTTTGCTCGTCATTCAAAATGCTCGTACACCGGGTTACTCGTAATCCAAGGTATTACTGTACTGTAAATCATAAGATGCACCCCCCCACCCGCCTAGGGACTAACTAATATACTTCCATCCCCTTAATCAATTGAATTCCACATTCCAAAAATATAACATGTCTTGACAAGGCATACTCCCCTTCCCCTTTATTAATACATAGTCTAATAATTGATTCCATATATCCATAAAATTATTCTTCTTTAACTGTCCCTTTTTGCATTTAATACTACAAGTTAGTTTATCATTTAGGGCTATATATCCCAAACTTCCTTATACCAATCAGTTATTAGAAAAACATGTTGTACTTTCCATTTCCTCGCTATCGTTTACCTAGCCGCTGTTAACAAGTTTACAATTAGTTCCTTCGTATTTTGGGCACAAGTGACTTTATCGGTTATTGATAACAATGCAAGTTTAGGACAGACCTCTAAATTAATACCAATAATTTCCGATATTTCTGTAAAAACCTCTCGCCAAAATTCCAGAACATTTTTACAGTGTTGCCAGTTTTATCTCCACCAGGAGCAGGTCTTTTGTAAAGCTGATGGGTTCTAATTGCCCATCCAAGACCAACCCCCCCCCCAATGCTACAGGGAATAATATATTGTTGCTGGGAATATTCACCCCCAGCTACTGCAAGGATATCACCTAGCTCAGAGGGAACAGGGAAGTCTGAATGGGTGGCAGATGATGTCAGCATGCCTGTAATAATAAAAAAAACCCACACAAAAAACTGCCAGTGCTGCATCCCTGTGAGCCCTGGCTCCACTGCACCACACTGCGCGTGACTAAACGATGAAACTTGCTGCCACAAGATGCGGTGACAGCCACCAACTGAGATGGCTTTAAAAAAGGGATTAGACAAATTCAGGAAGGATAAGTCTATCTACTGCTACTGCTCATGATGGCTTCCAGGTCCAGCCATTCCTCTGAATTCCAGTTGCTGGAAACAAGAGCCATAAGTGGAGCAGTAGCCAAAGGGAAGGAGGCCCGGACACCCCGCCTGGAAGGAGGGAGAGGAGGTGACAGCTGAAGCTGTGACAGCTTTGCCAGCAGCATGCGAGCACATGGCTGTGGATGGCCGAAAGTGATTTGCTCGGAGCGCTGATGTCAGTGGCAGGGCCGGATTAAGAGCATTATGGGCCTGGTGCTGAGGATTTTGGTGGGCCTTTTTATGGAAATAAATAAAATGAAGACACAATTTTATATTAAAACAAATTAAATATTTTAATTACCATTAAAGTGCCAAAACAGAAACATATTGAAAATATTTCTTTTTTTGTAAACAATAAGCTTGTTAACTCAATAAAACCGTTCATCACATATCGTTGATGATAAGTACCTCCACGTTTTTTAACCTCTAGGGCAGTCTTCCCCAATCGGGGCCCTTCCAAATGTTTGGGGGCCCAGCTCCCATCTTCCCCAGCCACTGGCCATGCTGCCTGAGGCAAATGAGAACTGTAGTCCAAAATATCCAAGAGGGATATTTGGTGAACTCTGTTCTCTGGGGTTTTTCAAAATAAAACTTAAAATGCCACACAATTCCCCATGAAAGCGCACGTGCACACACACACACACACACACACACACACACACACACACACACACACAGTATTAGCCAAGCACACACACACACATGTGCACACACACACACACACACACACACACAGAGAACTCTGTTCTCTGGGGTTTTTCAAAATAAAACTTAAAATGCCACACAATTCCCCATGAAAGCGCACGTGCACACACACACACACACACACACACACACACACACACACACACAGTATTAGCCAAGCAGGTGACATTTTGCAGGCGGCAGGAGGATCAACACCCCCAAAAGGCAGACACATTCACATAAATAGAACATTCACAACAACCATTTTTAAATAAACATAAACCATCTTCCCCAGCCACTGGCCATGCTGCCTGAGGCAAATGAGAACTGTAGTCCAAAATATCCAAGAGGGATATTTGGTGAACTCTGTTCTCTGGGGTTTTTCAAAATAAAACTTAAAATGCCACACAATTCCCCATGAAAGCGCACGTGCACACACACACACACACACACACACACACAGTATTAGCCAAGCAGGTGACATTTTGCAGGCGGCAGGAGGATCAACACCCCCAAAAGGCAGACACCCACACCCACAAACACACAGCCCTTACGTTCAGTTTGGCTCACAAAAGAGGGAAAGCCCTTTTACAGAAAAAAAGGAGAAGGAGAAGGAGAACTTGCAGATCAAAAGAGTCAAACTTTTGAACCTTACCTGTGCAGAGGAGGGCCATCAGGACCAGCGGCAGGTAAAGACCATCCCAGAGGTTTGTCCCATAGCAAGCAGAAGTCATGGTGGAGATTTTGGAGGCGGGTGGGCAGAGAGGGGTCGCTTGACGGAGCAAAACCTCAAAAACTCCTGCAGCTCATCAGTAAGGGTCTTCCCAATTTCCCCCAAATTATTTATTAAAAAAAAAAAAAGCAGCCACAACAAAAAGCCAGGAAGCTTTGCTTGACCAAGAATAATTGTGTTGTTCTTGTTGCTTTGTTTTGTTTTTTGTTGTTGTTAAACTAGCATTTGAACAATTGAGCTGCGAATCAGAAAGATCTTTTGCTTGAGGCTGGAGAGAGAGGTCCCTTCTAAATCTGAATATTACAGACCCTAGCAAGCCCCCCATGTGCTAGAAGTTCTCACAAAGAAATGTAGTAACAGTGATTGAAATGCAAAGATACTGAAATGCTAATTTGAGAACAACAGTTCTTGCTAGGTCTTGCCTCAAGCCTGTAATGCAGATGTGCTTAGAACACCTTTCTAATCTTGAAAAAATCATTAATTATGCTGAATGATAACGATCAGAGCTAACTCCGAAGGGGGAAAAAATCGCCGCGTGTCCCTATAATTGCGGGCCTATTGTCTGTTAAGGGCCTGGAGCTGCCGCTCCAACAGCCCCTAGCTTAATCCGGCCCTGGTCAGTGGGCTTTGCTGAGCGCTGCTGGCCATTCATCAGTTGTGCATCTGCATACTGTGTGGACAGATCCACCCCTGCTTTGGCTGCCACTTTGCATTTCCTTCTCCCATGCATGTGAGGCTTCCCCCCCTTTTTCTACTGCTCAGAAGTGGTGGCCGCATCTTGCCACTCCTGCCTCATGTCTTTCTGTCCAAGGAGACAGCTTGAAAGGGAAATGGTTCTTCCGTGCGCCTGTTTGGTAACTCTGTGTGTGAAAATGTGGCTAGACCAGAGATTGCCGTGTGTGGCTTAAGGTGTCTCCAAACCTTCAAATTACCAGGATTTGGAGAAAGAACAATGAGGAACCTAGCACGTTGCAATGCCCTTCCTCAAGAATCTGAATCTGGCTACTATCAGATGTAAGATATATGTCACTGTTCAGACTTAGTCCATTCTTATATTCTGTAATCACATAGTGACAGGGATGAAAGTTTACCTTGGCTTTACAAATACGTTTTTTGTGTAGTTCAGCGGCTGGCTTCCATTTCCCTGTGTTGAACGACAATGACTACAGTCCCTCCATGTCAGTGTGTGAACAGATATCTTTGTCACCACTGCTTGTCTAGACATGTTTCTTTTGAGAACACTAATTTGCAATGATGCTTCTAGAATGTTATTGCCTTTACTGATAGCTGTCAGAGAAGAACAACTTAATGCAGTTGGAGCATTTTTATAGGTTGAATACCTCTCTGCTCAGTTAAATTTCATGATCTAAAAAAATGGCTGAGGTCCAAAGAAAAGCTTCAGCTCATGCAAGGGGCTTGCAACTAGCCCAGTGGAATTCTTGACTTCTCTTTTTTTTTTCTTTGAATGATGCCATCTCAAATCACTTTGGAAACTTTCCTCAATTTCAAAAGCAGTTTGCAATTTAGCGTGTGTGCCCGTTTACACGGCTGCCGTTTGTGCAAATCCCTGGTGACAATTTCTGGTCTAAAACTTCTGGGGGCGCACACAACCAGATTCACGTTTCTTTGGAGCCATGTGTATACCTGTGAATGAGTGCTTGATTTCATACAGCTTTATGGTTTTTGTTTTTTGACCAGCTTGGTTTTCAGCTATGGGACGTACTGGCATAAAAGCAATCTTCTGCATGTGTATCCCTAGCTGAATAGGGAGCTCTGTCTAAAATTGGGTGCTGTGTGTATGGTTCCCAGCCTAGTCCAGCTTTTAGGACTGTGTGTGTGCATAGTCCTACTCAGGGAATTGGAAACAGAACACAGTCATTTGGAGGAGGGGATTGGATTTAGACACGCTCCCTCAGAACCTGATCAGTACTATCACCAATCTGGTAGGGGCTACATGCCTGCAGCCCCACCAGCTGTGAATGCATCAAGACATAAATATATAGTTATTCGTAAAGTTTATGTGTAGATCTATGCCAATAAATAAATAAATAAATACTGGTGGAGAAGAATGGTAGGACAAAGAGAGAGACCCTCCTCTTCCTCCTCCTCCTTCAACTCTCCCTGTCCATCCCACCCAGTCCCTGCAGCTAACTCTGGGGACAGGCACCCCTTTGCTGAAGCCAACAAGGAGGTTGCCCAGGCCAAGCAGAGAACCTGTAGATGTGCCTGACTCATCCCTGCACTGGCTGTGGGAGCTGAAGGTGGTGTGAGATTGTTCCTGCCTCTGACCTGGGAGGCATTACGGGAGCTTGTCTTGGGCTCAGGGGATGGATGACCAGGGTAAGGCAACCCCCCACCCTCATTGCATCAGGGCTGAAGCAAGAGGCCTCTTCACTTTTGTGTCCTGAATCCATCTAGTGAAGGGCTCTCCAACCTTGGGTCCCCAGATGTTGCTGGCCTACAGCTCCCAGAATCCCTTGCCATTAGCCATGCTGGCTGGGTATACTGGGAGCTGTAGGCCAGCAACATCTGGGGACCCAAGGTTGGAGAGCCCTGATCTAGTGGGAAGGGGAGAAAACTGGGGTTAGGGAATAAGCACCCGATGGTGCCCTTTTCCTCCCCCTTGTTGCCTTTTAAGCTGTGAAGGGCCAGCCCCTCCTCATGTTTTTTTAAATTTTTTTTGGGTGGGTTCAAATTTGGATTCCTCCTTCCTTCCCCACTTGCCCCCCTGCTTTCTCCCCTTGCCCAACTCCCATTACCATCTTGCCCCTTTTCTCCCCTAACCCCTGCTTCACCTTCTTCCCTCCTCTCCTTGACTAACCCTCTCCCTGCTCACTTGTGCACATCTTCACCTTTTGGAACCAGCCAGCTTTTGAATGGCATTGCTGGGTTTCCTGCCAGTGGGATATATAATGGAGCCTACTTAACACTTTCCCATGCAGATCTTCTGTGTAACTTCCATGCCATTGAAAGATGACCAAAGAGTTGGTGATTGCCATGGAGTTGTGCCTGTTTTTCAGTCTGGGGATATGGCTGATTATACAGTTAATGCAAGTGAAGAGAATAATTTTCCATCTTTCCCCTCCCTCTCCCTGTTTTTGACTGTGTGGCATGTCTTTGCCTACTAGACTATGGTGTTTTTGTTTTGTTTTTGTTTGTAACACCCTGTTTTTGTTTTTAACCTTTGAGCCTTTCTTTTGTCCCTCATAAGCACGAATTGATGCTTTTAAATTAAAGGAATATGAAAGCACCACTGTGGTTCTGTGATATGCATGGATCTTCTGACTTTGAAGCTACATTGCCAGCACACCTGGATGATTCTTAGCCATCTCAGCATGAGGGATTTTATTCAGTGTCACTGCTGGGGATTGTGCTAAACCTAAGCCGTAACTTCCACATGAGGCTTGGGGTCTCAGTCCAACACCCTGCATCTCCTCTACAGGGTGTTACAAACATTTCTTTGTAGCACAGTGTTCCTCTTTCTATTGCATTTGGATGTTTCTTAGGGCCTGAGAACATTTCCCCAAATGGAGCACTGAATTACAATAATAAACAATTGGTGTTATGGTTGAAAAAAGGAACCTGTTCAGAAAGTCATCTTCACATAGCACACAAGTTTTTAACTGTATGATTGCTCAAATGCACACAAAGCTAAATATTCATGATTTGTTTAGGTAACATGGTTTTACGCTGATGTTCAGGGCTGGTGTCACCACCTGGCATCTTTTGGCAGCTGCCAGGGTTTCAATGCCTTAGCAGGACCCATTGCTGATGCCTGCCCTGGGCCCTCCCCTAATTAATTTTTTCTGTCCCGGTGCTCTAAGCAGTGCCAGGTAGCTGGATTAGCCACCCTTTTAATTTCCCACAATGCCTCCTGACCTAGTGTCTTTCTGGGGCAGCCTTCCCCAGCCTGGTGCCCTCCATCTATTTTGGACTTCAACTCCCATCAGCCCCAGCCAGCATGGCCAATGGTCAGGAATCCTCTGTGTTGTAGTCCAAAACATCTGGAGGGCACCAGGTGTGGGGAAGGCTGCTGTGGGAAATTGTGCAAAATGGAAAGGCTGGCTAGATCCACAGCCAGATATGTCTGTTGACAAAGAAGGGGGCCTAGCAGAAGACGCTTTGCCCAGGGCCACCTCAAGCCTGGAGCTGGTCCTGTGGATACTTCTTGCCTTAGGATTCACTGGGCACCATCTTCAACTAGGAATGCAATCTTTAAATTGCAGGTTGCTATGACTGAAGCCTAATGCCATCTTCTGCTTGGGCTCACACATATATTATAAAAAAGAAATATCAAGCCATTGGGGGTTTAGGGGTTAATACTAAAGAGAAGCTGGGTTTTCATCTTTAAAATAAAAGCAAGAAAATGTGATTAGGTTATTTACTCTTGTAAGCACCTCGCTCTCAAATCAGAGTTGACATGTAGGATAGCTTTAACACATTTCCTTTAACAGAACTTGATGTGATCTCCTGACCTGAACTTTTGCCCGATTAATTTACTTTAAAGAACATATGTGAACTTAACATGGGTGTAAAATCCTCAGAAGAGCTTAACTATTGATATTAAAAACAAAAGCAGCAGCTAAACAGAGGGGGGGGACCCCTAATGTGATGCCCCCCTCCCAATACATTACCTAAATCAATAGAGATCAAGCAAGATAGAGTTAAAAAATATAGAGGCGAGAAAAGTATTGCTATTCAGAGTGTTAAAGAAGCAAACCTGGGTCTAAGCCCAATGCTTCTGAAAGGGGCTTTTCATGGTACATCCTCATGAAAAAACGACAACCCTCTCATAATCCATCAGATATGGTACTGCAAAGGCATTTAAATGTGGGGTCCTGTCAAGTAAGGCAAAAGCCCAATGATGGATGATCCAAAGGAGTTTATCTTGCTCTGGGAAAAAAAAAGATTTTGGAACTGACACTTTATGTATTTCCAAGCCAATAACAACATCTTAAAATAACGCCCTCTCCCTCCCTCAAAGAGGATCTGACAGCACAAGTCAGGAGGGGGCTGAGAGTTTAGTGATCACAAACGATTCAGTTTCAGGGGCTGAGAACTTTGTTGTGGGCAGTGCAGCTCTGAAATGATTTATAATTAACTACAAGATGAAGACTCAAATGCCATGCTTTCATAACAAGGCTATAAAAATAACCGCATTCATGGTGTTTGCAAAATTGGAAACAAATGTCCCAAAGAAAACAAGAGCTCTTTTGCTTTTTTTACCCATGGTTTGGTAAAAGGAAAATACTGGGAGTCCGAACATTAGCACAAAAGATGAGCCAGCATCATCTGTCATGGGAAATTCATCTAGGCCAACGTAGGATTGCTCCATTACTCCTCTCTGACTCTGACATAAAACTATACTGAAAAGCCTTACATTAAAAGCAGTTACGTACATCTTCTCTTACCTTTCCAAGTTTTTGTGTTTTTTTTTTAGTCTGCCCCATGGTCTGAAAAAGAAACACAATGCCCTGCAGTAAATACATATGAAGTACAACCTCAAATCTTCTAGAAGACATCAGAATGTTGGGATAATTGGAACAAAATCACACAAGTGGGGATCAGTGTTAGTGGGCCGTGGGTTGGCTTTGTGTAGAAGAAGACCCAAGCTCAAATTCATGTCCAGCCCATTATGACTGCCCATTATGGCAGTCATGGGTCATCAGCTTGCCATCTGTAAAATACTCATGGATTCTCAGAATACCAATGTTGCTCTCTCTCTCTCTCTCTCTTTCTCTCTTAAGAAGCACTCTTAGCATGCAAAACACTATATTGTGTATTTCATCATTTTCACCATATTTTAGATGGAGAACTGAAGCCGCTGTCTTCTGTATCACAAGCGAAGCCAGAGGAACAAGGGCAATGGCCTCCATGTCCTGAAATCTCCTTAATATACCCCACTGTCTCTCTTTCTTACGGGTAGCCAACACGGAACCAGTATGGCACAGTTGAACAGACTTCAGTTTTGATGTGGGAAAGAGCCACATTCAGATCCTACCCTGCCCCCCCGCCCCCCCGAGCTATGTAGTTCATTGGGTAAATCACTGTGCCAACCTAAACTAACTCACTGGGTTGTTGTGAGGAGTTAAGGATATGCTGCCTGTAAATCTTGTAATAGGGTAGGGGGAAAAAAAACCCTTCCAGTTTCATCATGGTAGTATCTGGAAAATGATTAATACTCATGATTATAATACGGTGGTGTCAGTGATAGGGCTCCTGAATCTTTAATAGCCATTAACCTTTAACTGGCAATTGTTGGAGTGCAACTCCCATCAATTGCCAATGGCCATGCTGGCTGTGAATGATGGGAGTTACAGTTCAACACATCTAGAGGGTGCCAGGTTGGGGAAGGTTGAGCTATGCCATGGTGGTAGTTGTAGCTTCTCGGGTGGAGGGAGATGAGAATTTGCACCTGTTGAAATTTCCTCTACATCATTGATAAAGGTACAGGAAGAGCCCTGTCCTCTAACGCAGGGGTGGGCAGAAGATAGACCTCCAGATCTTCAACTTCCAGCATTCCTGACCATTGGCCATGCTGGCAAGGGCTTCTGGGACTTGAAGTCTAAAACATCTGGAGAGCTACCTTCTGAGCTTCATGCTGGCAGATAGCTATTCATTGAGGTAAATATTAGGAACTACTTAGGGTGCTTCCAGACAAGGCTTTTACAATGCCATTGCCCTGCCTCATTCATGGAATTTTACAAGTGGTCCAGTCAATGTCATCTTCCACTCACGACCCTCCCATGTTTTCCCACTGCTTCTTCCTTCTTTTTTATTAATGCAGAAAATCTGTCAATGAGAAAAAGTCAGAATAGAGGAACAATGCTTTTTGATTGATAGCATGAGGAGTCCTCCATCTGGAAGCACTCTTAGAGAGTGCTGGAGGGAGAGAGAAAATGGATTAATTCTGACACTCAGTGGCGATGTCCACAGCTTCGCTTGCTCAGACTCACAGCAGCCCTCACCTTTATTAAATTTTGAAGCCAAGGGAGAGATGTCAGTCATCCCTCTAGACCAGCCTTTCCCAACCTGGTGTCCACCAGATGGTGAACTCCAACACATCTGGAGTTGTATGCTGGGAGCTGTAGTCCAACATATCTGGAGGGCATCAGGTTGGGGAAAACTGCTCTAGAGCAGTGGTTCCCAACCTTGGGTCCCCAGATGTGGCTGGCCTACAGCTCCCCGCATACCCAGCCAGCATGGCTAATGACAAGGGATGCTGGGAGCTGTAGTCCAGCAACATCTGGGGACCCAAGATTGGGAACCACTGCTTTCAAGAGAGGATGAAGCTGATGTTTATCAGGTGGAATTGGCTGTCCAGGAGCAATGGAGCCAACCCTATAGGTCAGAAGCCTTCATCAGTTGTTTTATCGGTTGAACACATACCTTGCAGAAATTACTGGATTTTAATGAACCCACAAATCGTGAATGCAGAGTTTACTTCAACACATTAAACTGCATACCTAAGGCCTCCACCTTCAGTGGAGTTCATGCTGCTTATGTCTGGAGTGGTTGTTCCATATTCTGTCATTTCTCTATAAAACGATTCTCTTCTGATCTGGACTCCTACTATGCTCACACTGAGACAGTGAGGAGTTTGGCATGGATAGGGCATCTCAAATATGTCAAGTCAAAGCAACATTTGTTTTCTGTGCCAAATACCTCAGTGGCATATAAAGACTCCACGATATTAAAGAAAAGAAAAAAACTCCTGGAAGTTCACATTGCATCTTTTAATGATAAACAGAAGTAAAATTCCTATATGTATTTATTTAATTTTATATACTGTAGTATTCATAAACTCAGGACCACGTACAGCTTATCTAAATATTAAAAAACACACACCAAATGCTTGCCCAAATAAAGAACAGATTACCTTTCCCCTGAAATATATTTCCATCCTATTTCAGCTCTATCAGGTCCCCAAATACAGCCTGTGCTTCCATCATACTGGGACTATGGTGCCTCCATGTCAAATGGCAAAATAAACTTGCTGTTTCACAATTGAACAAAGTATGTGATTGTGACTTGCCCCAGATCGAGATGTATGTATACCATATCATAAGAGGCTGTAAAACACCCTGAGTTTAGAATGCCACTTTATGATGGGGCTGTGCTTTTCAGGAAAAGTAGAGACGTTTGCTACATTCACAAGCCATTCATGCATACAATTTGTGTGGATGAATGGCTTGTGCCTGCAGCACACTTTTCACACAATACAGCTCTCTGGAACTGGGCTCATGTTCCCACGAGATCTCTGGAATTAACTTGAATGAATGAATCTCCCAGGGCAGAAGTAAACTGACCTACTGACCAAGTAAAAGCACTGAAGAGTTTAGATCCAAGTTCCTTAAAAAAAAAAGGAAACGTCTACTTGTCCACAGTATCTTCTTTTGTCTCTTTCAATAGTGGAGACAAAGGAGTAGGCACCCTGAGTTTTAGGCTAGTCATCTTTTGTTATAGATCCATCATTGTTTGAAAGCTGTAAGAAGTCATCTGTGTGCCCAACAGGGACAAAAGAAAGATGAACAACCAACTATCTTCTTGTCTTGTGATATCACAGACTTTTAGGTGAGACAATGTAATGCTGTTATTTTTATAAGTATATGTTTATGATATGCAAAATTATCAAGATTTCCAAAGCTGTATGCAAAATTTGTTCCCCTTTTGTCACATTGAAGTCAACAGATTGGGCCTATTTTTTTATTTTTATTTTTTTTTGCCAGCTAGAACATTTTCAAGGGTAATTTTTGTTGTTGTTCTCACATGAATGTCCTTGTGATCCCAAGCTTGCTATTATCCATAAATTAATTTCTGGCACTACAATAAATTCTAGGAAACCCAATAAAACTACAAGCTTACAGTTAATTCTTTGCCATTTTTCTTTTCCTCAAAAACAACAACACCCCACTCTGTGAGAAAGGAAGAATAAAAAGCAGCACATGTTTGCTAGGGTGCCAGAGCGGATCAGCAGAATGAATTTATGTTTCCAATTGTCTTCCTTACTTGTCAAAGCTCTTTAATTGCAGTCGACACTCTTTATTAGTTCTGTTGGATGGGGCCGGTTTTAGAATGTCTAGTGTAATGATTCTCAAGAGCCTACCAACATTTTTTTCCAGTCTTACCCAAACGCAATCAGATCCCCCAACTTTGGTTCAGGCAGAACTTCTGTTAGTTTCAGTTAAAGCTTTTGATATGATTAAGGATAAGAGTCATAGATATGCTGCCTGCTATCATATGTAAGTGACCACCACTGAGGTCAGTTTCCAGGGGTCAAAAAGAATTATGGAATTGGCTTTATCTGGCTTCTTCCACAAGACTGGTGCCTACTAAACACGTACAACAGTACCCAAGCACACAAATATCTAACCTCCAGTAAAGTTAAACAATCTGAACTTTAAAGCCCATAATCATGATGGGGTGAGGACAAAGGAGCATGGATGCTAACAACAAACAGACCCCAAGGCTAGGGAACAAACTCGGGTGTGTGAGATACCCTGTTGATTCCAGCAGATGAGCTGTGACCCATGCTGAAGAGTCATCAGCCAAGCAGATAAGGAAAAGTTCTGTTAGCACTGCAGTGAAATAAAAGCCACAGATGTAGGGAGGCCAAGCAAACTGGGGTGGTGATGTAGATTGGTTGAATAATGATTCGTTTGAAGTGTGCAGCTTATCGTGGGTTGATCACTTATGTGGGGAAAGCGATCAGACAATTGCTTTGGTCACAGGCACAGCTGTGACAATAGTGGACCCACATTATACAGGCCTGTGGCTCACGCTGGCTCAGCTTGTCTGAGCGTGGAAAGCTAAGCAGGGCCGGTCAGGCCTGGTTGTTACTGTTGTGATATGTATCACTTTACCAGCTGCAGCACATTGTTTACACATGGAAGAGACAGAATGGCTGTAAACAGGTTTTGTTATGTCTTACTAGAATCCTTGATTCTGGACTGTGAGAACAACATGAGCTGGTCACATGGTTTGTATGTTCTGATGACGTGCTAACTTGTTTTCTGTCTGAAGCCAACTTAGAGAGAAGCTGGACTGCTTTCTCTCTTCTTCTGGTTCTTCTTGCTAGACGTTGTTCCTGCAACAATGTAACGTCTTTACTGAGGTGGAGTTAAGCTCAACTTACTCCACTGGATGTAATGCTTGCTATGCATTTATACTCTGCACATGAACTGTAACTAGGAAATGTATACTCTGTAGAACTTTACTTGCTAAGTAAATAAACAGGTAGAATTAGACCTGTGGTGTTCCAGAGTGTTTCCTGACTCCATGGATTAATCTGCAATGGGGAAGCTGGAAGTAAGTCTGATTACAGGTCAGACTGGGCTGGCCAAAACTGGCACCGACACAACACGCTGCACGCTCTGTAGGGAGGTGAGATCTGTGTGTGGAATTTCAGGCATCTGTTAGCACACAGATAGGATTATAAATCTCCCAACTCTGCTCACACGCCAACAGTTACTTGGATGGGAGACCCCTCCTCTAGTTTCCTGCGTTAAGCAGGGGGTTGGACTCGATAGCCTTGTAGGCTCCTTCCAACTCTATGATCTATGAAATCTTATCACATGGCATTGGTTGTGTGAATCTCCCCTTAGGAAGATTCCGACTCAGGAAGAAGTATTTTAATTTACAAGGCACACTTGGAGCCTTTTTCTTAGAAGGGACATGGTGACTAGGTTTTATTTAACCCATGATGAGCCAAGGTGCCTGCAGATGTCAGGTTACATATGCAACCCCCAGTTGGGGGCTGTCATGTTGTGTGAACCCAGTCAGTCAGCATGGGTTTTGTGAGGGTTAAACAACAGACCCTGGGTTATGTAGGGTTGCTTAAGCCTCATATAACCCACATTCACCAGGTTTGCATGACATGACAACCCCTGAGCAGGGGCTACATTTTCAAAATGGCAGCCACATACACCGCCGCCTCATCGTGGGTTAAATAACCTATGGCGGGTCGTCGTGTTGTGTGAACAGCCCCAATGTACAAGGCATACCTGAAGCTCTTCATATTGTATCTCTGTCGGCGGGAAACTGTATTTTCCAGCCACTCAACATAAATTGTAGGTACATGAAAATGTCATTCTACTGCTTGCAATTGCTACTTGAGTTCTAGTGTTAAAAGGTGTGTAACCTGGAGTATGTGTGTGGGCATGTGTGTATGATGGGCACCTATTGGATAGTTCCCATGCCATCACTACTGCCATGATAAATGGCAACCTCTCCTCCCAGGCCTCCTCTCTTTTGTAGTTTAAAAGAAGTTTTGTCAATTATTTCTTCTTTTCTGAAAAATGTGCATACTTCCCTGCTACATTACACAAGCCCTGCAAAAAGGAGAGAAAGAAAGTCAAGGCTATGTGCCATGGACCCATCAATATCTGACCACTGACCGATTTCCCCGTCTTTTAAGTTGCATATCCTAACCCAGCACTGCAGTTCACCATTATTTTTTTAAATTAAAAAGGGAGCAAACAGGCTTTTCCCCAAGAGCCTGCTTCCCTGACGCATTCACCTTGCACAGCAAGCCCTCTCTCTATTATATTTTACTTCTCCTGTGTTGCAACTTTCGGAGGACTGTTGCAGAAATGGTGCTAATGGAGGGCTGGTTTGCACATAATGGCAGCAACTTGTGGGTTAATTAACACACAATTTGCTACAGCACATGCCCAGTGTGTGCCACTGCCACTTTGCATAATCACCCTCCAGTCAGCCCAAGTTGATTTGTGATGTGTGAACTCAGACACTATGGGTTAATCACAGTTAACAACCCACAGTTAACCTAAGAACTAATCATAAGTTAACAATTAACCCATAGTGTCCGGGTTTGCATGTTATGGAACAACCTCTGATCAGGGCAATCAGAGGTTGATTATGCAAAGCAGGGCAAATTGTGGGTTAATTAACTCAGGATTTGCCACTGTTATGTGCAAACCAGGTCAGAAAGTCACTAACATTTCTGCAAAGAAAACCCCACCTGTAGAAGCCCTTATGCAGACCGTCGGCTGTCACAAATTAGCCAAGAGAATGCAACACCATTAACAACCAAGGCAAAGCCTGTCGCTTGCAGCTCATTCCTCAAGACAAAGGAAAATGTGTATCTAGTCCATTAGGTAACTGAAATGTGAAAATAGCTCAATTTTTCTTGGCATGATAATACAGATTTAGAGCCTCATTTCCATTAAAATTACTGGGTTGAAATGTCCACTTGGAATTCTTATTATGATTGATATGTATTTACAGGCAAAATATACATACTGAAATCTCTGGTTAAATTTGACTGTCTTGTTTGAAGGAAGCCTGGTTTGGAAATATGCTTTTGGAAATACAAGGGCAGGGCAGGTAAGAGAAACCACAGTACCACTGTCCACTGGTGGACTCTCAGCAGATGACCTTCACACCAGAGTGTAATATCAATTCATGCTGATGTCAATTTATGCTAAAATAGTTTGATATATCAGAATTTCAGGATCATGAAAGTAATAGTAGTAATCTACTGCTATTTGTAGTAGGTTGAGCAAATCAGTCAGAGGCTAGTTTAAGGAACATGTCAAAACTTTCTTGGTGTGACTTTGAATAAGTTATGTATTCAATCTTGTATTCAACCTTCCCCAACCTTGCGTTTGCTGCTGTGTAATGCCAGGTCTGTTACCCAAAAAACATCTTTCATCCATGATGACTTGATCCTGGATGAGGGTGCGGACCAGGCATGTATTACGGAAACCTGGCTGGATGAGGCTGCTGCTCCAACTCTGGCGGCCTTGTGTCCGGCTGGATTTTCGTATGCCCAGCAACCGAGGACTGGAGGACGGGGAGTGGGAGTGGCTGTTATCTAGCGGGAGTCCTTGGTACTCACCAGACTCGTCCTCCGGGAGACCAAGTTTATTGAGTGCATGTACTGGAGGTTGGGTCCAAAGGGCAGTCTGGGGATTCTGCTCGTGTACCATCCACCCCGCTGCACGACAGACTCCCTGGCTGAGGTGCTAGAGGTGGTCTCTTATGTGCATTTGCAGTCCTCCAGGCTAGTGGTGCTGAGGGACTTCAACATGCATTCGGGGGCTGCCCTCATAGGGGCACCTTGGGACTTCATAGAGACCATGGCTTCCTGAGAGCTGCACCCTATAGTAACTGGACCTACCCATGTAGCCGGTCAGGCACTAGACTTGGTTTTTGTTTCCGGAGAGGGGGGTAATGATCTGGAAATTGGGGATATATCCACCACCCCCTTGTCATGGTCAGATCACTATCTGGTAGGGTTGGATTTCTCGGTGCCACAACCCCTCTGCAGGGGTGACGGACCTATTAGGATGGTTCCCCCCAGGCGTCTTATGGATCCGGATGGATTCCTGAATGCGCTTGGGGAACTGGAGCACGCATACGGTGGCTCAGTCAAGACCCTGGTGGATGACTGGAATGCTGCAATCACCAGGGCATTAGACCGAGTGGCCCTGAAGCGCCCTCTTCGCCTGAACAGAGCTCGCACGGCACCTTGGTTTACTCCATCGCTGCGAGCTCTGAAGCAGGAGGTGAGAAGGCTAGAGCACCAATGGCGTAAATCCCGCTCTGAAGACGATCGAACACAGGTTAGAGCTGCATTTTCAGCCTACCAGGTGGCAGTGAAGGCAGAAAAAAAGAATTTCTATGCTGCCTCCATCGCGTCTGCGGAGTGCTGCCCCAGGTGGCTGTTCCAAGTGGTTCGGAGCCTGGTCGGTCCAGTTGCTCTGGATCTGATGGAACAATCCAAAGCCTCCTGTGAGGCTTTAGCAAAGCACTTCGCAGATAAAATTGATCGGATTAGGAGTGGGATTTTGCGCGTCGTGGATACAAGAAGTGAGCAGGAGGAGGCCAATGGTAGACCGGTCTTGTGGGATCGGTTCCAGCCTCTTCCTTCTGATGAAATGGACAAGGTGCTTTCATCTGTGAAGCCAACCACCTGCTTGCTTGATCTTTGCCCGTCCTGGCTCGTTATGAGCTGCAGGGAAAAACTGGGTGGGGAGATCAGGGCGGTGGTGAATGCCTCCCTCGATGAGGGAGTGGTCCCATCAGCCCTTAAGGAGACCGCAGTAAGACCACTTTTAAAGAAGCCCTCCTTGGATCCCCAAGATCTGAACAACTTTCGCCCAGTCTCCAATTTGCCATTTCTGGGCAAGGTGACTGAGCGAGTGGTGGGGGCTCAGTTGAAGGCACACTGGGATGAAGCCAATTATTTAGATCCATGCCAGTCGGGCTTCAGGCCTGGACAAGGGATGGAAACGGCCTTGGTCGCCTTGGTGGATGATATGAGGAGGGCCTTGGATAGGGGCGAATGCTCCTTCCTAGTCCTTCTCGATCTCTGAGCGGCTTTTGATACTGTTGACCATGGTATCCTCCTGGACCGCCTGGAGGGGTTGGGTATCGGAGGCACTGTATTGCAGTGGTTCCGGTGACGGTCCTTCCTTTCTGGAAGGTACCAGAGGGTAGTTCTTGGGGAGGAGGTTTCAGACCCTTGGCTGCTCACTTGTGGGGTGCCGCAGGGTTCCATCCTCTCCCCGATGTTATTCAACATCTACCTAAAGCCGCTGGGGGCTATCATCAGGAGGTTTGGGGTGCAATGTCATCAATATGCAGATGACACACAGCTCTACCTCTCTTTCAAGTCCTCACCAAGGTTGGCCATTGGGACCCTGTCCAAGTGCCTGGAGGCAGTGGGTGGCTGGATGGGAAGGAACATGTTGAAACTGAACCCCAACAAGACTGAGGTACTTCTGGTGAGAGACAAGGGGAGATTAGGGGATGTTGACCTGGTGCTGAATGGGGTACATCTTCCCCTGAAGGACCAGGTCCACAGCTTGGGGGTCATTCTAGACTCCCAGCTGTCCATGGAGGCTCAGGTGTCAGCTGTGAGCTGGGTGGCACTGTATCAACTCCATCTGATATGGCAGCTGCACCCGTACCTTCCTAATCTGCTCCCATCATCAGTGGTTCATGCCTTGGTCTCCTCTCACCTAGACTACTGTAATGTGCTCTACGTGGGGTTACCCTGGAAGATGGTTTGGAAGCTTCAGCTGGTACAGAACTCGGCGGCTCGCCTGGTTAAGGGCAGCCGCCAGCGTGATCACATCACGCCAGTGCTTAAGGAGTTGCACTGGTTACCAGTTGCTTGCCGACCAGATTCAAGGTGTTGATTTTGACCTTTGAAATTCTACACGGCTCCTGTCCAGTTTATCTCAAGGCGCGCCTCCAGCAACATCAAGTAGGCTGCTCAATGAGATCTGCCACGGACAGCCTTCTCCTTATCCCATCAGCCAGAGCAGCCAGGCTGGTGGGGACTAGGAAGAGGGCCTTCTCTGTGGCGGCCCTCAAGTTATGGAACTCCCTCCCTAGTGACCTTCAACATGCCCCCTCCGTGATGAGCTTCCGCCGCGCATTAAAAACATGGTATTTCAGGCGGGAATATAGGGTGGGTAAGGATTTTAAAAGAATTTTTTATACTCTTTTAATTGTCATGGTTTATTGCAGTGTTTTAATTGTACATCGCCCAGGGTGGCCGGGTGGCCGGCCAGATGGGCGATTAACAAATGTAATAAATAAATAAATAAATAAATAAATGTATCTCTACCACCATGAAATGATCTTTGCTGTCACCTCATGGTGAGAATTAGAAGGAACTTAAAAAATATAATATACAAAATATATAAAACATATGCCCATAACAATCAAGCTTCTCCAAAAACAGGAAACACATCAACTCAATGAGAAAAGTGTGCAGGGTCTAACGTAATCCTTAAATTTGTCACTCCAGAATAACATAAACACTGTTCATTTCTGTATGAATTTGTTTTTCATTGTGACTCTTTCATGAGTTAATATATAATGCATCAGCTGTGGAATTACAAGGAATTAACAGAGTCCATCCAGAGTTATGCATGGCTGATATTTTCACAAGTCCAGATTCCATGTGGAACCCATTATGGAGTTATTGGTGATCATGCAAACTTTATTTCCCCATGTCTTGACATTTTTTAGTCTGCAATCCTAAACACATTTACTAGGGACTAAATTCTATTGAACATGGTAGAATTTACTTCAGATTAACCGTGCATGTGGTTGCTCTATGTGGGTTCGTTCCTATACCCACTTACCTGGGAGAAAGAAAGCCCCGTTGAATTCAATGGGACTTTCTTCAGTGTAGGCAGGTAAAGGATTGTGTTGTTAGTTACAGTAATACCTTGGATTGCAAGTAAATTGGTCTGAGAGCGTTTTGCAAGACAAGCAAATTTTTAAAATAAATTTTGACTTGATAAACAAGCGACGTCTTGCAAGACAAGTAGTCGTAGGGATGTAACCGCTCGCCTTGAGCGGGCGTAGCAGGCCGAAATCGGCCCTGCTCACGCCCGCCAGAGACTCGCTTTGATATAAGAGTGTTTTGGATTACAAGCACGGTTCTGGAACGAATTATGCTTGCAATCTAAGGTATTACTGTACTTTACTGTATGTACAGGACAGAAGAGTTGGCTTGCCTCACAACATAATTGGGACGGTAAATGCTTTAAAGATAGTGGTGTGCTGGAACACTGTTTTGACATAGTTCAACCTAGCAAGGGGTATTAATAAGGAATATTGCTTCAAAATCTAATTTGGCAGTTCAGAATGAGGGCTAGAATTAGCCAGATTCTGACTAATTCCTACTAAAAGTGCAATCCTATTCATTTTTTTTTTACTCAAAATCAGTCCCACTGTGTTCAGTGGGGCTTACTCCTAAGAAAGTGTGCATAAATGAATCCAATCAACCTAGCTGCAATAGTTAAGAGCTAAAGACTCGGGGAAGAGATACAAGTTATTTCGGTATGCACATGTTTCACCAAATGAAAACGTGGAGGTGAAGGGAATCAGTGGGTGGCAATTGGTGGGTTTGTATCCCCACCCATGCTTACTGATCCTCACCTTTAGATGTTTGCTATTTCCCTAGCTGAGCTCATTTCTAGTTTTGAAGCCCAGCTTTGGGGGTGGATCAATTAAAATGTCTTCAGAAGAAGAATTAGTGAATGGAGAAAGTTAAGGATAAAATGGAGAGGAGGAGGAGGAGGAGGAGGAGGAGGAGGAGGAGGATTATGTAAGATGCCCTGGGTTCCTTGCAGGAAAAAAGGCGGGGTATAAATATAATTAAATAAATAAAATAAAAAAGCATCCCATTCCTGGTCACCAATTATTTTGGGCAAGTTTCCCCCACCCCTGTGCTCACACTAGCTTTACACTGGGAAGATGTGGTTGGTAACCCTCCTTTTCTCTTGTTGCCGTGTGACCCCAGCACACACGTGTGCTTATATAACTGACAGACACATGCCAGTTTTGATCTTGCATTCCCTAAGGGCCCTGACTGAACTAACAGCAAGGTAACAAACATGGGTGCAGGGAAAGAGACTGAGGGAAGAGGGCAGGAGGGAAGGGGGAGCAAAAAGACTGACTGTAGCTTCAATTCAAGCTCAGCCAATCCTGGAAAGGAAACCTGTTTTGAAACTTTATTTGAAGGAGGGTTATTCCCAAAATAAAGGCGATCAAAAGGAATCTGTGCTTCTCTCATCCTATCCTTAATTACTGTTTACAACTGCTAATGTGTCTACCAGTGGTGGTGGAACTTTGTGAATTGAATGTTTTTCCTGTCAGGGCTCTGGATTGGTCGATTCAGAATTTTCTTTGCTTAGCTTAGGATATTGACTCAGCAATTAGAGTTATTAAGAAGTTCAGGAGTCCCTATTCCTTACATACCAGTGGGTGTAGCCCCTGATGATCAAATCAAGTTAGACATCAGAACAAAGGATAGCTCTTGTGTCCTGGCTGCTGACCCTTAAGCCTTGTTTAGCCAACCTTCCAGGACAAAATGGAGATTCTAGAGTCAAGGGGTCTGAAGCACACCTCAAAAATAGCAGGGCAACTGAGTTTCTTGGCAACATCCTCTTAATGACTGGGTTTGCATGACATGACAACCCATCTTTTTTTTGACTGTCCTTAGGGTGCTCTTGCTTTTCCACTTGTTCCTGAGACTCTAGGTGCTTGGGAACATGGAAGAGTGCAAGCCACCCCCTTTTAAAAGGAGCTGGCATTTTGACAGCAAGCTGTCAATACTCTGGTTCCTTTTAAAAGGTTTTTTTTTTTGGACAGGGCTCCTCATGTGTTTTTTCCCCTCAGGAACATATGCATTCCTGCCTGCATATGTCCCTGTGAAGACAACATGGGGAGCCCTGTCAAAAGAACCCTTTTAAAAGGAACCAGAGTTTTGACAGCTAGCACCTAGAGTCTCGGGAACAGGTGGAAAAGTGAGAGCACCCTTAGGACAGTAGAGTCCACACAGAAAAAGGGGATCCGGCCATGAAGGGAGTGTAAATCCCACCACCCCCTTTTTGTGAGCACAGATCAGTCATGTCTTTGGTTTGGCTTGACAGCTCGCCTTTTGACAGCTGTCAAACCAAACCAAAGGGAGGAAAAAGGCTATTTGGAGCCTCTCTGGGTCAATGTCCAGGGTTGGTAACTGCTGCACTTTGCCAGCCAGTACCTCCCTGGACAGTGCCCAGGCAAGCCTGCACATTTTCAGACCTCTGTATATATAATATGCGCAAATATTTGTGTACATTGGGGGTCCGTTTTTTAAAAAATGGTTTGCAAACATGGGCAGCTCCTCCAAGGTGCCACTTGGGCACTGTGAAGGGCTGTCAGTGGCTGTCAAAATGGGGATCACAAAAGCTGGCTGTCGAGCCAGAAATTGTGATCTCAAAATAATAATAAAATAAAATAAAAATAAAGGTAAAGGGGAATAAAGGTGGGTGAGCAAAAAATGGCTTGCACTCATGACGGCGAGGGCAGCAAGCCAGTAACAACAATCCCCAAGTGCTTCGGGGGCACTTGTGGGGTGGCTGTCACTGGCAGTGGCCCAGGCAAGCTTGGCAAGTGTGGCAAGGGTTTTTTTGTTGCTTTTGCCAAGTGGCTCGCAACCTGCTTCCTGGTACCCATGATGGGGTTTGCTGCCCGGGTTCAGATGACATGGCAATCCATCATGGGTACAACAACCCCTACAGCAAGCCATGGGCTGTCAGGGTGGCTTGTTGCCCATGAACAAACTGCTCTGTGGGAAACAGTCCAGGTTTGCATGACACGACAACCCACCATGGCTTGTCACCCACAATGGGTTGTTGTGTCGTGTGAACTGATTCTCTCTCTCTCTCTCTCTCTCTTTCAATGACCTGGTTTGCATGTAACAACAAGCCACTGTGGGTTAATTTCCCCGTGTGGCTTGTCGTCGCAGCACCAGCCACCATTTTTAAATGCAAGCTGCAGGGGTGTGTGTGCGCCGTGGCTTGTCATTACATGTGAACCCAGCCGGGGTGGGCGGCTGGAGTGGTTAACAAACTACCCGGACCCCATGGCTTGTAACTTAGGGTTGTGGGTGGTTTGTTAACCACTCCCTCAACACACCCTGGCCGGGTTTGCACATAATGATGAGCCACAGCACACACACCCCACGACATGTGTTCTAAAAAATCTCAGCTGGTGTGCAACAACAAGCCCCACGGAGAAATCGAACCATCATGGCTTGTTGTTACATGTGAACCGCCCTTTCTCTCACTTGAAAGAATAATAATGCTGGCTTATGTTTTGTTCTGGTTTGATCAGCAGTAATGTTAGCAGGTAGTACTGCAGATGGCCAACTGTAGACATTGCCCAACCTTCATAGACTTTGGAGATATAGAATACCAAGGGCCAGTATGTAAAACATCTCAGGGAAAGGGTTAGGGATCACTTGACTCTATTTCAGTTGACTTGGGTTTGTGTCTATAGGCACAAAGTGGGCCAGTAGAGTAAAACAAAGGGTCTCTATGGATACTGATCCCATGTGGGAAGCGTAGGCAGGATGTAGTACTATGGCACAGGCAAGGTTCCTCACTAAGTGAGGAAAAACCACTGTGGGTCGGGAGCAGGTCAGTCAAATGAACTGGATAACTATAGAATTACCCAGCCATTACCTAACATATAGAATAGCACAATAGGATACATTTGTTGGTTGTTTCTGGCAGCAGTTCATTGGTCTTATTTGCCCCCACACTGGCCTTTCTTCACATTATGTTGAGTTCAGACTAAGGCCATAGATTTCTTCCCATTTCTTCATGCCATAAACAATCAACTGCTGACTTAATGGACATCTATCTCACAGCCATTGACTCCTGCCCTGCACTTTTAGGAACCATTACTGTAGCAAAGCAAGGCTTTACAAATCAGTAGGTTTGGAGCACAGATGGTAGGATTTAATCAGTTGTCAGATTGGGTTCCTTTTCTTAATTCTTTCCAGTGCGGGGCTTCTTTAGATCTGGCTTGAAGGGTTGGTATAAAAAGTTTGGAAACTAACCTTATTTGTAGCAAAAATAAAATAAAATTTAAAAATCCCTTAATGTAGACATAGCCATGTAACCAATCATGTTTGATTCAGCCATCAGAGATTACTTGTTCTCTCTCTGTGTTAAATATGGTAGCAATTTCCAATATATATCGGTCTGCCAAGTGTGGAAAGGCTAAACGCTGTAAACTCTACATTTTTGCTGATGTTCTTGATGCATACTCTCCTGATGGAGTTTTCATGAGACATGATGATGGATTCTTCACAAGAGCCCCCCGAGAACACTCAAAATGCCGACATGCCATGTTGTGATGCTAATCTGGAGAAATAGCCTCTTATAACCTGTACTTTTCTTGGAATCGTTCCCATTTACAGTCAAAGAGAAATGGCCATGATGAAATCTAATCCATGATCCCAAAGCAAATAATTTGTATGGAGTTTGAATTTCCGCTATGACAATAATAATAATAATTTACAATGTTGGGGGAAAAGTATAGTAGGAATTGGCCAAATCCATCCTAACCATTGACTAAGTCTACTATAAGGATACTAACAGGGTAGGAAAACTGAAAGACAGCTTGGCATGCAAACCAGAAAACCTTCTTTATAACTGGCCAGTCTTAGAGGTTTGAGAAGTTCCCTCATCTGCTGCTTAGTGTTGTGTTATGGATGTCTGTGGGTATGTCAGGCCTTTGATCCTTTGTCTGGTGTTGTCTGTTGAAACATAGGTAAGATATCTGAAGCGGGGTGCGAACAAATGAACAAACAAGCAAATCAATTTTAAAAATTAAATTTAAAATGCTGGGGCAAAGAGGAACATTTTGATTTCACAAATAAGCAAGGTCAGTGCCAATTGTATCTCCCCCTGGAGAGCATTACAAAGTTGGGGGACTACCACAGATTGTACATGCATAATGTGTTTCTCCTACTGATGGTACCCAGAGAGGGGCCTCCTCTGAAGATCTTAATACACATACAGGATGATATGGGAGGAGGCACTCCTTCAGCTTTTGGGGCCCTGGACCATTTAGGTGATATAACCTGCACCTTGAATTGGGCTTGATAGCAAATAAGGAACCAATGTAATTCCTTGGGAATTGGTCTGACATGGTTCCAGCTAGGAAAACTGGCCAGAATTCTAGCTGCCAGTTAATACTCAGCTGGACTGACAACTATCCCTAGTTGTAGGAATGGACTCTTAAAATATATCCATCTCACACTTCGCTTTCACATGCTCTTGGTCAATATCAGCTCTCATTATGTCTCAGTCTAATAAAATCTGGAGCATAGGAAGCTACCTTATATATATTTATATCAGGTTTGTACTATTTTCTACTTTGGCAGCAGATCTCCAGAGTGTCAGGCTGAGGCCTTCCACATCACCTGGCAGAGCCACCACAGAGAAGAATTTTTGGGCAAGGACACAAAAACTGAGGACAGACATGAAAATATTTTGATAGTTATGACAGTCATTGGCTATTGGATAGGTTTCCAGCAAGTATCTGAGCTTCAGGGTGCCGAAGAGCTTACGTGTTAACAGTTGCCAGGTTCCAAAGCAGACACTCTGCCAGTCAGCTTAAGAGCTCAGAAGCAGTGAAAGAGTGTATGGCCGAACTGACTCCAATCCCCTTGTTCTAATGGTCCATTTATTTATTTATTCATTATATTTATACCCCACCTTTTTTCCTGCAAGGAACCCAAGGCGGCTTACAGAATCCTCCTCCTCCTCCTCCTCCTCTCCGTTTGATCCTCACCACAACCCTGTGAAGTAGGTTAGGCTGAGAGTCAGTGACTGGCCCAAAGTCACCCAGTGAGTTTCATGGCTGAGCGGGGACTAGAACCCGGATCTCCGGGAGTCCCAGTCCAACACTCTAACCACTACGCCACACTGGCTCTCAAGAGCATAAGAAGAGCCATACTAGATCAGACCAAAGGCCTATGTAGTCCAGCATTCTGGACTACAAAATGCAAATTGGATAAAAAAATCCCAACTTGAAGTATAAGCTGATGGGATCTGAGCTAGCAGTGACTGACCAAGAAAGAGATCTTGGGGTTGTGGTGGACAGCTCAATGAATATGTCAACCCAGTGTGTGGCTGCTGTAAAAAAGACAAATTCCATTTTAGGCATAATTAGGAAAGGAAAGGAAAATAAAATGGCCAATATCATCCCCCCCCCCTTATACAAATCTATGGTGCAACCACACGTAGAATACTGTATACAGTTCTGGTCATTACACCTAAAAAAGGATATTTTAGAGATGGAAACAGTGCAGGAAAGGGCAACTAAAGTGATCAAGGAGCTGGAGCAACTTCTCTATGAGGAAAGGTTACAAAATTTGGGATTGTTTAGATTAGAAAAGGGTGAGTCAGGGGAGACATGATAGAGGTGTAAAACATTAAGCATGGTGTGCAGAAAGTGGACAGGGAGACATTTTTCTCCCTCTCTCATCATACTAGAACCCGGGATCATCCCATGAAGCTGATTGGTGGGAGATTCAGGACAGATAAAAGGAAGTACTTCTTCACACAGCACATCGTTAAACTATGGAATTCACTTGCACAGGATGTGGTGATGGCCACCAGTTTGGAGGGCTTTAAGAGGGGATTGGACAAATTCATGGAGGAGAAGGCTATTGCTGGTTACTAGTCCTAATGGCTATATACTAGCTCCATTATCAGAGGCAGTATGCCTATGTGCACCAGTTGCTAGGGAACATGGGTGGGAAGGTGCTGTTGCACTCATGTCCTGCTTGCAGGATCCCATGGTCAGCTGGTTGGGTAATTTGAAAAAAAGTGAAAGAATAATCACTTTTCCTTCCTCCAATTGTAGGAAGGCATCCGGTGGGTGGAGCTTTTAAAACAAACCAACAAACCGAACACACTACATTTTCCCATCCATTTGGAGTCCCTCCATGCTTCTTGGTTTTCTAGTCTAAGTGATCCAAGACTTGTGTCTTGCTCTAGGACTGTGTGTGGTGGACAATCAGCTATGAAGCAGCAGGAAACAATTAATTTTTCCAGCTCACTTCACTTGCTCTTTTTAAAAATATATTAGTGTTGTTATAAATCAATGAACATGGTTTATAATAGCAATGATGCCCTTGAAATCTGTTAATACTGCAGTCAGCGAGTGGTTTGCCAGAGCATTTGCTGCCCTTGGTTTCACCTTGGGCTATTAGCTCACAAATCGGTCATTAGCTAGTGGTAATGACCAATTTTGTAGGGATGATTGCTTAAATATCGCCCACCTTGAGAAGAGAATTATTGCTCAACTGAAAAACGAACCTTTATTTTCAACTCAATGGACCTAATGATCTTATCTTATTTCCCATCCTAAGGCGCTGTGAGATCATAGGAGTGAAGAGCTGCATTCGATGACTCGTTTTCAGGAGAAAAAAATTCCCTCAACTTTGTATTAATTCTTGAAGCACCAGAGGATGAAGACAGATGGTAATGAAACCAATGTAGCTGAAAGTGACTAAAATGATAATAGATTCCTTATGATGTCCAGAGATTCTGGACTTTCAATCTCATCACAAATGCACTTATGTGCCAAGTCTATTGTCTTAAGCTTAGTATTCTGGTCATCACCTTTCAACTCACTGGAGCTGCAAAAGCTAACACAGGGAGAGAGGTTTGCCCAGATGGCTCTGCCTCTCTTGCCACGTTACTCTAGCTGCCTCCACCAAACACCATACAGGCCTGTGGCTCACACTGGCTCAGTTTGTCTGAGCGTAGAAAGCTAAGCAGGGTCAAGCCTGGTTGTTACTTGGATGGGAGACCCCTCCTCTAGTTTCCTGCATTGAGCAGGGGGTTGGACTCGATAGCCTTGTAGGCTCCTTCCAACTCTTATAGATCTATGAAATCTATAAATCTATGAAACCAGCCTTAAAATTCTCTGGCTCTGGTATCTATTTTAGGTGGTATGGTTGCCTGCCTATTAGATGTAGGGTGGGTAACCAAAAAAAGAGACTGCAAAATTTCAAATACATTTTACTGATGAAAAAATAGTAATAGGAAAAAGTTTTAAAATCTGAATGGATACACATACATACACAAAACACAGAATATATTTAAGCAGGAGGGTAATAAAGCAACCAGGGATAAAAACATCCAGCTAACCTAACTAGACTGTTTCTGTATTTTATCCATGTCCCTTATCCAAACAATATCTTACTGTAATTGGTCCAGTTCTCATTTCCCCATTTCCAACTTCCCAAACTCCTTCTTTCCACTAGGACCTTGGGCTTCTGTCCTTCCTTCTCTCCCACTCTTCTTTCTGCTTCTCTGTCCCTCTGCCCTTTTCACCATAGGCTTTTATATTTTAAAATTAGCTTTTCCTCTGCCCAACTCCAACCAATCAGAAGGGTAGTTTCTTGTTCTTTTCTGCAAAATAAGTTTCTATTTTCTGAGTTAAAATGTTTATCACCCTTTCTTTGGCCTCTTGTTGAACTTTATAATCTTCTGTTCCTCTGAGCACAAGTTCCCACCTCCACAATATTCGAACTAAACACTTGACCTCTAAACTATGAATCTTTCGGCTGAAGCACATACACAAAGATTTAGAGCGCAAGGGTTGCACTCTTGATGGACAGAGGGCTCCAAGTTCAGAGCCCTCTGCCTGCCTATCCTATGCTCTTCTGGCAAGAGTCAGGCAGGGCGAGAGGAAGACGAGGTGATTTTGCCTCTGTTCCTCCATTTAAATTGCAAAATAGCAGCTAGAACGGCCTCTGAGATTTTCAAGCTGACTTACCTTTCGGTGGGTGGGGCTATAAGAGAAGCCAGAGGATTGGAGAGGCCATAGGATTCTGCATATCCCGGCCTCTCCCCTCCCTTCCTGCCCACCAGCCTGCCCCCTTTTCTCCCTCTTCAACTTCTCTTATGAGGTCACAGTTGCAACCTTATAAGGGAAGCTTTCCGCGGAGGCTGGAAGTGGGGGGAGGCAAGATCCATGATCTAATCTCTTCCTCCATGCTTGTAGCTCTGCCTCTGGGCATGGAGGAGATCTGTAGCATCCTATGACACCCCGGGTGCTGCGTAGAAGCCATAGGCTTGCTCTCTCCATCCCATAATATCCTAAAACCAACCTAACTATATTGGAGGACAGTTACGATCCTTCATAGTACCCACGGTCAACCAGGTTATTTTGGTCCCTGCGGCAGAGTATTGCACAAGGATGCTGGCCCAGCAGTAGGTGGAAAAGAGCATTTAATAATGTGTAATTAGTGGAGGGGAATATCTCAGGCTGTGAGGTATTGGCAGAGCTGGCCCAAGACATGTTTCTGAGGGAAAGCAAACAGCACTCTCCTCACCTAAGTCAAAATGGATAGTACTCCAGGCCAGACAAATAGTTTGGTACTTGAGGCAGAAAATCCCACAAGTGCCTCTCCCCTCATCCCTGACAGTAAATAATAATGATGATGATGATGATGATGATGATGATGATGACAACGTCGTCGTGACGACGACAACAACAACAACAACAACAAACAATTTGCTGCCCTTTCATGAAACCCAAAATCAGCTGCCTGAGGCAACTGCCTCACTCTGCCTCATGGTAAGGCTGGCTATGTTCTGCAGCCAACTAGAAAGCTCTGTACTCAAGTATGTGAACACAGACTGAATGCATAACACAACATAACAAGCTGCCCTCTGCTTTTCATGATTATATCACCAGTGGTTTCCATCAGCTGTCACATCAAACACATTTAAACCTCGCCACCAGAGCTGAAACAATTATATTTGCAACCAACAGATGAGTCAATTAAAAAAGAAAAGAAAAGAAAAATATTCTGAAAGCAAAAGTTCTGGGGGAAAAGATGGACAATTCTTTTAGACTTTCCTGGCTAATCAGCAAAGAGAAGTGTGGACTTGTTTTGTTTCTAGCATAAAAAAAAGTCTGTCTGATTTTTTCTAGTGGGAGTCATAAAGATAAATGGCTGTAAAGCCAAGCAGCCTCTGTGTGAAAATTAGAAATAGACTTGAATTTTGTTGTTGTTACAACAAAACAGCTTGTTAACCCATTTAAACAGAACATATTATGTACTGGTGTAGTATAATATATCAATGCAATCATGTCTGTTTTGATACCGCCGTGTCTTGGTGCTACTTGGATAGTCTAACACGACTGATACATGGAATTAGTTCCACATTTCTTCGTTTGCAATTAGCATATTAATGCACAAGGCTGATAACACTAAAAGCCTAGATGCTTGAGTACTCACAGTCTCTTCTTCACTGAGCTGTGTCATTCAGCTTTATAAGGCTGCAGGGATGCATCAGGAAATTCCTGCTTTTATGCATGGCCCTGAAATCCTAGAGCCAAGATGCTCTCTCTGTTCCCTCGTTGACACTGGAAGTGGTCTAAAAAAAAAAAAAAATGGTTTAAATGTCAAGAGGCACAGCAGGCTAAGGTTTCAACTTCATTCTCATCTTAAGTACATTATTTGGGAGTGTGTGTGATTTATTTCAATGGAATTTTCAATGGGGAGCGTTTCCATTGGATCACAACCTTGGTTACAAGTTATTGCTGTTCATGTCGGATGTTTAGATCCCTGAAGAGGTCCCTCCCACAAGTAGGAAGGTGAGAGAAGATCAAAGTGCTGAGTTACCCTTTGCCTTCTGAAAGGAGAGAGCCCCAGGATGTCAAACAGGTTGATATATCTTGATTAATATATCATAAAGGAGTTCTGCAATGAACACGGTCAGCTATGCAGGAACTGCCTGAAGTAGGAGCTGCTATCCACCTTCTTGCTTGATTAAGGGCAAGCCTGACCCTACCCTGTGCCGGAAGCCATGTACAACCTGCTATCACCTCATCTGGCCACACTTTTTCAGTGCTGAGGGAGGCTGGAGGCCATCTTGAATCATCATCATCATCATCATCATCATCATCATCTCTCTACCGCCCAATAGCCAAAGCTCTCTGGGCGGTTTACAACTATTATAAAACACAATAAAATACAATATATAAATACAAAACATAAAAACATCCAAAAAATTTCACTAGACATTTAAAAACAATTTTAAAATTACTTAAATGGCTAAGAACAGGATTATAAAAAGTAGACTGGTTAAAAAGGTGACATAACCACCGACCCATGTACTATTTGGAGCTGTTAAATGCCTCATCGTAGAGGGCAGTCTTAACCTCTATGTAAATAGTAAAGTTGGCACCAGGCGAGCCTCAGTGGGGAGCTTGTTCTACAGTTGGGGGGCTACCACAAAAAAGGCCCTCCCCCTTGTTGCCGCCTTCCGTGCCTCCCTCGGAGGTGGCAGTCAGAGGAAGGCTCCAGATGTTGAGCGTAGTGTCCGGGTAGATTGTGGTTTGGACGTTTGGTGAGACGTTCCGTCAGGTATTGTGGTCCCAAGCCGTGTAGGGCTTTATAGGTTAAAACCAGAACCTTGAATCGGGCTCAGTAGCATATAGGCAGCCAATGCAAGCAGGCCAGAACTGGTGTTATATATTCAGACCTCCTGGTCCTAGTTATTAATCTGGCTGCCACATTTTGCACAAGCTGCAGCTTCTGAACAGTCTTCAAGGGCAGTCCTACATAGAGTCCATTGCATTAGTCAAGCTTAGAGACCACCAGAGTGTAGATTACTGAAACCAGGCTATCCCTGTCCAGATAGGGGCGTAGCTAGGCCACCAGCTGGAGTTGGTAGAAGGCACTCCGTGTAGTGGTGTTCATGTACCTGTGGGGGGGACTTGCCTCTCCACTGCTGCGATTCTCCACGGCGGCGCCCTCCCGCCTCGTTCTTCTGTGCGGCGTGGAGCGTCCTCCGCGCTGCTCGAGCTGCTGCCGACTGGAGCGATGGTCCCATCGCGTCACTTCCGGCGCAGCGGAAGTGACGCGACGGAACCCTGCTCTGGCGTGCTGGACCCCCGTGCTATGTTTTTGGCGGGGGAAACCAGGGCTACAGAAACCAGGGCAAAAACATAGCACGGGGGTCCAGCGCTCCGGAGCAGCAGGGTCCCATCCGTCACTTCTGCTGCGCTGGAAGTGATGCGATGGGACCAGCGCGGGTGGCGCGGGCGGCAAGCTGCAGGGAGGCGAGCCACCGCTGGAGTCAGGTAGGCCCATGCGAGCCCCGTGCGGATGTGCATGTGAGCGGGGGCGATTTTGGCCCGCTACGCCTGTGCGAGGTGAACGGTTACATCCCTATTAAATCTCCATGCCACTGAGGCCACTTGAGCCTCAAGTGACAAAGATGGCTGAAGGAGGATCCCCAAGGTATGAACCTTCTCCTTCAAGGGGAGTGCAACCCCATCCAGAACAGGTTGAACACCCTCCATCAAGTCAGAGGAACCACCCACTAACAGCATCTCAGTCTTGTCTGGATTGAGCTTCAGTTTGTTAGCCCTCATCCAGTCCATTGTCGCAGCCAGGCACCAGTTCAGCACATCCACAGCCTCACCTGCTGAAGACGAAAAGGAGAAATAGAGCTGCGTGTCATCAGCATACTGATGGCAACGCACTCCAAAACTCCGGATGACCCCACTCAGCGGTTTCATGTAGATGTTGAATAGCATGGGGGAGAAGACCGACCCCTGTGGAACTCCATACTGGAGAGTCTATGGGGCCGAGCAATATTCCCCAAGCACCACCTTCTGGAGCCGGCCATCCAAGTAGGAGTAGAACCACTGAGCAGGGGTTTGGACTCGATGACCTTGTAGGCCCCTTCCAACTCTACTTTTCTATGATTCTATGATTCACTGCAATGCAGTACCCCCCACTCCCGACTCAGACAATCGCCCCAGAAGGATACCATGGTTGATGGTATCGAAAGCTGCCAAGAGATCCAGGACTATCAATAGGGTCACACTCCCCCTGTCTCTCTCCTGACATAGGTCATCATACAGGGCGGCCAAAGCTGTTTCTGTGCAAATCCAGGCCTAAACCCCGACTGAAATGGATCTAGGTAATCACTCTACATTGTCCATTCCCACCCTACTCTGTGCTGTGGCAGAGGAAAAGGATTCAAAATGCACTATATGCAGACTCTTTAGAAACTTCAACAGGTCTACAGTATAGCTGCTAGGGTGTTGACTGGCGGGCTGGGAGCATATCTCAACAGTACTTAAAACTTCACTGACTAACAGTGAATTCAAAGTGCTGTTCATGACCTTTAAAGGCCTAAATCAGGGTGGGCAAGTTGTGACCCTCCAGATGTTTTGGCCTACAACTCCCTTCAGCCCTCACCATTGGCTATGCTGACTAAGGCTGATCGGAGTTGTAGGCCAATGGTGGGCTTCCATGATTACTATTGTCTTTGTTGGAGGCAGAGCACTGGGCATCACAACCTTTGGAGGTGAAGTGGGTGCCTTGCACAGGTAGCGCATTGTCTGTGGTGGCAGTCCCTCCTCCCATTAATCTGTTTGGCGCCTACTTTGAGGTGATTTCCAGGTACCTTGTATTATCCAGAGCTTTTAATGATGCTTATGAAATAGACTATTTGACTCTGTTGCTGTTTTTAATCTTATTTTGTTTTATTTTTTTAACATTATATAAAATATTGTATGTGTGGAAGACCAGCAACTGGGTCTTCTGCGTGAGTTCGGCACTTAACGGGTTAACCGGCACTGAGATGTAGCCCGTCAAGGGAATATTAAGCGATTTAAATGCAACCGCTATCTAAAAAGCACACAGAACCATTCGCATCAAAGAATAGACACTTTATTTACGGTAGGTTAATGGAGCGGAACTTCTAGGAATACTACAGCATAAACAAAACTAGGTCGTGACCTCATAAATCGGAAATCCTTATTTCCCAGGCTAGCGTATTGAAGCAATAGAGTTACCTTGCACCAGAGACTTTACGCTTCCAAGCTTCTGGCCTGCCTAGCCTGACTCCGAGCCCGTCTGTGCTCTGGGAAGAGAACTGCTTGACCCAGCCAGGGCTGGACTTGGAAGGTGTCAGCTCGCCCGTGTTCCCAACAACCCTTTTCAGGTGGGTAGAGGGGTTTTCTACCCCATCCTTCCCCCTTTCCCGCCCCTTGATGATCAGGTGGGCTTATTCCTGCTCGGGAAAGGTGACGTCTTGCATTTACCGGTTCCTTCAGGGGATACTTTGCAGCTCTTTGAGACTGCCCTTCACCTCCGGATGGTCCATGTGTCCTCTTGTGGATTCGGGTAGATGTTTCTCATTGTGTACCTGTCTGGCCGGACCTGCATCTCCTGTTCCCCCTAGGTGGGGAGTATGCAGACAGGGGTTGCCAGGGGAAAACTACGTGTGGTCGCTAAGGGGAAACTATGTCAGGTTCGTGTCACTGTGTGTGTGCTCAGGTTTTCTCCACGGTATCACACTTGGACAACTACAGTTAGTAAATGGGATGTAAATGTTTTAAATAAATAAAACAAAGTTGTTTTAAATCCTTCTAATTAATAATAGTAAAATATTAAATGGAAATGGATGAATACACTAAATAATAATAATATCTCTGTGTATATTTAATGGTGACATATTGACTGGGTTCAGACAACACAATAAGCCACACTCAAAGCTTGTTGTGGGTTGTTGTTGAACCATGGTTTATCATGTTGTCTGAACCCAGCTGCGCTAACAAGCCATGGCTTGCTAACCATGAACAACGCATGAAGAGAACCCATGGTTTGTTATGTAGGTTGTTGTGGAGAAAGCCTGACACGAGTCTACACACACACACACACACACACACACACAGTCTCCGCCCAAGGGAAGGGGGCGAGGAGGGGGGATGAGGTCACAGGGGAAGCAGCCAGACAGACCGGCATCCCCAACAATGGAGAGTCTCGGTGGAATTCCACAAACCCAAGGAAGGACCATCAAGAACCATCAAACTATCAGGGCAGTCTCAAAGAGCTGTAAAGTACCCAGTGCCAGTACGTCACCTTCATCCCGGGCAGGAATAAGCCCACCTGATACGAAGGGGCAGGCATAAGCCCCCACCTGACCTGGGGGGGTGGGGAGAGCGGGAACTCAGGGGTAGAAAACCCCTCTCCCTTCCGGTAAAGGGTTGTTGGGAACCCAGGGTGCTTCGGAACCAGATTCAGCCTCCAAGCGGCAGCTGGAGTAAGCTATTCCCATCCCCGGATCGGCTGACCCGGAGCCAGGCTGACATTGACTAGCATAACGTCTTTGGTCTGAGGTAACTGACTAATCCCAATGCGCTAGCCTGGGAGCCTGTTTTCATTGATAAACGCAGAGGTCAACTGAGGTTGTGTTGACATTGTAGTATTCCTAGAAAGCTGTTAGTTCCGCTCCGTATCTTGTGTAAACAAATAAAAGCCTTATTTGGTCATTTAAAGGGCTCTAGTTTCCTCTTGTGTGTGCGAACCTCCTAGGCGGTCTCCTGTGCTTGTACGGGCTGTAACTCAGTGCCGGTTAACCCGTTAAGCGCCGAACTCACGCAAAGGATCCAGGTGTTGATCCTTCACAGTTGTAAATTGTGGGTTGTTCACCATGGTTTGTTATCTTGGCTGTGTTCAGACAACATGGTAACCTACGTTTCAACAACAACCCACATTTCAATAACAACCTACACTCAACCCGTACTCAACCCTTGAGTGTGGCTTATTGTGTTGTCTGAATCCAGTCAATGACTAAACATACTGTAGGCCAGCCCTTATAACAACTGCCATGCTTAAGGCTACAATCCTATGCACATTTACTAGGGAGTAAGGTTAAAATCCTATAGCTATTTACCTGGGAGTAAGACCCATTGAACTCAATGGAACTTCCTTTTGAGTAGACATGGATAGGGTTGTGCTTTTGGTCCCATTGAAATTCATGAATCTTACTTCTGCATAAATGTGCACAGGATTGCACTGTAAATATGTAAAATTTAGGTGTTAGCAAGAAAAGCACAGACCACAGAGATTTTGGGAGCAAAAGATATTTTTTCCCCATTTAGTGTTATGGGGTCTTATGTTTTCTCTGAGGTATCAGAATTGTGAAGTGGTTATTGCTGGGCAGAGTGTATTTCTGAGGAAGAACTCTAAGATATATTTCTTCATAAGAAACTCGGGGTTTTGGTTTAACTCCATGTTCAATTTCACTCCATATTTCCAAATATGATAACCAGGAATATGATAAACATTGCACAGTAAGGTTGACTGGCAACCTTACTGTGCAATCCGATTCATGTGTACGGGGAAGTGAGTTTCATTGTGTTCACTGGGGCTTACTACCAGGTGAGTGTGCATAGTGTTGCAGCTTTAAATGATTTGAGCTTCTTTAGTAACTAGTACATGCTGGTTCTTGATGCACGAAGCATCTTGGTCCTAGTAGCTCTTTGCATGTGCCACATTATAATTTGGACAAACATCACAATCTGCTCATATGGACAAATGCATTAAGAAGGTTCATATATGGAGATTCTGCTTGGTTGAAGAGGACTCTATAGATGACCTTCAGATTCCTTCCAACATGACATCTGATTGTATCTCTGTGAAAAGATAATCCCCATTCATGCTAAATTCCCATTTTGTAGGTGTTAACACTTACCAGCCCTCACACAAATTACTACAAAGCATCCAGTAGCTCTAACCTCTGAATAAACTGCACCTTCCCCCTGTACAGTACAATGGAAATTCTAAAAGACAACCTGGAAGCTTAGATGACAACCAGATTTGTTCATCACTGTTTACATGCCTGTGAGCATTTTATGGCACATGTTAATATGCACATATGTTTGTAATGCCATATATGTCAGCTTCCTCCAGATGTTTTGGACTACAAATACCATTATCCCTCACAATTGGTCATGCTAGCTGGGGCTGATGGGAGTTGTACTCCAAAACACCTCGAGGGCACCAGGTTGAGGAAGGCTGATGTGTGATATAATGGGTACTCTCTGTGTGACCAGTGAAAGTCCTAATCAGTCTATCCTGATGAAACATTAATGAACTTTGTATATGCAGGAAGCAGTGGAAAATAAATGAATTTCAGCTGGTGTTTGAAGAGCTGTCAGTTCCCCTTGCTGCAATGTTTCAGAGGAACGTCCTTTCCGATAAAGCCTCTGAGAAACCTGGAGGAGTTTGGAAGAGTTGGTTGGAAAAACAGGATGCTGAATGGCAGACTTTACTAATGTTTTGCATCTGTAAAGAATTCGACAGCAGCAGCATCACATGGTGCAAGTGAGGGGAGTGCTAGAGAACAAGGGAAAGTTGTTCATCTGAGTGTGATGGGTGAAGGGGGAGAAACTAGCCATCCCCCCCCCTTCCACTTCGTTTTCCAGCTGGAGGCCTGCTAGCATTTTACAGTATTTCTATAGTTAACAGCCTTGATTACGGCAACAATGAACAATGCTACTTTGTGCTCCTGTAGATTCTTTCATCCAAAAACCATAAAGGACTTCACAAGCTTCACATAGCCCTCCCCCAAACTGCTTGGACCTTAAGTAGGTAGGGATCCTTCACAATGGGACATTGATATTCTTATTAGCAGGTATTATTTCACCTACTGAAAAACAAAGGAGCAGGGTGGGGAAATCACAAATGTATTCAATAGTTTTGGGTTTATATTTATTAATTATATTTATATCCTGCCTTTTTTCCTGTAAGGAACCCAAGGCAGCTTACATAATCCTCCTCCTCCTCCTCTCCATTTTATCCTCACAACAACCCTTTGAGGTAGGTTAGGCTGAGAGTCACCCAGTGAGCTTCATGGCTGAGTGGGGACTAGAACCTGCATCTCCCGAGTCCTAGTCCAGCACTCTAACCACTACACCACACTGGCTGAGGCACTCATGTTGATAAGATTAAGAATAGGGCCTCCAAATGTAAAGGTATCATGAAAATGTAGATAAGAACATAAAGAAGAGCCATGCTAGATCAGACCAAGGGTCCATCTAGTCCAGAATTCTGATCACACAGTGGCCAACCACCTACTTGTGGAAACCCGTAAGTAGGACATGACTGCAATGGCACCCTCCTGCTCATGTTCCCCAGCAACTCGTGTACATGGGTATACTGCCTCTGATACTGGAGGTAGCATATAGCTATCAGGAGTAGTAGCCACTGATAACATAATACTCCATGAATTTGTCCAATCCCCTTTTAAAGCCATCCAAACTGGTGTCCATCACTACATCTTGTGGTAGCAAATCCCATAGTTTAGCTATGCACTTTGTGAAGAAATGGTGTTAGTGGCAAAGCTGGCATGTAGGTCACTTAGGGCCTTTCATGCATGCATATTCATATCTCATTGTGTATCACTAAGTAATGGCTTGTATGATTTCCATGTCTTCCTTTATGAAATTATAAATCTGCTGGGAAGTCCTGCTGCATGTTCCACCCATCCAAGAGATGTGTTCAGTGATAGGCCTTAGCTGGGTCTTCTTGGTTATTGGTCAACAATCCTCACAGTAAGGAATTCCCAAAGTAAGGATTTCTGCCTGTACCCATCTCTCCTTGAGCTTCAGAGGCATGCAACCATAAAACATTTGGCAGTAGCTAGAAGAGTGATGTTGTTAGTTAAATTGAAAGTTGTAGCATGTATTTCCATTACATTTTAAAACATTTTTGTGAACTCACTTGAGTAAAAATATTTTGAGAAAAGTGGGGTATAAATCTGAATATTCATAAATATTCTAACCTACCTCAACAGGGTTGTTGTGAGGATAAAATGGAGCAGAGGATTATGTAAGCCACCTTGGGTTCCTTGCAGGAAAAAAGGCGGGGTTTAAATATTATTAATTAATTAATTAATATCAGCTTGGATCCAGAGTTCCCACAAGTGGAGTTCCACTCATGGGAGGATGCTCCCACTGGAGGAAGGGGTGTGTGATTTTTGTCAGTTCATCCTCCCCGCTGCAGCACCCTGAAAAGCTGCTCTGGAAGGCTGGGGGGACCCTCCAGAACAGTGTTGGAGGTGCATCTGAGTAAACATGCGAAGGATTGCGCTGCACATCTTTTATTTTGAACAAGTGATTGATTTTGCATGTGTGACCAAGTTACAGAGATCTATCTGCCTACCAAGGGTTGCAGTAGTAATATAACTGGTCTTTATGCAGGACCGGTGCAAGGCAGTTTGGTGCCCTAGGCAAGATCAGATATTTAGCGCCCCCCTTCCCACTTGAGAGCGCTGTATTTTGTTTTCAAGGTGTTTCTGGCACCCCCTTTAGCCCTGCGCCCTAGGCGGCTGCCTAGTTGGCCTAATGGTAGCACCGGCCCTGCCTTTATGTCATTGGTCCCCAAACATTTTAATTGGGGTGGATGGAGAAAGGGGCTCATTGAATGTGCTTTGTAAATTAGCCTCACTATGAGATCCAGACATCACTCCCCACTTTCATTTTGTATGCATTTTATCTTCAGTGCCCATTACTGGCAGCCTGTTGAGCTATCCACATTTTCCCCCAAGGCCGTTATAGGGTTCTGCAATGTAATCTGGAGATCATAGCTCCAGGTTGTTTATTCAGGCCAGATTTCTACTCTTCCCTGCAATGACTGGAATTGCTGGGATTCCACTGAATTGAATTCTTCCTTAGGTAATCTAAGCCATTCAGGAATGTGCTGAGAGCTTTATTTCCAGGGCATGAACATACTTCCAAGAAGATAAAACATTCTCTTAAAATCTTTGCTGAACTGGGACACAAAACAACATTGGCTGGAACAGTAGATATGCGAGAGTGATTTTGGAGCCTCTGCATTTTATTAATCTCTTTGTGGATCATTATGGCCAGGTTGTTGCAAAAGAAAAAGCATCCAAAACATCCTGAGTTCTATCGGATGATATAACCGGAGTCCATAAAAGCCAAGGACGACACAACCATTAAAATAATGTAAATACACATTATCACATTAATGTAAATACACATGCATTCATCAGATCAGGCCTACATTTTTTTCAGCTTTGTAAAAAGAAAAAGAAAGAAAAATGATGTAACAGATCAGATGATTGGGCAGGAAAAACCTCCCATCACTGGTATATGTTTATCTATGTTCTGCCCTCAGGTGTGTCATGCAAGAGGACTACCTGCTTTATCCAAAGGACCAAAAGTCTCTGGATTCCTTGGGTGGGCACAACCCTAAAACAATAATTTAAGTTGCCTCAGTGGTAATTGGTACTGAAATTCCAGTCTGTGTCCCACTAACCTTTCCCAGGATGTTGTGTTAGCTACACCAGTGGAAAAGAAAACAGCCTCATTAGACTGGGGACTGGGCTGCCTGTGTGTGACACCTTGAGTTTAAGTAGCAGAGTGTCCCATTGATTTCAACAGAATTTACTTTCAAGGAAATGTGCTCAGGATGACTGCCTAAAGCTGCTTCTAATGACTTTTAAATTGGTCACCTTCAGTTAAATGCATTATAAGTTGTTACTTGGTACTTCACTGATGATTGGAGAGAGAAGTGAGTTCACACATCCCTGCTTCCTTAACTATGGAGGGAATTGCTAAAGGGCTAGGATGACTTTAGTGGCACTTTCCTTAGCACATGTGATCTAAAGATTGGAATCTCATGTTTTATTTGGAGGGGGGCTGAAGGAAAGCTGCAGGAAGACAACTTGGGTCCCCCTCTTGCAGGGCACTGCCCATGCCTCCCGATTATTTTGTTTCTGTGCTATTTCTGAAACTTTCAATGACCTGGTTCACATGTAATGGCGGCCAATCAATAATTAACCTATGATTTGCCAGGTCACATGCTGCGTACGAGCTGCTGCCACTTTTCATAATCAACCTTCAACTGGCTTGAATGCAGGTTGCTGCATTGCATGACATGTGAACCCAGTCACCATGATTACGGTAGTTCTTGGGTTAACTTTGTGTTGCTTAATTAACCCATGATTTGCCCTTGTGTGAACAGGGCCATATTTTCATCCCTTCTCGTATTCAATAGCAGTCCAATCCTAAGCAGGTTTACTTCGAAATAAATCTTACTGAGTTTATTGAGACGTAATCATAAACATTGGACGTACAAGGATGTATGAAATGATATCTCTTTCTCTCTCTTTTGTACTGCAAAGCAAGGTGCAGGTATGAATGCACAGCGAATCATGGCATGTAAAGAATCAGAAGACAATATACAGGACTTATAGCCTGACCCATTCAAAAGACTAGGGATAGACAGCAAATGGGGGGGGGGGGAAGTGCATTAAGAAAAGATGAGTCTCCTCCACTTCTTCATGGCTTGACAACATGATGAATCTCAGGACCAGCCCTAATATTAGGCAGAGTGAGGTGGTTGCCTCAGGTAGCAGATGATAGATGGTATCGAGGGGACAGTGGTGGCAGTTCCTTAGCCATTCTCCTCTGTTGGAGAACAGAGCGGTGTGTTCCACATGGGCTGCTGTGTCCTTCCTAAACTAGTCTGCAGCCCTCAGGTGAAGTAGAGGATGTTTTCCTATTACCAGTGTTGAATAAGGTTTAGCTGCAAGTCCAGTTGGCTTCTGTAGATGGAAGCTGGGGGTGAGGTGGGGGACACGGCCGGGCAATGACAGCCAACTTCCAGGCAGCAAAATGTCTTAGGCCAGTCCTGATGAATCTGTTGATCATGGAAGCTTCCCCTGGTTTGCCTAGATTTTTTTTAATTAAGGCTTTAATTCTGCTTACAATTATAAATTGGTGTATATTTAACTGTGCACAGGGTTCTAGCCTGAACAAATGCAGTTTTGCTTAAATTGAACTTTCTTCAACAAATCATTCAAAGTCTGTTTGGCTTTGCATATACTCTGTATTATTTCTCCCAGAAATGGTAGAGATTTATTTGTCTCTACATTTAGATGTAGTTTATGGGAAGAAGATTCAGTAATTCAAGAACTGGGATGGTCTCCATCTCCATTTTGAGCTCTTCCAGGACAGAGGCATTTCATTCTGGCATTTTAAAACAAAAACAAAACTCATCTATTTTCTGAAGTAATACACTGAGCCAGAACATTTGGACACAGCACGGAAATAGAATAAATGTATGCGCAAGTTATGAATACGCAATTAGTGAGGATTCGGTGACTTGAGAGACATCTCCAACTCTGTGAAGGGAAATGGCTTTCTTATAGATTCCCACATCATACGTCAGCTCATCAAATGAACACTGATGTAAGACATACTTTCTTATAATGGACTGAATAAGCACATCTGTTTCTCTAGCATGAGAAAATTTAGGAACTTATTCAAATTCCTCAAATTGCTGTCATTGGCACAATGTTCTTCCTTTTCATCAGCCTGCATTGTAAGAAAGATGTTTGCATGTGAATGGACCCTGTATCTGTAAATATGTATGCAAACATCAGCTGGATTTGTTTAAACACATATGTGTGGAAGTATACAAAGATAACTGGCACAACCCAAACCTCACCATGTTTACTAGGAACTAAATTCCATTGACTTCAAGTAAATTGCTTTAGGATTGCACCCAAGGCACCCAAAGTAATCTTGTATGTAACAGACTTTGGGACCCCCTAATATGGTATATTTATTTTAAACACGCACACACACGTACACACACTTGGACCCAGAGGGGAAATCTTACTGGTGAAAGGGGATGAGGTGATCTTCATTGATTCCCTTCTCCCTCTGCAGAGATTTGGGGGACCCCCTGGAATAATGTGGGAGGTAATGCTGGGGGCTGCAATGGGAGGGGGTATTGGCAAAGATCACCTTCTTCCCTTGCACTGGTGCAGAACAATTCTAAGTGGAACTCCACTCAGGGGCTGTTTCCTCTGGGAGAACAAACTCATAGACCAAGTTTGCATGATTGTTGCGGATGCTAGGTTGCCTATTCAAGCTTTGGCCGTGGCTTTTCATGTCATCCGAACCTGGGCGGCATGGCTTATTGGAGGGGGAAACAGCCCTCCAAGAACCCATGGCCTGTTGTAGGGTCATTGGAGGGTTGTTTCCCACTCCAACAAGCCATGCTGCTCAGGTTCGGATGACACAGCAAACCATGGCAACCCCCCCTGCACCGGCGGAGGGTTGAATATTCAAAATGGCTGCTGGCACATGCCACAACCCACTGTGACTTAAATAAGCCACGCTGGGCTGTGGTGATTGTGCAAACTTGTTGACCCTCTGCCAGGTCTTTTAGAGCAGGACAGCCAAAATACAAAAGATCCCAAATCAGTCAGCAGTAATGGACTGGATGAGGGCAAACAAATTGAAGCTTAATTGAGACAAGACAGAGGTGCTCCTGATCAGTCGGAAGGCAGATCAAGGAATAGGGAATCAGCTTGTGTTGGATGGGGTTACACTCCCCCTGAAGACACAGGTTTGCAGCTTGGGTGTACTTCTGGATTCAGTCCTGAGCCTGGATGCCCAGGTTTCAGTGGTGGCCAGGAGTGTATTTGCACAGCTAAAGCTCGTGCGCCAGCTGCGCCCATTCCTGGAGATGTCTGATTTGGCCACAGTGACATATGCCTTAGTTATATCCCGTTTGGATTACTGTAATGTGCTCTACGTGGGGCTACCTCTGAAGAGTGTTCGGAAACTTCAGCTGGTTCAAAGAGCTGCTGCCAGACTGTTGACTGGGGCTGGCTACAAGGAGCACACAACTCTTGTTACAACAGCTTCACTGGCTCCCAGTTTGTTTCTGAGAACAATTCAAAGTGCTGATTATGACCTGTAAAGCCCTATACGGTTTGGGTCCAGGTTATCTGAAATACCATATTCTCCCTTATGAGCCTGCCCGTAACCTGAGATCTTCAGGGGAGGCCCTTCTCTTGGTTCCACCACCATCTCAGGCACTCCTGGCAGGAACTCAGCAGACAGACTTCTCGGTGGTTGCCCCGACACTCTGGAATTTCCTTCCCAGGGAGGCTAGAATGGCGCCCTCCTTGGTATGCTTCCAGAGGCAGGCAAAAACTTTTTTGTTCTGGCAGGCCTTTGGGAATAACCTGGACCTGTGAGAATGCGATGGATTCCACTGTTTATATTGTTACTGTTGTTTTAACTTTGATATTAAAGGCGGGATATAAAATAAAATAAAAATAAAAATAAAAACGAGTCTCAGTGAAATTCATTATCCTGCATCATGTTGTGAGGAGCCATACATTAGGGGTTCTCAACCAGGGGGGAATTCCCCCCGGGGGAATTTTAGGGTTTCAGGGGGCCACAGGAATTGGGACCACAGACTCAAATGGTTGGAATACTGATCTTTCTACAAATTACAATTCTGCGGATTGTGCATAATCTACAGGACATCACACTTTATTGTATGGCACAGATTAAGTCAGACAATCTTGGAAAGGGGGGAATGACATTCTGACATCTGGTGAGGAGGGTGCATGGAGCAAAAAAGGTTGAGAACCACTGTCTTAGATCCTTAGTCAGAATGTACCACTGTCTTCACCCTATGATTGTTAACAGAGGACAGAAGTGAGGGTACCACTAAATCATTTAGTTGCTGGTGGTATAATATGCTAGTGTTGGTGGTACAGTCTGGTTAATCTGGCATTAACCAGATTATGGGGAAAAGCATCATCTGGGATCATTGGTATTTCATCAGATTGTCTTTCTTTCTTTCTTTCTTTCTTTCTTTCTCTCTCTGTATCTTTGCATACAGTGATATATACATTAGGCACCAGAGGGCAGGCTTTCCCATGCCTGAATCCATATCCTGGATCCACTGCTATTGTTATGTTTATGCAAATAGCCTTTGACATAATAGCTTTGAAACAGTTGAAAATTGGATTGTGCCTTGAGGCCAAACATTCAGACCACCACCTTGGCTATATTCATCTGCCAGAGTAAATTGGGTTCAGCATAGGCTCCACCGTGCTGTATTTCAGAGCGAGATTACAGGGTGGCAATAACTTTTGTCCAGGAAAGACAAATGCAGGTTTCTGGCAGGAACACTGGAAACATTTAGCCTCCCACTATCTGATGAGATATAGATTGCACTGGGCATTTCTTTTGACTTCCAAGGACAAAGTTTCAAGCTGGAATCTCCATTTCTAGTTTTTGCCAGCATCTCAATCAAATTAAGGTTGAAACTCCTGAAATAAATACCTAGTAACAAATTGAAGCTATTCAAAGAATGAATTTACTACCTACCACTTTGAAGAAATCTATATCTCTTTATGTGATAATGTCAGTAGGACTGACTCTTTTTTCTTTTCTTTTTTTAAAGGATTAATCGTTTGTATTTCTAAGGGGCTGCCTTCTTTAAGGTTAAGGACCAGTCTGCCACAGGACAGATTGTGCAGGAAATGAATGGTGAGAGGAAGCCAATCAAAGCCTCACAGACCACCCTGCTTTCATATCATGACAAACAGAGTGAAAAGAAAGGGAAACAGAATTGTCCAGAGCGAGAGTGGCCTGTATGGTGGCCAGATGTCCTATGGACAGACCTTTTTTTTCGAGAGCTTGCAGGGGACAGTCCTCTACTTGAAGTTGTCCTCTAGTTGAAGGGCTGTCCAGCCCAAGTCTGGTTTAAAGTCAAAGAGCCTTAAGAAAGGGAGAGCAGAATAGGGGCCTTGAAGTTGCCCATCAAGAGTTAAGAGGTAGACAGCAGATTGAGCAGGCAAACTGGTCACCTAGTGCAGTGGTCCCCAACCTTTTTGGCACCAAGTACTGGTTCCGTGGAAGACAAATTTTCCATGGACCGGGTGTGTGTGTGTCACCCACCACTCACCTCCTGCTGTGTGGCCGTGGGGATGTATCCGAGAGTCTCGAGGGGGCTAAAGCGAGTTGAACTCGCCCTGCTTGACCCCCCCGAGACTCTTGGCGACTTACCTGCTGCCGCTCTACCCAAACGCACCGGGGAAATGACCTACGAGGTCCCCGTCACGTCACTTCCTGGTTCTCCGGCACTGCTCTATTTACATAAATACCATGGTAAAGTACCTTAAAACGGCCACGATTTGCTATTCGTGGCCGTTTTAAGGTACTTTACTAGGGTATTTACATAAAAAGAGCAGCACCAGAGAACCAGGAAGTGACGTGACGGGTCTCCCATCACATCACTTCCGGTTTTCCGAAAATGCTCTCCGGGAGGCGAGCAGAGGGATGAGTGGCGGGGGGTGCTCGCCGGAGCTTGCGAGCACCCCAAGAGCCAGGTGGGGTGCTTACAGGTGCGTCCAGGCCAGCGCGGCAGCCAGGCATCCTGGCCCAGTTACTAACAGGCCATGGACTGGGACCGGTCTGCGGTCTGGGGGTTGGGGACCCCTGACCTATTGAGTCTTCTTGGCTATGGTGGGATGTCTTGTATTTCTATTTAAATAATACATATTATTTCTAAATTTGCACCCGTACATCTATATCTGAATATACAAATGTTACACAAATTGGTGTGCTCTTTTCTCCTTGATGTGGGTGATGTGTTTCTTTCTTTTGTGGCAATGTGTGAGTGACCACCTGAGTGGCCTGGTGTGACTTGGAGCCTTAAGAGAGATTATTTAACTGACCAAAAGGTGGGCTAGAACAATACTCAGGGCTGGAACAAGGCCATGATGGGCCCTCAGCTAGCAGGCTGTAGTGGGTCCCCTACTCTGTGTTGGGTTTGTTAGATATTGGTCTGTGTGCTAGCCAACTAAATGAAGCCCTGGCCTTCCACACACAGCAGAGAGTTTTCTCCACGCAGCACCATTCCAGCATTCTCAGCTGCAACTCAGTTCAGGACTCAGGAATCATGCTGTAGTCAAAAACAGCTCTATTCTAACTGTTTTATTAACTTATAACAAAGTGTCACTACAGGTTACCTCCTCTTTACATTCCATGTACAGAGTCCATGTGCAAAGTACTTAGAGCTCATATATCCAGCTCAGCAGAAAACATCCAGCTAAAACAAAACACACCATCCAGGCACAGTATAAGCAAATACATATGGGTGTAGCTTCTTAGCCATTACATGTCATCACCTTATTTACATCACATGACAATCCTGGCTCACACCAAGAACATTCTCCCGCCTAGCAGGGCCGAAGTAAGAATCACATAGCATAGTCAACATAGACAGCAATGTACTGGTGTCTCCTGTCTGGGAACTTTCCAGATAAGCAGTAAACAAGACCGAAGCAACACAGCAAGCTATTTTGCTCTGCACACTAACACTCTGCCCCAACACTGAACTCACTCATGACATTTGTGCAAGCATGCACACTCATGCATGCAAGGAGAACTATGCCCAGGGTTTTCCTAAGGAAAATGTAGAACTGCACAGTGGGATGTGCTTTTCATTTATATGTGGAGCGTGTGCTGCTACATCTCACCTGTGCATTGTTTGTGTGCTCAGAGTCACATTTCTTGATGCTAACAGAGTGGGGGGAAATCCACACACCCAGGAATTTGACTGCGCTAATGCAGAAGTGAAGAAAGTACCTTAAATGTGTGAAGAGATTTGCTAAATGTTTACAAGCTCAGGGTTTTTGTTTTTGTTTTGTTTCTTTCTTTGTTTCTTTTTTGTATTGGCTGAGCTAGAAATAGAGAGTTCATTAAGAAGAAAAGTGCACCACATCAAAATTACCTGGAAAAGCCACTGTAGTCTACGTTACCACTAACTGGGCTTACTGTGGTATGCCGTTCTTTAGGCAATATGAACATCACTGACTTTAGACTGCAGTGGTTAACCTTGAACAGGTCTAGCTTAGACCACGTAACACAAAATCTCCATAAAGATGCAAGCTAAATTCCTCCAGCTGAGATTTAACTTGTTGTCCGTAAGGAGGAGCAGGGAGAGGGGCTCACATATCCTCACACACAGTGACCTGAAAGCAAGATTCTCTTATGAATAACCTTTTTCTGGGCACATTTGTCGGGGTGTGGGAAAAGGGGATGAAGGGTGTGTGTGAAGAAGCCCACAAGCTGCAGTGGATTGGCAAAGTCTTAAATATTTTTCAGTGGGGGAATGTACAGTTATACTGGCCAGCCACAGGGGCTTCCCTCCCAGCTTCTCTTTTTCTTTCTTTATACACACACACACACATGACACCTGCTATGGCAAGTGGCAGTAGCATTTCTTGGCTCTTTGGAGGGACCATGTTGCCTCACAATGCCTCTCTGTGGAAGGACGCTACGCTACATCATGGCGTAGTGTCCTTCCAGGGGAAGAGTTGGGGCACAAAATGGCTGCCCCCACTAGCCCTAGGAACACCATCGCCACGTGCTGTGTCAGCGAAATGTGTTTTGAGAAGGGAGGGGGAAGGGAAGAAGCAGGAGAGGGAAACACCTACTGCTGCCTAGTATAAATGTACGTTTCCTCCACCCTGAATATTTCAAGACTTTACCTGCCTGTCCTCAAGAAGCGCTGGAAGTGCCTCCCAACTTTTGCAGCCAGGGAAAAGGGTTGTGAAGGACAGGAGGTGCTTTTGGTCCAGCACTAGGTGCAGTGGCTAAAGTTTTCGACTTGGATCTGGGAAAGCCACTAGCTTGGTTTGCACATACAGTCATGCCTTGGATTGAGAGCATAATTCGTTCCGGAAACGTGCTTGTAATCCAAAACACTCTTATATCAAAACGAAATCCCCCCCCCCAAAAAATGTGTACAGAGATTTTTTAATTTAAGCCGTACTACAGTACTTGTATTGCAAGACGTCGCTTGTATATCAAGTCAAAAATAAATAAATAAATATTTAAAAAAATTGCTTGTCTTGCAAAATGCTCTCAAACCAAGTTACTTGCAATCCAAGGTATTACTGTAATGCTAAATGATGGTTTAGTGTTACATGTATGCGCCCTGAGGCTCATGCACCCCCTTTCCGTTTCCTCTTCCAGCACAGTCACAAGGAGGAGATTGGAAACTGTTGTTTCTGATTTCAACTAACCACAATTACTCGTTATGTCCAAACCAAGACAAACTGTGATTAGTGTGAACTACAGTTTAAGGCAGGTAGTGTGGCATAACCCCACAATTCAGTTCCCTGGTGTATGTCTGCGTTAGTATGTTTAGTGAGAATAGAAGGTTGAACTGAGTGGTTGTGGTCTGTGATGTCTTGGAAAGGGTGGGGGGAGGAGTATATAAGGAGTGTGTGAGTGATGTCAGAGGGGTTTTTACAGTCTTCTTACAGTGATTCTTACAGATATTCTTGTCTAGTCTGTCAGGAGTTTTGAGAGAGATTGGTGCTTCTCTGAAGAGTGAAAGAATTTAGAGTTATAGGGACTTAGGATAATTACAGAGTGTTTGGTGTAGGCAGGTTTAAAGTTATCTTCTTGAACTAAGATTTTGTGAAATAAAATAAACTTATTTCTATTTTGTTATCTACCCAAATCCTACGTGTCAGCTTGGCATTATTAACCTGCATTGTTGTTGGGCCCACACACACACATCTTTGTACCCATAGTAGAATATATTCAATCAAAATAGATCCTTAAGAGATTTTATTGATCTTTTTCCTTATAGGTAGGGGAAAGGTTTCATTAGACTCTCCCCTCAGGTTTTTAGTTGTTGTTGGTGCTTAGCCTGAGAAGGGTTTATGCGGCTGGTCCTAGAGTGTAGGGACGGTGACGTCGCAGGTAGCCCCCCACCCTGTTCGCTCCAGATGTTTTTGCATACAATCCTCATCACCCCTGACTTTTGACCATGCTGACTGGGGCTGATGGGAGTTCTAGTCCAAAAATCTGGAAAGACCCAAGTTGGGGAAGGCTGGTTTAGGAGAAAAAGTCAACATTCAACCATAATGTACAAACCTGGCTTGTTTCCCTAAGCCATACTTAACACTAACTTCAGTTCTCGGTTTTATAGTAACTACAGTTAGTTGAAAACAGAAGCAAAAGCTACCAATCTCCTCCTTGTAGCTGCGCTGGAAGACGAGAGAGGATGGGGAGGGGAAGAGGCTGAGGAATAGAGGCTGAGGCTCACCCAGGATCATGACCATAATGCGGGATGGGGGGGGGGCTGGGGACTCCTATGCCAGTGGGGCTCCTTATCCATTACAGCTTTTATTCTGAGCTTTCTAGGAGCTATCCATGGAGTCACCAGCCTCCCCTGCTGTAATGTTAATCCATGGTTTAAAATTATGTCTGAATGCAGCCAGTATCACCCAGTCTAACTTATCTCGCATGGCTATTGTGAGGAGAAAAAATGAGATCACCCTATGAATTTTGTCCGGAGCTCCTTGGAGGAAAGGATAGCATAACATTGCAACTAACTAACTAACTAACAAACACACACACACACACACACACACACACAAACACACAAATCCTAAATCTGTATATGTGCTGGGTGAAATAACTTAGGACCACCTTATACATTAGGGTGTATACATTACATTTTTAGATGTATCATAGAATCACAGAGTTGGTAGGGGCCTCAGAGGTTATCTAGTCCAGCCCCCTACTCATGAAATGACAGGCATCCCTGAGCAATGTAAACTTAATGTACCCCTAAACATGTAAAGTGTAGTTGGTTGTGTGATGGACACATGTAGCATACAGATGCCCTCATCGGGGGAACTATGTTCAGCTAAAGCTTCCTGTTAGTTTGCTGATTGGCCGAAGCTCCCTCATAAGTGTAGTGTACACTTCGTGACAAGCACAGGTTTGCCTTCATGTTATTCTGTCTACCTATCTATGGGATTTATGACCCACTCTTCAGGCCATAGCCTCCCAGAGCAGCTAACAAAAAAACTTTAAATATTAAAACAACAAAATACAACAACATCACATAGAACATTATAAAGCAAGAGCAACAGACAAGCCAACAGCCAGATGTTTAAGAATACGTATGCAACAGAAAGTCTAAATCAGGGGTGGGCAACCTTCCCCCCCCATCGAGGGCTGCTTTCCCTCGTGTGTTGGGGGCCACATGTCAGCAGTGGGCAGGACCAGAGCCAAAAGTGGGTGGGTAACCCACTTTTCTCTTTCTGCCATCCCATTTTCTCTGGCTCCCTCTTCCACACTACCTAGTGGGCTGCCAGCCAGGATTCAGGACAAATCGCTCTTGCCAGAGGCCTGAACTGATTGCATGCAGAGGGCTTTTGAAATGAGGCTGCAGGTCGCAGGTTGTCCATTGGCATTGGTAAATGAAAAACGTCTTCACCTGGTGCCAGAAAGATACCAGAGTTGGTGCCAGGAGGCAAGTCTCCCTGGGGAGGGCATTCCAAAGGCAGAGCACCACAACTGAGCAGACCCTGCCTCACCTCTGAAAGTGGAGCAGGGGGTGGCGGCCGGGGCGGCACCCCTCTGAGTCAGGACCTCTGAAGCAGATATTAGTAGCCAGGTGGGTTCGTGCGGAACAGGGAGCACTTAAATTAATGTATAAAATCTATGTAGTGTATGAAACGGTCCTCATTTTTCCTGAGCCCTAACTCCAGGATTGAACCCTCTGGTCCCCCCATCCCAGGACTATAATAAGAACTCTTATTTCTCTCTCTCTCCCCCCTCCCCCTCTTTCCCTTCTTCTTTACAATTAATTAGCTAATAATTTTGCTTCTGATCTATTCCTCATTAAAAAGCCGAATCCCTGCGTTAGATCTGGTCAGAACAAAGGTGGGAGAATTTATGTCTTAATTTTAGTTCATTATGGCAGAGAGCATCCCCTCCCATCATCCCCCCCACCCTCTCCTCCCTCCCCGCCATCCTTTAGAGGATCAGTTATCACCTTACCCCTAAACTCCTCACACTCTGCAGCAGCACTGGAAGAGCCATCACTGCCCTTTATCTTCCGCTGCCTCATTAAGAGAAATGAACCTGAGTCTGAGAGAAATGACACAAGGGAAATAAAAATGTAATCCCTCGGTGCCACCTATAATGAATTGTTATGAAAACCATGAAAATATCTGTCTGCGGATATTGTTCTTTGATTTGAAGTCGGTGTTGTAAGCAGTAATTTTTGTCATTAAAGCTGTTAATCTGCTCGGTGCTCCTCATAAGTTTTTATGAAGAAAAACAGCCTTGCTGCCTACATGCTCATCGCAGGGAGCTTCTGTGCAACACGCCATGAGCAGGGAGCATTTGAATAATTAGTTTTAATTATGGCTGGGGCTGCTGTCTGTTTCAGCTGCAAAGTTACATCGCTCGTGGCGGCTGGTCCACGACGGGCCCATGTCGGGCTGAGCGGCCCACTTAGCTTGTCAGGACAATGCTACCCGTCGAAAATGCCGGCTTTGTGTGCATAACGTGGTGGCAGGCGCAACATGGCACACGGGAGCCGAAGTCATTTTTGGATGTTCCAGAAAGAGCAGTCCCCTGAGAGGCGGCCGTAAGCATCGGTGCCTTCCTGACAGCAGCAGAGTTAGGCAGGGGAGAGGCTGGTGGTGACTCCTATTTCGGTGGGGTTCCTAATCCATTGTGGGTTTTATTCGGAGCTTGACTAGGAGCTATCCATGGTGCTGAACTCCACCCCCAAAATAGGTTCACCGCCATGGAGCACCATGGCTAGCTCTTATAAAGCTCCGAATAAAAGCTGCAATGGATTAGGAGCCCCACCAAAGTAGGAGTCACCGGTCTCCCCTGGAGTTAGGAGGAGACAAAGGGCATGGCGACAAGTCCAGGAGAGCTGGAACATCAGAATGTCCCAGCTCTCTTAGTCTCGCCGCGGTCCCCTTTGTCTCCTATATTTCTCCTGCTCTTGCTTGCCTTTAAAGTTTTAGTGGATGAGCAAAAGAAGGTATTTCAACTTGAGGGACTCATTATGATAGGATGTTGTGAAGGCATCTTAAAAAAAGAAGAAGTATACATGGCTTAAAAAATTATTTGACTCATGCATGGGGGTGAGGCCTACTAGTCACCACTACTCATGCTAGCCCAAAATGCAGCCTCCATTTTCAAAGATAGTTATATGCCTGACTATGACTAAGAATTAAGAATAAGGGCTGGATTAACACAGTTGGTTTGAGAGCCTCCCGGGGCATCTGTCTAGCTACCGTCAAAAGAACAGGCTGCTGAAATAGATCAACGGCTAGTCTACCTTGGAATATCAGACGAACAGAGAAGGCTTGTAAACGCCTTTGCTCCTCCTGTGCCTTTTGCATCTTCCAGTGGGAGCCAAAACTGCGAGAGACAACAGCAGTGGGAAGCTACCTGGATAAAGAAAGCACGCCCTGCCAGGAGCTAAAATTTGGCTGCTCTGACAGCCATTTCCAGGCCAGAGCCATTCTCCTCTGAGGCCTGCTGTGGTCCAAAGATTCAAAAACAGACACCTTGCTTTCCCAGTGGCTCTTGCATCTGCCACCGGGAGCCCAAACTATGAGAGACATCAGCAGTGGCAGCTGATGGCACCCTGTGAGGTACTAATATTTGGCTGGCTGCAGCAGCCCTTTCCCCTGAGATCTGCTATGCCCTAGAGATTCAGAAGCATAGCATATGCTCCAACATTTCACAGATGAAAATAGGGACACACATGTGAATTTGTAAGAGGTAGGGTTAAGCAACATGAAGATGTGATCAAGAGGGTGTGGCCAGGCTACATGAGGGCGTGGCCAAGGGTATAGCCACCCATCCCTAGGATGCTCTAGCCTCTAACCATTTAAGGGCTCTGACCACTCTGAAGCCACCATCATCAAGACCCACTGATGAGGATGGTGATTGCTGTTGTTCTCATGATTATTATTGTACCATCAATGTGCATGGTGCTTTAGCCGAGTATAAGAGGACAGTTCCCTGCCCCAAAGAGCTTACCATCTAAAATGTAATATAGAGGCGACAACAAATGGTAGGAAGGGGTAAACTAGGGAGGAAATATGCCATTATTTCAGTCAAACATAACTTTCAGCCTATTTTCCCCACATTATGCAGGAAACTCCTTGTTTTAAAGATCTCCCTCCCACTTTAAAAATGGATCCCTCCATGGGGGCTTTGTTCTCATTAGTAGTTTGCCAAAGAAATAATAATATTTAACATTTAGATATCTCTGAGTGTGCAAAGTGGTTCATCAGCCCACCCTGCAAGCTCCTCTTTTCTCCACTCAGAAAAAAACATGTGGGCTCTATTGTACTTTACTAAATAACAAGAACAACAACACTGTGATTGAACAAGAATGCCAAAATGGAATGATGATGTTTGTTGCTGCTATTTGAGGTAGTTGGGATTTTTTCTTTTTCTTGAGGAGGGTGTGTTTTCTGCTAAAATTTTAAATTTTAAAAATTTCTAATGCATTAAAAAAAAAAAAACAATCCCAACTCCCTGCAGAATAATCCTAATCATTATTGTAGAGAGCTTTCTCCATGGCACTTCAGCATGTGTTAGAAAAAGACTTTCACATGGGGTACACAGGTAGAGCCAAGTAAAATTTACCACTGCTCTGAAAACAGAGTAACAGTGCAATCCTATGCATGTGTACTCAGAAATAAGTCCTATTATGTTCAATGGTACTTACTCACAGGAAAGTGTGTATACATGGGGGTGTGTGTGTCAGTGCTTGCAGGGCAATCCCTTTTTGTTTTAAAATTGTCAGGATTGGCAGAAATTTAACAGGTGAAGTTTACCCACCTACCCCACACCCCCAAACACGGAGCTTCAGAGAAAAGGGAAACCTTCTTGCATTTCCTTCTGACAGTGTAAACTCACCTGTTAGAGGCAAAGAGTCAGCTGGTGCCACCTCCTTTTCTTTTTGGGCGTACACAACACACACACCCTAGCATCTGTTTCTTCCTTGCTTACTGTTTCTCAAAGGGACCATCGCAAAATTGCAGCTAAACTGCAATTCTGGACTTTGCATAACAGTGATGGCTTAAGGGTATTCGTGAAGGTGGGGGGGATATTTGGGACAGTTGGAGGGTATGGCATAGTAGTAGCTGGAACAGCTGAGGTCCAGGGGGACAACTTGTATACACCCTCTGTAATAACCCTTGTCTATTTTGTTATATTTTAAATGTATTGTCAGCCACCCCAAGAACTTTGGTTAGTAGGCAGGGTATAAATACTCCAACTAATTGATTAATTATTGTTAATTTTAGTCCTCAGAGTTCTGTTCCACAGTCAGTAGACTCAATCCAGGAGGTCCATTAATGGCTCTTGAATCTGACCAACCTCTTGCGATGCAACATTTTCTACCCAGCGAACCACTGGGTGCTGCAGGCTAGGCCAGGAGTCAGCGGCAGACTTTACAATTCCAGCTGATAAGAGCAGAGTTTAATTGCTTCTTCAATCTTATTGAACTTCAGAGAAACAGAAAGGAAAAGATTAAAGAGTATACATTGACTATAATTAAGTAAGTCTTTGAGCTCTTTGCCTGTCAGGTCTGCCTCTTTGCTATTGGCTGAAGGCTGTCTATCTGTGTTTGTTATACGGTGGTGGCCATGTGCTCTCTTTTGCAGAGAGGCCAGTCGTCTATTTGAAGGGCTGCCAGAGGACTGTCCACTATTTTGAAGGTGTTCTCTGTTTCAAGAGCTGTCCAGGCCAAGTCTTGTTTAAAGATAAAGAACCATCAGAAGGAAGAGCTGGGCCTTGAAGTTGCCCATCAGCAGCGCCCGGCCAGCAGACTGAGCAAGGCACACATTGGTGCTAATGGGAGCTTTCCTCCTAATGCAAATAGTAGATGTAGTAATTGCTAGTTGTATAATTATCATCGTGTTTAATTTGGCCCTCAGGTGTAAAAAAATAAAAATAATTTTAAAAATAGTGTGGGGCTGAAAGTGCCCTTCCCTACTATTCAGCCCCACTCTTTTGCTGAGAAAGTAGGAAGTCAATTTCTACCAGTTTTGGGAGTGGACTGGTGAAAATCATATCAAATTTTGAGGTGGGGGACTTAGGAGACTCTGAAAGGACATTCCTCCCCCCACCCTTTTTAATGACATTTTACCACCATGGCACATGTGGTGGCAGGCTGCAGCAGTGCTCATACACACTCTGGGGCCGTGCCCCACAGAATGCCTCTGTGGAAGGCATCCTTCCAGGGGAATTGTTATAGGCAAATGGCTGCCCTACAGCTTAAATGTGATATGATTTTTGCCAGCCAAGTAAAGGAGTCTGTTTTGTTTTTAATTCCCCCCAGTCCCCATCAATTGGATGCGCTTGTGAATGAATATAGAAATGTGAAATTCCCATCACAGTGCTGCACCTTCCTGGGCATTATACAGATGTGGGAGATGCCCATGTGCTATGCCCTTCCCATCTGATTCTGTTAATCGAGCATTATGGGAGCAGGGGGCATCCAGTCACAGGGAAGCAGGAAACACACTGTTCTAGCAAGATATGAATTAACCCTGAATGAATGGAGATGATTGGTATTTTACATGAACAGTGATGGGCTTCAGCATAAATCCTTGTTAGAATGAGCAGTATATACTAGAGAAGAGACAGCAGGTGGATGCATCAGAGATGAGGGTACATTGACTTTTGTGTTCGGGAAGAGGAATTCTATGTAGGGCAGATTTCTTGTCCTCCTCCTGAGTCATCTGCATGCAAAGTAGCAAGCATGCACTGGTTCCCCCCACCCACTCCCCACATCTAGGAACATTGTTAAGTTATTTTATAGTGATTCTTCAGATGTGAGGACAAGATGATTGGTGAAAGAGAGGCTCTGAAGGCACCATTAACATGGTAGGCTGAGCCTGTTGACAATAAGTCAATGATTGTTTCTGACGTGACTCTTAAGAGTAGCAAAAGGACATCTGTAGGATGACTCATATTAATGGAAGAGAAGTATGTATGATTTGAGATTCAGGACAGATGTCAAGTTCAGAAAAGTGTAGTGTAAGGAAGATCATTTTTATCATCAGAGTAGCAGGAGACAACTTGTCAGATTGATGTTGACTCCCTTCTTTTTATTGTTTTGGCAGTTCTGTTGGCAAAGGAAGAAATAGCGGAGAAAAAGGAAAGATACCTTAAAGCCACCTCAGCCAAATACAAAAAGCTCTGTAGGTGAGTGACCTCTGATGAAATTCGGCTAATCTGTTACCAGGACAGGCTGTCTAGAAAAGGAGGGCTGGGGCTGGGAAGACAATACTTCACTATTAAAGGGGAGTGTAGCCGCAACCATATTGGATGTCTAAGGCTGCAATCTTATACATACACACATATGGGAATAAGCTTTGCTGAACCCAATATACATGCATAGGATTGCACTTTAACACTCTCATCCTAAACATATTATGTTTTTACATAACATGTTTAGCATGAGAGTGTTAAAGTGAAATTAGTCCAGTTTATTGCAGTATGTCTTTTGTCTGCATAATGGCCATGATCCAGTAATGGGATCAGCATTTTTAGGCTTTCTTGGTGATTTTGCTGCCAATGGGTTGGTCCAGACTTAGTCATGCTTCGAGGAGACCCACCCACTGAAATTAACAAGTCCTGCATTGAGCAGGGGGTTGGACTCAATAGCCTTGTACGCTCCTTCCAACTCTATGATCTATGAAATCTATGACTAACTTGTTAATTTATTGATTGATTTAAATGGGTCTGCTCTAAGCTTGACTAAGTCTGGATCCAATCCAAAGGGATCTAGAGTTTTTATTCTGCCAGCGGGAGCATCCTGGAGCAGAAGTACACTTGGGACACTCTCTCTGGTAGAAAATGGGGGAAGAGGCAATCTTGGCTGATGTCCATCTACCTCTGCAGACCCCAGCACCACCTACCCCATGGTTGGGGAAACCCTTTGGAACAGATTTGGGGGTGGGGGACATAAAGAACTGCAGGGGGAGGAAGGGAAATCAGTGACGATCACTTTCTTCCCTGTTCAGCCAGTGGAGAAGCTCTGCTGGATTAAAAGCCTCCCACTAATGGAAGGACCCTTTCTGTCTATGGGAGGCTTTTACTGGACCCAACTCAACGTGTTTAAAATAGGGTTGTACTCTACTGTGCTTCTTTATTAACTATACCAGGGGTGTCTAACCCTTTTCAGCCTGGGAGCTGAATTTTAATTTGGGAAGGTTCTCAGGGGCTTTATTCTAGCAGTGGGTGAGGCTAAGGGCAAAGAGCAGGGCCAAGAACTGAGAAAGCAAAGTGGGTCAGTGCCAGCCATAGTCCTTACTAGTTTGGACATTTTCTCATCAAGCATACACTGTGGTTTACGCTGGCTCAGCTTGTCTGAGCGTGGAAAGCTAAGCAGGGTCAGGCCTGGTTATTACTTGGATGGGAGACCCCTCCTCTAGTTTCCTGCATTGAGCAGGGGGTTGGACTTGATAGCCTTGTAGGCTCCTTCCAACTCTATGATCTAATGAAATCTATGAAATCAAAGCTCAATTCTAAGCAAGTCTACTCAGGAGTAAGCCCGAGTGCCACAGCTCTCATGCCTGCAAAGTACATACCTCAGTCCTTTGCAATGGCTCTCATGCACAGCAGCTCTTGTGCCTGCAAAGTGCACAGTTTCATTCATGGCAAGGCATTTCAAGGTTAATTGCATTTAAATACCCTCTTATTTCCAATCACTGATCAGAGAAGTAGCTTGCAGCCAGAGGGGGAACCCCAGGGGCCACATGCAGCCGAAGGGCCTGAGATTCCCCTTCTCTGCTCTGCACATTATCTATACTTGTCTGAAACCAGGCAGTGTATAGATAACATGATAACCCACACTCAAGGGTTGAGTATGGGTTGAGTGTGGGTTGTCGTTGAACTGTGGGTTGTTCTTGAAATGTGGGTTGCATTGTCTGAACACAGCCGAGATAACAAACCATGGTGAACAACCCACAGTTCACAACCCAACAATAAACCATGGGTTCTCTTCATGGGTTGTTTGTGGTTAACAAGCCATGGTTTGTTAGCGCAGCTGGGTTCAGACAACATGATAACCCACGTTTCAACAACAACCCATGGTTCAACAACAACCCACACTCAACCCTTGAGTGTGGGTTATTGTGTCATCTGAACCCAGTCACTTGGTTGCTTCGAGTAGACCCATTGAACTCAAAGGGAGTAATGACTAATTTGTCACATTGATTTCAGTGGGTCTACTTTAAGCGTGGCTAAGTGTGGATTCAGCCCTCTATACTTATCTATATATGAAAAGCACATAGTATTCAAGAGTAATTTTGTTCATCTCCATATGGGTGTGCTTTTGTCACATGTCCACTAGAGATTTACCTGTACATTACTAATGCAATTGAAAACTAATCTAAACTTGGAGTATGCCAATACAAGGATGACAGAAATTTTCAAGAGTGGTCTTCCACAAGCACAAAATGAGGGAAGTCCCCATCACAGGGAGAAAAATGGCATAACATCCTACTATGACATCACTTATAGCACAATCCTATTTTCTGCAGACCTTGGTTCATTCTTATAGAACATATAACACCAGAGTCCACTGTAAGGGGCAGGGTATTCTTTATGGGTGGGTGAAATTTCCTATCATATGAGCTGTGTTGGTTATTTAGATTTTAAGTCTGAGATCCAGACCCTTGTTAATTTTGAAATGTTATGCAGCATTTTATATGTTTTAACCATTTTTAGAAATATTCAGTGCTGCTGCTGTTGTACCATCATTCATGTTGGGACAGTTTTGTACAATTGCTAGTGTAAATCCACATCCTTGGGGTTTTGGCAGTGGATAAAGGGAGGTGCCACAGCTCAGTGGCAGAGTGCACGCTTTGCATGCGAAAGTTGCCACGTTCAATCCCCAACATCTCCGAGAAGGGCTGAGAAAGACTCCTGTCTGAAACTCAGCAAAACTGCTGCTAGGCTGTGTAGACTAGCCTTCCCCAACCTGGTGTTCTCCGTACGTTTTGGACTACAGCTCCCAGCATTCATGATCATTGGCCCTGCTGTCTGGGGCTGATGGGAGTTGAAGTCCAAAATATCTGAGGGGCGCCAGGTTGGGGAAGGCTGGTTTAGACAACACTGCACTAGATGGACCAATAGATGGACTCAGTATGCATCTATGTATATTGGTGCAGGTACAAATGCAACACAGGAACCAGGGACAGATAGAAGAACAGGCAGATGCCTTGTAATCCACATTGCAATAAACTAGGAACCATTTAAAGTTGGTTTAGAAGGAAAAAAATAGTGGAACCTGTTCAGATATCTGTGTACAGACGTCCTCTGTATAGGTATGCATCAAAAGGCACTTTTCAGTCCTCTCCTTACTAGTTCACATGCGTCATGCATTAGAACAGAAGGGAAGCAAATATCATACACCAGACTTTTCCAACCTGTTTTGGACTACATCTCCCATCACCATTGACCAGCTGCCATGCTGGGTGTGGGCTGATGGGACTTGTAGTCCCAAACATCTAGAAGGTGCACACATAATCACAATTGCCATTTAGGGGATACCCATCACAATTTTTGTTTCCCAAACAGAGCGGAGAGCTTGCAGTGGGAAGAAGAATGTCATGGATAATGCAGCAAACCAGCCAAAGCTGTCCACCTTTCTTCAGGGATGTTATTTGTTTTTGAATTGGTTGGGCCCCTAGCGTGGAAGATCCCAGCACTTTATCTTCTTATCTTGATCTAAGAATAAATCAGTCCAAAAATGTTACAAGCTTCCCATAAATGCGTTTTGGGAAAGGGAGGTGAAGAAAGAACCCATTGCTCTCAACCTCTCTTCTCATCTCCAGCTGTTCAAATAGCAAAGGACCATCCATGAACTGGAAGAAGAGCCCGAAGACTGGACTGCTCTCCTACTCAGGCCTAGAGAGAAGTGGCCCCCATTTGGGCCCAGAAGCACGGGGAAGGGAGAGATCTTATCTATCAAGAGTTGTTGTCCGGAGGCTGCTTGTTCCAACGCTACTGCCACGTCACATTATGCTCTTTGTAACGTGCTTCTAGGACAGCAGTGGGAGGAGTGGAATCTGTCATTTCAGCTGTAAGGAGCTCAAATGGTATACAATGTTAAGGTAAGTCTCTAAACCAGCTTTCTCCAACCTGGTGTCCTCCAGATGTTTTGGACTGCAACTCCCAGGATTCCTCACCATGGACCATGGTGGCTTGGATTGATGGAAATTGAAGTCCAAAACATCCAGAGGGTACAAGGTTGGGGAAGTCTGTTCTAAGCAACTGAACAAGAGAGGATTTTAAATCTTGTATGTCACTGTGTCATCTCACAAAAAGCACCTAATACATGTGTGTCACAGTCATTATTATCACACTGCCTTCTTCAGCAGCAAATTAGACTAGATGGCCTTTGGGTCCCTTCTACCTTGAACTGTGTGCAGGATTGCAAGCAATGAAAAGAGCTTCCAGGTGCTAGGTTTATTCATTGAATTCCTGCAGTAAGAGCAAATGTATCTGATGAGGTGGATATGATGCCTTTTTAATGTAGGAGGAGCTAGGAAGTGTATGGGAACGGAGCTCTAATACTGCTGTGAATCCAGAAGAATAGGACCTTTTCTCCTTTGGACCTCTCTTCTTTCTCGGGGAGATGCATGCAGGAAGGGCTAAACGGTTTGTACTGTTGTTTCCTTCAGAACGTTCTGCATGGACTTTAGTCTTGATCAGAAGTAATGGGATGAGACATATCTTCAAGACCCATTTGGCTTTACGGTGCAACTAAAATACCAGCTTGTGTCAGCAAACAAAGTTGCTTGATTCTTGAAGTTACTTCTGTCCTCGCCCTGTATGAAGCCCTCTACTGCTACAGAGTCTTTTTTTTATTTTTTTTATTTTTAGGGTGTCTGCATTCAATGACACTATGTCTAGCTCTCATCAAAACAACTCTAATGAAAAAGCAAACCTCACAGTCCATCGTCCGGTTCACACGTCCTTTAGGATTTGCTAATATTGCAATGAGTCAAGCCATAACACCGGTGCCTCGCTTGTAGTGTTTTATGGCTCTGCTGACCCGGTGATGTCACGCGGGCATCGGAGATGAGGTGTGGGGTTAGCAGCATGCCATCTCCTAGGAAACGGCAAAGTTACATGGGAGATGGGAGCGTATGGCCAGAAACCAGCAGCGGGGAGCTGAGAGGGGAAAGGAGCGGCGGAGGAGTTCTCAAGGCTGAATTTCAGTGGTCCATAGAGGAAATGTGGCTTATTAGTTTGCTTGCCAAACTTTTAACCTGACCTCCCCCTTTACCCCAGACCAAATATATCCACATTCTCCTTAGCAGACAGGATGCAGTTGCCAGTAAGCTCTGACATTGCATTGACCCACACTGGACAGAAATATCAACAAATCAGCACAGGAAAAGCTATATTCTGTCAATGGCAAGGCAGCAGAAAGTCCCCATGTAAATGCCTTTCAACTATGACCTCCACATTTCCATCTAAGGACTTCCTTGAATCCTGCAGTCTAATCAAAAGAATTCTTGATTATACTACTACGCGGTTCTCTAGATTACTGATCTAGAGATTAGTACGTTGTTATGTTGATACCAATGGAACTGAGCTAACCTTATGAAAGCAAGAGTATCTCTCAGATTGTGATGACTGATTCATATTCCTTTGGAAATGTTTCTGTGCTTCTATCTTTGCAAGCAGGCTTTGTGGAGGAAGCACAAGCCAGTGGCTGATCGCAAAACAGTGTGGGAAGCCACTCACCCAATATATGTCCTGTCCCAACAAAATAGCCAGTGTGGTGTAGTGGTTTAGAGTGTTGGACTGGGACTCAGGAGATCCTGGTTCTAGTCCCCACTCAGCCAGGAAACTCACTGGGTGACTTTGGGCTGATCACTGACTCTCAGCCTAACCTACCTCACAGGGTTGTCGTGGAAAAGAAAAAATGGAGAGCAGGAGGAGGAAGATTATGTAAGCTGCCTTGGGTTCCTGCAAGAGGAAAAATGGTGGGATATAACTGTAATAAATAAATGAAATCTTTCTAAGTTTATTTCATATCACAATATTTTGGGCAAATTTGATATTTTATAAGTGGCCACTAAATGCTAATCCAAATTAAGGTTGCAATCTGAAACACACCTACTAAGAAGTAAGTGTTATTGATTTACTTTGGAGTAAATATGCTTAGGATCATACTTTACTGGTTCTTGAACTCAGTGCTTTTTTTCTGGAGAAAAGGGTACCGGAACTCTTGGATTACATTTCCTCGGGAGTAGATGGCGATTAAATTGTAATGCAATTAATAGAAGAAAAGGTGCTGGAACTCAGTTCCGGTGAGTTCCACCAGAAAAAAAGCCCTGCTTGAACTGCTTCCAGAAGATAATCAGGCTCTCCGTTGATCCATCATGCAGAAGGTGTCCTACAGCTTGCTTGGGAGTGGAATGGTACCATTCTACCATATAGAGCAGGGGTGGGCAACTTGTGGCCCTTATAGAGTTCATAGATCATAGAGTTGGAAGGGGCCTACAAGGCCATCGAGTCCAACCCCCTGCTCAATGCAGGAAACTAGAGGAGGGATCTCCCATCCAAGTAATAACCAGGCCTGACCCTGCTTAGCTTTCCAGGCTCAGACATGCTGAGCCAGCGTGAGCCACAACAGGCCTGTATCCCTTCAGATATTTTGGCCTACAACTCCTGTCAGCCCTAGCCAGCCTAGCCAATGATGAGGGATGATGGGAGTTGTAGGCCAAAACATCTGGAGAGCCACAAGTTGCTCGATCCTGATTTAGCTGACCACAGAGATTGAAGGGACATGCGGAAAGCAGCCTAAATATATATAACCTAAGATATATAGAGACCAAGCTATGCAGAGCTTTATAGGTCAAAACTATTCTCTTGACTTGAGTTGTACCTGAAAGCCTATACAGTAATACCTTGGATTGCAAGTAACTTGGTTTGAGAGCATTTTGCAAGACAAGCAAATTTTTAAATATTTATTAAAATTTTTTGACTTGATATACAAGCGACGTCTTGCAATACAAGTACTGTAGTACGGCTTAAATTAAAAATCTCTGTACAAATTTTTTTGGCGGGATTTCGTTTTGATATAAGAGTGTTTTGGATTACAAGCACGTTTCCGGAACGAATTATGCTCTCAATCCAAGGCATGACTGTACTCAGGTAGTATAGATGCTAGAGCAGGAAGCAGGTTACCATTCCATGAGGTCATTGCGATCAACATGATATAACTGCAGTCCAAAATGATGGCATATATGAGGCTCAAGACACAGTCACCGTTGAAGAACCTTTAGACTAACTAGGCAAGAGGAGAAATAAATATATGCAGAGGGCTGAGATGCAAAGGCAATTTTCTTGACCTCCATTGGAGTTCCAGCTGCAGAATGAGTGAAAGGCACAGTTTGGACTGGAAAAGAAAAAGAAGATTGTCCTAGAAGCTCTGTGACAAGAGATGATAAATAACATGTTAAATATAGACCGAGGTAATTTGTTGGAAATAAAAGCAAAGCAACATTGGTTTCTTGAAGACATGTGAAGAAAAATGATGCTCTTTGCAGGAATTTTGGGGTCAGAGGAAACCTAGCACAAAAAGCCCCCCCCCCCCAAAAAAAATTTGATTGGAAAATGTCTACTGAAAGTGATAAAATCCTTCTCACAATACAAACGAGAGCATGCAATGTAGTGGTAAAAAGTGTCAGCTATAAGCTACAGGGCAATGGGTGTTTTTTTTGACAAGGGCATATGGCTGTATATGTCCCAATCACCCCTCGTGCCTTGCCCTACCAAAACCCCATTTGAAAGGGGACCTTGAGTTTTGACAGCTTGCTGTCAAAACTCCTTTCCCTTTAAAAGGCGATTAGACGCACTTTTGCACTTTCACGAACAACTAGAGTCTCAGGGGAAAGTGCAAATGTGCAGTCCCCTGAGGACAGTCAGGGCAAAAAAAGAAAAGAAAAAGATGAGGAACCCACTGCAAAGGTGGTTTAAATCTCAACCACCCCCTTTTCATGAGCAAAGATCCCTCATGCCTTTGCTTTCCCTTGACAGCTTGCCTTTTGACAGCTGTCAAGAAAACTACTATTTGGAGCCTCTTTGGATCAATGTCCAGGGTTGGTGCCTGCTGCACTTTGACAGCAGGTACCCCCCAGGACCTTGTGCAGCCGAGGCTCCCCATTTCCTCACACATGGAACCACACACCTCCGCAGTTGCACAAGTGTGGCTAAAAAAATGAATTAAATAAAGAGTGAAAATATTTGCGCACATTGTGGGTGCATTTTTTTTTTTAAAAAAAGTAGTTTGCCAACCACTGACAGCCCCTCCAATGTGCTGCTTGGGCACTCTGAAGGGGCTGTCAGCAGCTGTCAAAACAGAGATCACAAAAACTGGGATTCAAGGCGGAGATCGCAATCTCCAGAAAAAAAGGTTAAAGGGGCAAAAACTGTGGCAAGAAAAAAAGTACCTGTGATGATGGCGGCGGGGGGGAACAGCCAACTCAGTCCTGCTGCAAGGTCCCCTCAGATACCTGCAGGAGGACCAAGGGGTAAGGAGGGGTGAACATCCCACGGTGAGCCTGCTGGTCTGTTGGGTGCACCATGGGCTGGTCACACAACAATCCACCCACCGTGGCTTATTGCCAGGGTTGGTTGTCATGATGTGCAAACTCACCCAATGACAAACCACAGAGTTGAAAATAGAAGCAAATTCATCTGTAAGAGAGGAGGAGAAGGAACAAGGAGCACTCATTCCCATAGCACTAATCTATGGTTTAGCATTGTGTTTGAACAAGGCAAGGGTTTATGAAAGAACAGAATTGTGTTTTTCTATTTTTGTATTTACAGTAATACCTTGGATTGCAAGTAACTTGGTTTGAGAGCGTTTTGCAAGACAAGCAAATTTTAAATATTTATTTAATATTTTTAACTTGATATACAAGCGACGTCTTGCAATACAAGTACTGTAGTACGGCTTAAATTAAAAATCTCTGTACAAATTTTTTTTGGGGGATTTCATTTTGATATAAGAGTGTTTTGGATTACAAGCACGTTTCCGGAACGAATTATGCTCTCAATCCAAGGCATGACTGTAGCTTGATTTTAGCATACTATGCAGTTAAATCTTGTGTGTGTGTGTGTGTGTGTGTGTGTCAGTTTCAGCAAAAAAAATATATTAATAGTTTAGAAGTCAAAAGTTTAGTTAGAATGTAGAAGACTGGAAGTTTGCTCAGGAAGCCAGGGAGATTATAAAGTTCAGCAGAAGGTCAGAGGAAGAGAGGGGAAAGAAGGTATTCACTCTGGAAATAGGAATTTAGTTTGCAGAAATGAACAAGAAATTACCCTTCTGATTGGTTAGAGTTGGGGGCTAGAGAGAAAATAATTTAAGAGATAAAAATCTATGACAGAATGGCAGAGGGGCAGAGAAGCAGAGAGGAGAAAAGGGAGAGAGAAGGAAATAAAGAAAGAAGGCCAAAATCCTAGAGGCTAGAGCAGTGTTCTCCAACCTTGGGTCCCCAGATGTTTTTGGCCTACAACTCCCAGCATGCCCCAGCCAGCATAGCTGGGGACCCAAGGTTGGAGAACACTGTCCTAGAGCAAAGAAAGAGTGAGAGCTTCTGGAACCTGAGAACAGACTGAGTGAGCTGGACCAATGTCGGTAAGATATTGCTTGGATAAAAAAATAGGGAAACAGTCTAGTTAGCTTAGCTAGATGCGTTTATCCCTGATTGTTTTATCACTCTATTGCTCAGTATGGTGTGTGTGTGTGTGTGTGTGTGTTTTGTGTATGTGTGTGTATCTATTCAGATTTTAAATCTTTTTCTTATTGACATTTTTATTCAGTAAAATCTAAACTTTGTTTTTTGAAATTTTGTGGTCTCTTTTTTGGGTCACCCACTGCACGTCGGTCTAATAACCATCCTCCACACTATCTAAAGTAGATATCTGAGATCTAGAGAGTTTTGAGGCTGGTTTGGTGGAGGCAGCCAGAGAGAGAGAGAGAAAAATCCAGCTAGTGTCAGTGGAAAAGGCCACAGGAAGGGCAGGGCAAAAAGGAGTGTGGGTGTACTATTTTGTAAGTTTTCCCTTCCACTCACAGAACAGGGCATCACGGGTCCGTGATAGGGCTGAATAGTAGTCCTGGATTCTTGGGCCATTGCTACAGGAGTTTAAATTATATTCCACTTTGTCAATATACATGATATAGAGAATGCTAAACTTTCCTGTCCAACCTAGAGAATGCTAGGAATGCCTAAATCCTCAATGGGACTTAAGCACATAATTAAGAGTTTAATTCCCTACTGGATTGCACATTTTCTGATTAGTCTACAATCTGTCTGAAGTGCCTGAAAATATTTGCATTGATAACCAAATTCGCTTTCCTTATTCCTGCATAATAGGTACCTTTTTATATCCTGCCTGATTAAATACCAGCCCTTTAGCAAATTGAGCACTATGTCAACTACTTATTTATCTGGCACTTTTTTCTAATTAGCTGTGAATCCTCACTATATTTAACCTCACTACAACCCTGTGAGGTAGTCAGCTATTATTTACAGAGGGGAGGAGGAAGAGGTTGAGAGACAGTGATCTTCCCAAGGCCCCACGGCGCATCTATATGTGGCCCGATTCCCATTTGTGGCAGCCCCCACACGAGCACCCTGGGGACGCATGGAGATGGCTGTTGGTCTTGTGGCTGGGCATCACTCGTGCAGAGGTGCTGTTTGTGAGAACAGCTACCTCCCTGCGAAGGGAGGGCAACATACAGGACCACTGTAACTGGCACAATCAAGGCGGCTGGCGGCAGGGATGTTGAAGAGTCCTTGGTCTCGAGTCACGAGTTGAGTCCCGAGTCTTTGGACCTGAGTCTCAAGTCCGAGTCCGAGTCCTTGGTCCAAAATGGTGACTCACGAGTCACGAGTCACTCCCAAAGCTGACCCCACGAGTCCCTATTAAAATCAATGGGGTTTTCCCCCAACAAAATAAGGCTACTTCAGATGTGTGGCTTAAATAAATTCTAGGTACAAGTGTGCCTTTTTAATTCAAAACTCTGCCACTGATTTTGACAAGAACAGACCAGGCAGACAAACCCAAAATAACCAGGCAGGCCTAGTACTGATGAACGGCGCCTCAAATGTGACCGGAGCTTGACTGTGAACCAAGCAGTCACTTCCGTGTGCTTCTTGGGCAGGTATCATACATATGAACCCAGCCTGTGGGAGAGGTGGGAAGCCATCTCACCCAGATCCACAAGCAACTCTCTATTTTCTGGATTACGCTAAAGCAACCTTCCCCAACTCAGTGCCCTACAGGCCTGTGGCTCACGCTGGCTCAGCTTGTCTGAGCGTGGAAAGCTAAGCAGGCTCAGGCCTGGTTATTACTTGGATGGGAGACCCCTCTTCTAGTTTCCTGCATTGAGCAGGGGGTTGGACTCGATGGCCTTGTAGGCCCCTTCCAGCTCTATGATCTATGAAATCTTTGTGTTGGACAACACCCCCACTGGCCATGGCTGAGAATGGTGAAAGTTTTAGTCTAACACATCTGGAGGGCACCAGGTTGGGGTGGGCGGCACTGAAGCATTTTCATCAAGGGCATTGCCTTGATTTTTGCACATTTCTAGTGCCACAGGCGTCTGCTGTAAAACTCACAAGCAGCCGTCTTCTACCTTGGGTCGAGTCTGTTTGCAGAGCTGTATGTAAGTATGGAAGAAGCTTTCCATCCAGCAATTCTTGCATGTGGCACTAGAACACTCCAAACAGGTACTTTTTCAAGGTAGCAACTTTACATAGGTCCAAGAGGAGCAGCCAGCCTTTTTGTGTGTGTTGTTTTTGGCCTTTCTGTTTGTTTTTTATTGTTGATTTATTGATTATATTTTATCTTGTTTTGCCATCTTGTTTTATCTTATGATATCGCAAGCCTCCTTGAGTGGGCATTTTGCCTAGAAAGGTGGGATATAAATTATAAAGTGAAAGAAAGAAAGAAAGACTTTCCAAACCTGCTTTTGTTGGTGCCCTTTCTGCCTGACCATATCACAGAAGAGATCAGTGATGCATAATCTCCAATTGCCCCCCCCCCCAATGCTGGGACCCTCACAAAAACCCTTAAGCCATCATGGCTTCTCACTTTGTCATGCAGAGTCCTGAATTCCCCTGCCTCCCACAACTGCAAGCTACTTAAAGGGGCCATGGGCAAAATTGCAGCTAAGATTGCAGTTTTAGCTTAGCTGCAATTTTGCCCAAGGACCCTTTAAGATAGCTCTGCTTAAGTTTGAACAGCTGCAGTAAGCAGGGAGGTAACAGATGCTGCTAAGCTGGGAGGGCCAGGTGAGGATGTGTGTGTGTGTGTATACACATGCACATGCTCTACCTGCTGCCTCTGCTGCACGTTGCTGTGGGAAAGGATTAGCTGGGTGAAAGCCTGGACCGAGGGAGAGGTGAATGAAGGAATTTATCACATGATTCCTATCTTTATATTGCCAAAGATTTACACCTGCATAAGGCTCTAGACTCTGCACTAACTGGAGAAGCTCAGGTGGCTGCAGTGTCCAGGAGCACCTTTTACCAGCTTAGGCTGGTATGCCAACTGTGGGCCATATCTGGAGAGGATGGACCTTGCCTCAGTTAATCATGTGCTAGTGACATCCAGGCTGGCCTACTGTAATGTGTTTTACATGGAGCGGCCTTTGAAGATGGTTCAGAAACCTCAGCTGGTGCAGAATGTGGTCGCCCAAGTGTTGGTGGAGGCGAGGCAGTCAGACCATATGACACCTGTGCTGCACTGGTTACTGATGCATTCTTGAGCCCAATTTAAAGTGCTGGTTTTGACCTTTAAAGCCTTAAACAGTTTGGGACCAAGTTACTTGAAGTATACTTCAAGCATCCTTCACTGGTATCAGCCTGCTTGTATTTTAAGATCAGCAACAGAGGCCTATCTCACTTGCCTACGTTTGAGGGCAGCTAAGTGGGCAAGAGGACCCTTTTCCACATTAGCCCCACACCTCTGGAATGGAATAACATTGGGGGTCCATCAGGCCCCATCAATCCAAGCTTTTAGGAAGGTTCTAAAGACTTGTTTGTTTTCTCTGGCCTTTTCCTGGGTGTGTTTCCTTTTTTTAGCTGCAATTGTGTTTTAGATTTTATTACCCTCCAGGCTAGATGTTTTACTGCTGCTGTTTGTTGATCTTATTCATTTTGGCAGTTTTATCATTTTTATAGGATTTCATTGTATGGGATTTTAGTGTGTAAGCCATCTTGGGAGGGCTTTTGCCCCCAAGGGCAGCCTAGAAATACTTTAAATAAATAAATAAATAAATAAATAAATCTAAAATAGACGAAAAGACACAGAAATGCACACAGCCTAGAACAAAACCCTTTTAAGTGAGGCAGCACTGGAATATCCTGAATTGTTAAAGGCTGAGTTCATTAGGTCTTGAACAGGTTGGTGGGCTTGGTTTAAAAGTCAAGATGTAAGAAACTGAATGAAAGTTAAGCCTATCCTTTCATATCCACAGGAACATCACTATCATTTATCTATAATTTTAATGTTCTGTCAACGCTCAATTATCTGATGCTCAGGATATATCTGCATTAGCAGCTCCCAGATAGCTAGCATAGCCAGAAAGGGCATGAGAGGAACAGTATGGGATGAGAGAACTTCACTGTTCCTGCAGTCATAATGGGCCTTGTTGGAATTTCTTGCTGGAAGAGATCAAAGTTCATCTAATCCATCATTCTGTCTCCAACATTGGCCAGCCAGATGCCTCAGGGAGCTTCTGCTTCAGAAGCAGGACATGAAGGCCCCTGCTGTTTCTCTTCAGTATTTAGAGCAGGGGTGGGCAACATGTGGCCCACAAGCAACATGCAGCCCCACGGTTGTTTTTGTGCCCCTGGTCATTTTTGCGACCCCACCATCCCATCACTGCTGCTGCTGAATTTGTCATGGTGGTGGTGGCCAAAAAGCACTGATTTTGTTTCAGAAACAACACATGCATGGAGCACATGCCTTATTTGGAAGCAGAATTGCACTCCCAGCCCAGTCTGGGAGAAGAACTTGACTTCCAAAGGAGGCGTGCATTTCCCATGCACCTTGTTTTGAAGCAAAATCACTGGGTTTTGCTGCCACACCACTGAATTTCATCAGCAGATTTAGTGGTGTGGCAGGGGAGAGGGGTGCAACCCCCAGTGGGGTCTGGAGGGGGCAATGAACCCCCCCTCCGCATGCCATACATTGTCCACTGCTGATTTAGAGGTAGACTGCCTCCATATATGGATGTTCCATTTCGGTAGCATGGCTAATAGCCCTTGATAGTCCTATTCTCCAGTACTGAGTCTAAACTATTTTTTTAAAAAAATCTAAGCATCTTGTGGCTGTGAGTTCTATAAGTGAATTATGTTGCATGAAGATGTGCATTGTTTTCTAAGTAAGCAAAGTGCATCTTCACACAATGCGCTTCATTTAAAGAATGCACAGCCACGAGGTTTTTAGCAGTGAAATTTTTATGATGTTTACCTATATTGTTTGTATTTTATATTGTGTTTTATGAATTGTTGTAAACCGCCCAGAGAGCTTTGACTATTGGGCGGTATAGAAATAAAATAATAAATTAAAATAAATAAGATGCTGAGCTGGCTTTTCTCTCCATCTGGTGCACGGTTTTCTCTTTGTCCATGTCAGATTTCAACAAGATATGAATGTATGCCATATATGTTCCAGTCAAGGTTACATTGGTGACAAAAACATGGGACCAGAGGGATAAGTCACTTTCTTTCATGGAGGGGTTGGGTTTCCCAATGTGCAACTTCCAGTTATAAGTACAACTCCCATGATCCCTCACCATTGGCTCTGCTGGCTAGGGCTGATGGGAGCTGTAGGCCAAAACATTTGGAGGACCACAGGTTGCCCACCCATGCGGAAAATAAACGTGTGGAATTTTGTCCGAACACTCAGCTTTATTGCAACGCATTGGGGACACTTCCACAGCAAAAGTCTCCTCTTGTGGTGCAGCACATTTCTTTATGCAGCACTACACGCATAAGACACAAATTTGTTACATTTAGCCACAGGGGAGCTGTGGAGTTGATTGGTCAAGCAGGAAAAACATTACCTCCAACACAAACACCTTACCGTATAACTTCTAAACAACGTGCAGTCTCATTCTGATACAATGGTTTCCACGCCCGCCGTGACTTAGAGACTGTAACCTGGATCCAGCTACTGGAGCACAGCTGAGGCTCTATTTGAATAGCTTATATATAGGTGGTGCTTTCACTTCCTTAGATGGCAGTGGGACCGTTCCTCAGTAGTGCCGTGAGCATCCTTGCTTCTGTCAGCAGAAGGACACTGTTTACGGGACAGGACTTCTGCGTCACCTCCCGTCACCTCCCCTGCGGCCTCTCGTGCACCCTCTAAATCTGCTCTGGAGGGTCCCCCAACCCTCTGGAGCAGATTTGGAGGGACTGGGGGGAGTGGGGAGGCTGAGCTGGGAAGTGCAGACATTGATGGTCCTTCTGTGACTGCACAGCTGCAGGTTCACGACGACGACACATTTCCCAGTCCTGCTTGTCCTGCCTCTGCCGCTGCTACAAGGCTGGGACTGCCAGTATCTGAGCAAGCAGCCTCGTTCTCTCAGTTCCTGCTTAATGGTAAATGTGGGTTAAAAAACTGGGGAGGCTGGTGGCGGCTCCTATTTCGGTGGGGCTCCTTCTCCATGACAGGTTTTGCAGCTTTTATTCGGAGCTTTATAGGAGCTATCCATGGTGCTCCATGGTGGCGAACCTATTTTGGGGATGGAATTCAGCACCACGGATAGCTCCTATGAAGCTCCAAATATAGCCTGAAAAACCTGCAATGGAAAAGGAGCCCCACCAAAATAGGAGTCGCCAGCCAGCCTCTCCCCTGGTTAAAAGCAAAAACATTAAGGGGCATCTTATAGCTGTGCTTGTGTCTTTGCAAATCCTAATCTAGGCATCTCTTGCTTATCTTGTTAATTAGGGGTTAATGAAGATTTTGTTTTTCAGTTTGCCCCACCTTTCCGTTCTCAGAGTGGGTAGGTATATTAAAATGAGAATTCAATGAAACCCATAAAAATACCAATTAAAACAGTAAAGCGCAATATCAGAATTAAAATGATTCCACACCTTTTTTTGCCCTAGCCCAGGGGTAGGCAATCTGGTACCTTCCAGATGTTTTGGACTACAATTCTCACAATCCCATACCATTGTCCATGCTGGCTGGAACTGATGGGAGTTGTAGTCCAAAACATCTGGAGGCCATTAGGCTGCCTACCCCTCTGCTAGCCATTAAAAGCCAGCCCAAATAAAAATGTCTTATAGCACCCCTGGAAAAAATCTTGGGTTCTGGCAAATCTAGGGAGGGGAGTACCAAAACTATGAATTCACCTCAATTTGATATCGAACACCAGCGTCCAGTGATTTTGGGAGTAGTGGTAAACAATTGACAGTATTTGATACAAAGAAGCTGTCATCTGACACTACCTGACAGCTGACAGACAGTATCAACTGATATTGGAGAGTCTCTGATCTATACCAGTTGGTATTGGGCAATATCTGACAGCTGAGATGCAACAATATTTGATAAATGTTATACTAATTCTCCACTCACTAATTTAAACTTCAGGAAACACCGCCTTGAATAGATAATAAAGAAACAAATAGACTCCAGTGTGCAGAATTTGAAATGCTGAAAGATTCTGAACATATTTAACATTTCAGGTCTAGCTTGCACTTTGTAAGTCAGGATTGTGGTCCCAGTTTATGAATTATGGGTCCTTGAAGTCAGAAATGCAAATATTTGGCAAAATGTAGGAGCCTGCCAAATTTCCTAGGAGCCTTCTTGGAAGAAGGGAGGGATGGAGCCCTAAGGCGAGAGGAGGGATTTCCTCTTCTTTCCTACAGCTTCTCATCTCTCCCTCTCCCTTTCCCCCAGGCAGTGCTTAATTGAGAAGTGCCAGGCCATGAGAGACCCTGGGCTCATGGACTCCAGTGGGCCCCCTTCTCTACCTGAACCCCTGAATTCACACACATGATATTTGTGTATAGTCAAAGAAAACTATGTTGTGGGGAAACAGTGTGGGGGAAATTGCTACATATCCTAGGGTGCAATCCTATGGCTGCTAAATGCTGTCTAGATGGCCATAGGACAATTCAGAGTTCCAGCTCCGACCTTGAAAACTCACTCTGAGGTCGGAGCTGGGACCAAATTCAGAGTGCCCTCCCTCTGCTCTCACAGCCGGCAAGGAAAGAAGTGCACCAGCTGCAACCCCAAGGTCACAAGAAGAGTGACCTCATAGCCGGTGCTGGCTGGGTGTTCCGGGAGGGGAGGAGTGAGGCTCCTCCGGGATGCAATGTATCCTGGCGGCGCCTCAGCCTATCCTCCTCCCAAACAGGCCCAAAAGACTTAGGTGGCTGAAACTGGCCATCTAAGTCTTTTGCAGGGTGGGAGAAGCATGGAGGCGAATTTCACCTCCACGCTCCTTCTTTCCTCAATAGGATGCCCATAATCTTCCGAGTTTGGAGGGTTACGGGCAGCCACATTGGATCATGCTGTTAGTGGAACATCATCGTCCATGCTTTCCTGGAAGCAGAAGACTCTAAAGCCCTGTTCACTCATTACACATGTATGATGTTGAAGTAGGAGTGTGGCCACCTACACAAGTATAACACATAGGTAGGGCTTTATTCACGATCAAGTGGTACGTTCTTTATCAATTCACTTTCAATGGGCATTAACGTCTATCCATTCAACCTACTCTCCAACTGTGTAGATCTGAGGTGAGATTCTTTTAATCAGTGACAATTTGGAAAATGCATGTTCATTCTTGCAATTTGAAATCAGAAGAGTCGGGTACAACCTAAATATGACAGATGTGTTAAGAAATAAATACATTCAAATCATTTCCGAACAGGTACTTGGCAACGTCTACACTTGCTTTTCCTATTTCCACATTTCTGATGAAATGGTAAAAGCTGTGAGACTTCACTTTTCAATCCATCATCCAAGTCTTCAGAATAAAAGAAGACACCATTGTTTATTGATACTTCATCTGGCTCCTGAACAAAACTGCATTTAGTGAGGAAGTTGAAACAGTATGGAAAGTTATTGTCAGACTTTTGATGCTTGCAGAATTCAGTTGCGAGCTAATCAATAATAACATATAAAGTTTCAACTTCAAACTTTTTTTCTGGGTGAAAGGTTAGGTAAAGCATGCAAGTTTTCATCAGGATATTTCTTGCATTGCATTCACTTTCCAACTTCACTGTTGTCTTTTGCTCTCATTTTGCTATGTAAAATTATAAGTGGTTGTGAACAAAAATGGCTATACCTCTATTTTGGGGGGTGGGGAGTGGGGTAGGACACAGCAACCAGAAGGGGAACATAAAAACTCAACAGACGGACTGCCAAAAGAGGATGCATTTCTCAAAGGTGCCAATGAAGAAAATTGTTAATAAGCCCAGTGTGTTTTGGAATGAAGAGCTCCTTCTTCAGGGACAATGATGCATATCCAAATTCTAGGAACAGGCTAAGGCAGCTTATAAAGATAGTGGCTGTCTCTCTTACTAGATGAGGCTTAGCCTGTTCCTAGGCTTGATATGTAAGATTGCCCCTGAAGAAGGAGCTTGACCAAAATGCATTGGGTTTATTTAAAAAATAATAATTCACTGACCCCTTTGAGAATGCATTATGTGTTTCCATTCAGTTTGAGAGGGGGGGGCAGGGTGGGAAACTTAGCCACTAACTTCCCAGTTTGATTTTGGCCAACACAAATCCCTTTCTTACAATGAATGCTTGTGCCAAATACAAGAAAAGGAACATTCGTTATAAAATTTTCAAAATTAAACAAACGTTACGTTATCAACAAAACTGTCTTATCAAGGTAGCTGAACTAACAGCCATCCAGAGAGGGCCCCCTTCTGTTGCAGTGCTCAGCCTAAGATGACTCCATGTAAGCATTTCTATTCAGAAAGGCTTTTGTCCTGTCAAGTTGCTAGTTAGTTGATGCTCTCTCGTATTTTTAGCTGTTGTGGTGGCTGTCTTTACATTTATCTGCCATCCTGTTTCTTTTGCCAGCTTTTCTATTACGTTGTGTCTTTATGACTATTGTTTAATTCACTTCATAAGAAACCTTGAGTGCTTTTCTTTCTTTCTTTCTTTCTTTCTTTTTTTTTTAAGGCAGGAAGGTGGGATATGCATTTAATTAATATTTTTTTAAAAAAACACGTGTCTCCTTGGGAATTTACTTATTTGACTTGAATTTCACGTTCTCTGAGTTTCTCAAATGACACCCTATTTGTTAAATGACCCCATTACAATGTTGGCCGGCCGCATCTACCTCAAAAGGCATTGTGTTGGCTGGAAAGCTGCAGCCAGTTGATACCTTGGCCTTGGCCTTCTCCATTATGAGGTCTGACAATGGTGTGTAACGTTGGTTCTGGAATCGCTCCTTCCCCCGTACCACCACCACCACCTCAGCTCTGCCTCAGCTGCACTGTGGGGAGGTTAACAACCCATGATTATCAAGTGAAAGGCTACAGCCCCACCTGTTCCATCCTTCCCCTAATGTGTGTGTCGTGGGTGCCCCTGTGAGGATTCGAGGCAATTAAATTATGCTGTTAGGTACTAAATACAATATGCAGCACATGGTGGTATAAAATTATGAAATTTGGGGATTGTTAATGAGCTCAGGTGCTATACAAAGGGACATTTTGGGATCGTTTCCCTTTCCTCCATAAAATTATATGACTTAGAATCAGGACTTTTATATCGCTCCAACCACAGCCATTCCAGTTAAAGAAGGGGAGGGGGTGTGGGAGTGAGGAGGGGAAGGGGCATAGCGCAGCAATAACAATGCCCAAGTCCAGTAAAATTAAATGCAGGTTTCTTCATAAATCCATGGCTTAAGCAGATGTGCAACACATGTTGGCAATCCAGAATAAGTCCCTGGAACTTGAAACATAGGCATGAACCTGTTCCCAAGGACGAAAAATCTGTTCACAGCGAGGGGCTGACCCTGCGCTTTATACAAAGATCAAGTCTCGACAGCCGATTGCACGCCTGCCATGTGTTTACGCTCTAGTCTTGGGGACTCGCGTAACTTTCAGAAGGACTGAAAGAAAGGAAAGGACAAATTATTACACAGATCACAAACAGAGCAATGAGATGGCAGGTGCAAGGAATGATACAGGCAGGCAAAAGGTGACTCAACCACGGCAGCCACCAAGAGCCCAATTAAACTGGGCCACTGGGAGTGTGCCAGATTTCTTGTCTGTATTTTTAGATCCTTGCGATCACTTGCTTTCCAGCAAAAGTCTTGTCAAAAAACGTAACTGCAATGCACAGTGGGGACAGGTTCTAAGAGATGGAGACCGCTTTCAACACATAACATTGCACCCTGCAGATGCTGGCAACCTATGTTCCATTAACATAGGATACATAGGATCATAGAGTTGGAAGGGGCCTACAAGGCCATCGAGTCCAACCCCCTGCTCAATGCAGGAAATTAGAGGGTACTCCCATGCAAGTAATAACCAGGCCTGACCCTGCTTAGCTTTCCACGCTCAGACAAGCTGAGCCAGCATGAGCCACAAAATCAAAACCATCTTGTAGATGCTACAGGGGAAGTCCGGTGGACCCAACTGAAGGCTGCCATGGCTGTTTCTCAACAGAAGAAAACTGCTCTGAAATAAGCTCTCAGGTTTCTAGAAGGTGGCGGTGGGGGGCGGAGTTTGGTACACATATCCTCAGTGATATAGGGCAGGGTATTGAACCTCTTTCAGCCTGAGTGCCAAAAGCAATTTCAGAGAAGCTCTCGGGAGCCGCATTCCAATGGTGGTCAGGGCTAAAGGCAAAAGGGGCGGGACTAAAAATACCAGCATATTTTAGCTTAAAGCTGCTGTTACTGCCAGTGACTAGGCCTTAGTTAGGAGAGGCATTTCAACCTTTTTGAATGGGAAAAAAAACCTGTGCAGAGGCCAGGAAACCATCAAACAATTGGTAGTCAGGAAAAGGGGTGTGGCCAGGGAAAGGGGGCATGACCATTGGGGAACTCCAGATGGCCAGATTGGGACCCTGGGTAGGCTGGCTTTGGCCTAATGTTGTGCCAAAAATTTCTCCCACATTTTTCTCCCCCCCCTTTTTTACCATTCTCATTCAATTTGATAAAAAAAGAAAAGAAAAAGAAATTGCTTTTGAAAAGAAATTCAATGGTGAAGAAATTTCAGAGAAATTCTCATGGGTTGGGTTCGGGCTTCTTGTGCTTACCTACCGTACTGGTGGCTGAGGAGTGTATGCAAGTATCTTTTCTTCTTCTTCTTTTCATTGTACAATAATTTTTCCAGGGGCCTGTTGCCTCCTCGGCTTCCCACACTTCAATTAAAGCCCAGGGGAAGACATCGTGACATAATTGCTCCCAAAGGGCTTTTTCAGATCAGGAAGCGCAGACAGCCTAGGAGTCTGCCGAGCAATGGAGAGATGCATAATAGAAAGAAACCACACGCACAGCACCCTCGGCATCCGCGCAGTGATTAGGTAGGTTCAAAAACACCACAAAAATAAAGCATCCTGAGAATGAGGCAGAACAATGGAAGCCTCTTTCACGGGGGAAGTAAACTTCCAAGAAATAGGGGGAAAGATTTTGGCTCAACACCAGCTCCACCTCTTCCTGGTTGCTGGAAATGACGCTGCCCCCTTCACTGCCCACACAGTTGATGCTGTTGCCACTTGCAGTGGCAGCACAAAAACCCTGACAAACCCTTAGAAAAATGGCACTCAAAGCAGCTTACAATCACCAATCAAACTTCATAAAAACAATAATAAGCAAATACATTAAAATGCAATTAAAAACAATTAAAAACACAACAATAACAGAGTAAAAACAGCATCTAGAAAACACGCTTTGTTTTTTGTTTTGTTCATCTATGCACAGGTGCAAAGGAACAACAGACCCATTTACACATGAAAGGCCCGCTTGAAAATAGCGGTCTTTATGTGCCAGCAGAAGGACAGCAGAGAGGGAGCAAACCTAGCCTCCCTTGGCAGGGAGTTCCACAGCCAGGGAGCAAACACTGAGAATGCCCTCTCTTGTGCTGCTACCAAATGCGTCTCTGGAGGCAGTGGTCTTGAAAGAAGGGCCTCTCCTGAAGATCTTAACAACTGGGCAGTCTCATATGGGAGAAGGTGGCCTTTCAGGTATAGGTATAGGGTCCCAAGGCATAGGGTTTTATAGGTCATAAACAGCACTTTGAATTGTGCCCGGAAATGGACTGGCAGTCAGTGAAGCTATTGTAACAAGGGAATCATATGCTCCCTGTGACCAGCAACAGTCAACAGTCTGGCTGCAGCATTCTGAATTTCTGGACTAGCTGAAGTTTCTGAACAGTTTTCGAAGGCAGCCCCATGTACAGCTTGTTACAGTAGTCTAAATGGGATGTAACTAAGGCATGTTTGACCATGGCCGCTTGTTCAGACGCATTGAGTTTATTGGGGTAAACAGAACCTGGATACCAATTTGCTCCCTACTTGTGGATGGTACAGCCTTTTTGTCTTGCTTTATTTGTGAGTCCAGCCCCTAATGACGAATATCACCCTATCTTTCCAAGACAACTTTGGAATCTGTAGCTTAGACAGATTTTTTTATTTTATTTTATCTGTATTTGGGTTGAGATGCCCAAGAATGACTATGGTTAGAGTTCCATATCAGCATTTCTAAATTCTAGGCAGACATTTGTGGGCACGTTTCCTTTTGAGGAACATGACGAGAAATACTGGCCATTAGCTAGTACAGCTTTCAAGTGTTGTGGCTTTGAAACTCATCAATCACGACACTGTCAATGACTGTGCAATTGACAGACTAAAGCTGGCTATCAAGAGCTTAGGCACAGTTTTCTTAAACTAGAAAAATTTAAATGTTCCCAGTGGCCCAGCTATTTGTCCTTTCACATGACTAGTAGTCAATATATTGCAGGGGATATATATATATATATATATATATATATATATGAAAAGAGTGATGCATTATTATTAATTAATGAATGGAGCTATTTGTTATTTATTATTTAAGCCCTTGATACCAGCAGGCCTGAGTGATACATGAAATATAGGCCAGTAATTTATTTATTAAGGAAAAATAATGATTTCTTTGGGTGCATATAGCATAGTCCGCTGTGACCCTGAGCCGCAGGAGGCTTATCAAGTCCAAATATGATGGCGTGTACTTTTAGAGCTTTTCAGAGTGCTGTAACTGACAAGCTTTTTAACATAAGTACGCTAAGCAAATTATTTATAGAAGTATTCTGGGAATATTTTAGGGTGTTTTATTATCACTTCTGAAAGCTATGGTGTGTTATTGATTTTGGTGTTTTAATATAATCAAAAAGCGAGAGCACACATACACAGCTTCTAATCCAAATCGGGTCTGGTGGCATCAAATATATCTCACTGGAGGCATCCTTGAACTAAATAGCAGAGGTTAACAATTACGCATCATAGCCCAAAGTTTGAGGTCATGAATTTCAGTCATCACAGTGCTTCTTAACTTAAAATGTCAGGAAACATTTCCCCCCTCCCCCTCTCTCCCTGTTTCATCCTAATCTCTCCGCTCACTGTTCTTCTGGATCTGAATCTTTATTTCTTGCATTTGTATAATGCAATTTACATTGTATTTATGAAGGCATCATCCCAAGGAAGGTGTAATCATCATTATCCCTTCCTGCATGCTATTAAAGTAGCATATTTCTCTTAAAAATGGGATTGCTTTGCTTAGTTTAGTCTCAAAAAATGTTCAATGTGAATAGTTGCTGTTTGCGCCGTTTCTGTATTTATCTCTGAGGGCTGTTTCTGGCACTGCTTCTGGGAACGCACCCACAAGTAGGGTCAGCTCAGCTCTACCACTAGGCCGAGTGAGGCAACAGCCTCAGGTGGCAGATGTTGGGGGTGGGCAGCAGCAGCAGCAGCGTTTCCCCGGTCACTCCTCCTGAGACCCCCTGGCCATGCCCCCCTGTTGGAGGACAGGTCTGTGTGTGCCGCAAGGCCTGTTCTGCACCCCCCAATCTAGCCCACAGGTTTTGTGGGGGACAATGTCACTTCACCAGTGTTGAAGTAAAGTTCAACTGAAAGTCAAGTTTGCATTTGTACATGGAATGGGCATGGGTGGGCCCCATCTTGTCCTTTGCCTCAGGCAGCAAGATGTTTTGGGCTGGCTCTGCACACAAGACACATCTGGGGAGAATCTACGGTACATTAGAGCCCCTTTCGTTAATCAGGGAGCTGTGCCGTGGTATTTACACAAAACGCATTCACCGCTGTTGGGGCACATGCTACTGTCACACACAAATGCAACTGTGGGAGGAGGAGTTTGAAAGGTGATATGTGCAGGGGGAAATGGCCCTTTAAGAAAACGTGCTTTGTTTTTTGTTTTCATAGATTTCATAGATCATAGAGTTGGAAGGGGCCTACAAGGCCATCGAGTCCAACCCCCTGCTCAGTGCAGGAAACTAGAGGAGGGGTCTCCCATCCAAGTAATAACCAGGCCTGACCCTGCTTAGCTTTCCACGCTCAGACAAGCTGAGCCAGCGTGAGCCACATGTTCATCTATGCACAGGTGCAAAGGAACAAACAAGTGGAGATCCTTTAAAAAAGAAAAGAAAAAAAAATTGACAGCACCTCCTGCCCCCTCACAAAAAAAATCATGGAGAAGGAGAGGGGATGGGAAGATATGAGGGCGAACCTGTGCTGCTGTTGCCACCCTCCCACCTCCCTTGGGGGGAAGCCAGCACGAACAGCACCCCCATTCCCATCCACCCAAAAGCAATCCCCCCTGCTGACTTTCCCAAGAGTAGGCAACATTGAGATCAATGTGATTTACTTCTGAGTAAGGACATTGAAGATACTGTGATTTACTTCTGAGTAGACATGCATTTCGGCTCGTTTTTCAGCTAGTTGTCCCTTGAGGCAAGGAGACATTCCAAACTTTATCTTTTCAAAGGGGAGGGGAGGATGGAAGCAGCATTGCATTTACTCTCCAGTTCACTGGGCAAGTTAGAGAGAGCACGAGAAGTCATGGGGGGGGGGCGCGAAGGAGGCGGGAAAGCAACTGAAGGATCTCCTTCTCAAAGTTGCTGCTCTTTTGCCAAAGCCTGATAGGACACGTCCTCCCCCCTTCCCACCTGCCCACTGAAGCCACTCCTCCTGGCCCCAGAACAGTACCTCAAGTTTAGCACACACTGATATGCTATATACCGGGAGAAACTGCAACATATAAAAAAGCCGTGACATAACTGGTCTGAAGAAATCTGGGATATAATGGAAGAAATAGCATGAGGGGAGGATGGGTTGGGGTGAGCGTCCATCTGTTAATCCCACGTCACAGGGATGTAATTTAAAAGCGCATGGACATCTGCTATTATCACAGATTTTTCAAGAACAAAATTTATACCAGCATTGACTTCCAACCAAAAGGAATCCATTCTCAGTGTCTACAGGGGCCCATTTCTGCACACAAGGAAAGGATTGCCATACGACTCGACGAAGGCTTTCCCTAAGTGTGTGCATACAGACATGTGCACTCCATCGGGGCAGCCATTTTTTACAACAGATCGTCTCCTGTCCCCTGATTCAACCAGACTCTTCTTCCCAGAGTGGCGGTCTTTAAGTTACTCATGCCGTGGACACTTGTGGGAAGATATATCATGCCCACAGTATTTTCTATGGATGTTAGTAAGTTTTCCTAATTGTGGAACACTCACTAGGTATGCCTCTGGGTTTGTGGAATACGGAACTGGCCCAATGTTTCCTCCTTCCTTGCTAACAGGCTCATCCAGGGTAGGCATCAAGGTTAAACATGGTTGGGCACCTGCTGACAGCACACCCCCCAGGAGGGGCTCACTGACAAGAGCCTGGACTTGCTCCTCCTCTTCACCATGGCAACCTGCTTGTTCACCCGCCTCTCGCTCTGGCCCAGCCAGTGGTGGTGGTGAGAAGGAGCAGCAGCAGATGCCTCTGCCTACTCACTGTCTCTCTGCCTGTCACGCAAGCAAGCAAGTGGTAGCAATGATGAGAAAGAGAATGAGGATCAATAGCAGCTGGTGGCAATGGCAGTGAGAAAGTAGACTCATTGAGGGAGGAAATCCATTGAGAGCATCTTGCCCAAGGGCCCTCAAAAACCTGGAGCTGGCACTAGGCTCATCTTTCCATTTCTGATCAGCTATGGTTCCTGAGAATGAAATTCTGACAAATCCAGGTAGCCAAAAATTATCTACTTCCACCCGTAGGTGCCATTCATTGGTTAACACCATAGTTTACCCTTGCTGAAGACAAGAGAACCTGTGCATCAAGGTATCCCTGCATCCGAAATCTCCCACCAAAGAGAAAATTATATCTACTAGGATGTTAGTCGCTCAGTCTCTCCCACCAGTCTGAAAACCTCTGATACTCCTATTCAAACAGGAGCCCCTTTACTTTCGAACTGTTGCCTTTATGGTGACAGAAGAGATCAGTTTAAAATGCATTGCCTTCAGGGTCCTAGATTGTGTGTCGGGCTCTACTTGCACTCAAGCGAACATGAGTAGCGGGGGTGGGGCCGGTACACACTGGAACATGGGGGGCATGCAGCCTTGTGCCCCTACATGCATGTTGGCATCAGCCTGAACAGGGCTAATGTCTTTGGGAGGAGAGACAGGGTGGATGCAGTAGATGGGAGAAACGCATTTTGTTTTAAGACAATGTAAAAATCCGAACGTATGGTATCTTTATTTGGGGTTGTGGGGAGAAGCATCCGGTGAGAATCATGTTGGAAGGAAAACAAAACATAACATCTTAGGAGCAGGGAACGGCCATCTGGTTCCCACTGCTGCCCCTTTACAACAGGACTTAATCCCGTTTTCCTGCCTTTTCTCCATGGGCTGTGCTGTGATGAATTGTGGTCCCCCTTACCAGGGCAGTCGCATTGCTGGAATCCAGATTCCACCTAAACATCAGGAAAATTTTCCAGTTAGAGCAATAAGACAATGGAACCAACTACCTAGGGAGGTGGTGGGCTCTCCCACTCTGGAGGCATTCAAGGTGCAGCTGGACAGACATCTGCCAGGGATGCTTTGACCTGGATTCCTGCATTGAGCAGGGGGTTGGACCTGATGGCCTTGTAGGCCCCTTCCAGCTCTACTTTTCTATGATTCTGTGAGTCTATGATCTGATTTGGTGACTCCCAATTAAATAAGAAAAGGGGCTTTTTATATATGTCATAAGAGATTTCCCTACATCTTCATTTCTCAGCATAACCGTTTTGCTCATTCAGGGCTTGCGGTATGGCTGATGCCTTTCCCCACACACCATGTTTCTGGCAGTCTTGAATCGTCCCCCACCGCCACTCAGCCAGTCTTTCCTCTTCCCTCCCCCCTTCTTTTGCCTTTCCCCCTCATTGGAGATGTTAACATTTGTTTTATCATTTTATTTTTTTTTTAAAAGTGGGGGTGGGAGGAAATGCAAATGACACAGGAGACACAGTACAGTTAATATGGTTGTTCTCAGAGGAGAGAAGCACTTGTGTTAAAATATAAATTGTGTATTGCTTTTTCTATTATGCTTATTTCCCTCATAATGGACAATAGGTGCTTTAGAAAGGATAATCACATTGTGACAGACTAAATGAGCCTCTTTAGAGTGCTAGGAAGCAAATATGCAAATGTAAAATGGTTTTAGCGAATAATCCCTCCAGTGATCGAGGTTAGAGTTTCTGCAAAATCACTGTTCTGATCCCCAGGGATGAGTTGCACTGTGCTGGAGGTCAGTGGCCCCAGAGGGATTAACCTCACCCTGCTTCCCAGGAGCATGTGCATGAAGGTGATGTATACATGTGATCAGTGTACATCCCATACCATTTCCCCAATTCATGCTTCAGGATACACTCTTGGGCCCATTCAGACGTAATACCATTGGGGTTGCCAGATAACCAATATGTGGGTTATGACTAGAAATAGAAATAAATCAATAATATTCCCTCTTCCCCTTTCATGCATCGGGTTGGGAGGTATAAATAAGGGAGTAAATTGGAGGGCAACACACAAAAAGCGGAAGAAGGGAAGAAGAAGGGAGCTCAAGAGGTTCTAGGAAACCGTTGATTGAAATGAACCCAATCCATTTTGAACCATTCTGAGAAACATAGGAAACTGGCTGCCTTATAGTGGGCAATTAGCCACCTAGCTCAGTACCATCCACACTGACTGGCAGTGACTCCTCAGGCTTCAGACCTGGCTGTCTCCTGTGATACCTGGAGATGCCAGGGATTGAACCTGCAAGCTTCTGCACATAAAGCATGTGTTTTGGGCCACTGTGCTACAGGTCTGACCTTTAAAAGGGAATATAAAAAGCAGTTCCCCTAGGTCTGTCCAACTTGGTATCCTCCAGACATTTTGGATGACACCTCCAATCAGGCCCAGCAGCATGGCCAATGGTCAGGGATGATAGGAGTTATAATCCAAAACGTCAGGCGGACACCAGGTTGGGAAAGGCTGCCCTAGATTCTCCTAGACTGGTACAAGTCCAAGAGGCATCACTCTGTGGAAAAATTAAAACCAGAGAGTTGTCCCTCAAGACGGGATTTATACCCCAAATGCATTTATACCCAAACAAAATTTGGCTCCTTGGAACAAAGGCTGGATATAAATGTAACAAATAAAGAAATAAAAAATAAGTCCAGGATGGGGGTCTAAAATCACCTAGCTGTACCACTGCCTGTAGCCTCCCGTGCACATCTCAGATATGCTCCAGAAGGTTGTTGGGAGACCCCCCAGAGCAGATTTGGGGACATGCACAGGGGAACAGAGGAGGGGAACATCCTTTTGAGGGAGCGGAAGTACAAGTACAACTAGTCTGGCCCTGAGAGAGAAGTAGCACATGGAACTGGTCCCATTAGCATCTGATTAAAATTTCACGCTTCAAATTTGTGCAGAATAAATTGATCCCACCAATTGGCTTTTGCATCGATGGATGTTAGAGTTTGGTGAATCTGTCTATTTCTAGGAAACTGTATGACTTTCACATGTCACTCTATTTCATTTTGTCTTAGCGTTAATCTGCAAATTAAAAATTTTAAATCTCAAAATACATATTTAATGTGTATATTCTTTTATGGTATTATTTAAACTTGCCTTTTCTCTCAAAAGAGCATTTATTTAAATGCTTATTCTGATACATTTAAATTGCCAAGACCTGTGTTGCAACATTCAGAGAAGTGCAAAATCTGGTGGATAGTTCTGATTCACACATTAGTCTGAGAAATACAGAAGATCAGGTCATTTTGTATAGGAATTTGCAAAGATCAAATTGTTCCACCATCCCTAGCAGAGCAGATGCTCTTAGCCCAGCTGATTAATACATAGATACAAATTTGCAGAGTTGGGTCATCACAGCATCAAGGGGCTTATGTATACTTCAGTCGCAATCCACAGGTCTATCAATGCTAGAGAACAACATGTGGCTTACCCTGGCTCAGCTTGTCTGAGCGTGGAAAGCTAAGCAGGGTCAGACCCGGTTGTTACTTGGATGGGAGACCCCTCCTCTAGTTTCCTGCATTGAGCAGGGGGCTGGACTCGATGGCCTTGTAGGCCCCTTCCAACTCTATGATCTATGGAATCTATGGAATCTATGTGCAGCCTTGTTTTCTCTGGAATTTACCCCCACAGCAACTCCCAGTGGTGGCTGATGCCTGCTGAAGGCTGGTGGGGCAGAGCTGAGGAGCCACGAGATGCAAAGCCATGGGGCCACCAGAGGTGGAACAGTCTTTTGAATCCCCAACAGCCAGCAACCCATACCACAGAAAGAGAAAAATGAGGCACATGAGCTTTAAGATCATGAGTGCAAAGCGGGGGGGGGGAAGTCACACAGATAACCATAATATCCTCAGAACCACACAGAGCAGCAGTCTTTGGGACCTGGCAGCAAGTTCTGAGAGCATCCAAAATCCACCCCTTTGTATGTAATCATAAAACAATAATGATGATATCCTCAGAGCCACAGTACAGAAAAGCAGTCTTTGGAATCCAGCAGCAACCCATTGCAGAAGGAGACACTGAGAAGTCATCATCATCAGAGCCACACAGAAAAGCATGCAAAATCCACCTCTTTCCATGTGCATGCCTGGAAGCACCCCCCCCCCCACACACACTTTCTCTCAACTCCTAGCTCTTACTGAACTGTCAAGCCGCTTCTTGGAATTTATTTATTAAAGTATTTTTATGGTGTCCCTCAGTCACATTCCCAGGGCGGTTTACGAAAAGAACAGAACAGCTAAAACCGAGGCATTTGCATTTCTTGCACTTAGGCAAGTGTGTCAAACCTCTTTTTGGCCAGTGGGCTGAATTCAATTTCAGAAAAGGTCTTGTTGTGGGCCACATTCCAGGGCTGGGCAGGGCCAAAAGGGGCGCAAAAGGGGCAGAGCCAACGGCAAAGGCAGTGGGACCCCAATGCCAAAAATACCAGCATATTGCAGCTTGAACCTCTTACTGCCAATAATTAAGCCTTCGGGGAAGCATTTCAAACTTTTAGAATGGGAGAGAACAAATGTGCAACTCTGGGAAACCACCAAATGATGATCAGCAGTTGGGAGAAAGGGGCCAGGGGAAAGGGAAACAGCCATCTGGAGAACCCTGGAGGGCCAGATTGGGACTCCAGGCGGGCACGGTTTGGCCCCCGGATCTGAGGCTCAAATCCCCCCCCCCGCAGTAGAGTGCATTGCCACATGTGTGCATGCACCTCTTGGGCAAGGCAGCTCATCTAGATTGCAATCCATGTGCTGGGACTGCACAGAAGCTGGAGGCAGCTCACCTGCCCACCATGAATTGTAGCTGCCACGTGACCTACTTGACAGCCCTGTCCCCTCTTTTTGTAGTCCTGGGCAGGCAACGAGGACAGGCAGTTTACTGAACTCTCAGTGGGCTGCAGCAGTGCAGCACATAGTTGGCGGCGGGCTGTGTTTGGCTCAATGGGGTCACAAATTGTTGTGAATCCCAGAGTTTTAAAAAGGGAACCATATTAATAGACAAAAAATGATGGTATTATATCTATGATGTGAGACCCAGTGTGGCGTAGTGGTGAGAGTGTTGGACCAGGACAGGGGAGATGCAGGGTCTAGTCCCCGCTCGTCCATGAAGCTCATTGGTTGACTTTGGGTCAGTCACTGACTCTCAGCCTAACCTACCTCACAGGTTTGTTGTGAGGATAAAATGGAAAGGAGAAGGAGGAGGATTATGTAAGCCGCCTTGGGATCCTTGCAGGGAAAAAGGCAGGATATAAATATAATAAATAAATAAATGCAGTTGTGCAGGACCACATTATGCATCGCTATTTGGTTGCTATACCAAGTGTTCACTGCTGCATTCATTTTTGGGCCACAGCAGCATAATGTGAGAACAGAAGGCTGGAGTCAATTCTGCAGTGTAGAACAGGCTCACAAAGATATAATGTCTATACAAGCTGTGCACCCTCTGTCCTTTCATTGTCAATTTACCCATCAGCTTTGTAGTCCAGCAGGGCTGAGGATTTTAAACAAGGATAAAAAAAATGCAGGTGCCCATCCAGTGCATTGTGGTAGTTAATTGGCTCTGCAGCTTTTGCAGCTTTAAATTGTTTTTTTTTTTATAAAGGCAAAAACAAAAACCAGTAATTTAAAAAATGCTTGCTCCAAAGTGTTGGACTCTGGCTAGGTGTTACGTGTAGTTGCCTGCATCTTTCCCCTAATTTATATTCTCTCTCTCTCTCTCTCTCTCTCTCTCTCTCTCTCTCTCTCTCTCTCTCACACACACACACACACACACACACACACAGAGCCAATAGCAGCCTCATTTGAAGCAGATGAACAGTGGGGAAAGGAGCTGCTAACTAGTTCTTTCTGGCTGTTTTCCATTCAAGACTTTCCTCCCTTCCAGCTGCTTTTCTCCACGTGGGGGAAATTTGAGTGGAAAAAGGCAACTGGGGAAAGGGTTAAGCAGCCCCTCCTCCTGCCCACTTCTCTGCTCAAGCTCCCCTCCCCCCATGACTGCAGTTTGGTTACCCACCCACCCTCAAAAAAGCAAGCAAGCAAGCAAGCAAGAAGAAAGTCAGTGGAAAGATGCATGGGTGTCTTGTCCAGTTTGGGCTTTTCAGTGCCAGTCACATCAAGTTTATGCTTCCTATTTGGCTGGTGCCAGTGCATCTTTATTTAGGCTTGATAATGAATAGAAGAGTCAGGTGCAAGATTTTAGGTTTCATTGCGGATGAATTGTTCACAGCACATGCCGAGCAGCCGGAGTTCCTACAACTCTCGGTGACAGAACACATTACTCATTGCTGCACAAGCTCTTGGAGGTTGCTACAGAAATATGTTTGCCGCTACCTGAAAGTTGTGTTATTAGAGTTTGCAATTGCATTAACTCAGTGAGGTGTAATCAAATCAGAAGGCAGCAGTGAGCGCCTATTAGGGCCACACCAGATGTGACGGCAGCAGTGCTGTGTGCTTAAACATGGGACAGTCCCATGTTCCCTAAAAAAAATAGGGGTGAGGGTCCAAATCTTAAAAGCAAAAAGGGTCACAGGGGTGAAGAGTGTAGAATCTTCCCCCTGCTTTCAGCTGCTCTCCCCATGTGCTTTTCTTCTCAGCCAAGCTCTGATACCAGAAGTGACCCTGGGCTGAGAGGAAAGTGCTTGAATGCTGCTGAGAGGGGAGCGGAGCCCCTCACCTGCTGCATGCTCCTTTTGCTTTTCAATCCGATTGCTCACCCCACTCTGGTTTCACCTTTTTTCAGTCAGTGGCACTTGGCCACGGATACTTGGGAATGAATTTCTTTCCACTGATTTTCCAGCATTCTGGCTTGTGTTGTGTGGGGAAGCTAAATGGATACAGGAGGCTCTCTCCTCCTCTTCAGGCTGTTGCCCTCCATGAGTTAGAGGATGGGGAAGAGGAGCGGGGCTGGCTGGAGTGCACCCCAGCTTCATCCACAAATAGAATGCCTGAACAGGGTTATTGTGTCTTATGGTTGCCCTCAGAGTGATTGATGTAAGACATAACCAATCCATCTAAGAGCTGCATTTCCATGCTGAATCTAGCATATTGGATACTGTGCAGTATAGCTTGTGATACATATTCAGATGTCATGTGGCTTTGACTATATCAATCCTTTTCTGTTGGGTTATTTGCAGTAAAAATGAATGTCTTGTTTTCTTTGGGCAGTCCTATTTAAGAAAAACAACAACCCTGGAAACAACTGGGCCTAGGAAATAACATTGGACTTTCTGGGTCTTACCGACTGCTCTGCCTCTAGCACGAATGAGAGAAGTGAGAACCTGCGAGGAGCACAAAAAATGCAATATATTCAGCTCAACATGTTTTGAATACTTTTCATCAGGACACTGATAAAAAAACAACAAAGCAATATATTGGGTTGGATCCAGATTTAAGCTGGATCAACTGAGCTGGTGGAAGTGGACTTCCCTGCCCCCTCCTTCCCAGGGCAGTCCCTCCTCACTCTCCTCAAAATGCTACAGAGAGAGTCAGGAGATCCTTCTGAATGGGGTGAGCTGTGGAGGGTTGGTGTGAGGGGAGATCCCCCAAGATTGGTTGGAGGGAACTTCCGTGAGTGGAGCCCTTACTGCTGTGAAACCAAGTCTCTATTTCCGAATGTTCTCTGTTACAAAGCAATCCTGCTATTAGAACATATAGAAAATAGAAAGCTTCTTTGTTTCATCAGTGACTCTGACAAAGAGTGTTCAAATGTGTTGGGCTGAATAAATTGTATTTTTGTGCACCTTAGAGGTCCTCTCTTTTCTCATTCCTGTACTGGTGCCTTTCCCCAGTTTACTCTGTTCTTTCTACCTCTAGCATACAATACTATATCCGATGTGACCTGGCCATGTTTGTTCATGCTTTAGTAACCTCCACGCTGGACAACTGTCATTTACCGGGTTTTAGCTCCTCCTGTGATTTGTATATGATTCATTGTGTTGGTACTGTGGTTTTGGGGTGGAGTTTCAGGATTTTAAAAGATTTGTTGGGTTCTTGTGTTATTGTAAGGTTTTATAATTTGCACAACATCTAGAGATGTTTTTTCAGGCATTAATATAAGTCACTGTTGGGGAATGTCTGGCCTGCCAGGCCTCCCCATCCAGCCTGCAAAGGCCTCAAGTAAGTCCCCCAGAAGCCCCTCCCACTCCCCAAAGGCCCCACCCCTCACCTTCCCTGATCCTGGAAGGTGAGGGGGTGAAGCTGGCTTCCGGCTGAGCCTGCATCTCAAGGTGCTGGTCCTTGAGGCACTGCTTCAGGACTTGGCCCCTCTTGCCATCCTAAGTCTGTGAAGGCCAGGGACAACAGGCAAGGCCAGCTCAGGTCTGGGCTTCTCCTGTAGCCTTTCCCAATTGGGAAAGGTAAAGGGGGAGCAACATGGTCCTTGAGCTGACAGATGAGTCAGGAACTCAACCAGGCCCTCTCCACTTCTCAGCTGACTGATTTTCATCCCCATCCTGGCATGCTGGGTGGGGAGGTTTAAATCTCCCTGGCTAGTATGCCACAATGAGGGTAAAAATGCCCCCCATATCAGCTGATCAGTTGAAGAAGGGCCTGGGAAGTAAGTGTGTGTGTGTGTGTGTGTGTGTATGGTGTGTGAATGTGCATGTATATGTGTGTGAGAGAGAATGGTGTGTGTGGAAATGTGTGTATGTGTGGGTGCATGCTAGCAGTGGCTCCGCCTACTTTGGGCAGTAACCCCACCCACTGCAGGCATGTAGCACTTGACATCCTGGCCTGGGGCCAATTCAGTCCTTTGGCCAAAAATGGTTCCCCACCTCTGAGATAACCAAACAACAACTAACCCATGCACTCTGTGTAGGGCTGCTGTTGAAAAGCATTTGAAACTGCAATCTTGTCCTGTGCTGCACAATCTGCATTGGCTACCTATTCATTTCCGGGATCAGCTATTACCTTTAAAGTCCTAAATAGTTTGACACATAGGTGTATCAAAGACTACATTCTCCTGTGTATTCCTCGCCATATGCTCTGTTCAACAGACTTAGGGCTAGCCCTCTCATTAGGCAGAGTGAGGCAGCCACCTCAGGTGGCAGATACTGTGGGGCGCAGATCAAACTGGACAGAGCTGTGTGTGCCCTGTCTTTTGTCCCCTGAGTTAGCTTGCTGCCCTCATTTGCAATGGAAGATGCTGCCCCCTCACCACTGTTGAAGTTAGACACAACTGTTAGTCTGATCAGCTTTTGTACATGGAATGGGAGGGAGGTGCCATCTTGTCCCCCAGCTCTGGCAGAAAAATGTCTTGGGACAATCTTGCAGAGGTCCTTCCACTGTCCCACCACTGACTGAAGTGCGGCAGGAGGTTACAAGGAGCAGTTGTGGTGCCAACTGTTGTTTTTAATGTAAGCCACCTTGTTTTCCCTTAAGAAAAAGAAGATGTTGTTGTTAAATAATGATAATGATGATGATAATGATATAGAGAAAATAACAAACATCTTTTAAATTATACTTTTAAATTATCTTTTAAATTATTCCGTTATGAGCTTGCGGATTTCAAAACTGGTTGGTTTCAGCATTTATGGCAGTATAGGCAGCTCCCTCCAGCTCCCATAGTGCACTGTCCAAGGTCCTGACTCTGGGCTCACTCTGCGGGCTCCTCTCTATGAGATGCCTGTCTGTCAAGCCCTCCGGCTCCAACCCATCCACAGCTCAGGTTTCTGGTATTTCAAGTATCCCCACCACTGGGCATTGGCTTCTCTGTGGGCTTCTGTCAGGCACAACAGAACTAAGATATGGAGCAGCATTTCTAAAAGTTTCACATATCATCTTCATGATGTTTATTTATATGCCTCTTTTCCAAGGTAAAACAGTGCTCAAAGTGGCTTACAGTCACATCAGAAAAAAATAAAAATAAAATTACATAATAGCATAAGCTACATTTTCAAAAAAGTCACTAGCAATTACAAATCATAACAACATTTAAATAGTTGTACAAATAGGTTAAACTTCTCTCATTAATAAATATACCGTAAGATTAAACAATCCACTAAGATTAAACAAGCATACGAAGACCTAATAAAAGAGAAATACAAAAAAATGAATCTAAATAGAGCAAAAATAATGCATCTTATCAAAGCTGAATGTAGCCTCAGCCACAAACACTAAACAAAACCCCATCCTGATGGCCTTTAGGCAGCTTCAGGAGCAGCAGCAGCAGCCTTTGTAGCTGGAGTTGGTGAAGGCCTGCACCCTCCCATGCCTGGTGGAATGAGCCAGAGAAGCAGGGCCCAGGTCTTGCAGGACTCATAACTAGATGATCTCTAGGCATCTTCAGCAGGAGCAGCAACTTTTGTAGTCAGCCCGGGCCCCACCCTCCCAGGCCAGGTGGAAATGAGCCAGGCAGAGCACCAGGGACTAGGTCTTGCAGGACTCACCTGCTAGATGGAGAATCAGTGATGCCATCTAATGGGAGCAAACTTGCCATGATGCATCTCATTTATATCAGTGATCGAACAAGAAAAATATCCGCATCTTTTGGCTACCCCATTATTTTGAACCACCCATTTTGTAGAGAAGGAGATTCATCATTGTTCCAAGTAATGAATTGTCACATTTCATGGATATTTTCACCAGATGTGCTGTAATCTTTCAATGGTGAGTGTAGATCTATCCACTGGGTTGCAAGAGCATTGTGGGAGAACCCACCAGGAGGCTTTCATTTTGGGAACCTGAAAGCCTGAAGAGAAAATGGGAGTAGTAACTTTGAGGCCGGGAAGTTAGATGAGGCTGGAATAGTCCCATATAGAGACGAACACTCAATGGAAGGCTGCGCTTCCTTGGTACATTTTTAAATCGCCAAATTGGATATAAACATATTAAAAATTGTGCACATAGCAACATTGCTGTTTTAATTAGGGAGAAGCAAACAGAAACAAGGAGCCATAAGCAATGCAAGTATGCCTGCTACTCTCCTGTTTTAATTATTTATTGGAGTCAATAAAATTAAATATTTTCATAGCAATTCTGAACAGGATCTGAAGTAATTACTCTGTCAAATTCATCAAAAATTCCCTCATCAAAATAAAAACCTTGATGTCACTGAATAATTTATAATACAAATACAGGGAAATTGTAAAGTATTATAAATAGAACTCTGCAGGGTAAGTGAACATGGATTAGTGAGGGGTTATGTTTCTGAAAGAGGCTGTCATAAGCTGTATACATTTTTAATAAGTTGTTTTTGAGACCTAATTCCCCCACTCCCTGTATAGTATATACCAACAACTTAAGGAAAGAAATAATGGTGATTTAGGAGCACATCTGTTTTATGATACCAGCTGAATTGAATGAAAATTGATGCTCAGAGATACAAGAAACACCTTGCATTAATGATATTTGCTACTGAATGAATGTTTGTGGCTCCACACACATCATTTACTTGAACACCAAATAACTTTCAATAACCACACTTTTGCTATCAATGAATAAATTATAATGAAGAGTGGGGGGGCACCCAAATAGACTGGTCTTCTACTGCAACAGCACCACAAAGAAGAAGAAAAATGAAGATAAGGCAGAAGTATGTATTGTCCAGCATATGGGTAAAAAACCCTATTACTGTTCCAGAGGGCAATGTGAAGAGCTATGATCCATGCAGCATGGCTTTGGAAGCTCCCCCTTTCCATCCACACTCCCTGCAACATCTCAGAAGTCACTCCTGAAACTTTAGGATCACTGAGAGCAAACTCTGAGACAGAGCTGTGATAAGAACAGGAAATAAAGGAAACTTCTGTGAGGTCACAGAAGTGGTTGGATGCACACACAATGGCCTTTGGGTCCATGACAAGAGAGAGAAACAAAAAGGAGGCGGGAGCCACAGAGGAAGCAGCTGTCCTGCTGTGGAGACAGTGGGCAATAGGGTGGCCACTTATGCGTCACCAAGCAACAGGAAATCCATCACCAGAAAGAGAAGACAAAAGAGGACATCTCTTTGCATAACTTTTGCATATGCTAATTTATAGGTATAGATACAAATTTAGACATAAATACTATAATTTAAATAGAAGAACAATACATCTCACCATAGTGGGGAAGGCTGTGACCAGGTTGACTTGTGTTGTGTGCCTGCTCAGTCTGCTGTCCAGGTGCTAATATTGATGGGCAACATTTTAAGAAGTCCCTGCTCTCCCTTCTTCGAGTTCTTTATCTTTGAATGGATTCGCAGCCCTTCAAATAGAGGACTGTCCTCCATAAAACAGGGCACATGGCCACCTTAGTGGGCAGCTGGTGGTTCCTGTTGGCCAGTTCTCTTGACAGAAAAAGCTTCCTAATGGATAGTAGCTTGCTTCTCTGGGTAATGAATAGTAGCTTGCTTCTCTTCTACTGTTGCTTTTAGAGAAGCAATAGTAGTTCGCTTCTCTAAAGGCCTACCCACAAGCAAGGCAAGGGAGGCAGGAAATGGGTGTGGCTGGTGAGACACATGTGGAAGACAGAACACATGAGAAGGAATGAATCATGTGGTGCGCTCTGGTCATGGCGTGTGTATGCTAAGAGTCTTGGAAGAGAAGGAACCGGATGGAAGTAACTCTCTTTCCCTCCAGCTGAGGCCCAAGTCTTGCCCATGCCTTTCCTTGTGACACTGATGAAGAGTGAGAACTAAAAATGCATACAATAAAATGCATACAATAAAAAGGCAGACAATAAATACATATCTCTGTAACTGCAGCCTTTTTGTCATCTGATAACTGGTGAATGCTTAATGCTTAGAAAACAACGGCTTTACTAGAAACACAACTGCCCAATCAAGCATCTGGATGCTAATGATTGCAACCCAACATTATCGTTTGTCTCAGCTATGCTCCCTGTGGGAGTTACCTGAAATGTACAGTGAATTAAATACACCCAACTCACATTGGTCTGTACCGTGATCAGATGTAATCATGGTCATATAATACTGTGATCCCTCCCATGGATGAGGGAGCAATGTTGGCAGGGCCTGTGATACTTGGCTCCTTAAAAAGAGGAATAGTTTGCCACTGTCTTGCTTTAGATGAGCTGCCTGAACTTGGGAGTGGGGCAGATTGAGTCCTGGTAGCCATATAGACTTTCCCTTAGTGATCACTCTAAGCATACTTACTACCAGACAGAAGACTATAATCCACTGGAGGACTGTATTTTCTTATGGTTACAGTTCTGCAGCTATAACATTGGCAGGAATCCTTCTGTTTATTTCAGATAGTATGATATTGTGCATGTGTGTGTTTGTGGAGGGCAGGGCTGGATGTTATGGATGCAGTGATCAATAGAGATGCTCAGCAGGACTACACTCCAGTCTGGATCCTTTAACGCACTAATGCTTTCATTAAGGATACATCTGCCCCTCGTATGATGATCCAAACATCCTGTGGTTCAATTGGCCCCTCTCTTATAATCTAGCCTGGTTTTGTCTTCAGACTCTCTAGTTAAGGCTTAGCTCTGAATGTGAATGGTGGATATTAGCCTGCATTGACCAAAGACAACGGCAATGCTCTTGTGGATACATCCAGGGAGCAGTTAGGAATCCAGGAGGGAAAGTGTTCAGAAATACAATATTGCCCAAGACAAACAATATTTGGCACTGTAGATCCAAAATGGAAAATCGGTGGCCCACCAGTTGAACCTGGCCTCCCCATTTGGCCTGCCAGTCTCTCCTCCCAGGGTCAGCCTCACCCCTCCTTGGCCCCCTTTCCACTGCTCAGTTGTTTTCCACTGCTCAGCTGAGCAGTGTGCAGGGGGTGGGATCACAGGGAGGGGAGGTTTAAGCCTCCCCTTATGATCCCTCCACACACTGCTCAGCTGATTGGTATTCCAGGAGTGGGGCAGATTGAGTCCTGGTAGCCATATAGACTTTCCCTTAGTGATCACTCTAAGCATACTTACTACCAGACAGAAGACTATAATCCACTGGAGGACTGTATTTTCTTATGGTTACAGTTCTGCAGCTATAACATTGGCAGGAATCCTTCTGTTTATTTCAGATAGTATGATATTGTGCATATCAGGCCTCAGGTTCCGCACCCCTGTGCCAGGTGGTCTTAGCCCATCACCATCTCTCAACCTTATCCCCACCCCTCTTTTGCAATATGGGGATAATAATGCTGGCCTGCTGGACAGTTCTAAGGGAGGATTATACTGGGATAATGCAGGTGATCACGTGTTTTGAAACATTGACACTCTCTCTCTGTACAAATGCTAATCATAAGTGGTTTCTTCTCTACAGCTGCTCTTCAGAAAAATGGTTTTAATATGCTCTTTCTTTCTGTTAAGAAAACCATCGGTAGAAGTAATGGTGGCCCTTGCGACATTTTGCTTCCCCACAGTTCCTTCTTTTCTGTCGATTGAGCATTTGACAGGCTTCCTTTTCCTTTCTCACTGGCACTCAATAGCAGATCATCCTTGGCCATCCTTAGAGATACATCACTGGACTGTACAGATTTGGAATTCAATTCATATTTTGCAATTGATAACTCAATTTGATGATGGAGAGTTTCTCATTTACATCTTAAATGCTGATCGTCATCAATTTGATGTAAAAAATGAAACAAAGTCTATATGATATTTCTAAATGATACTTGGTGCATTCATGATCCACTTGCTCCGAAGGGATTTTTAAAAAATCATTATTATTCATTTGATTTCATTCCTCTTTGGTTTGGGAGTCTTTAAAAGTTTCCTCTTCTGTTGCTTGTGGTTTCATTGAAATGTTATTCTTATCGTTTTGTCCCCTTCCATCTATTTCATTTTCTACTTGACAAGGAAGACATTATAGATTTCTTTTGGAAGTCAGATGGGACACGAAAGGGAAAGAAAAAAACCCATAGTTTTTTTTTAAAAACTATGAATAGTCCCCTTCCCCCTGTCCTTTTGAAACAAAGTTCTGGTTCATCTGCAGTTGAATTTATTGGAATGTGTGGCCCAAAGTTCGGCAAGTGAGTGAAATTCTCAAAGATCAGAGGCCCTACTGCTGTTTCTACCTACTGTCTCCCCTATTTTAATCCCTCAATAGAGAGACATCTTTGGGAAGTTTCAAGGTCAGCTGTAGTTCTATTATTATACTGAATGGAAAGGAAATTATTTTGTAGTTTTATCCAACTTCTTGTCATCTTTGTCCTGAGCCTGATGGTTTCTTTGTAGTGCCTGGAAGCCTAGGTTCAACTTCTGGCCCTTTGTAAATGTTGTGACTGGTGTTTGGTTATCTTAACATTTTCCTGGTTTGAAAAAAGCAGCCAGAAAAAATCACCCTCATTTTCTATCCTATCTCATTCTTTTCCCCTTCCTATCAATTTTTTTCCTTTCAGGGTGGGGAAATGTTTGTCATTGATATATATATATATTTATTCTCTGGTTAGATGACATAAGAATACAGAGAATATTGTTTGTCTTGGGCAATATTGCATTTCTGAACATTTTCCCTCCAGGATTCCTAACTGCTCCCTGGATGTATCCACAAGAGCATTGCTGTTGTCTTTGGTCAATGCAGGCTAATATCTACCATTCACGTTAAGAGCTAAGAGCTACTGTTGTAAACCGCCCAGAGAGCTTCGGCTATTGGGCGGTACAAAAATGTATTAAATAAATAAATAAATAAATAAAATGTATTAAATAAATAATAAATAAACTAGAGAGTCTGAAGACAAAACCAGGCTAGATTATAAGAGAGGAGCCAATTGAACCACAAGATGTTTGGATCATCATACGAGGGGCAGATGTATCCTTAATGAAAGCATTAGTGCCTTAAAGGATTAGTGCCTTAAAAGAAATAAAATGCAACGGCTGCCTTTCCTTTTTAAACAAAATTCCTTTGGGCTTGATTTACTGCGATGTGCATAGTTATTGCTCTGGGATACTGACATGGGCACCAGAGTAAATGCCTTTCAACAGGAGTAGATTAAGGCTGCGATCCAACCTATGTGGACTAGGAAGCAATTTTGGCAGTCATTAACACATTTACGTTGTTTTGATGCTCATCTTTTGGATGCCATTTCCCTTCTATTTCTGCCCACAGTGTCATTTAATCCTATAGTTCAGTGTTCTCCAACCTTGGGTCCCCAGATGTTTTTGGCCTACAACTCCCAGCATGCCCCAGCCAGCTGGCTGGGGCATGCTGGGAGTTGTAGGCCAAAAACATCTGGGGACCCAAGGTTGGAGAACACTGAACTATAGGTGCAGAACCCCTTTCAGCCCAAGGGCTGAATTCCATTTCAGAGAAGCTCTTGAGAGCTGCGTTCCATTGGATGGCTGAAGGCAAAAGGGACGGGGCCATAACACCAAAAACAAAAGTATTAGAAGAGACATTTCAACCTTTTAAAATTGGGGGAAACTTCACAAAATGGGGAAATCACCAAATGACTGGTGGTTGGGAGGATGAGGGTGAGGCCAGGGGAAGGAGGCGTGGCCTTTTGTGGAGCCCTGGAGGGCTGGATTGGGAACCACAGAGGGCCAGATTTGGCCCCCAGACCCGAGGTTCCGTACCCTGGTTATAGGCTGGGATAAATTTATTTATTTATTATTTATTTATTATTTACATTTATTAATCACCCATCTGGCCGACAACTGGCCACCCTGGGCGATGTACATAGGCTAAAAACAAGATAAAATGCATTTAAAACATTAAAAATCTTTAAAAAATCTTAACCCACCCCATATTCCCACCTGAACAGCCAGGTTTTTAATGAACGGCGGAAGCTCAGCAGAGAGGGGGTATGGCGGAGGTCACTCGGGAGAGAGTTCCACAGTCCGGGGGCCGCCACAGAAAAGGCCCTCTTCCTCATCCCCACCAGTCTAGCTGCTCTGGCTGAAGGGACAAGGAGAAGGCCGTCTGTGGCAGATCTTGTTGAGCGGCCCACTTGGTGTTGCTGGAGACGCTCCTTGAGATAGACTGGACCGGAGCCGTATAGGGTTTTAAAGGTCAAAACCAACACCTTGAATTCGGCTTGGCAAGCAACTGATAGCCAGTGCAGCTCCTTGAGCATTGGTGTAATGTGGTCCCGCCAGTGGCTGCCTTTAACCAGGCGAGCCGCCGCGTACTGTACCAGCTGTAGCTTCCGAACCGTCTTCAAGGGTAACCCCAAGTAGAGCGCATTACAGTAGTCTAGGCGAGAGGATACCAAGGCATGAACCACTGATGGGAGCAGATGATTAGGAAGGTAGGGGTGCAGCTGCCGTATCAGATGGAGTTGATACAGCGCTGCCCGGCTCACAGCTGACACCTGAGCCTCCATGGACAGCTGGGAGTCTAGAATGACCCCCAAGCTGCGGACCTGGTCCTTCAGGGGGAGATGTACCCCATTCAGCACCAGGTCAACATCCCCTAACCTCCCCTTGTCTCCCACCAGAAGTACCTCGGTCTTGTCGGGGTTCAGTTTCAGCATGTTTGGCAACAATGCACAGGGTTTGGTTGATGATATCATGACAGTCCGGCTGATGCGATGAAGTCACAACAAACAAAATGACATGGGTTCCTACAGTCAGTTAGACAAAATGGCAGTTTAAACAAATGAGCTGAAGACAGCAAGAATTAAGAAGAAGGAAATAGGTATCAATCAGCAGCAGCGAGAATAAAAGGGTGCTGAACAGCATTTCAGTAATTTTGTGGATGTATTGAATTAACTACTTTTGAAGTGACTACTGAAATGGAAGAAGATTCAGCACAACCATGTATCTCTTCCAAGTCACTATGCTCTGGCTTAGTTAACCCCAGAGAAGACCAGGCTACAGGAACAACCGGTAGCAACTAGTGGCTGATAGGCCAGTTGGAGATAGCCCAGTTCTTTTGAAGTTTGGATGCACGTCACTGCACAGGCATTCCACCCCCTTGGCATGGAAATATGTTGTGCCCCCTCAAAGCACCTTAAAAGTATAGGTGGGACATGGAGGATCATAAGGACACTTGGGGGTCCCCAATCCCCAGCAGGCTAGTAGAGAAGGGATTGAGTGCTCTGTCCCTTTTTGATGGCCTGCTGTATTTCTATGCTGGCCATGGAGATGGTGGCTTCCTTCCATCTGTGGGCAACACAGAAATGCAGTGCCTTCCATTTTTATGCGAATCTGCATGGAGGACACATTTTCTTCATGCTGTGCACGGGGCAAGCAGGTGGAGAACATAAGCAGGGTGAGAGGCCTGCTTGAGGTGAGCCATCTTTCCTGGCCCATTTTTCCTAATAATAGTAATAGTAGTAATAGTAGTAGTAGTAGTAGTAGTAGTAGTAGTAATAATAATAATAATAATAATAATAATAATAATAATAGTTAAATATTATATTAAATAACATTTAATATAAATGTGAATGTTTGTACATGTGTACGTGTGTACGCACGTACGTATGTCCGCACGGCTCGCGTGCGTCGCATTGGCTCCTACCTGGTTGGACGGATCCGCCCCAAATAATAGTAATAGTAGTAGTAGTAGTAGTAGTAATAATAATAATAATAATAGTTAAATATTATATTAAATAACATTTAATATAAATGTGAATGTTTGTACATGTGTACGTGTGTACGCACGTACATATGTCCGCACGGCTCGCGTGCGTCGCATTGGCTCCTACCTGGTTGGACGGATCCACCCCAAACTTGGCACGCATACTCCCCATCACCCAAGGACAAAGACTGGTGGGTTCAAATCTCCGAAAAAACCCCGCCGCACCTGTACGGCCCAAAATAGATGAGAGCCAATGGCGTCACTTGGAATGCACTCAGGGGTCATTCAGGAGCGGTTATGCAAATCGCTCCAACGGCATTTAGAATGTTGGTATGCACCGCCACAGGGGCCCAATCAGAGGCGGATATGCAAATCTCTCCTACGTCCAAACAGAATATTCATATGAACTGCAGCTGGGGCCTATACGAGGGTGGGGTAATTTTGAACAAACAGTGCCTATAGGAAAATGGCGACCCGGGCAACACCATTGTGTAGTCCTGGGGGGTGGGGAGCAGGGATTCTGCAGCCGGGGCCTACACAGGGGGGGGGGGAAAGCAGCGATTTCATTGTGTGGTCCCGGGGGGGGAGCAGCAGGGAATTCATTATTGTGTGGTCCGGGGGGGGGCGCAGAGATTTCATTGTGTAGTACCGGGGGGGGGGAAAGCAGGGATTTGATTGCGTAGTCCCGGGGGGGGGGAGCAGGGATTTCATTGTGTGGTCTGGGGGGGGACACAATGAAAACATTGTTGCATAGTCCTGGGCGGGAGGGAAGCAGAGATTTCATTGTGTAGTACCGGGGGGCGGGGACACAGGGAATTCTTCATTGTGTAGTCCTGGGGGAGCTGGGAGGCCATTGTGCAGTCCCAGAGGAGCTGGGATTTCATTGCGTAGTCCTGGGGGAGCTGGTAGTCCCGGGGGAGCTAGGATTCCAAGGGATTCCAAACAGCAGACAGCTACCTTAAGGAATTTCAAACAAATAGTGCCTATAGGAAAATGACGACCCGTGCAACGCCGGGTAAAAAAAGCTAGTAATAATAATAAAAATCGCACAGGGCTATTTGCCTATTCAAGCCACTCTATTTGGTTTCTTGTGACACCTCGGGCCAGTGCACATGGATATCTCAGAAACTGCTTCAGTATACATTTAAGCACAATGCACATGTCCTCAAACGAAACAAAACTTAAACATCAATGAGTTAATGGGGGAATGAGCATTGAAAGAAACTATCTTTTGCCCTATAACACAGGTGGATGACTTGCGGCCCTCCAGCTCTTTTTTGTCTACAACTCCCATCATCCCTCACAACTGTCTATGCTGGCTAAGCCTGATGGGAATTGTACACCAAAACATCCAGAGGAAGACAAGTCACCTACACTTACCCTATAAGAACCACTGCCCTCATCCTGAAGTGGATCCCGAAGTTCAAAAGCTGGGCAGGTTGGTGAAAAATGAGTCACTTTGTCACTCTAGCTGGTTTACCTAACTGAGTAATCTCTACCCTGACGGGCAGAACCTTCCCAAATTCTCAAGCATGGGCTTTTTCCAGCCCGAGAAAGGATTTCCTTCTTAATTAGAGATGTCAGGGATTTGAACCTGGGGCCTTTTGCATGCAAAACTTGATCTCTACCACTGGCTTATTTATTTATTTATTTATTTATTTATTTATTTAAATGACTACTCCACCTTAAGTCTACTGACATTTTACTTCCTGTGACTCCTTTGGAAGGTTTTCCTAATACTCTCAAAGCAAAGGCCTACAGGATATCTAAAATAGACAGGCAGAGATTTGGAACGACAGGAGTGCTTTTTAAAACTCTTTTATGTATGCTTAGTTGGCCTTGGGTTACAAGGAGGCTGTGTGATGCAGTAACTGGGTTTCAGGATAAATAGGAACCTCAACAGCAATATTTGCCATAATGCCATCTCTGATTCCTGGTCCAAGCTTTGCATTCCCATTTATGGTTGTCATCCTGTACCATTACACTGCCCGTGTGACAGATTATTCCAGTCCTCCTCCCCACTCCATCATCATGCTTAAGAATCACTCTTGTAAGCCACGTTCCTCTGTAGTTAAAATAACATCTGCTAAATAATACACTGGTCATTAATCAAGAGTAGCAATGGATTTCACCAAGATTACACTTCTATAGGCCTTCTAAAAGAAACAGGGGGAAGCATGTACCATTTTTATTTGTACGCTGAGAGTGATGTTCTTTTACTATTACATTTTTAAAAAGGATTATACAGAACATCCATGGTGATATTATATAAAAACATTGCAGAGGAACACTTAAAGAGAACTGCTACTTTACTTTTCTGTTTTACAGGATAAAGAATCCATTCTCCATGTCATCTTTCAATGGTTCCTGAACAATGCTCCAAAATTAGCAATAAACACTAAGCTGTCATGTAATAGACACCATATTTTACACTGCCTACAGGGAATCACTTTTAAAAGTCTATAAGCTACAGTAGTCTTTTTATGTGAGCGGCTGAGTCATATAAAAATAAGAATTGATAAAAAGAGAGAGAGAGTAATAAGCCTGGATTCATATCGTGAAATGAGTGAACACTAAATTAAAGTATTGTATCAAAAACCTTCCACAATGTAGACAATTAAAACTAGCAGGCTCAAGTGATGTGGTGATAGTTTCTGACTTTAAATGAAGGATGACATCCATGTGCTTCTTTACAAATAGACCGATCCTGTCAACTACTCTACTGACACAACCATTTGCAAGATATGGCCCACATGCGCATGGAGGTATATTAGTCCAATTGTGCCAATGCTAGGATCCTGGGCTTGAAGTACCTGGGCTCAGTTCCCCACTGGTATTAGACCCAGATCTCCCAAGTCCGAGTCTAATATTTGCTGGATATCATATTGTGGAGGAAGGGGGGCTGGCTGGCCCGCCACACCCCCACCCTTTCCTACTCCAAAGGAACCAAGACCCCCAGAGATCTCAAGGTACCAGATTGCCAGCCTCAGCTGTCTGCAACCCTACTTGAATCTCTGTTCAGGGACTCGCCTTCAATTCTGTAACCTGGATTTAGATACTGAACTCACAGAGTACTACAAAACCCATGTGGGGTAAAACCACGACAAGGTTTATTCTGGTAGCATTTTACAACAAGATTAGGGAACTGAGAGAAGCACACAAAATAAAGAGAGAGACACTTTAGTACACAGTAAAGCTGCAAAACAATAAAACCTGATTCCTTAAGATCTCTCAGGCACACACCTGTTACCTGAGGGTGTTCTCTTCAAGGGTTAAATCCAGCACAGCCTCGCTGCCCGAGGGAGATTACCACACCTACCCGAAGGTCCGAGATGGGTAAAACTCCCACAAGGCTTGCCTTCACTAGAGCCCTCATCCAGCTCATTTCACCAGGAGCTAACTGGGGTCGGATCCTGATGCCCCCCCCAAAGGCTTGGGGCCTCTCTTTGGCTTGCCGCCATCCCCAATAGCCAGGGTAGCCGGTAGCCACGCGATCCAGGACAAAGACTAAAAACTACGCTTTGGGAAATATACCTTTCCCCCTCCTCCCCTCCTCTGCTGCCTCTTAGCCAATCACCATGCACCTCACCTGGCCAGGCAGGGGGAAGGGAACTCATGACTCATGGCTTGAACTACATTTACATATGAACGCTTTCAGCCTGGCTCCTCCAGACCTCCAGGCGCCAGGCCCCATCTTATGTTTTATGTACCTTTCGCTTCCTCCCAGCCCCCTCAACTGGTCCCACTTGGTTTACACATGAGGAGGCGTGTGTGTGTGTGTGTGTGTGTGTGTATGGGCATGCATGCAGGAACCCCCAAAGGCCCCTTTCTCCACACGCTAACTATGCACACCCCACCCCCAGCCTTTAGCCGGTTCACACATGAAGGTGTGTGTGTGTGTGTATGAACCCGCAAAGGCTCTTTTTCTCCACACATATACTTTGAACTTAACATCCTGATGTGCCTCAGCCTTTAACATCAGTTGTTCCCGGAGAATATATTGCCTGGAAGTAAATATCCGTTAGGCTGCAATCCTGCACCCATTTACCTGGGAATGAGCCCCATTGAACTCAATGGGACCTATGTCTGACATTTATAGGATTGCACTGTTGATTCATTATCGCTGGTTTTCAAAATAGTGTAAACAAAATTAATGTTTTCCAAGTGAGGAGTTGGAAATAAATTAAATGAAGTTGGCATTCTTAGAGTGTGTGAATCACAGTATTCACTGTGTGCAGGACCGGCGCTACCGCTAGGCCAACTAGGCTGTTGCCTAGGGCGCGTAGCAGAAGAGGGCGCAGAATGCTGCGCTCCTCTTCGCTGCCGGTAGCCTAACCTACCTCACAGGGTTGTTGTGAGGATAAAAATGGAGAGGAGGAGGATTATGTAAGCTGCCTTGGGTTCCTTGCAGGAAAAAAGGTGGGGTATAAATATTAGATATGCAGGAAAAAAGGTGGGGTATAAATATTAGATAGATAGATTCCTCAAGAGCAAAAGTACAGTAACTTGAGCATGTGGTTCAAAGCACAGGGCATAGGAAATAGTCTCCAGAAATTTAGGCTTCAATCTCAGCTCAGCCTTGGATTCATTGTAAGACACCCCCCCCCCCCCCCAGTAAGAAATGTAAAGATTTTTTCCTGAATACTTTTGGACACTTGGACCCCAAACTATTGTGCAGGCAGCCATATTTTTCTGCAATGCTGCTTCAATGTGCTGTGCTGGTGTATGCACTGGTATAGTCTGTTATAAGGGTTCACTTTCTTGCCCCTCCAAGCTGTAGTGTTGTTAAGAATACTACAGCACTATTTGTGACTGTTGTCAGACTTAGGAGGACTGATTTATAACAGCAAATCCCCATTAATATCAGCATGTTTCTTCTTCAGTGTTTGCACCTTTGAGCATAAGGTCAAGAACATGAAGGAGGGTTGTTGTTGTTTTTTCTTGCCTTGTGAGGTGAATAAATACATATTATCTATTTATCACACTTCACCCATTCTTTGGCTGAAGGATCTCAGAGTGGCTTATATAATAATTCCCAGGAAGTCTCTCATCATCCAGATAGCTTACAAGGGCAGAATTGGTCTTTGTGTGACGGAGCACCACCACTCCTGCTGTGTACTGGAAATCAAGGACTCCATGAAGAGGCCCATATGCTCAAAAGCCTGATTTGCACAAAGATCCCCTCTCCACCCCATTTTTTAAGAGTAAAAAGTGCATGATGAATTGGGCAGAGTGCCTGCTTCATATTTCTTTCTCGGTGCATGGTAAAAGAATGAATGTGTGTAAAAAGAATGAAAAGAAGATGCTAGGATGATTGTCAGCTAGTTAAGTGCTGAGCGAGCCCAGATTTTCCTACATGGAGATCATCTCAAGTCTGGTTCACAAAGTCCTCTGCTGTGTAGGCTTTGTTTCCTGGATTTGTATTGTTCACCTCCTTGAGCGCCCTTTTCGACAGAAAGGTGGGATAGAAATTAATTGATTGATTGATTGATTAATTAATTAAATAAATAAATAATAAGCCCGACTTAGAAACAGTTGTTTCATTCTTTCATGCATTCCCCATTTTATGTCGAATGTCATGTGTAATTGTGGAGAAAGGTGATCCTTCACAGTAATGTACATCTGTATATGCCTGTATGCACTGCCTGCATAATCCACCCACTCCTATGTCCTACGTTGCAGAAGTGCATAGACATTGCACAGTATATCATGGGATGGATCCAAATTTAGGTACGTACAACTGGGCTGGTGAAAGCAGACTTCCCTGCCCCCTCCTGCCCATGGCGGCCCATCCATCCAGCTGAAAATGTTAAACAGAGGGTCAAGGAACTCTGCTGAATGGGGTCAGCCATGGTGTGGGAAAGGGGGATGCCAAAAATTGTGAGGGGGCACCTTCTGTGAGCAGAGACCTTCCATCCATGGGATGAAGACCCTGGAAACCAACCCCATGTGTGATGGTCAATGCATATTGGTAGTGGAGCTGAAAATTCAGTCCTACGCCCTACCCACTGGGAACTGTGTGAACCAGTCCTCGGACTAGAAATATTATAAGGAGTGAAATGGCCTTATATTCATAAGTTTTCACCTACTGATTATGAGAATAAGATAAGATCTTAAAGAGTGTTGACAGGTGCCCCACCAACTGGATCTAAAACCTTTGGAACAAGTGTAGGCTTCTCTGTGTCCTTGAATAGGCACATCTTTAGTGTGGAAAAGTGAAGGGACACTTTTGGGCAGGTGGCCACTTTTGAACTGCCCCCCAAAAGAGGAAATGCATCAAACAGCGCACTGATTTGTATATGCAAAATCTGCATATGCAAATTTATGTGTATAGATGCAAAGTTAAAAACATTGATCATCAGTTACGTAGAAATACAGTACATCTCACCATAGTATGGGAGGCTGTTACCAGGTGACCTGTATGCGTTGCTCAGTCTGCTCTCCAGCCAGGTGCTGTTGATGGGCACCTTCAAGGTTCAGCTCTTCCTTCTGATGGTTCAAGTAAAGGACAGCTTCAAAATAAAGGATGGTCCCCTGACAGCCCTTCAAATAGATGGCTGTACGCTGTAAAAGTAGATACATGGCCACCCTAAATTCAAGTCTGCTGGAGTCATTTGGGCTTGGAAAAACCAAAATAAACTAGCTGGAGGGCTTGAACCCACCAATACGGCGCCCTTATGTAGTGCTAGCCTTTGTTTCCACTGCTTGGCTTGGCCTTCTCGAGTGTTTGGGGGTCAGTGGGGGTCACAAGCAAGTTGTAAACGACACACCTTACAAATCAGTTGAGCTTGACATTGTGCTGGGGCATTCGTTACAAGCTGTAAAGGAACACAAGCAAGAGAGCCTTCAGTTCCCTGGCCCAATTTTCCATCGCAATAACCCAATTAACTGGTGTGTGTTTGTTTTACAAAACTCTAAGCTACAATAAACCACGCAGATACACAGGCTGCAGAAAGCCTCGTAATTAGGACAAGGTGTACAAATTAAACCACTCTTTTAAAACTTCAAACCAGCTAACTTCTGACATACTGTACGGCTGGGGCTTCTGGGACCAAACCCAATTAACATCTTAGTATTTTATAAGCATCGTTTTAATTGCATTTGTATGCAATCTTCTCTCCAAATGCCTTTCAAGGTGCTAGCTCTTGTTCCGATTTTATTACTTCAGTGATTTAAATCCACATTCTTTGTGCTTCCTGTTAATAATGACTGGTGCACCTTCAAATGATAGGCCCACATAAACCAGTCTCTCTAAAGAATTATACTTTTAAACTATTACATTTAACTTTATTATTTCATTAAAAATATTCTTTCCTCATCTCTGTTGGAACATAACACCTTGCAACATTCTTCTTCTTCTCTCTTTTTTTTTTTATCAAACTGTCAAAGCTGAGAAAAGTGCTGCAAGGAATGTTCTACTTTTCATCACCCTGTTATGGTTCTTCCTTCTGGCCCACATGTGACACGTTCTGGATTACGTATTGTTGCAAACTTTTGCCACTGAAAGCTTGGTGTGTGTTATAGGGATGTGTGTGGAGCTCAATTGGGGAGTGGAAGTCCGGCGAACTCGCTGGGCTTGACCCCCCCCCGAGCTCCGCTCGCCCTACCTTTTCCCTGGCTCAACTCACGTTCTTGTGAGCCGAGCGGGGGAAAGCGACTTCCGGGTTCCAGCACTATGTTGTTTATGTAGAAAACGGCCAAATTTGTGCAAATTTGGCTGTTTTTCTACGTAAACAACGTAGAGCCAAGGACCAGGAAGTCCAGCGAGTGCCTCAGCTGGCGCTCAGCTCAGCTCACATGGCGGGAGCGCTTGGCTTGCACGCCACGAGTTGAGTGCCGGGTGGGTCACCCAGCCCTACTGGAATCAGGGGGAACGAATGCAGTGTGTGTGTGTGTGGGGGGGAAGTGATATAACAACAATTACTTTGATAGCAAAAGCTTCTTCTGGATGGACAATATAGGACTAGTCCCTGTACTCTTCAATATAATTGTACATGTGGTGAGTGTGTAGTGGAGGATATTTCTTACTGCAGTCATGCCTTGGATTGAGAGCATAATTCGTTCCGGAAATGTGCTTGTAATTCAAAACACTCTTATATCAAAACGAAATCCCCCCAAAAAAATTTGTACAGAGATTTTTAATTTAAGCCATACTACAGTACTTGTATTGCAAGGCATCGCTTGTATATCAAGTAAAAAATTTTTTTTTAATAAATATTTAAAAATTTGCTTGTCTTGCAAAATGCTCTCAAACCAAGTTACTTGCAATCCAAGGTATTACTGTATATGTTTCTGTTCTCTGTTTACAAAGAAGGAAGATGTAAATATCTATGTGGCTGTGATAATTGGTCTGTGCTGCTAATTGGTCTAACCAGCAATAAGATCAAGCACCTACTTGCTAATAGAGACAGGGTTTCGAAGTGGCAATGTTATTTTGAGATACCTTTGGTAGGTTGTTGTATGGGTTTTTGGTTTTTTTTTTACTGATGGTCTATGACTCTATTCTCTCCATCATGACTCATGAGAGACTGTTGTCTGAATGCACTCATTGTTCAGTTTTCTAAGTTTATGACTGTATTATTTATCAGCATGTATTATGACCTATGGCAGCCTCCCCCAACCTGGTGTTCTCCAGATATTGACTTCAGTTCCCATCAGCCTCAGCCAGCATAGCCAATGGTCAGGAACCCTGGGAGTTGTAGTCCAAAATATCTGAAGGGCACCAGGCTAGACTCTTGTTTCTCAAACTTTTTAATCTTCAGGGGGCACTTTCCACATTGTCTTACCTGCCCAGTGTTGGCACCATGTTTTTTTTTTGGGGGGGGCTTTTGGACAACAATAATTCAGGAGGCCCTGTCCCTGAATAGCCCCACCTTCTCCCTGTCAGTGTAGCTTCTGCCCTGCTTCTCGGGACCCAGGCTGCGCTTCTGCACAGAATGGAGGAGCATGCAGTTTCTGCTGCTGCCCCTTCTCCTTGCGCCTAACACTGATCACTTACCTGTAGATGGCAGCAGGTGAACAGGCTCTGCAGTAATAGCAAGGAGGAGAAGCAGTTACTGGCTCAGGGGGGCTCTGGTGGTTGGCTGTGGGCCCCTTCTGGGGTGCACGTCTCAGCAGATGTCCAACCATGCTGACCTCAGCCCTGTGTCTGTAGGCACTCCTGCCTATCACAGAGCATTCTGGGAGCCAGTGTGGCGTAGTGGTGAGACTGTTGGACTGGGACTCGGGAGATCCGGGTTCTAGTCCCTGCTCGGCCATGAAACTCACTGGGTGACTTTGGGCCAGTCACTGACTCTCAGCCTAACCTACCTCACAGGATTGTTGTGAGGATAAGATGGAGAGGAGGAGGATCATGTATGCTGCCTTGGGCTCCTTGGAGGAAAAAAGGCGGGGTATAAATATAATAAATAAATAAATAAATTAATAAAATAACATTTAAGTCACACACTCACTTCATATGAGGCACTGGCTGGATCTGCCGTGCCTTACATCACTGTGTTTATGGAGACTTTGCTCTAGAACACATGATACTTTAAGAGCCATCTTTCCTTCTAAGGCTGAAAGCAACTGATAGCATTAATCAATTGATTAATAACAGATTAACAACGGGGTGGGTGGGTGTGAGGCCAGATCTCCCTTTCTGTCCATGGAGAGGGAGGTCCGGGGGGGCAGGGTGTGAGAGGCAGATCCACCCTCACATGTCCCCTGGCTGTGGACATGGGAAGCTTTGCTACTTTTGCCACTCCAGTGGTGGTGCTCTGACAGCAATAATGGCAGAAGGGGGCATTCCGGGAGCGTAATGGGGAGGAGACTTCAGAAACATTGGATCCAAAGCCCCACCCCCCAAAGCCCCTGACATGCCTCTTGGAACAGGGGAAACAGTATGCCAGCTCCAGTGCACTTACTTTCCACCACAACCCTAACATCTGCCCTGCTGGTGCAAGGATTTGGGGATTCTTTCACCATGAATTCTCCCTCCCCCACTCTGATTGCTCTGTTATTTTTAAAATACAGTAATACCTTGGATTGCAAGTAACTTGGTTTGAGAGCGTTTTGCAAGACAAGCAAATTTTTAAATATTTATTTAATTTTTTTTGACTTGATATACAAGCGACGTCTTGCGATACAAGTACTGTAGTACGGCTTAAATTAAAAATCTCTGTACAAATTTTTTGGGGGGGATTTCGTTTTGATATAAGAGTGTTTTGGATTACAAGTACGTTTCCGGAACGAATTATGCTCTCAATCCAAGGCATGACTGTATATTTTAGGTATGGAATTGTTTCCTAATAAATACGACATTCAGCAAACTGTTAATTAAATGAAAGGATTAGACAAGTTCATGATGGAGGAAGAGGTCTATTCACATTGGAAATCCACAGTATTCTGCCTGTGAACCTAGAGGATAATAGACTTATTCCTCCACCATTGCCCTCCTTGTAAGCTTCTCAGATTCAGCAGGCTGGCTGGTGTCGGGAACAGAATGCTAGATGAGATGGATCTTAGACCTGCACCAGCAGGGCTCTTCGTACGTTCTTTAAAAGGAAACATCATGGAAATCTTTCTCATCCAATTAGCAAAGGCACAAATTAAGGTGTGCATGATGAACCTTCCCAGCCAATGTATACACTTTCATATAGTGAAATGGGGAAAAAAAGATTTCAGAAATACTTGCGATAGTTTCGAGACGATAAAATGATGAACATGTTCCTGTTAGTCATAACATAAACGTTGGCAGTCGGGCTCACAATATCCCCCCCCCCCAGCACCTCACAGAAGGCAACTTATGGGGCATCTATACTGATGTTCCTCGTTTAGGAGTTCTGTTATCTGGATACAAATATTGGGTCTTAAAAATGCAAAAGGCTCCTCCTGGAATATTTTAAACCTTTTCTCTTGATTGAATGTCTTGTCAAACAAAACTGGCAGCCGCTCTCATGGAGCTGTCTGAAGCTATGCAGATATGATTTCTATCATTTCTTTATTATGTGTAGCCCATAATAAGCATGAGCATGTATAAATCATCGGCGACTGGCACTTCGGATGCAATGCTCAAAGGAGAGAGTGAGAGAGAGAGATTTCTCTCTTCCAGTGTCTAGCAATTTTGAATATTATACATCCCATCTTCCAAGTGCCTTACAACCCTCTGTTCCATGCAATCCTTCCTGGGAAAGAATAAAGGCTTTCATCATATCTGCCTTGCAAGAGAGTCACCAGTAAGATAAGAACTATACAGCTGCCATGTATCTACCTTGGTGGGTAGGGGAAGTTACCTTTGCAATGATTTCTATCATTCATAGATTTGTACAAAGAAGAGGAGTTGTGGACCTGATACTTTCATATAGGTATAATCATCCCCCCCCTTTCCTTGGCTCAGTTCTTCTATTCGATTACAGTCATGTATATCCACAACTGTTTATCTATATCACTATTTTGTGCCTTGCACATCTCCCATAATGTGCCATTTTCCAAACACATATAAAGAGATCTTCTTCTCAGTACCTAATAACACTAAGACGAAGGTGATGATCCCAAGATTAGAGATGTGTGCGAAATCTGCTCCTTTGGATATATATATATATATATATAGGTTTTCTCCTATCCCCACCATATGGAAATGGACACGGACTGTACAGTTTTTTGTTCGGATATCCATACCTTTCCAGACTTGAGACGCATTCCACGAAACAGGAAAAACATGTCCAATAAAATGTGCACATTTGAAAAGTGTGCAAATAAAAATGTGTACATTGGGGGGGGGAGGCATACAAGCATGCTTTAATCAGTGGGTTGATGAGTACAAAAATGCATACAATTTGAAAAATGCATGCACAAATATACACTTAAAAAAAAGAAATATGCCCCCCCCAATCTGTACAAACTCTCCCCCCACAATCCACGCAGAACTGGCACAGAATGGACTTGGAGGTGGAGGAAATGAGGAAGTCTGCAGAAACAGACTGGACAGATCTACCCCTCCCTCCCCAAGACATATCCACAGTTACCCCATTCATGCACTTGAGGCTTGTGGGTAGAAGAGTTGTACCTTTCATTCTCTGGCAGTAACTCCCATTCAGGGCAACCATGTGACCTAATATGGTCACTGCAGCCATCAGTGCCTCAAACCCTGGGTGCTTCCAGACAAGGCTTTTATTGTGCAATCACCCTGCCCCCCCCCACAGAATTTTATGGGGGGGGGCGGTGTCCAGATGTTATACATTTCCATTTGTAACCTTCCCATGCTTCCTCCTACTGCTTCTTCTGACTCTTCCCTTCCCAGAGACAATTCATTAAGGAGGAAAAGATGGAAGAGCTACACAATGTCCTCTGATTGGCAGTGCTAGCAGTATCCGCCTGGGCGCAGCCCTAGCCTTTGGACAACTACGCACAGATTCCCCTCCTCGTAGGGGATGCTGGATGAGTGCACTGTTCTGTTCAGCTGAACGGGATGACCACAGGCGATAGAATCTTACTTGCGTGCAAAAATGTGTTTGTCCACTTAGAACAGGAATAGAATGCAAAATCCTGTGGAAGATTGCACATAGGAGGTACATGGATAAACCTTCAATGATTCAGCCACGGCCCTCTCCAGTAATGTGCATGCCAATGAAAGGTGAGCTGCAATGGCTGTATAAACAACACATTTTATAGCTCTGGATCTATTCTCTGGCACAGCAATGTTGTAAGTCAGTATTCTCAGTGTAACACCTTTCATTTATAGGGGCAATTTTCTCTCGCAGCTTGCAGTGTTGCTGCTGAAAAAATGATCGAGAAATCATTGATGGCATGTTTTGCAGAAACACTTGAGCATGGTAGGAATGTACAAGTGTTTGAGTTTCTCAGTCTTCGCTTAGAGGCAAATGTCATCTATTCAGGCGGGAGTGGTTGGCTCTAGAGCGGAGGGAGGCAACCTGCTGCCCTCCAGATGTTTTATACTACAACTCCCATCAGCCCCAGCCAGCATGGTCAATGGTAAGAGGTTATGGCAGTTGCAGTCCAAAATGTCTGGAAGGCACCCAGTTGCTTACCTCTGCTCTAAGGTATATCCATATGCATTTCTACAGTGTGTGTAGAGGTAAGATGAGTTTGAAATTGCTGGTTCAGTAGTGCCCCTAATGCTTGTATGGCACCATGCAAGAATTAGGGGCACTACTGAGCCAGCAGTGGTTGACATGGCCGAACAGAGGAATCAAAAAGAAATCACGGCGTCTGCCAAGGTGGCACACTCCACACTGGGAAAGAACACAGAATGCTCCCCACAAAATGGGACCTTCTTTTTTGGGGAGGGTGGGTACCATTTGTCACAAAGCTTTATTCTCCTGGCACAATGTTCGTTTTATTCTACATCACTGCATGAAGAGTGAAGGCAGCTCTCTTTGTTTTGTTCCACTATTGCTGTGAATGCAGCAAATTACGTTGAAGGATACTTTTTCTGTTGTGTGAGCTAGAAATTTGACAAACATATCAAGTGTCAAATAACCAAATAATCAAATAATAAATTATTATTTAAATCATATCAAATAAGAGATCATCTCAAATAAGAAATTATTTATTTATTTGAAATGTGAAACTATCGCAGTATTATTAATGGTCATTTATTTTGCAGGTAGTGAGAATCGATAGCCAAAAAAACCTGCTAAGCCATTACATTGCTTTTTAGAGAGAGAAAAAAATGCACTTCTGTTCTGCTAGGAAATGTTGGCAGGAACTCTCTGCCACTGGAATATAGACTTGGAAGTAAAGGTCAGTGTTCTTGGGAAGATGGCTGGCCACAGTTGATTGCTTTATCACCACTAAATACCACTTTATTATTATATTTATTTGAAATAATTTTTGAGTCATCACCTTCAGCAGACTCTCTGGCTTTGTTTTAATACACAAAGTGCCGGCCACATTGCTTACAGGCCTGTGGCTTATGCTGGCTCAGCTTGTCTGAGCATGGAAAGCTAAGCAGGGTCAGGCCTGGTTATTACTTGGATGGGAGACCCCTCCTCTAGTTTCCTGCATTGAGCAGTGGGTTGGACTCGATGGCCTTGTAGGCTCCTTCCAACTTTATGATCTATGAAATCTATGAAAAAAAGTTGCATGTTTGCTGCACACTGACTGAAGCCCTGTCTCCACCGTAGTAAATGGCAAACCTTTGTTGTGCTTCAGTCAGCCCAAGGTTGCGTCATGTATTTCTGGAGGCAATCAGTTTCCCAAGTGATATAAACCCACACAGTCTACCTAGGTGTCACAGCAAAAGGACTTGCTCTGAGTATTCACCCAACTGTGGGCAAATCCAGATGGACAGTTGAATTAAGGCCCTACTTCCTTCACTGCTCCCTGGCAATGGTAGAGGGTGCAGGTACAAAGCCCCCCCACACACACACAAAGAGCTGCTGCTCAGCTTAGCAGTACAGCACACACAACCACGCACAGTTTTCAGTTTTGTTAACAGACAACAATAAACGACTGGATTACAATTAAAAAGATACAATTTCCAGCAGTGTAGCTGTGTTAGTTTGTTGCAGCAAAAACCACAGAGTCTTGTGGCACCTTAAAGATGACAAAAATTATTGGGGCACAAGCTTTTGTGGACTGCAGTCCACTTCATTGGGCACACTCCACAAAAGCTTATTCCACATAATCCATTTACACATCTCTCTCTCTCTCTCTCTCTCTCTCTCTCCAGGATTATTTGTTGTTTTAACTAAAAAGATAGTTAAGGCTGCAAAACTATTATTCCTGGTGATGGTGCTTCAGCTATAAACGGCACCCATATAAACCTGCCCATTCCAACAATAAATCAAATGATAAAAAAAATAATAAACCAATGACAACAGTAAAATTCGAAACAGTTACTATTCTGAAGATGATCTAAGGCAGGGGTAGGCAACCTGCTGTCTTCCAGATGTTTTAGACTACAACTCCCATCTGCTCCAGCCAGCATAGACAATGGTCAGTGATTATGGGGGTTGTAGTAGACCAAAATATTTGCCAGTCTCTGTCTTAGATCGTCCTCAGAGCAGTGACGGGGATTTACTGTTGTCATTTGTTTATTGTTTTTAATGTATTGATTAATTTCATATTCAGTTCATACTGTTAGCTACCTTGAAAGCTCTTTAACTGAAAGGTGTGATATAGATAATTTAAATAAAACAATAAATAAGATATACCTACATATTTTAAAAATGACCAGTGGTTGCTTTGGTTCACAATTCTTAGTTGCAGCAAAACTATAGCAGTATTATTAATGGTCATTTATTTTACAGGTAGTGAGAATCGATAGGCAAAGAACCCTGTTAAGCGATTATTACATTGTTTTTCAGAGGGAAAAAATGCACTTCCGTTCAGCTAGAAAATGTTGGCAGGAACTCTCGGCCACTGGAACACAGATGTGGAAGTAAAGGTCAGCATTCTTGGGAAGATGGCTGGCCACAGCTGATTGCTTCACCACTCTAATTTCACATCCTGTCTTCCCCCCCCCTTTTGGTTTTATTTTAGAATGAGGAATGAAAACCACAGACAACTTGTTGATGCAATCACATCAATGCTACTTTGGGTGACATCTTTAGCGTGGGAACGTGTATATCTAAAAGTTGATTGGATTTTCCAATACGCTATGAGACTACATGGGCTCCGGTCATTTGGTTCTGAGAGCACAGTGCATGACTAGTCTCAAAACTAGTCAACCATCAAATGATAGGAGTGGGAACTTTCTTAAAAATGCGTGCATTTATCAACCATCTATGTGCGGTGCTTATGTTTTGTGTTTGCACTAGCACAAATTTGTGGGCTAGTTGTACAATCAGCTTGCAGAGTCTGCAGTGTATCGTGGATTTGGTTGTACCATTGGGTGTTCAATCAACCTGCACTGTTCATGGATGTAGTTGCAGTGCTAGTATTTGTATTGCTGTAAAAACCATGAGAACCCTGTTTTGTATTGGGCTGCATTATTCCTTTAAAAGAGATGCATTCTGGTTCATCCTGTAGACCTCGATACAGCTGCAAATGTAACCTGAGGTCTTTGCAAAATATGTTTTCTGACAAACAGATTCATCTGTATTGGTGGAAGTATATAATTGCTAATGTATGAAGAATGGCCTGAATATATTTTTCCACAATTGCCCCCTCCCTGAAACTTCCTGTCCAAGGCTTCCTGTTCCATTTCCCAAATGCTTCCCATCTGGAACCTGAGTCTCTCCACTTAATTCCCTTAGGGTGCAATCCTATGCAAGTTTAGACAGAAAAAAAGGCCTGCCCCAGCCAGCAGGATTGTGCCTTTACTCATGATAGAATAGGTGCATGTACTGGGTAGCTACCACACAGCTTCTCCGGTGTGTGTAACCTGGTGTTTAAAAAGGACAAACTTGCAAGTGTTCATACCCTATCAGCTATGTGCTTTGTTTATACCATAGAGAGCTTTGGCTATTAGGCTCTTTAGAAATGTAATAAATAAAATAAAAATAAAAAAATAAATTAATATCTGTGTCAGGCAGTATTAACAGGATGGTTCTACTTGCCAATTATATGATGCCACTTTAGCTACATTGGCCTGCCATCCACTAGCACAACTATTGTATATATATATATATATATATATGGAGTGCTAAAGTATCAAATTAGAGTTCATTGCATTAGCTTTGCTTTAAATTTTGAAGCCCTTAACTATAATGAGAGAGAGGAAATACAGTGGCTACTTAAATTCAGTCAGACTATGCTGCTGTATGTGATCACTGAATTGCTCCCTTAGGAAGAAACAGATTACAGAGTAAATGACCCTTACTTCTGAGTAAACATGTATAGGATTGTACTGCAACCTAGTCAATATGGAACCCCATGAATTTGAGTGTTTAGCACAACCAGTGAAACAGAGAATAGGGCAGCTTAGCTTGCAAAATACATGTGTGCCTTAAGAATCTCTAATAATTAGATAGGAACTGCTGTAGGCATTACAGTGTGAGATAGGGCGAGTCTGGTTTGCCAGGCTTCCCAAGAGTAAAATCTATAAACAAAATGATTTTGTTTAGAGAACTGTTTTATTAAATGCAACAATTAATTGCTGTGAAAATTGGGGAAGTGTGCAAATATTTATGACACGGCAAGCTGAAAATACAAATATAACCAAGAAAGGATGTTCATGGCTCATTGCGAAAACTCAGCGAGGCTGTACAGTTTAAGGAGTTCTGGGGTTTGTACAGCTACAAGGATAATTCACAATGAATTATTGATCCAATGAATGTTGTCTCTTTTTTGTCCTATTAGCAAATTGTCTGCAATAAGAGTGTGAAATTTTCAAAAGAATTAACTATGGACCTGATCCAGTGCCCATAAAAATCTGTTGTGAGTTTGTTTGGAAGTGAATAGCATTGAATTGATTTCAGTGTAATATGGATCAATCCCTGGTTAACATCATTTATCAGTTTTCTTAATTACTTTCTTATCCTTTAAGAAAGCACTGCTAAATTCCTAGATTTACCTAGATTCCTGCATTGAGCAGGGGGTTGGACTCGATGGCCTTGTAGGCCCCTTCCAACTCTACTTTTCTATGATTCTATGATTCTAAATGGGGGATGTACAAAGCTGTCTTATTCATATGCAGATTATTCCACAACTCACCAATTTTCTTCTCCTTTCTCCCCCTTTAAATATTTGTCAAAGACTGGATGATATTTTGAGGATATTTGGTGAAAATAATAATTCCAATAGTGCAAGTAGCACAGATACTTTACTTGTCAATGAAGGGGAAATTCCCTAAATGTAGAACTGACTCCAGACATACATCGACATGGCATTGTAAGCAATCAATACCTTCATGGCAACTCTGATTAAAGTCTGCTTTAAAAATCCGCATTTTAAATATGTGGTTAATAAACAGATTAAGCATATTGACAAATCAGTTCATGATTTCAGTCAGAAACTAAGTTATACAAGAAATACATTGCACTGGTGTTGTAGGATTAGGAGTTCCCAACGACTGAAGATGCTACAACATATATACAGTTTGAATATTTGGTTAGTACTCACTACTCATACGTCCATAGCCAAAGGTGGGGAAAAAGCAGCTTCACAGGAAATATGTGGAAAGCATCCACAATTATTAGTGCAATTTCTAAATCCAAAATGTAACAATTTAGAGAGCAAGGAGGGGTGGGGGGATGCTCAGGTATATTGCCAATTTAAAAAAAATAAAAATCTGTTTTCAGACTGTTCCCAGAAAATGTGCTGAAATTCAGGGGCTTAACTTACTGTTGCTTAGTGAACAAGCATTCATAATTCCCCCTGCTAGATGGCGCTGCTTTCTAACAAACGTTAGTTTTTGAGACTGCCCTGTGTAGTAAAAGCCAGTAAAAAGAAAGCAGAATTTAGATCAGCTTGAATAAGAGTAAGAATAATTTATAAAAAGAACTTTTCATTTTTTAAATGCCTTCCTGTATGTGCTTGTACAATATTTATAAAAAGTAAGACGTTGTGCCACCTACTTAAAGTTATTGGGGTTGATGTGGTATTATTCAGTTCACTTTCTGTCCTTCTTCCCAAAGGCTCAGACAGGGTAACAAAACAGTTAAAAACAAAACAAAACAAAATACTTGCCATAAATGCAAAGCACAACCCTGCCAGAGTTAAACATTTTTGATGTCTCTTTGATTCCAAAGGGAGTGCTTTCTGCACGTGCTTAACCCTCCTGTTCCAACCAATGGGATGTAAACGTGGCCAGATTGTGCCCCAAATAACCAATTAAATTAAAATTACCCCCATGCCTGCCGGTCTGTTGAATCCAAGGCCAAAGAGTAAAGGATCAGACTTCAACCTCTAGGGGAAGGGAGTCTCACAATTATTGGGCAGCCACTGGGTACGTTTCTTTTTGTACACTTCAAGGCACATGCATGGTACAGTCACGAAGGCACTCTCAGTTGTTCTTTGTGGATGTGATGGTATGGTGTATGAGCTCCGAGGTATGCTGGGCCTAAGCCATTAACTTATAAACTTACCTCACCGAAACAATGAACATAAAAGACATTATGACAAAGAACCTTTAAAGTAAGAAATTACAAATGTGGGTTTGTTACAGCTCTTTCCTAAATTCTCACACTGGAAAGGAAGTAATCAACATATATATATATATATATATATATATATTGCAACATAGGACTGGTCTTTTACCTAATTGAATAACTGACAATACTACTACTAATACTGAACATTTGTATAGCACTTCCAAGAGTTCAAAGTGCTTCACCTGCATTATGCTATATCCTTTATCAGCTGAACAGTCATCTGTTGGTTTTCTTTCACAGATATACACTCATGTGAAGCCTGACTTCCTTTGACATCTTATACTTTCCAAGCTTTCATCAGTCATAATTCAAGTTTCTTTGCTAGACATATACAAGGTAGGTTCCTGACTCAACAATGACCCACCTGTTCCCCTGAATTCCTGAAGCTTTTTAGTCCTTCCAGCCTTTCCCAACCTAGAACTTTCTACTAGGGGCTGGATCTGATTTCCTCGTGCCCACCCCACAGATACCACGGTAGCCACAAGCACCACGCTGGAGTCCCCAATCCATAAAGGTGGATTGCCTCAGGGTGCATCTAGACAAGATGTGGAAAACCTATGTGTTTGTTTTTAATGTTAAAAGCCTTCGCAGTGTGTTGGTGGAAACAGGAATGCCATGTTACTGGGAGTGGTGGGGAATTTAACCCTTTCTCCTGTGCCATATTCATGAGCATCTAAACTGGTGCCAGATTAGATGCTGTTTTTGCCCAGGAGAGAAAAACATACCAGGAATGGGTGAGCAGAAGAATTTTCACTCTGAAAATGTTCACTCTGGGCTCCCCCTCAGCATTAAAAATGGGAATCCCTTGAGGATTTTTCCTGATGTTCAGTTGGGCAATTTGAGGTGGCCTTTCCCCTCATTCACCCTTAGATACAATTCAGGGGGGCCCCCAGACATATAGGAAAGGCTGTAGCTCAGTGACAAGGCACCTGCTTTGCATGCAGAAGGTCCCAGGTTCAATCCCTGGCATCTCCATGTAGGGCTTGGAAAGTCTCCTGTCAGAAAACCTGGAGAGCTGCTGCCTGTCAGTGATGACAAAACTGAACTGGATGGACCAATGGTCTGATTTGGTATAAGGCAGTTCCCTACCCACTGACCAATCAGCTTGCCTGTCTCTCACTACCAGCCCCAGCCCATCCTGTTGCTCATGAGCAGGACGTTATCACAGATCTTCTGTGTCACATTTGTGTGACCACATGTAAACCATGGCTTTCCCCTTCATACGACTAGACATTCAATCCTTTCTTTGTTGTTATTTATAGGTATTTCAAGTAGAAAAGTAGAATTTGCTCATAAATGTGCAGTTCATGACTGATACTATGTGCCATATGCTGGTATGTGCTGTACACAAGTCTTTTGTAATAGGGAATCCATTAACAAGTACAAAGATCTCAAATGGTCTTTGGTCAATGGGACAACTGTCTATTATTGCACAAGTCATTTGATTCTATAAGATCCTGCTAAGGAGCCATGTGGTGCAATTCTCACTCTTTTAATCTGATGTATCAGCTTCTAGGTTTACGGATCTCTGCATGAGATCTATAAGAGCAGTAAAATGTGCATTGTTTTCTGGCCATTGCATTTCCCCAGAAGTATCATTTAAAAATATATATTTAGAGCTAGCTTTGGTGGTGTGTGTTCTTGTCCACAGCTTTACCAGCATGCTCTGATCCTATGTTTATTTATGTCTCTCATTCTGGAATAATTAATGCAGAATGTTTGCACAACCATTAATGGGGGCTGGAACCACCTTCAAATGTTCTTTGGAAGGATGAAAAATGTGCCCTGTTTCCCATCTCTGTAAACAAAAGAATCCAGTATAAGGATCAGCAAAATTGTATCGATCCAGTGAGTATTTTTGTATAATAGATGGCCTACACAATTTTATTAATATACTCTCATTTTGGAAATGTTGAGCTGTCTGAAATATCAACTGAAAAATATTTTGTTTAGGATTTTTGGCTACTTTCGAGTTTCGATGTCATCACAGAACAAGTTTGTTTGTTTGTTGCCCCATAACATGGGTTCTCTGGGGAATGAACAATTAACGGTGCAACCCTATAAATGGGTTGCCACCTGCTAGATGAAAACCTCCAATCTCAGAGGCTTCTGAGATTCCTATGCCTTGTCGGCATGGATGTCGGCAATCTTTCCAGGGGGTGGGGGCAAAGCTGCATGCATAGTGCACACCGCTACAACACACCTGAGCACACCTGCAAGATTTGTGTAACCCACACATTTTCTTAGCCACACCCTGCCTCCCGCAATATGGATATAATAATGATGAACTTGATCTGCACACATTGTCAAGGTAATTTTTTAATGTTTATCAACTCAGATTTTTTTTTTTTAACAAGACCTGAGTTAGAAAGATCAGGAACTCCTGTCTTTGCTGCTACCTTTTGTTTTTTTGGTAGATACACCTAACCCAGCTACGGGAAACTCCTGGATTTCTAAATGTTTTTTTTTTTATGAGGATGCAATTACTTCCTAACAGGGATGACCCCCCCCAAAAAGGCTTTACACACTCGGAAGGGTTAACATACCCAGATAGTGGGCGTGTTAACCACTGCTGTGACTTCATTCATTGGCTAAAAACACTAAAACAAAGGAGCAGGCTAGTTTCTCACAAAATGAAAAGGCAGAATAGCGGCTGCACATTTTGCCTCGTATCTTGGGTTCTACAAGGGCTAGAGACTTGCTTTAAAAAAAAAATTAAAGCTGGGAATCTGGAGATTATGGCTCATCCTCAGGGGGGTCAATTGCCCCTTCCTATGGATGCCCATGAGCATGGCTGAAATTTGGAATGGCTATCCTCATAAATAATGTGATAGCTAGCCACCTCTCCTTTCCCTTATGTTCTCTTTCAGCACTTCCCAGCCTTTGTGGGAGAAAGCATAGGGTTTAAAAGTGCTTTCACATACCAGCATTAACAGCCCAATCCTATGCATGCTCATGTTTACAGGGCAGAGAGGTGTTACTGTTTAAAGCCACACAAAGCCAGTCTACATTAGGAGTGCATCTTCCCTTGTGATTCTGGGACTGGCAGGGATTGTCCTTACAAGCGACACCCACGCGAACTTCCCAGATGGGCAACGTTCCCATATTCTTCCCCCCTCCTCACCCCACCTGTGGACTGGAAAACAACTCATTGGTTCAACTTTAAATTAAAGTGAACTCAGCCAGGGGCTCATTCCAGGTGAAACAGGATGGGAATCCAGTGATTTGCATAGTCACAGTCATCAAGGGACGTACTGCTGCCCACTTGCTTTCCGAGGCAGGTGCTCCTGCTGGCTACCAGACTGAGGGCCTAGCAGGCCGTGGCACCGCCTGGCTGGGCCTGCCAGAAAGCCTGGCCTTACCAGCCGTTCCAGGTCCACATGCTACCATTTGCATTGCAGCTGCTCTCAATTGCGCTCGACGGAATCCCACCCCCCCACCCCAGGCTCCATTTTACTGACCTCCCCTGGCTGGGCACCTGCTTGCCCCTACGAGCGGATGCCCATGCTTGCCGGGCTGCTGCCAGCTGGGTGGGAGGAGCGACTGAGACCGTTTTCATCTCCCCATCCTCTACAAATCTTTCTATTAGGCAGTCTGGGGCTGGAGAGGCCACAGGGATACAGCAAATCCTGGCCTTTCCCCCTCCCCTCCTCGCCCACCAGCACATCCCCTCTCCCCTCTCCCTGTCCTCGGCTGAGGTCACGGTACCAACCTTGAAAAAGGGGCCCTCGCAGAGCTTTCTGCAGTGGCTGGGGGTGAAGATCCAAGCAGGGACTTTCAGCTCCGAGGCTGTAGCTCTGTCCACGGCCTTGGAGCTGAAAATCCCCAGTATCCTATGGCCCCCTCAGACTATGTCTAGAGGGCACAGGATTGTACCGTAACAGAATTTAGCGTGACCTGAAAACCTATCTGTTCAACTTGGAGACATAGGTGTTAAGACTTAGTGTGAACAGGGTAATTGCTGTGATTTTAGTTTTATTGCTTAATGGTTTTAATTATTTGTTGTTGTTAATTTAAATTTACTTGGATTGTAGCCCATTTTAAGTATTTTAATGTAGTTTTAGTTAAATTGTAATGACGATTGTTTGATTTATTTTTTATATTGTACTACGCTCTGGTGTAGAGCGCATTATTATTATTATTATTATTATTATTATTAATAATAATAATAATAATAATAATAAATTTAGAATCACCAAAATCCAGTAGAACACCAATGAAATGACATCCTACTGCAGTGTGGGAGGAGGGGGGACCCTGGAGATGGCCTGTGTTAGAAAAATGGACATGGTACATATACAAAGTGTAAGAATGAAGTTCCACCATACACGTGTATTGAACAAGGCTGTATATAGCATGCATTGTTAAATGAACTAATCTCTTAAGCTAACTAGCCTCTGCCAAATTCTGCTGGTTGGCAACAGGCCCAGACCATCAGAAGCACATTTGTTCCTTTGCATGGATCATTTTTATCTATGTGTTCTCTTTCCAAGGTTCTGTAATATGTTTCAATACTGAAAGTTATCTTGGTACAAGTAAGCTGGGAGAATTCCTTTTTACAAGCTGGAAGGTGACTTAAGTTCAAACAGCAGACAGGCAAAACGGATTGCTTTAAAATCAATTTAATAACATAGCAATATTTCTGACACTGGGAGTTGTAGGCCAAAGACATCTGGGGACCCAAGGCTGGGGGAGCACTGTCCTAGACTGAAATATTCACACAGGACACATAAAGAAGAACTTTAAGCTCAGTGTCAGAGCACCTGCTCTGCATGCAAAGGGTCCCAGTTTCACCAAGGCTGGGAACCCTGGGAAGCTGCTGCCAATCAATGGCTGTGCTGACCTGGCATGATGAGGAGCGGCCCACTAGGGCTGGAACCCTAAAATCTCTGGGAGACCACCTGCCCCAGCACCCTGCTGTCCATAGGCACTTGCTGAGGTAAAAGTCCAGAGGCCCTGATGAGCTCTGTTGCATCCCCGCTAGATGAACGGGCTTTTTGCCCACATATCACCTCATGCTGCATCTGGCCTTGCTTATCTGTCTTTGCTGTTTCAGACAGGGAACTTTGAAGAGCTGTGTCGCTCCTTTGTTTTAACTATGTTGCATCTTTGTTCTAAATTGTATGCCTGACCGTCATATCTTCTCCTTGGCTGCTATCTTGCTCCAAAGTGTATTTGCTTGTGCCAACTCCAGAAATACAAGCGAAAGAGGAGTCCCTTTGATTGATAAGCGGTACCAAGAGTAGCAGACTTATGAGTTGCCTGATATCTCGGGTGCCCTAAAAGGTAATGAGAGAAGCATCAGCCTAGCCCAGAAAAAGACGAGTCAGGTGGCCTTCTATCTAACTGAAGATAGATACTTGCCATGTTCAAAGAAATGTATCTGATTGGTTGTTGTCATGTCCGGGGAAATGTATCGGATTGGTTGGCATGTTTAAACGAACGCATTTGATTTGTTGAGAATGAATAGACCAGTAAGTGAAAAAGTATAAGGAGGCCTGCATGCCCCACCTTCCTTTGTTCAGCTTTTGATCCTGGTGTGAGCCACAGAGCTGAACCTTTTTGCGCAGAAATAAAACTTTGAAAAACTCACTCCTGGGTGTGCTGCTTCTCTCTCCTTGAGTATTGGGTTCTCTGGGGAGAGGACTCTGAGCATATTTGTGCAACACCTGTACTGCGGGTGATCTCCAGAAAACCCCTTCTTCCCACAAAGGAGAGAGTGAGAGTGTGGTGGTGGCAGGTCCTCCCGGCAGGGGGGCGGAGCGCACAATTTGCTGCTCTCCCCGCTCTACTGCCCGAGCATCTGCAAGCAGCCAGTGGCCCGCGGACCTTGCGGTGAAGACCAGGGCCCTACTGTGATGTTAGCCAGCCACTAGGTCCTGAATCATTACTGGTCTCCAGCTTTTTGACGGATTATACTCATGCCCCTTCCCAACAGGAAATGAAATATTATGAAGACGAGGAAAGAGTTTCTTTGGCTTCTAATCCACCACCCTGCCATAATTCTGTTCCTTACTTCTTTTGGGGGTCAGTGGACAGGGAAAAATTAAAAAGACAGGGAGCAAGTTCCAAGGCTGCACAGACAGTTACAGCCAAAACTGGTTTTCCTTTGCTTTGCTTTTCTGGCTAACACGATGAGAGTTGCTGGTGTGTTCGCTGCTTCCTTGAAAGGACAATGTGGGAGTGGGGGGGAAGAGAGAAATTAAGGTCATCAAGATATTGCAAAGAATATTCAAACTGGAAGCAGAGCATGGTGGAGGGGGTGATGTAGAAGGTCTGTTTTTCCAATAGTAGTAATCAGGCTACAGGAGGATGTAATTTGCAGATTAGAAAAATGAACAAAGGGGATAAAATTGAATTCATAAGGGGGTTGGAGAGAAAGTTCATTTGAAGGGGCAAAATAAAAAATGGAAGAACCCCCCCCCCGCCACCATAAAAGAGTTCTGGTTCGACACATACAATCTGCCTGCTGATTTAAGCTACGTTGGGAAATATTGGCAAATAAGAAGCAGCATCTCTCTCTTTCTCCCTCTTTCTTCCCATGATATAAACTGGAGTGTCTCCAGACAAAGTCTGATAGTCCAGGCAGCTTGTTCCCAGAGTGTGGGTGGAGATGGTGCAGAGGAAGGGACTGGGAATGTCAGGCTCTGGTACAAGCCCAGTCCCCTCCTCTCTTCCTTGAGGAGGTCTCACTCTGTCAGTCCATAAATCAGACAAGGAAAGAAAAACAACCCTCACAGAGCCTACGTGAAGCTCTGCATTCGTAACACTTAGTTTCTTCTCTAATCCTGGCCTGTCTTTTGGACTCGGCAACCCAGCTGGTATTCAGTTTCATTACTCATCTTGCAAGATAAAATATTGTATGTAATGTTGGAAGGACCAGACATAACACCTGGGCCTCATAAAGCTTTTGGGGCTTTCTGTGGCATTCATTTGCACTAAGATCATAGGTACAGATGCCCTCCAACATATTCATTCGCTCCACACTATGAGCATAATGGTATCATCCTGTGTCTTCTTTCCCCAGCTTCTGTAGCCTTTCCTTGCAGGGCAGATGCTCTAGCCAGGGATGGGGAACCTCTGGTCTTCCAGGTGTCTTCTGGACTACAACTCCCATCATCTCTGGCCATTGGCCATGCTAGCTATGGATGATGGGAGCTGGAGTCTAACAACATCTAGATGGCTACAGATTCCTCACCCCTGATCCTAACCGCTTTATCATTTTTACTTGCCTCTTTCTGTACCCTTCCCAACTTTCTGATATGCTTTGTAAGAGGCAGCAACCAGATCTGGTACTTAGGTCTGACTTCCCCAATATCATCAAGATGCAGCCCTCAGGGTAGTTATAGAATCAAATACCCCTGCTAACAAGTACTGTAAGGCTTGAATGTTTAAATTTAGACACTGCACACAGACTTTCGCATCAGTGGAGAACTGGTACAATGACTCCTGCCTTAGACCCCGGGGTAATCATCATCATCAAAATATTTTCACATTTTGTGAAAGTAGTTGAAGAAACAAAACCCCAAGTATTTATTAGAAAAACAAAAGGGAGAAATATGTATATTATCCAGTCAAGTGAACGAAAACCAGAGCAAATTGCTTGGCTGGCTAAGAGCGCCGCAAGGTTGTTTTCTGATTTTCCAAATTTGTTGATAAGTATTCGCCGGCAGAAAAGCCGCTTTTGTTTGGAAAATAGCATTTTGTCGTGACAACAGAAAATAAAATAGCTAGTCTCCTGTGCCACTATGTACATCTATAGTGTGTGCACATTTGTCTGTAGTTCTGGTGATCTTGTCTTTAAAAAAAGAAAAGGGAAAAAAATGATGGGTAAACTCCCCCAGCTTGAATTGGATTGGCCCAGAAATAAGCCAAGCCATTCCTTCCTATCCAGATTTGGACCTAGCCCATCAAACTCTCTCTCTCTCTCTCTCTCTCTCTCTCTCTTTCTTCCATGAGATCTTCCAACTGCATTCATCCCACCCTTTGGTGGTGGCAAATGGACAGAGCTAGATCAAAGCCATGATGCGGCCAGGGGGTAGCAGCCTTCAGTGGGCCCCCTACTCTGCCCCCACTACTGAACTCACACACGCACGCGCACAGAGACACAAAGAAAGCTATTTTGTGCACAGCACAAAAAAAAACATTTGTTTACTAGCTATTTTAGTGGAAATAATCTTCCATGCTTTCCTGGAAGCAAAAGATGAATACCTCATCCAAAGTAGAGAACTCAAATACAAACACAAGCGTCCCCTTTTGCAGCATAGACAGCACATAGACACAGGAAACATAAACGCACATAGAAACTCTCTCACAAGCACACAACCACTCAAGAAGGAGACAGTGACTGCCTTACTGCCTCGGTGAGTCAGACACAATAGCCCAACAGGGCAGGGACACACGCACAGGCACACGGACACAGAGCCAGGGATGGCCCAGGACATTTTGCTGCCTGATGGATACCAGCAAATGCCTCCCACTTCTCACCGGATGACTTTGGACCAGTCACTACTTCTCAGCCTAACCTACCTCACAGGGCTGGAGGAAAGGCAGAAGAACATAAATGTTATAAAGCAAAGTAAAATGTAGATAGCCGAGAAAAACATAATTGCCTTACACTATGTTATTAACAGTTCAAAATAAACGTTCCTGGCATATAAAATCCCAACTGTGCACTACATGCTGTCTCAAAGTTGGTGGACTGCACCCCACAGATTCAAGCAGACTCTGGGAAGCGCACGGACATGTCTCAGAAGAAAGATAATTGGAAACGGCATCCAGAGCTCTGCTGATGTGCTGGCAGCTTCCAAAAGTATTTTTTAAAAAGAAAAGAAGAAAAATGTTAAAGAAGAAAGGAAAGTAACAAAAAGTCCACCCACTGCAATGGTAACCCCTCTCCTGTCCCCACTGAAACTGTTTTTGGGGTTGAACTGGGACCCCTGCAATGGAATCGAAACAGCTGCCCACAGTTTGCCATCTGTGAATGAAGTGGCAAATGTGGGGTGGGGTGGGGTGGCTTTCTCATTGCACTTACTTCCGGTCACTCTATTTCTTGGATCTTGGGGGCAGGGAAGCGCCATCTGTGCATGAGAACCCCTGTATCTGCAAGGGATTGGTAGACAGGAATAAACTGTTGTTGCTACTTTTAAATATTTTTAGATTTTCCTGTTTGTGTGTGTGTTTTTTTAAAAAAATACTTTTGCTTATATTACAATACTAAGATTGTTAAATGGTTGTGGGAAATACTGTTGCTGTTTTTGGGTATTGCAAGCTGCTTTGAATGCAACTGTTTGTGGATAATTGGCATGTGAATTATGTTTTGTATGTTTCATGTCATTTCATATAATTGCTCCTTTTGCTCATTACGGACCACGGTATTGTTCTGTACAACTGACGTATAAAAGAACAGTTCTTAAAATAGTATTGAAAGATATCTAACCCTAATCTAATCTAATAAATATCCTTTGCATCAAGTAGAATAGATCTTTTAGAATAACTTTCCTACTCTACCTGACAAAGAGTTCTGTGTAAGTTGATGGGTCACACACAGTACATCATGAATAAATTAGCCCAATAAAAGCTGTTACCTTACCTATTTTGTATGATCATGCTGGCATTTATTTTCTGAACACATAACAAAGTTCACACACACACACACACACACACACACACACACACGAACCTGCTGATGTTTGCTCGTGCATCAAAGCAACAATGCTGTCTTGCCTTATTTAAATGAAGACTTTAGCAAGCCTCTAATTTTCCACTTTATTTAACATCAGTTCGTGTTACATTCAATTCTCCTGAACTGAACTGTAACTTGTGTATTACCCTACTGAAGATTTTTTATGCATAGGAGGGGATAACCCCATTTCCATGCTAAAGTTGCCTTAGCATCCCAGATGATTTGATCTCGCATAGCAATGTTATACACATGATAGAACAGAGTCTGCAGGAGCTGAGTCAGTGTGGTTGTGTGCCTCCGGTCAATCTGTGCTTTCTTGAACAGGAATAACATTTGAACTCTTCAAAGCTTGTAGAGATTCCACCACTGGAGAAGATTCTTTTTGAAGATGTCAAACACTAGGGTAGACAGGCTGGCTTCTGAGACAACCTTTGGCTCTGTGTTATCATTCAGAACATGGGGCACGGACATTGGTTTTCCTTTGAATTGGATTTCAGTAGAATAAATGTTTCTTCCATGTTCCTACCTCAGGCCTGCCATCTTCTCATGTGGTCATCACGTATGGTCTTGGATCCAGAATTGTTGTTCTATCAGAGGAAGGATAGTGCTGGTGGAACAGGCTCTCCTCCACACTGCAGCCCCCCCATGCACCCTCCAATTCTGCTCTGGGGGGCTGGGGGAACCCTCCAAAGGAGATTTGGGGGGGGTATGGGGAGCTGCAGAGAGGAGGAGAGGACACAGGAGTCCTGTTCAACCATACTTCCCTACTTTTGCTGTCCAAACAACAATTCTGGATCCAACCCAATATTGGGGGGGGGATTCAGACCTCATAACCAATTTGTGGCCAAATGAGGACGGGACTTTGGACACTCATTAGCTTCAGCAGGTGTTTGGAACTAGACTTGTCAAATCAGAGGGCATGATAATGACTATTTGAGTATTGGACTTTGTTTGTTCAGCTATGGACATTTGCTGGCGAGAGACTATGTTTAAAGTTAGCCTCTACAGTAGAGAGACTTGAGAGCACTCATATATAGTATGAAGGCTAGAGAAAGATGAATTTGCTTCAGTTTCTACAACTTTTGAAGTGCAAGTGTGTTCCATCCCATTTCTGCATTCATTTGCTAACTGTTTGGTTAAAAGTCCACACAAAATTTCATATACGTTTTGGTATACGTTACTCTCTCTATACACGTTTGTATGCATTTCTCCCTTTTCTACACATATCTCCTAATAAATGCATACTCATATGCATTTCTCCTAACACATTCCATGTCTGTGTGCATTTCTTGAATGTGTCGATTTGTGTGTGCAATTTCCCCTAATGTACATGTTTTTGCATGCATTTTTTTGATTGGAGAACTGCATTGCAAAATTCAGAGAAGTGTGAAAAAACGAAGCACACTAGTTTGGAAAGAGTGAATTAAGTAGGTTTGTATTAAAATATGAACCAAACTAATTTCTCCCCCATCCCTAGACTGAAGGCCATTCTTCCCCATCTCCACAGTTTGTATTGATCAAACGTGGATCACATCAGCAATTACTGGTTCAATTCACTTTTTGTGTTCCATTTTACCTTTCCTGCTTCTCACAAAGAGGCAGGTGTGAGTATCGCTATTATTTCTTATCCCTGAAATATGCAAGAGGAAAGCAGTAGCTGTGTGTTGCTCCTATACCTGCCTGAGGAAGGTCCACTAGTTGCCAGTGGCTGCTGGTACCCATTGGGGGTGGAAGGCAGGGCAGCTAATGATGGGCGGAACCAAGGGGTCCCAGTGGACAGGGCCAACTATTTCTAGTGTTCCCCCTATCCTCCTCCCTTTGAAAAAACCCTAAGCGTACTTAAGCAAAACAAGGTAAAACCCATGTCACACAAAGAGAAAGTGAGGCAAACAGGGAAGTCAGAAATCACGATCACAAGGGTGACTTTGGGTCTGATTCCCACAATACACTAAAGCACTCCTTTGAACTTACATTTGTCTGGTGTAGCAGCAGCAACCCATTGCAAAAGAAAGGAAAACTGAGGCTGGGTGGTGTGGGGTGTCTGATCAGTACAAGAACAACACAATGCATTCCTTTGAACTCACATTTTTTTGCTCCGTCAGCCACGTTCATTGCACAGAAAAACAAGCTGAGGAAAAGAAATTTGGGGAAAGTCAGGAAAAAATTCTCTCTCTCTCTCTCTCTCTCTCTCTCTCTCTCTCTCTCTCATATAATAACGTAAGAAGAGCCCTGCTGAATCAGACCAAGGGTCCATCTAGTGCAGCATTCTATTCACACACAGTGGCCAACCACCTGCCTGTAGGAAGCCCACAAGCAGGACATGACTGCAACAGCACAATTTCTCTCTGTGTCTGCTGTGTACTGCTCACCCACAAGTAAGAAGGAAGGGGACGAGGTCTCAGTCCACTTCACACACTCTGCTCAGTGTGCTCTGCCTGCCTTCTTGATGAGTGCTACTGGGAATGAGGAAGGCACTCTGCAGGAATCCTTTCTTTCTTTCTTTCTTTCTTTCTTTCTTTCTTTCAACAAAGACCACTGCTATTGGCTATGCTATGGGCACCCTTCATGGACACCCTTTCCCAAAAATAAGTGCTGGGCCTTGCGAAGGCACAGGAAAACCAATCGGTCCCGTATTTTAGAGGCAAATAGTGCAGTCCTCAGGCCCTGTCTGCCCCTCTGCTGACTGCACTGCTGTGGGGGAACATTCTGAGCATGTGATTTCCACTTTACAGACTCTCTGTACCACAAAGATATTTTCACAGACACTGTAACAGAAGATACTCCACCCACTATCTACCACACACGCCCAATACCCCACTCAGAAAGTTACTATTGCAACAGGGATGGAGGACTGGACTTGCTGGATCACTGCCCTTTCCACACATAGTTTAGGACCACCACTGATAGCTGCCTGCCATAGCACAGCAATTTATAAATCCTGATGTACTGCTCTGAGCTTATTTCACTCTGACATAAGGACAACATCTGCCACAATTCATCACAATAATAAGGCCTGTTGGATAATTACACAATGCTGGCTCGCAAAAATCCCGCATACTAGAGAAAGAATAAGCTTCACTTCCCCCAAATCTGATACTGGGTGGAGTATCTTCTGTTGCAGTGTCTGTGGAAATATCTCTGTAAAGTGGAAATGCAACAAAGGCGTGTGTAATCTATGCGCTATTGACACACATATGTACTATAATATAGTAACAGATACACGGGTCTGACATCCACGTTTGGCTGTGGCTTCCTGTTGTGTGTACACTCAGTGGCAAACAGGGCCGGTCCTACCATTAGGCAGAGTGAGGGCAGCCACCAAGTGGCAGCAATGTGTTGAAAGACAGAGCTATGTGTGCCATGTGGCCTGCTCTCCACCACCTAAGCTAGCCTGCTCTCCTCAGCCGTGGTGGATGATGTTGTCGATTCACCGGCATTGAAATGAAATTAAACTGCTAGTCTGGCTGGCTATTGTACATGGAAGTGTGTGTGTGTGTGTGTGTGTGTGCTTGAGCCATCTTGGCCTTTGCCTGGGGCAGCAAAATGTCTTGGGCCAGCCCTGATGGCAGACCTGACTTTGTTGTTACATTACCTGTAAAACGCCCTTCGTTTTGCATGGTGGGATTATCAAATACTGAACATCTCTTCAGATTCATACATGGAAGGGTCTGTAGCGAAAGTCTTTGCTGCATTGCTTTGCTGCCATTACATATTTCAGGGCCAATGACTAGAAAGAAATGTAAACCTTGAATTAGAGCTTCCATTGCATAATCACTCCGAGTAACAGAAATTAATGTACATAGCGTATTAATAAATAGGGGTTGTTGTAAGAAAGAGAGAAAGAAACATTATGAATACTTTGCGGTATTGAAAATTTCCACCAATGCTTCTGGTGCTTCAGTTAATCAAATTCTTCTATTGCTGCACTGGGAGTTTGACGCATTCTTGTAACTTCCTGTCTCAATCCCAAAGGTTTAAACATTATTTCATAATTAGCCTTTACAATTATGCTATATGTTTGAAAAGGAGGGGAGAAAGAAGGAAAGTGGCTTTCCTTTCCTTTCCTTTTTTTTTTTTTTTTAAACAGGCAGAATTATTGTTTCTATCTTGGGACTAAAAAAAAAAAATGTATGCGTGTATGTCAGAGAGAAAGAGTAAGTGTTGATCTGTTCAATTTTTATCTTTTCCCACTTACGCTATAAATGCTGACATGTGTATTTAAGTAAGATCCATTTGGGCGCATGCTGGACTGTACTTCGTGGTTGATTCATGGAAAACCTGGCCCAGCCTTGAGCACGGCGTCTTGTGTGTGTGGGTGTCTAGAGGCAGATCAGAAGCATGAGGATTCCCCTGCTGTGGTCTGCAGTCCCACAGCTGACAGCAAGGCACCTGGGATAGTTGTTTGCAGCCCGTTTTTAGTGGGAGTTTGTGTCCTATGCACCAGCAGCCAGTCCAAGGCAGCTTTCCCCAACCTGGTGCCCTCCAGATGTTTTGGAGCAACTTCCATCAGCCCCAGCCAGTATGGCTAAGGATCGGGAATGCTGGGAGTTGTAGTCCAAAACATCTGGAGGGCACCAGGTTGGGGAAAGGTGGCTTAAGGATATTGCCAGGATAGTGGTCACAGTGGAATTGTTTCCGATTAGAGCAGGGGTGCAGAACCTTCTTCAGCCCAAGGGCCGAATTCCATTTAGAGAAGCTCTCGGGGGCTGCATTCCAGTGGTGGGCGGGGCCAAAGGCAAAAGGGGAAGGGCCAAGACCCAACTCTCTCTCTCTCTCTCTCTCTCTCTCTCTCTCCCTCCAGCATCTTTTAGTTTAAAGCTCTTATTGCCAGCAAGTAAGCTTTAGAAAAGGCACAAAAGCCAGGAACCCACCCAACAACCGGTGACTGGGAGGAAGTGGGTGGGGGCAGCGAAAAGGTGTGTGGCCTTCTTTGGATTCCCAGATGCCTTGATTGGGATCCCTGGAAGGCCAGATCTGGATCTGCACCCTCGATTCAGAGAAGGTCTCCATCCTTCCATGGGTCCACAAGGTTGAGCCAGCAGTCACTTCCACCAATCAGGTCTTCTCCCAGCCCTCCCTTCCAACTCACTCCTTCCCAAGCAAACACACCGGAAAGGAAAACCTGGAAGGCCTCGTCCTTAAGGCTTGGAAGCTTGTGAGCATGCTCAGGGGGCCTCATTTCTTGAAAGGGTGTGCGCGGGAACAGGCCAATGTCTGTTACTTGCTTGGCATAGTTCTCATTTGTTCCATTCCTCCGCGTGTGTGTAAGGATGTCCGGATTTTGTGACATCCGTTCCGTGTGTGTTTCGTGAATTGTCCGATGTTGTCTGTTATGGCATCTGCTCACAGGCGGCTTCGGTGTGTCCCCCCCCCCCCGGTGTGCAGAAAAATACGTAAAAAATTCTGTTAGGGAGTTTGACACAGTTTACATAATTTGTATTAGTACATAACATTTAGCGTATTACCCCTCCATTCCATTCAACTTTCCCCCGTGTATATTTCCCAGAATGGCATATGTCTCAGAGGGAAGGGGCTGTGCACCCTGGCCGTGACCCCAATTCCTCACCTGCGTTGCCCCTGCTCCAAATGGTTCTGACCTCCCTGTGTTGAGTGGGGAGGTCTGCAGGGGGTTCTAATTCTGTTCACAAGAACGGGAATAGAACCCTTGGTGCTATTGGGAATACATTTGCTCTTTCTCACACTCATCCCCTGGATCCCACACACACCCCATTCTCCCAGCCATCACCTGGTTACCTCAGCTTCTGTTACCCTGTAACTAGCGATGCACACCGAGTGGGAACTTACCTGCTCTTGGGGGTGCTCCTGAGCACCCCCCACCTGCTCTCGCCGCTCGTAATGCCCGAAAACCGGAAGTGACTGCAACGGGTTCCCCATCACATCACTTCCGGTTCCCTGGCGCTGCGTTTTTAGCATAAAAACCAGGGAAACCCAGCTTAAAACAGCCGCGAATAGCAAATCGCAGCTGTTTCAAGCTGGGTTGCCCTGGTTTTTATGCTAAAAAAATAGCGCCAGGGAACCAGAAATAGCCGCGCCAGGGACCTGAAGCTCTTTCCCCTGGTGTGGCGTGGATTGAGCGGCGGCAAGGTAAGTCGCAAGAGTCTTGGGGGGGGCACCCGAGTGGGCCGCTTTCAGGCCGCTTTCAGCCCCCTGTGTTGTCATGACAGGGAGAATGGGTTACAGGCTGTAACCCATTCTCCCTGTCATGACAACCTGTCACCCTGTTTTCTCTGTTTGCTCTCCCAGTCACCCCATGGTCCCTATGCTTTCTCTCTGCTCGCCCTCCTACTGCATGTCTTGAAGCAGCAACTCCTAACAGAAGCACTGAAAGCCACTGGGTGGGTTAGAGGGAGCAGGGCTGAGGAGGAAAGGTCAAGGAGAGGGCATGGACACCACATCTGTCTCACAGGCTGGTGGTTTCCTACCCTTGGTCTATACAGGTATACCTTCCTTTTGTTAGGGAGATTGCTGGCTGCTTGCTCTCAATAGCTGAATCTCTCTGAAGTCTTCCGAATGGCATAGCAGACAAGCATACGTTCCACCCCTCCAAGCAAAGGATGATGTATTCTAGGTATCTGTGTGTGTCTGTGAAAGGGAACAAAAGAGAGAAGCAGCAGTTAAGAGTTTTGGGGATGGGGAGACAGAGGTTTGCATTGGTGGTATGGAGGATTTGGGGGTTTAGTTTGGCTTCAACTAATATCATTCACACACACACACCTGGAGAACTATACAGCAATATCATTGGTTCTTATGAAAGGAAGGAAGCAAGTACTGTGTTTTGATTGACTATGGTGATGATAGAATTTTGCTGTGATTGGCCTAATTTCCTGAGATAGGATTAGACAGTGGGGTTCTGTAAGCAATGAGCAGTTGGGACTGTTGCAAGCTGGGGCATGAGGGAAAGATAAACTGTATGCCTTTGTCTATTCTGCTTTGATTATTTACTTCAGGTGTGTTGAATCTCTTTCAGGCCAAGGGCCTCATTCCATTTCAGAGAAGCTCTGGGGGGCGGTGCATTCCATTGGTGGGCGGGACCAAAGGCAAAAGGGGTGGGGTCAAAAATACAGAAAATACCAGCCTGTTTTAGCTTAAAGCTCTTGCTGCCAGTCACTAAGCCTTAGAAGAGGCATTTCAACCTTTTCGAATGGGAAGAAAACTGCACAATAGGCAGGAAACCACCAGATGATTGGTGGTTGAGGGAAAGGGGGTGGGGCCAGGAGAAGGGAGCATGGCAATCTGGGGAACCAATCTTGGGACCCCAGCAGGGCTGCATTGGGCCCCTGGTCCCAAGCTCTGCACCCTTGGTTAACTTGGCTTTGTGAGAGAATAATGAAAGTTGTTACTCTTATTTTAAAGGAAGATTTATACATTCCAATGTGGCAATGGAGGAAGTCAATTGCCACGTGATAAGGGCTGACAGCTTTCACAACAACAACAACAACACCTTGCTTGGTACACTTGCAAGTATAGGATAATGGAAGAAAATTCCTCAAGTGGTGGCAGAGGGATGTTATTACCAGCAATTGACCTCTCCTTTCCAGAGTGTGAGGCATCATCATTTAAACTTTGGGAAGTGACTTTTGGGAAGCTGCCTCTCTGGAGATCAGATGAAGGACATGGATTTGCTGTTGGGGTGTTTAACGGTCACCTATGCTCAACATGTATGTTTCTAAATGGCGAAGCCTCAAGTGATCTCTTCATCCCAAGGAATCCAAACATGGTTAAGCACTGCCTGCACCTCTGGAAATTCTCACCTTGGGGTAGTGGGGTGCACACTTAACAATATGTGAAGTATGCATATCACTATTTTGTACACATGGGCTAATGGAAATAGGTCACTGGAAAACCTGTAACTGGCTGCAAGAAATCAGAATTAAATGTGCAATTTTTGTTTGTTAAAATGTTGGGCTTGTGTGTGTGTGTGTGTGTGTGTGTGTGTGTTTTAAAAAGTTGGTTTGGTTTTTTAAGTGTTTTTGAAAAGCCACAATAAAGTCTTTCTAAAAATAGAGCAAATTTAGTCTAATCATTTCCCAGCAACGTTTTAAAAAGACAAAATACAGGAGCAGAAGCATAGGGGATTGAGGTTTTGCTATTTCAGCAAATAGTACAAGAGCAGAAATGTATCGAGGTTTATCCCACACTGAATAGCAGCACCTTCCCCAAATGTTCTGCTTGGAAGAAAGTTATCTTGCTTGGCTCAGCCTGTAGCCTGACTCTTCACAGAGACAACATATTCTGAGGGGCAAGGAGGAGCCTGGGCATCAAATGGTTAATTCTTGCCTTCAGCACCTGGAAAAAAAAGTAAAATACATGCAAGCAAGGAAAAATATTAGTCTATGTCTTTTGAAAGCCTCTGAAAAGATTTGTCTGAAGCGTGTATTTTAATGGGAACCATACAGGTGTTTTCAGAGCTGTTGAGAGCCTGCAAGCAGGCCTAGGGGCAAACCCAGGAATATCATATGGTATAATGTAACAAGAAACATTCCTCCACCACTCGGCATGCTTCAGTAGGAAAATGCAAATCAACTCATTTCCTCTTTTGAGGAGGACTTTAGATAAGGGGTCCTGGGGCAAAGTAACCCCTCCCCCAGTCCTCCTTCCATCAGCCATTCTCCTGCATTGCCTATAATGTGCTGTGGGGGGAACAGCAGGCATTGAGATGAGGGGGAAGACGCATAATAATGACTTGGAGGAAAAAATCTGCGTGTCTCTCTGTGTCTCTGTGAGATAGATTAAGCGTATGGCCAGGTGTGTAAAAGAGTAGCCCTTCTTGCCAGACCTCGGCATCTTCACAGTCTGGTTGTCCAAACAATTTGTTAGGAGCCAGTGACAGTATCCCTGCATGTATATATTGAATTAATCTCAGTGGAACGTCAGTGAAACCAGAAAATATAAGTCATCTTTTTCTTTCCCCACTCCCTGTGGAAAGTACAATATGCCGCCCCTCCATCTCTAAAGAGCCATGTTTATCATCGCGTCAAATATGGTCTGTTTCCTGGTTCACTTTTCTGTTTTGGGTTTGTTTGTTTGTTTGTTTTTCCTTTGAGGTTTAGGGACAGCACAATGATTTTTCTTCTCTATCTGAAGGCCTCCTCTATTTGGAGGGCTGTCCTGATCAAGCCCAGTTTAAAGATAAAGAACCCTAAGAAGGGAGAACAGCAGGGGCCTTGAAGTTGCCCATCATTCAACACTGAGCGCACTCAGGCAGCAAACTAAGCAGGCATGCAGGTCATCTAGCAGAGCTTCTCTTTGCCAGCAGATGAGGACCACACAACCCCATCCTAATACTTCCTGGACAGTCGCCCGAGTGGGGGGGGGGTAGGATTTCCACTTAGCAGCGCAATCCCATGCTTGTTCACTCAGAACCCCCGTTTTTAACACTTGTCAAATGGTGCTTATTCCCTAGTAAGTGTGTTTAAGATTGGAGCCTTCACCCATCTCTAGGGTTCTCTGAATCTGTTAAATAAAAAGAAAAGAAAGAAAAGCCGATTAATCATCTGCCTTTAAACTGGTTGATTGTTTGCTTGATTGATTATATCTGCAGATGAGCAAAACCTCAATATATGGGTCCATATTTTTTTTTGACATGCTGAATGTGAGAGAACTTAAAATTTAATAAACAAAAGCTAGTCACATTTGGTAGGAGGAAATAACTGATTAATCTTAACAAAGCTTGCAATTGACACCGGTGGCTAAATGTCTATGGCCCTTAACTACATGCCTGATGACTGGGGGATTTGGGTTTCACACTAGGTAGCTGCTTCTAATCCCCATCCCTCTCCCCCCTCTAAATGGTTACCCAAAACATAGCTTACAACTTATAGGATGTGATACCGCCTATGTCACTCTTTGAATTTTGAAGGCTATTGAAACTGTCATGCTGCTGGATCGTGTGTCCCATTATGTCCGAGGCCCAAATTCAACTCCAGAGAAGATCTGGGGGGGGGGGATTCCAGTTGTGGGTGGGACCAAAGGCGGGGTGGGGCTAAAATACAAAAAAATAGCAGCATATTTTAGCTTTAAGCGCTCACTGCCGGTACTAAGCTTTAGGGGAGGCATTTCAACCTTTTAGAATGGGAGAGAAAACGTGTAAAAGCCAGGCAGGAAAACACCAACGTGATCGGGGGGGGGGGAGAGGGGTGGTGCCAGGTGAAGGGGGCGTGGCCATCTGGGGAACTCTGGATGGCTGGATTGGGACCCCAGGTGAGGCAAAATTAGCCCACAGGCCTGTGGTTCTGCACCCCAGCACTGGGGCTTCAAATTAAAATATGTTCTGCATCCATATCATCATGGCTCCTTGGTTTATAAATGCAGGCTGCTAAAGGCCATCGGTATAGTGCTTGAAATGCACAAGCTAGTTCATTTCCTCAACAACCTGGTTACTGCTCAGGAGCAGCAGCTTGTAAGGGCACTCACCCTCCTGTTTTAACAGGCTAAAACTGTTAAAAACGACTCGGGGAACAATCCTATTGGGATGCCTGTATTAAGCCCCCGAACTTGGAGGCTTATGAGCATCCAATCCAGAGCAGGAGGAGCAGCAGAGGTGAGCCTTGCTGCCTCCCTATTCCTCCTGTTCTGCATTTTCTCTAGACTGGCATTTTTGCCCACCTGGCTGGAGCATCTCGTAGCGGGAGGGAAGGTGGCTGGAGCGGCTGCAGGATACTTTGTATCCCTGCTTCTCCAGTCTCCTCCCCTCCCTGCCCCCCAAATGCCCCCTTTAACCCCTCTCTGAGGTCACTTTCATGACCTCAGAGAGCAGCTCGCACGATTCTTTCCACCCTGGCTGCAAGGGAGCAGGGGAGTGAGGTCAGAGCTCTGACTTCCCATTCTGAGGTCGGAGTTCCAGTAGGTAATAATCAGATGGGCAAAGTCACTTCTGACTAGGGATGGGTGAGAATTTTGTTTGGCCTGTTTTTTTTTTTTTTTTTTTTAAAGAACTTATCAAAATCCACAAACTTCTTCATACACAGAAAGAACAGAGACAGGAACGGACAGAAAGAACTTGACATTTTTTCTTTATTTTCTTTTTTTAAATGAATATGGGAGAAAGCAAAACTAGAAGACTCATCCATGCAGGCAGAGAGCTTTGGGGGCTTAGCTCTTAAAAATCCCAATGTATTGCATCATGTTCATGGTGCTGAATTAGGATTGCCACCTGTCTTTTTCTGATAGGCTCCTCATCTTTAACAGCTACATGGCAGGCAGGTACATGACAGGCAGGTACTATTCCCCATGCTGGGAATAGCTATATCTATTGAATTTGGCCAATGCAGATGGGTGATGATTTTGTTAGGGTTTCTCCCCCCTCATAAAAACTTAGCAAAATTGACAAACTCCTTCATAAGCAGGATGGAAAGAACTTGAGGTTTTTAAAACAACAACAACACGTGAATATGGGAGTAAGTGAAACTGATATGCCTATCCCCAGAAAAGGCATGAAACAAGCCAGAGGCAGAGCTAGAAATAAAACTGCAAGTCACTATAGCCCTGTACAGTGTTTCCACTGTTTAACCTCAGTAGCATTATCACATGGGAGAGTGCTATTTTTGTCTACCTGCTAGATTCCCTTGGTGCAGTCTTTGCATCTTTCCGAGGCGTGGCCAGGGTTGCCTATCAAGCATCATAGGAAGACAGCAGATCTCAGGATGAAGGCACACGATGAAAGTGGGTGGGAATGGTCCAGAAACAATGATCTTGCGTCCTCATTGTTCTCCTCCCTCAGTCGCCAGTGCCGTCATTGAAACTGAAATCTCTAACCCTCCGACCAGAACCTAACTTCACAGCCTTACTTGGTATGTAAAAATATTCCATTTAAATCAGCAGTAAAGCTAACATGAAAGTGCCAATAAATAATATATGCAAAGAGTTTTTTTTTACCAATATATAAAGAAAATGTGGAGTTGTGAAGCTGCTGAAAACAAGCATTAGAAGATGTAATGAAGCAGGAATTAGAACAGCACAGTTCCTCTGGCCATTATAAATGAGAACACCGGGTACCTTGAGAACAGGAAAACTGATGAGTACAGTCTGTTCAGGAGAGAAGGAGGGAAATTTCCCCCAGGAACACATTTCAAATTACTTATTTATGAACTGATGAACTGGGAGACCACCTATAGAGAGACAGGAGCAAGCAGTCTGCTGCAGACAGCTACAGAACTCCCAACTAATTGTGCTGCTGTTTTCTGTTATAACTCCCGCTATCCAGCTGGGCTTTGGAGGCAGGAAATTTAGGTACCAAGTCAAAGTCGCGCTTTCCCTCCTTGCCGGCATAAATATATACACATATATTTTAATCTGGTGGAATCATTGGGTAAGGGCCTGGGAAACAGCTGCTGCCTTTGTCTCAGTAAGGATAGGGGGAAATGACAGGGTGTTGCAGTGGGCATAGAGGAGGACACCATCAGAAGTCGTGAGCAATGTCCAGGCAGAGGTTGTGAGATTCTGAGAGATCCTTATGGAAATGCTCTAGCGCAGTGTTCTCCAACCTTGGGTCCCCGGGTGTTTTTGGCCTACAACTGGCTGGGCATGCTGGGAGTTGTAGGCTAAAAACATCTGGGGACCCAAGGTTGGAGAACACTGCTCTAGCGTGAAAGTTGTCTTCCAGTCTCTCACAGACCGACATTGATGGGTGTCGACCTTGACAATAGCTTCAGATCCCTAGACTTCATGGCTGTTATGATAGCTTGAGGTTAGACACACTCCCTTATATGATATTGACCTAGGGAGATAGGAATTGCAAGAGGGGCACCTATATCAGAAACCAGACGTTTCTGGACCGATTGCAATGGTGGAACCAATTCTCTCTGGTTTTTGTTGTTGCTGTTTTTAAATATGTCTTACCATTCATAAGTGTTTGTACATGACTCAGTGATTATGACAGTAACTGGGTATAGCTGAAATCTCACAGCAAAGCTGGGAATTTCCTTCTCTGTAGTATCCATACAATTACCTTGTGAAGTCACTGTTATCACTATTTTACAGATGTGGAATTAAGAGAGAGTTGGTCATCCAAAAGGTCAGGGATGGGCAACTTGTGGCCCTTCAGATGTTTTGGCATACAACTCCCATTAAACGAACCTACCCAGCACAGCTGATGGTGAGGGATGATGGGAGTTGTAGGCCAAAATGTCTGGAGGGCCACAAGTTGCCAATCCCTGCAATAGGTAACCCAACAAGCTGGGTTGATATTAGACCTCAGAAGTCCAAGGAATAAGACCAATATTCGACTCACTGTGCCACACCAACCTTCCTTACGCATGAGAGAGAGAGAGAGAGAGAGAGAGAGAGAGAGAGAGAGAGAGCTCTGACACACACAGGGAAGTCTCACACAGGCAAAGCTTTCCCATGGATTCCAGTGCAGGGACCTGGTCTGTATGCATCCCTGTCACTCCAACATAAAAGTCAAATGCAGAAACTCTTCAGTGGAGCAGGAGTTCTACGTGTCCTTCGGTGTGGGCATTGCTGGTGTGACTATGAGTACGCTTTTGGGTCTCACCAAGATGGACGAGAAGGGGCCACCACATCCTGCATCTGATCTAGAATGGGCAGAGAAAGAAACACACTGTGTCTTAGGGGATGTCACAATGCTTCAGGTCAACTATGAGCTGATGAATGTGTCAGGAAGTCAGGGCTTGAACACCAAACTTCATAGTGAGGGATGGAGAAATCTGTCTGTTTCACTTTCTCCATTTTTTTTTTTTAAATCTCAAGTTGTTTCAATTTCAAATTTCCAAATTTTGGTAAATTCTTTAGAAACAACAACAACAATGAACTGAAACAAAATTCTCATCCATCTGCACCAGCCAAATTCAATAGGTACAGCTATTCCCAATATAGAGAGGACAAGATTTTACCTGCCTGGCATGTAGGTGTTAAAGATGAGGAGCCTATTAGAAAAAAACAGGAGGCAACCCTAATTCAGCACCACAAACATGCCTGAATGCACAGGAATTCAAACCCAGATTTTTAAAAGGTAAACACCCACTGCCCTCTGTCTGGGTGGGTGAATCTGTCAATTTTACCTCCTCCCACATTTGAATTTGTTCAATCTCAAGTTCTTTCCATCCAGAATACGAAGAATTTTGTGGATTTTGGTAAATTCTTGTAAAACAAACAAACAAACAAATTGAAACTAAATTCTCACCCATCCTCACTCATGACTGAGGTTGAGACATCATCTGTGGGCTCAGGCCTCCACGCCCTCCTCATGCAGATTAGGAAACATAATTTTGCAACACTGGGCGTTGCGATTGTCAGGAAAAATGAAGCCTCTGGTTTGGCCAGGGGTGGTTTAGATACTAGGATCTTGATCTTCTGCTATTGCCTAGTCAATAAAGCAGTACTCTCTGCCTGATGCACCTTCAAGCCTCAAACATCACTCCAACTCCAGCTCAGTCCCCGATCCCAGCTCCCACAACTGAGCTTGCAGGCTCTGTGTTGGAGAACATACCCTCAACGCCTGCATTCGGATATGGCTGGCTGTAGTCCTGACTTGGCCCTAGCAGAATCATATTGACCTCCCCTTCAACGCGGTTTCCTTTGGCTTATTGATCACAGTTCATAGTTATATATGGGATATGATACAAATGGAATGCAAAGGATAGTCAACACATTAAATAATTTCTGATTGTTGTATTATAAGGGCAGTATCCAATGAGGCCACTCCGCCTCCGCTGGTTCTGTTGTGCTCGCAGGACCCACTGTTTGCACAATGGGGAAGTGGCACTTCTAAAAATAACCCCAGTAATTAGCAGAAATGCTCATTTCCAGATCAGGACAGGTCAGTGGAGGTCCCTTCTGAAGCTCCGCTGACCTGTTCAGAAAACAAGTGCTTCTGTTCCTTTCAGTTTATTTTTTAGAACTGCAAACACCCCATTACACGAGCGGTCCCTCCTGCTGGCACAGAATAGGTTACTACCCAAGGACTTTGGCAAAGTTCACACAAGTATTAAAGTATATTTAATACCGGCCAAATTTCTAATAGCTATAAATAGGGAAGTGGTCACATTTTCTATACAAAGATGGAACAACAGAGGCTTAGGGTGTCTTCTGCACTTGTCAATCAGATTCAAACAGGACAGTCTCCGGTATAGTCTTTCAAGGTACGGTATCTTAGTAGCCAATACAAATCAATTGTGTGGACAACTGCAGAGAGTACAAATACGTTTGGTGTTTCAGATGTGCGAATCGGGACACAACAGAATCCACACTCATCTAAGAACAAGTTCCCCCATTAGTTAGCAATTTAGAATGATTTCCAAAAGCAATCCCTAAGTCTCCAATGATATCTGTCTGACAACTACTTAATCTCACCGAGAACTGGTGCTAAACGACCTGTCATCAATATACTGCTACAGGGGCGCTGTATCTTGAAAGGAAGGGAGGGAGGGAGGGGCAGGAAGGGGAGAGGGGAAGCGAGAGTGAAATATATACGGGCTTCAATCATTCAGAAGAAATTATAAGTTTTTTAGAAGACTGTCTGCTGATAGCATTTACTATACTGAATGGTAGATGACAGTTACCATGTAGACAACGTGGCACAATGCAAGCTGCCAGCTACTAGGAGATTCTGTACCACTTTTGGGCTGTTGAGCTATCAAATTAATGACAGAGTAATTGTCACTTGTGAATATAACTGCCAGCATAATCAAATTTGGATATATATATATATATATATATATATATGAAAGGGGAGGGGGAGCTGCAATTGATCAGACTCACACACTATTCTGTTCATTTTCTAAAAGTTTCACTAAGTCCATTAAATATTTCTTTCTGCACTGTTTTCTTTAAGTTTACATAGCATAGATAGTTTAATGACAGGGCCGGCCCTACCATTAGGAAGAGTGAGGTGACTGTCTCAGGCAGCAGCTTTTGGGTGTCATGAAAGGGCAACCAATTGTTGTTTTTTTAAAAAATGGTTACTGTTGTATTTTTTTTAGTGCCAGGAATGGGGAGAGATGCTTGTGGGACTTCCTGCCTCACATGTCAGAATAACTTGTCTGGCTTTGGGTACGAGGCACCTTGATTTCGGTGGGTGGGTGATGCCATTTGATACTCTGCTTCAAGCAGCAAAATGTCTTGGGCTGGGCAAGATGTTTGATGATGTGATTAATTTAGAATCAACACTATTCTTGTCAGTCATTTAACGCTTACGAATTGTCCTGTTATAAATGTATGCATTTCTTAAAACATTTATATCCCGACTTTTGTTTTTATGTAGCTAACAGTAATTAAATTCCAGTAGAATTTAACAATAATAAAACAATGTAGCTAACAATAATTAAAATCCAGTAGAAATGTAAAAAGCACAATACAATCAGAGTAAAAATCAACAATGTCTATCAAAACACAGTTAAAATAGCCCAATGGAACAGCATCCCTTTAGCAAGCTGTCTAAAGGCCTATTCAGCTAAAATACCCTCACAAATTCAGTGAATTTTAATGCAGGGGCGAGCAACTTGTGGTTCTCCAGATGTTTTGGGGCTGCAACTCCCATCAGCCCTATCCAGCACCGCCAATGGTGATGGATGATAGGAATTGTAGTCCAATAACATCTGGAGAGCCACAAGTTGCCCTCTCCTGGTGTAAGGGGAGGTGTCCAACTGCACTGACAATCCATGCCCCTCAGTGCTAAAACTGGCTATATATCCCATCGGCTGTGTGCTTCACATCAGTGTGGAAGGGAGGCTATGTGTGGATGATTTCTCTTTGCTCTGAAGTAGTGACACTATCTCAACATTTTTGGATGGTGGGAGTGACCATTCAAGTTGCTTATTAATGTCCACAGGACCCAGAGGCATCGTTAATATTATGACAGAGTGGATTGGCTTAAGTCCCTGTTTAAATCAGGCATCATAGCCGTGTCATGCTTTAAGATCTACATGAAACTGCTGGCTCAGCTTGTGTGAGCGTGGAAAGCTAAGCAGGGTCAGGCCTGGTTATTACTTGGATGGGAGACCCCTCCTCTAGTTTCCTGCATTGAGCAGGGGGTTGGACTCGATGGCCTTGTAGGCTCCTTCCAACTCTATCATCTATGAAATCTATGAATCTATAATAAACTGAAGTCATCGTGAGTTTTGGAACTGGGCGTCATCAATATGGGGATGATACTCAACTGTTTCTCCTTTGCGCCTGGTTCACCTGAGCTAGTTGCTCTAGGGTAGGTAAACATGAATAAGGGGCATGGGTTTCATAGATTTCATAGATCATAGAGTTGGAAGGGGCCTACAAGGCCATCGAGTCCAACCCCCTGCTCAATGCAGGAAACTAGAGGAGGGGTCTCCCATCCAAGTAATAACCAGGCCTGACCCTGCTTAGCTTTCCACGCTCAGACAAGCTGAGCCAGCGTAAGCCACAGGCCTGTATAAGCATAAGCCACAGGGTTGTGGGCAATGGCACTGCCCCCCTACATACCCATGCATGCTGGCTTCACTCCCTCACTGCCCAATTTCCCCATGTTGAGCAGGAACGTCTGAAGAGGAGTTCTACTCACACCCACTTAAATGCAAGTAGAAACCTCTGCAATTGGGGATCCTGCTTTGCAGGTGTCTATTCAGACCTTGCCACATTGGGGACTGAGGAAGCAGGGCTGGTGCACACAGGAACGTAGGGGGCTGGGCCAGCATGTGCAACCCCATGCTTGCTACCCATGTTTAGATACTCTTAGCAATTAACACCTGTACAGGGCTAGCGGAAGTGCTACATCAATGCTTTGAATTGGCAAAGGACTGGATGAGGGCCAACAAACTGAAACGGAATTCTGACAAGATGGAGGTACTATTGATGGATAGTCCATCTGTCCTAGAAGGTGGTGTTCAATCTATTCTGGTCCATGGTCTGTGGGATCTTATTGATGCAGCTTTGTCACTGGAGGCCCAGGGCATCACTGGCATGGAGCACCTTTCACCAGCAGCGGCCCCTGCTGGATAGAGACACTTTGGCTAAGGTTTTCCATGCACTGTAGATGTGTGACTACCGTTGAAGACTTTTCACAAACTGCAGCTGCTAGGCTACTAACTGCAACTGGTTGTAGGGAACACAGCTCACCTGATCCTTAAAGGGCTTCACTGACATCTGCTTAATTTCCTAGCACAATTCAAAGTGCTGCTACTGCTCTCCTTGGACACATCAGTGTTTTATTAGAATATATCAAGGAATATAGTGGAAATGGCTATTCATTTACTCACAGCTGCCTGTATGGCAATGAGCTATAGGTGGAAGAGAGTTAACCCTCCAACAATTGATTATTGGTGTATGAGGGTTTGGGATATGGCCTCTATGATGATATTAATTAATATGATTAGAGTTAGAAAAGGATGGTTAGTAAATAATTATTTTATAGAAAAATGGAGTCTATTTTATAGTGGAACTATAAAGTTCAGGATTCAATACAACCTTATTTACTATTAGGAGCTATTTAACTGGTATGACTTTGAGTATGTTTATAGGTCTTCTTTGTTAATACTTGTATTTATGAATGGATGTAATATAGAAGTTAATTGATGCATTTACTTGTACTTATGAAATGAAATAATAACTTGAACTCAGAATTAAAATAAAATTATGCAGGGGGAAACAAAACAAAAAATAAATAAATGAAGTGCCGTTGCTTACCTTTAAAACCCTATGTTTGGATTACTGTAATGCGCTCTACGTGGGGCTGCCTCTGAAGAGTGTTCAAAAACTTCAGCTGGTTCAAAGAGCTGCTGCCAGACTGCTGACTGGGGCTGGCTACAGGGAGCACACAACTCTACTGTTACAACAGTTTCACTGGCTCCCAGTCTGTTTCTGGGCACAACTCAAAGTGCTGGTTATGACCTATAAAGCCCTGTATGGCTCGGGTCCAGGTTATCTGAAAGACCATATTCTCCCTTATGAGCCTGCCCGTACCCTGAGATCTTCAGGGAAGGCCCTTCTCTTGGTTCCACCACCATCTCAGGCACGCCTGGCAGGAACTCAGCAGACGGACTTCTCGGTGGTTGCCCCTACACTCTGGAAGTCCCTTCCCAGGGAGGCTAGAATGGCACCCTCCTTGGTATGCTTCTGGAGTCAGGCAAAAACTTTTTTGTTGTTCTGGCAGGCCTTTGGGAATAGCCTGGACCTGTGAGAATGCAATGGGTTGCACTATTTTTTTAAATCGTTATTGCTGTTTTAACTTTGATATTTTATATAATTTTAATATTATAGCTGATTTAATTATATTTTTAACTTTTGTATATTTCTATTTATATGTTTTAATTGTACAAGTTTTAATGTTGTGAAGCCGCCTTGAGTCCCAGTACTGGGGAAAAGGCAGGATATAAATAAATATAATAATAACAATAACAATATTGTTATTGTATTTTATGGTTTTAACTGTAGTAAACCGCCCAGAGAGCTTCGGCTATTGGGCGGTATACAAATGTATTAAATAAATAAATAACAACAACAACAACAACAACAACAAGAATAATACATAGCTTGGGACCTGTTATCTGTGGGACTATCTATTCCTACACCAGTCTGCCTGAACACTGCAATCAACTCCAGGGGCCCTCCTCCAGGTACCCCCAGTGACTGAGGTGAGACATATGGCAACTGAGGAGAGGGCCTTCTTGGTTGTGGCATCCCAAGTATGGAATTCTCTCCACAAGGGAGACTTTATTGGCACCTACACCCTTATCTTGGGGTTGCGTTACTGTTCAATGTACGTATAGTGAGAGCAGTACTGCTAATGACGTCCTTTAGGTCCCTTCTTCTTTTCCAAGGTTTTAAACAACTTTTAACATGTGTGTGTTTTTATCTTCAGATGGGACGGTTGTATGCCACTGGGATTATTTTACTGATGCGTTTGACACATTTTTATTCTTATTGTGAGCTGCCAACATGAGTTCTTCAGAACCTCCAACCTACTAAAAGTAAAAGTATCAAAACTCATTTGAATGAAGAAGTGTGCAGGTTCTTACGTGATGCTTGTGTAAACGCATGCCTGTGTTCTCTCATGAATTATTTGCATCGTGTATTTTGGGGAATGAAGGGTTCTGCCTTAGTGGTATTGTGCTACCTGAACAACCTTCTGATTACTATCTGCTTGTCTCTACACCAAGCCAAAAAGAAGTCTATAGTAACTGTTCTATCTGCCAAGAGCTACCACTAAATAGCTAAAGGAGGACCAATGCCCTTAACAGAAACGCAGAATGAAAAAACATTTGCATCTTGACTGACAATAGTGTTGGCGGTTTTAAAAGCATTCAGAGACTTTTTAAAAGTGTGGCTAACCATTTGAGAAAACATTTTGTACAGTAGGATCCAGAGTTTCCAAGAAAAATAAAGAGCACATGCCATTTATTTTGACAATTAACCTTTCCAGATTCCAGATAAAAATAGCAATAGTACACAGTTAACAGGATATCCTGGAATTTGGAAAACTGAAATATGACAGCCTGCTCTGGCATATTCATCAAAAGCAACCGTGGGCAAATACATTTCCTGTAAGACAGCTATAGTAGCAGGATAGCCCTTTCTCTTACGGGAGTTATGAGGACTGTGAAGGAGGCGATGTAACAATAGGGAAGAACGTTTACTTTGAATAGATCATCCAACTGTGAGTAGAATTGCACAACCAGCACTCTCCCAATCACCTTGCCCAGAATTAAGCATCTCGGCTCGGGTAGCAGAGTAAGGAACAAGCACTGCCTGAGACCCTGCTGTCAGTCAGAGTGGACAATGCTGGCCTCGATGGAACAATGCCCTGACTCATGATAAGGCAACATCATATATTCAATAAATGCTCTTTAAGCGTGCTGGGCTGCCTCATGGGTGCACCAACGAAGAAGATATTCACACAACATGACAGCCCACCTTGGGTGAGGGTGCAGCATGTGCGACCACCATTTTGCATATCCATGCCCTGCTCGGGATTGTCATGTCGTGCGAACCCAGCAAGTGTGGGTTATGCGAGGGTTAAACAACCCTCGCATGAGCCTAGAACAGACCTATGGGTTATGCGAGGGCTGTTTAACCCTCACATAACACATGTTCGCCGGGTTTACACGGCAAGACAACCAACCCCCGAGCAAGGTTTGGATATGGAAAGTGGAGGTCGTCATGGGTTAAATAACTCAACATGAGCCATGTCGTGCTAACCAGGCCATTGTAAACCACTTTGGAAGCTTGACTGAAAGGTGGTATATCAATCTTTTAAATAAATTAATTAATATTTGTGGCAACTGGCACACATCACAATAACAAAAACAATGCACATCAGTTGAAATGCGTACTATACAGTGTGTGTTTTCTGGGGGCGGGAGGGGGTTCCTCTTAAGTTCTTCAGCATAGATTCAAAAGGGTGTAAAAATTGTGTCGGCAACATCTACATTCTGCAATGCGTGTTTGCACCCAAAGTGAAATATTGAAAATGACTTCAGTAGGTTATGAGAAAGGTTATGATCCCCCAAGTGAATAACAGATTAACCCAACAGGAAAAACAACATTGATGTGGGATATATATGGAATATATGAGCAATGGATAAGTCCATGGGTAAATCAATTCATTGATTGTGTGCTTGGTGCTGCCAGGATGGATGGGTGGTGGATAGATCATTGGATGGATTAATTGATCCCCAAAGTCTGTTGTCTTTTAAAAAATATGAAGCCATGCCTAAAAATCTAGAAATCTCCTTGGAAAACTGGATATCAGCAAGAATATAGTCAACTTGTATCTGTAATAACTGAAAGAATGTAGCATATCTCACAGGGGAAGGGAATGTAGCAGAGAAAGTTTATGATGCGGCTATTCCTTTATTTATTTATTTATTTATTTAAAAAAATCCATGAACAAGAAAAAGTCACTTAGAAAAAGTGCAGTTAATTAAGTACAAATACTGTTTCATGTGAATGATATTTTTTATTCATACAGTAAAACCCTCATGCTGCTGCTGCTGACCAAGGAGAGCATGGGATCCTTGAAAACTCTGCTGTGAGACAAGGCATTTATACATCGTTCTTGGTGCTGCTAATTACTTGATTTCCCTAAACAAGTGCCTCAGTGACGTTGCCCTCCACGTCTGCACATTGCAAGCATACAGTGCTATGATGACCAGCCTCCCCTAGCATCATTAAATGTACACTCTTCTCTTAGTAACATTTTAAATAGGATTTAAGTTACAGTCCTGGGAATTTTTTGTAGGGAAAAAAAATGCCGAGCAGCTTAATTTCTATGTGAAAATACCTTGCAGGCCAACAATGCAAGATTCAGATGAATTTATTTCTCAGTAAAAGGCTCTGCTCATGGAAGGTGCTTGTGCCTGACCCTGTACCCCCACCCCCTCACATCACAGCTCACCCCATTCAGCAGGGTCCCTCAATCCTCTGTGTAGCCTTTTCAGGAGGCTGGAGCGGCTGCAGTGTGAAGAACGCTTCAGCCAGACCAGTTGCACATGCCTAAATCTGGATCTAACCCACTCTCCTGGAGCCCTGGCATTCTCTCCCCTCATCCATCCCTCTACAGTTTGATGAACCCAGATCCCATAGTCCCCCCACAAGAAGGGATTGTCAGTGGAGGAAAGGGGGGTTATGTTTGGAGGCGCAGCTGAGTTGCGGCTTTAGGCCTCAGCCCTGGCTATGGAGCTGTTGCCAGGCAAATGCTGTGTGAGAACGGAAGGGCGCTGTTTCATCCTGACCAGCAAAGAGGTCCCTAATCCTGTGGCACTAGGCAACTCAAGTCTGGAGTAATCTGATGGACGATGGAGCAAATCATTACACAGGAATGTCACAGTGTGACACAATCATAGATTTCATAGATCATAGAGTTGGAAGGGGCCTACAAGGCCATCGAGTCCAACCCCCTGCTCAATGCAGGAAACTAGAGGAGGGGTCTCCCATCCAAGTAATAACCAGGCCTGACCCTGCTTAGCTTTCCACACTCAGACAAGCTGAGCCAGCGTGAGCCACAGGCCTGTATACTGCATACATACTGCCAGGGATGGGGACTCGGACTCGAGGACTCGACTCGTGAGTCGGACTGAGTCCCCCCTCTGACTCGACTCGAGTCCCAATATTTTTAATGGGACTCGAGACTCGACTCGGGACTCGAGACCAAGGACTCTTCAACATCCCTGGGCTGTGCCAGAAGGAGGGGAGAGAAGCGTGATTGCCGGCGAAGAGCGCATGGAAGCGAGGTGTGCCGCTGCTCGGCCACTATGGACGGCTACCAGGAGTGCAGCCCCAACAGTGTGTCAAGATTTATTTTGACTGATGTGTTGCGTACTTGGGAGAGGCAGAAGAAAGACCTGAGATTACTCTGTGTGGCTGCTCTGAGTGTGTTTCTGGTTCCAGCAAGTTCATCACCAGTGGAGCGGGTGTTCAGTGAGGGTGGAATTGTGATGAGATCTCACCGTTCCAGAATGGGGGCCAAACATTTAGAAAAAACCGTGTTCCTCAAATGCAACATGGATAAGTTTTAGGAAGTACAGCAAGTTTATTTTTTAAACTCATTTTTCTAAAATGCAACCTTTCAGACATTTTGGGTTTGGCTGCCTCTGCCTGCCTGTCTGGGGTTCCCAGCCTCCTCTGCCTGCCTGGTCTCTTCTTGACCAGTTCAACAGTTGAATTGTCCAAGACAAAGGTCTCTGCCTGCCTGCTTTGGGGTTCCCTGCCTCCTCTGCCTGCCTGGTTATTTTGGGTTTTTCTGCCTGGTCTGTTCTTGCCAAAATCAGTTGCAGAGTTTTGAAATAAAAAGGCACACTTGTGCTTAGAATTTATTTAAACCACACATCTGAAGTAGCCTTATTTTGTTGGGGAAAAACCCCATTGATTTTAATAGGGACTCGTGGAATCAGCTTTGGGAGTGACTCGTGACTCGTGACTCGTGACTCGTGAGTCACCATTTTGGACCAAGGACTCGGACTCGGACTCGTGACTCGGGTCCAAAGACTCGTGACTCGACTCGTGACTCGAGACCAAGGACTCTTCAACATCCCTGCATACTGCAGGGTAAAGCCCTGAGACATTGCACATAACATTGCTTGAATGTTTTTTTAAATTATTATTTTAATGCTGAACAGCATGGTAGAATATGGATGTAGAATAAAAACAGATTTAATTTGGCTGAGGCACAAAAGCAGTAGGAATGTTCAAAGTGCTGTAGTAGCACGTGGGGCTCTGCTGGGGAAGTTTTCTTCAAGGCAAGAATGCTAATGCACACCATTGCTTTGTTATTTGTTCAATGTTTCCCCCCACCCCCCACCCCTTGGGGCGAGGGTGGGGAAGGGAAGGCCTGTGGTCACATCAGCCAGGCCTGCGTGTTTACTCAGAAACGACTTCTCTCCCTTTTGGCTGTGCTGCAGATTTTGTTTCAGGTTAAACAGAATCTGATAGACAAAATTCCAGCCCAGCCAGCTTGGCTCTTCCTTTGCAAATGGCAGGACAAACGTGCCAGAGGTCCTATACCACTGAAGAAAGAGCGCAGGAAAATGCAACACATGCATCGACATTTCAGCCTTTCAGAGTTTAAATATAGTGGGGGGGGGGGGGGAGAAGAAAGAAAACAAAGGTGACAATGTCATGGTTTGGTTTTACACAAAGGTAATAAACAGCGCTATTGAACTGAAGAGAGCCTGGATGTGTGAATACATTTCCTTTTAAAATGCCATATGTTTTTTTTAAAGCAGCTCTCGTTACAATTACCATGAGCACACAGCTAAGAACTTTATAAAGTTTGTGCTATCCTAAGAACATAAAGAAGTAACAAGAGAAGAGCCCTGCTGGATCAGACCAAAGGCCTAACTACTCCAGCATCCTGTTTTCCACAGTGGCCAACCTCATGTATTTAAAAAAGGACACCGAAAATGGCAACAGAAATAATTATTAGTAGCGTGGAACACATCTTGCATGGAGAGAGGCTCGAAAGGCTAGGATGCTTGGGGAAGTGGGTAGAAAGATGGCAGTGGAGGATAATTTTAAAGTCAAATTAAATTTTAAATGCTTTGGACAAAGTACATAGGGGGGGAACATCTGTGGTGGCATGTTTATGTACTGCAGCCAGGTATAGTGTACTTGGCAGGATGTGAATATCAAAGGTGTTGGTTTGGACATTATTTATTTATTTGAAAGATCTGATGCCCAACCCTTCAGCTTTACAACTTCCAGGGCAGCTTACAGTTAACCGTTAAAATGATCAAAATTAAAAATAAAATAACACAAAATATTACTAAAAAGCAAACAAGACGAACACCTGCTGCATTAAAGCAGAACTTTAAAAAAATGCTATGGAAGGCCTGGACAACGATAAAAGTCTTCACCTGAAGCCGAAATGATGCAAGTCTCCCTGGGAAGAGTGTTCCACAGTTGGGTGCCACTAAGGATGTTGGAGAAATCCACAACAGGTTCAAATGAGATCAGGTTTCTGTGAATCCGACCAGCGGATTCCGCAGCAGACCAACTTTTCCCGATTTGTGCAGATTCTGCGGACTTGCAGAACAGTTTTTCACTTGGAGGCGTTGCATAAATTTGCAGTAGCGCAAATGCGCATTTACAAACCAACGAAATTCTCTTACAAAAAAATCCGATTCTGTCAATGAGTGGACAAAGGAATAAAAGACACCTGACAATCTGCGAAACACAGACGGAACAGGTTGAATGAAACCCGTACATCCCAGGGCGGCACAGCTGAAAAGGCGTTTTTTCCTGGTCACTGTCCAGGAAACCTTGGCAGGCAAACTGCTAAAGTATGTTCCATTTGGCTGGCCTTGGTCAACCAATAGGCCCCGAGCAGCTTGGCCAGGGAGGGGCTGTCCCTCCAGCCCAGGATGAACAAGCTGCCTTTCATTGTTTTAGAAAAACATGGGGACAGACACATATTCTCTCCCTGTTTATTCTTGCTCCATCTCCCTCCTTTTCCTCTCTGTTGTCTACCTGTGTCAAATATAAGTTCCTTGTAGCAGGGACCTGTCCTCTTATACTTTATAAAGCACCATGCATGTTGAAGGTGCTAATAAATCCTCCTCCTCCTCCTCCTCCTCCTCCTCCTCCTCCTCCTCCTCTGGCAGCTGTATTTATTTAAACCAATTGCAGTTTCTGAGGCAGCCCCTCATACAACATGTTGCAGTAGTCTAGTCTGGATGTTATCAGAGCATGAATAACAGTATCCAAGTTATCTCTGTACAGTAGGGGTTGCAGCTGATGTGCCACCCTCAACTTGCGCCACAGATGCCACGTGGACATCCAAAGACAAGGCTAGATCTACAAACACTTGCAAAACTGCAAATTTCATCCTGTAGGTAGAATGAAGCCCCATCCAGAACAAGTTGAAACCACCTTCTAGATCGGACAAACTACCCAGCTGCAGTACCTCCAACTTGTCTGGACTATGCTGTACCAGAATTTGAAGAAAAAAAAAAAAAAGGAGAAGTATAGTTAAGTATAGTTACCTCACTTCAAAATTACATCACATTGTTACATTTATATCTTGCCTTTCCTCCAAGGAGCTCAAGGTGGAGTACATCCATGGCCCCTGCTCCCATGTTATCCTCACAACAGCACTGTGAGGTAGGTTAGGCTGAAAGCTGGTAATTGGCCCAACATCACCCAGTGAGCTTGATTGCCACATGCAAGGATTTGAACCTGAGTCTTCAGTACCTCATAGCATATGCCATGACACAGAGCATTTTAAAAATAATTCCACAAGGCCTTGGAGCAGAATGGATAGAAGTTCTTATTCTGCTATTTGTCATTTGCTGCTAATCTAATTGAAACTGCTGTTTCAATAGTCTTTTTTTTTTTAGATTCCTAATTGGTTTTAATAGATTGTTTTTCATGGTTGCAAAAATTGGTCCTGTTACTGTGAACCAGGGGTGGGTTGACTTTAAGCTTGCATTGTCTTTTTACTCCCCCCCCCATAGAACCCCTATGCTCCACCAATTTGTTTTCAGTGTATAAAAGAAGAGTGCGCAGAAAGGAATGTTCGAGGCATAACTGATCTGTGTTGAGTGATCTTGTATTGGCATACTCCAAGTTTAGATTAGTTTCAACTGCATTAGTAATGTACAGGTAAATCTCTAGTGGACATGTGACAAAAGCACACCCACATGGAAATGAACAAAATCACTCTTGAATACTATGTGATTTTCATATATAGATAAGTATAGAGGGCTGAATCCACACTTAGCCATGCTTAAACTAGACCCACTGAAATAAATGTGACAAATTAGTCATTACTCCCTTTGAGTTCAATGGGTCTACTCGAAGCAACCAAGTGACTGGGTTCAGACGACACAATAACCCACACTCAAGGGTTGAGTGTGGGTTGTTGTTAAACCATGGGCTGTTGTTGAAACATGGGTTATCATGTTGTCTGAACCCAGCTGCGCTAACAAACCGTGGCTTGTTAACCACAAACAACCCATGAAGAGAACCCATGGTTTGTTGTTGGGTTGTGAACTGTGGGTTGTTCACCATGGTTTGTTATCTCGGCTGTGTTCAGACAATGCAACCCACAGTTCAACGACAACCCACACTCAACCCATACTCAACCCTTGAGTGTGGGTTATCATGTTGTCTGAAACCAGACAGTGTATAGATAAGTATATTTATTTATATTTATTTATTATATTTATATCCCACCTTTTTTCCTGAAAGGAACCCAAGGTGGCTTACATAGTCCTCCTGCTCCTCTCCATGTTATCCTCACAACAACCCTGTGAGGTAGGTTAGGCTGAGAGTCAGTGACTGGCCCAAAGTCACCCAGTGAGTTTCATGGCCGAGCAGGGACTAGAACCCAGATCTCCTGAGTCCCAGTCTAACACTCTAACCACTACGCCACACTGGCACGCCACACTGCATAAGAACATAAATTATACCTTGTTGGATCATATCACGTCTCACTTAGGCCAGCACTCTTTGCAGGAAGACTCTTTCCCAGCACTCTTTCCCAGCAACCAGCAGGAGCCAGGTGATCCACAAGAAAATGGCCAGTAGTCTACTAGAATCCCACAGTCTTCTGTCTGCACACCCCTGCATGTAAGCTGCCTCAATAGTTTAGTTGAAAAGTGGTCTCGAGTCTGTGCAGACAAGAAAGTCTGATCAGAAGAGAGATTGCCCACCCAAACATGCAACTTCTGGGCGATGGGCGCTCTCTGATTTTGAGTACCAATTATAGACAAACGTGTCCACACAGAAGCATCTGAAGTTGCAGAAAGACCAATCTTCTTGCATACTGTTTCCAATCTGAGAACTCTTGAGCAAAATCGAGTCACAAAGTCATCATTTTTCAGTTAATTTTTCCAGTGCCCTGGGAATGAGAAAAGCATCGCTTCGGGTGTCAGACTGGGATTCATAGATTTCATAGATCATAGAGTTGGAAGGAGCCTACAAGGCTATCGAGTCCAACCCCCTGCTCAATGCAGGAAACTAGAGGAGGGGTCTCCCATCCAAGTAACAACCAGGCCTGACCCTGCTTAGCTTTCCAGTCTGATTGAAAGCTGGTCTATAGAGCCTTCGCCAATCTGGGGCCCTCCAAATGTGTTGGGTGGCAACCCCCATCATTCCCAGCCAGCATGGCCACCATTCTGGCTGGGAATGATGGTAGTTGCTGTCCAACACCTCTAGAGGGCACTAGCTTGGCAAAGGTTGGTCTAGAAAGTAAATGAAATAAAGAATAACCTCACAGTGTTATGGGTACAGATGAAGCCAGGGTACCTGTTTGTAAATAACTCTGCCTAGATGGAGTGGGTTGCTCTGCCACAGCTTACAGAAAATAAAATAAATAAGTTACAATAGGTTGTATGAAATGTATGTCCATAAATATTTAAGTATGTGATAATACAGCTATCAATAGAAACAGTTGTGCATAAGCTTCAGAAAAGGTGGATTGTTGTGTTGGGTGAACCCAGCCACACTAACAAACCAATGTTTGTTAACTATGAACAACCCACAGTTCACGACCCAACAACAAACCATGGGTTCTCTTCATGGGTTGTTTGTGATTCAACAAACCATGGTTTGTTAGCATGGCTGGGTTCACACAGCGCAACAACCCACGATTCAACAACAACCCATGATTCAACAACAACCCATGGTTCAACCACAACCCACACTCAACCTGTACTGTGGCTTGTCATGTTGTGTGAACCCAGCCAGTGCAGAACACTTTATTGTGAAGCAGTTACTAGGCATCTGTGTGAACAGCCCTTCCACAATGTGTTGGTGAAGTTTAGAAATGAGCATTCCCCTCTCCCCTTAGGACTGTGTTAAATACCAGAAGAATAAAGTTGCATTTTATGTCTTTTGTCCTATAGGTATAGAAAATGACATTTTTAAAGTCTCTCTAGCGTAACTTTGCTGTGCTGGGACCCCTGCTGCCAACTGTCTTCCACTGTGCCTTCTAAACAGAGAATTATTTTCAATTTATCCAGTCGCTAATGGTTTAAATAGAGCTACTCTTCCCCTCCAAGCTCCCAGCAACTGGCTAGAGAACTTTATTGATATATATAAATTATTCCAATTCCTAGTGCTGGCTACAGATCCCATCCTATTCAGCTAATGTGGATATAAATAAAAACAGGGGAATATGCTTTATGGCACTAAGTAGTGCAGAGGTTTATGCCATCCTGTATAAAGACACCTTGATTCATTATTGATAATATTCATAATACATTTAAAAAGACAGTCTGGAGGTTCACGGCTGAACGTTTCAGATATAAGGAACATAAATTGCATTCAGGTTTTGATGGCTGGCTTAAAAAAGGCATTGTGCTAATCCATGGAAGGATCATCAATATAATATAGAAGGATGCCACCCAAGCGAAAGAATGCTCTGTTCTAGTCAGCTGCCAGAGGAAGCTGCTCAATGTTCTTCTAATAAAGCTAAGATGATCTTAGTCAAAGCATGTTTCAAGCCACCCACTGCTGCTCCCATATTCCCTTCTCTATTACTAATCCCTGCTGCTGCTGCTGCTGCTTGTACACAGTGACAGGGATGGCGGAGGAATCCGCAATGGACTCAAAAGAGTTTGGTTTTCTATGAATCCGACCCGCAGATTCCGCAGCGGGCCATCTTCTCCTGATTTACACAGATTCTGTAGAGTTGCAGACCATTTTTTGTTTCGTTGTTTTAATTTTCTGCAATTTTACACAAATTTTATGCAGAAAAATACACAAAATAAAACACACTGACCAAAAACCTGCATCCCCCCCCCATAGACTAAAGAATGGAAATGCACATTTGGGGGGGGGGGGGAATCTGCGCATTTTCGGAAGTGCAAATTTTAAAACAGTTTTAGCAGTTAACTGTAAGAGCAGTTAGGCTATGGAAATAGTGAGAAAAAAGCCCCCTAATCTAAACTTCCTCTAGATTGTTTCCCTGCTCTAGCCAGATCCAGGTAATAAAGCAATTTCTTTCAGCTCATCCTAGTCCTTTGGCAGCGCAGTTTCCAGCCTTCTTGCTTTCATCCCAGCTTCTTTTGTCCCTGGTGTCTGGGACCTTTGCCACTCACTATCCTGGCTTCTTTCTTTTGATGTCTAGCTCTTGAGCTTCTCTTATATACTTCACTAGAGCTTCACTTATATACACAACTCCAACTCTCCATCCTAACCTCTTAGTGAATCAGGAGGGTAGTACATTTTTGCTAAGTTTCTGGTTCCCATAGGAATTCTGGTTCTTCTCCCCACCGCCTTAGGTTTCTGTTTCCTGAGCTGACCCATTGTATCATCTATAACCTTTATCTAGATATGAAGTCAGTTTACAAAAGACAGAGATAGACCCTATTGCTCAGAGTCCCTTGCAGCAAATGAAAATTTGCATAATGTAGCCTTTTCAGATCCCTGAGATTCTTCCCTCTTCAGATTCCCACCTCATCAAATCTCAGAACACAATGCTTTTTCTGGAAAATAGGATGACAAATATTGAAAACCTGACAGTAGTTTCAAAAAACAACAACACCCAAACCAAAGTGATAATTGCAGTTTTGACACATTATTGCAGCAAATACGTATTAACTTGAAGATGTAAATGAACACCAGTTGCCTTATCATTGTAAAACAATTTTTTTGCTATGAAACAGCCTTCTTTTTATATCCAACTTTTGCAGAAGCACCTATGATCGTGGTACCACAGAAATATTATTTTTATTACCAGTACTTGGAATACTGAGAGTGAAGATGTTATGAATTCTGTACCAGGGGGATTGGCTTCTGTTTTAAGTCTGTTCATTGCTGAAGTTTGTGGAGCAGAAGAAATACTGCTGGCTGGGGCATGCTGGGAGTTGTAGACCAAAAACATCTGGGGACCCAAGGTTGGAGAACACTGCTGTAGATGCTCTGCATCCAGCCTGTGGAGGCTTGTGCCACCTCTACAGGCCCCACCCACTCAGCCCCACCATCTCCACAAGCCTGGCCTTTGTGGAGGATGCAGGGGGTAAGTGGGCCGAATGAACACCCTGTCATGTTAAAATCACTCATATCCAGTCGCTTAGGAAATTCCAGTATATGGTATATTTAGTAAGAGTTTAATACTCAGGGTTTGGTGGCTAATTTTGTGTTTGAATAAGAGTGTGTTAGCATGGATGAAACTTGCAACTGCATAGTTTGTGCACTGGAATAGATATCTCACTTTGTTCACTGGCCCTCAAATCATCCTTCAGATACCAGAGTTTACTGCCTTAGAAAACCGATCATTGTTCTTTAGGAGTACTCCAGCATAATCTGTCACAGCAGTCTGTAGAAATACTTGTCAGTCTCATAGCATTTCATTTTTTGAAGCTGTCATTTCTGTCTCCGGATTCTGTCATTTGAATGTCATCTGTTTGCTCCTCTCTTAGGAAAGCAAAGAGAGGAAAGCTATAAAGTTGCAATATGGGAAAGTCTGGGGTCTTGATCTTCTAAAAGCACTGAATACCCATGACTTTTCTTTAGTGGAAATCCAGAAGAATGAGAGCAGTCCACAAAATGATATGCTGCTGTTACTTTATTTACCGTATTTATTTATTTATTATATTTATACCCTGCCTTTTTTCCTGCAAGGAACCCAAGGCGGCTTACATAATCCTCCTTCCTCCTCTCCATTTTATCCTCACAACAACCCTGTGAGGTAGGTTAGGCTGAGAGTCAGTGACTGGCCCAAAGTCACCCAGTGAGTTTCATGGCAGAGCGGGGACTAGAACCTGGATCTCTTGAGTCCCAATCCCAACACTCTCACCACTACGCCACACTGGCTCTCCACTGGCAGCATTTGTATACCGCTCCACCTCAAATTGGTTTGGCACCCTGCTAAAACTCAGTTATTTTCATCTTTCAGCATCCCTTGGAGTATGCAGTCAATCCATTATAGTCAATAACTATTACAGAAATCAAACAAGTTTTAAAATATAATATGAAAATAATGCCATAGCAAGCTTGGCATCAAGAGTTATTCATCTTGGTTGGTTGGTGTGTTTAGCACAACAAATGGGCACAGATCAGCCACCACCTTAACTTGGCCTAGACCTCCTTGGTGCTCCTGAAGAAGCCTTTATTCTTCAATCCAAGTGGCAGAAGCAGAAGCAGTTCCTGAATACCCATCACTTTGCTTTAGTGGAAAACCAGAAGAATTAGAGCAGTCCATGAAATGATACGCTGCTGTTACTCTAGTCTTAACTGCTATTATTGTGGTTATGTGACTCAACATTTAGTGGATTAACTGCCTTGTTTTTAACTACTCAAAATTAGTTGGCTCCTAAGTCAAATCTAGTAGGCTCATATTTCTCAAAGGGCATAATGAGCCCTTTGTTCCAATGAACTTTAGTATTTTTGCAATTCAAAGTGGGATCAGTTATGAGGTAATTCATATTTTCTGCACATATATGTTCTGCATGTCTAAGCATGGTTCATGGGCAGGAATCTGGAGAGAGTCAGGAAACAGGTGTCAGGGTTGCTAAGTAGTGAGGATCAGAGGATGAACAAGGAGGCAAGATGGGAGAATGTCAAGAGTCAGAACTGAAGAGCAATCGGAATCAGAGAGCGGACCCAGAGGCACTGCTGGGGCTAGACTGCAGACTGAAGCAGGACCATAGAACAAGCCAAGAATCAGGACCAAAGAGCCACTAGAAACACAGATACATGCCAGAACTCAGGTAGACCTTATTGCTCAAGCAAGGAACCAGTAGGACAGGAAGTTTCCTTATACTCCTTCCACCCAGGAATGAGCCAATGGCCAGCCTGGATGAACAGAGCCAGACCAGAGCTGGAATGTCCTTTCTGGAGAGGCTGTCATTGTATAACCCTCCACACAGTGCAGAGGTCAGTAGCAGTTCATGAGAAGCTGCAGTTAACACAAAGGTCGGTGGTCAGCAGTTCTTGGCATAGAGTAAGTTAAGATCTATGATAAGATATACAATGTACCATAAGATATTAGATATTATAGATATGCAATAAATAAATAACTATGCAAATATGCAACAATGTAATATATGTAATGATGTACCTAGTTAACATGTCATGTTGTGTTTTCCTTCATGTTTGTTGAGGATATTTTGGCAAGATTTCTTTTATTAAGATTATTTAGAAACGCTTTTATTCCAAGTTTCATTTTTGTTTTGTTTTTACGTAATCAGTTAAAACTAAAAATGTTAACTTTGGCCGAATTGTGCCCCAATGAACTAGTGAATGTAAATAAATCAAACAAATCTTTATTGCTTTAGCCCATCACCATCGCAATAGTGAACATAAATACCTGCCGTGGGATCCCAGTACTGGTGATGTTTTTAAGAATGGAGAAGGGGTGGGTTAAGTGTATTACCTCCCTAATTCCCAAGCGTGCTTGTGAAATATACACATTGCATAAGATTCTCTAGCTATCAGGTCGTCACATTTTTCCATGTAGGAGGCTACAAAACTCATAGTAAAATACCAAGGAAAGCTGTGTCCATATCAAAAGTATTCCACACTGGTCAGATGGGAGATATAATCTCCCAAGGAAATATTCCCACTGAGTCTGTAGTTAATCACGCTGGCTCAGCTTGTCTGAGTGTGGAAAGCTAAACAGGGTCAGGCCTGGTTATTACTTGGATGGGAGACCCCTCCTCTAGTTTCCTGCATTGAGCAGGGGGTTGGACTCGATAGCCTTGTAGGCTCCTTCCAACTCTATGATCTATGAAATCTATGAAGAACTGATAAAATGATACATTCATGACATGTCTTCAGAAATACAGTGGCAGCTACCTGCAATTCTACAGGATTGTGATGGGTACTTAAACTCTTCCAATACTTTTCTGTGTTGGCAATTTCTCACATCTTTCACTTGATCCTGGTGATCTAAGATTTTTTGCCATTACTAAATTAATTCTAAGAATCAAACTACACATGACACAATTGAGATTCCCAATGTCTTTTTCGGTCACAAAAAACAACTTTCTATATGTGTGGGACTTGGGAAGGGGAGGCTAAGCCTTTGCTCCCATACCATGGCCCCAGTCCAGAGATCACACCTCAAGTTGTCATTAGCTTTGGAAGGGAAAACATACCTGACTGTGTGGAGTACAATCCTTTATTTTCTATTTTATTTTATTTTTTATTATTACATTTATTTCCTGCCTTTTTTTCCTCCAAGGAGCCCAAGGTAGCATACATGATCCCCCTCCTCTCCATTTTATCCTCACAACAACCCTGTGAGGTAGGTTAGTCTGAGAGTTGGTGACTCTCACCCAGTGAGCTTCGTGGCCTAAATGGGGACTTGAGCCTAGATCTCCGGAGTCCCAGCCCAACACTCTAATCACGACACCACACACTGGCTCTCTTTACATGTCTACTCCCAGGTAAGTGTGTCTATCAGGATGAAGGTGAAAACCTTTTTTGCTTCCCGAGAGCTGCATTCCCTGGGGGGTAATTTGTCATGGGCCACATGCCAGCAGGGATGGGGACTCGGACTCGAGGACTCGACTCATGAGTCGGACTGAGTCCCCCCTCTGACTCGACTCGGACTCGAGTCCCAATATTTTTAATGGGACTCGAGACTCAACTCGGGACTCGAGACCAAGGACTCGTCAACATCCCTGGGCTGTTGATGAGTCTTCTGGCTGTGCCAGAAGGAGCGCGATCACCGGTGAAGAGCGCATGGAAGCGAGGCGCGCCGCTGCTCGGCCACTATGGACAGCTACCAGGAGCGCAGCCCCAACGATGTGTTGAGATTTATTTTGATTGATGTGTTGTTGTGGGGGGTTTGGGTTAGGGTCAGACATTTTGGGTTTGGCTGCCTCTGCCTGCCTGTTTGGGATTCCCTGCCTCCTCTGCCTGCCTGGTTATTTTGGGTTTGTCTGCCTGGTCTGTTCTTGCCAAAATCAGTTGCAGAGTTTTGAAATAAAAAGGCACACTTGTGCCTAGAATTTATTTAAGCCACACATCTGAAGTAGCCTTATTTTGTTGGGGGGAAACCCCATTGATTTTAATAGGGACTCGTGGAGTCAGTTTTGGGAGTGACTCAGGACTCGTGACTTGTGAGTCACCATTTTGGACCAAGGACTCGGACTCGGACTCGAGACTCGGGTCCAAAGACTCGTGACTCGACTCGTGACTCGAGACCACGGACTCTTCAACATCCCTGCATGCCAGTAGAAGGGCAGAGCCATCTCATTTCTCTCTCCCCCCCCCGTTCTTCCCCACCCACCAGGCTGTTGTGGGATGGACAGATTGCTTTTGCTAGAAGTCTGAACAGATTGCACGACATTGTTTTGAGGGCCACAGATTGCCGACTGTTGCTGTTTCTAAGAGCTTAAGCCTGTAAGTCCCCCCCCACCGATGGCGAATAGCAGCTTCAGGTGGGGCGGGCAATCTGGATGGGGGACACGGTGCAGGGCCACTAGTGCAAAGTCCCTCTGTGCCATGGCACTAGTGGTGCAGCCAGGTCATTACAGACCCTGGACTTAATGGCCTCCCCCCCCACCCTACTTTGGCTATCTTGAGTGAATTACACATGGCCATCTTGTGAAGTATGCTATTAACATTTCTCTTCTGCCCACAGCCACCATGCCATGCTTTACAACCACTTCTACAATCCTGATGATATGTTAAGAGTAACAAACAAAAACAGGTGGGCAAACTTGCTAAAAAGGAAGGAAGGAAGGAAGAAAATAGTTTCACATTTTAAACTTGCCTACATCATAGCACTACGTGAATAAACATTTGCTTCTGCTGCCCCGATGCGAAACATATTTATTTGGGAATTAGCACCCTTTTATTGTAGAAAAGGATAATATAAATTCAAAAGAAAAAATAATAAACGTAGCATCTGAAACCATGTACATGCCTGGCCAGCCACTGCCTGAGTATAAAACCGTGTTAGAAATAAGTAGAAAAGATGCTGCAGCAATCAGTGTCAGTCCCGGTGGGTCCTGGCGTGTCCATGAAAGCCTAGGTTCTGACGCCAGACCTATTTACCTCTGCCTCCATCAACAACTGCTGCTCTCTGGATGGTCATTTCATGGATACCTCCTGTACCAGAGGCAGTATGCCTTTCAGTACCCATTTCTAGGAAACACAAGTGGGAGGGTGCTGTAATTGTGCTCATGTCATGTCCTGCTTCCCATTGGATCATCTGGCTGGCCACTGTGCGGACAAACTGTTGGACTAGATAGGCCTTTGGTCTATTCCAGCACAGCTCTTCTTATATTCTTATCTGGGGGCCCTGGATGTCCGAGGTTCCACCACAGCTGCACCACAGCACCAATTTTGCCCCCGTGGATGGTTTTGGATAACAGAAAAAGACATTGGAGTTCCAAGCCCAGAATCCCTTTGTCGTGTATTATTTGGAAATGGCGTATATATTTGATGAAACCAAATTGTATTTGCAGCACTTATATTCTCTCAGCCAACTTAAGAAAAGCTGCCAGAAGCTGCTACGGTGCCTGCTATTAACATGATTCAGTCCCTTTCATAATGGTCGCATGTACTATATTCTTAAACAACAGTTACTTGGTATATCCGCTATTCATTATTTGATTTGTCACTGGCTACATTTAAGAGGAAGCATGCGTTCCTTCAAAAAAAACTCACCTTATTTAAAATTCAGCTGTTCCCCTTCCTGATTTTCAATAGTCTGTTTCCCATAATTTTGCTTTTGGATTTTTTTTTTTCTCTTTTACCTCCGAGAACATTGAGAACTCTGTCTTGAGACATCTGCGTGAGACAGAAGACTGATAGGATAATGATGATAGCATGTTAAATGCTATCTATGTAAATCACCCCATCAATGGATACAAGATGCAGTTACATTACATCCCTTTTTTGACATACATTTTCATATTTTAAAGGGGGGGGAACATTGGACTGTTATTAAGCTACTTTAGAAATATCTTTGCATTACCCGGCATGTTACTATTATGCATAAAGTCATATTAAATTTTGGGATGATGTACAACATAATTTTCCTTTTTAAAGCTTGCTTTTAACCTCCGAGAATCTCTTTCTTGTAGCATTGGCTGAATGTTTTGTTTACTGGGAGTTGTGAGCATGCTGGGGTGGTTAGGTGTAATTGCTTACTATGCCTTATATATCTTGGTAGATTTGAAGGTGCATCTTTAAGAAATATAGCAAGGCATATCACTTATTGTGATTTTTTTATTTTATCGTAGTTGAACAAGATGGCATTGATTCTGAAAAGCCATATCCTGAAATTCAATTCCATACTCTGGTTTCCTGTGCTTCTGAGAACATATGAAGCAGAGCTGGTCAGTTACTCCTGTAGCTTTGTAACTTTTACTTGCTACCTTCTACAGTACATCTCTTCTGGTATGACCCCCTGGGTGCTTCAGATCTTTTGACAAAGGCACAAAGCCTCTTCCAGTGATTCCATCTCATGAGGAGGCCAGATTAGCCTGCTGTACCAGAGACAGTTCCTTCTTGACAGCAGCCTCAGTGTTCAAGAAAGGTGGGAACAGTCTCCTCCTGACTGGTTTTGCAAATGTGGGCAAAAACTCGGCTTTTTCAGAAAGCTTTGAAAATTACACATTTATATTTTCTGCACTCTGCTTTGTTTGCTGGCCTTAGATATTGTTATTGTTCTATTATTTTATGGTTTTGTATATGTCATTTTAAAATTGGAAACTGCTGAGATTTTTTTTTTGATTTTTTTTTTTTTAATGAATAATAAATAATACCACAAATTGTGCTTGGAAGAAATGATATAATGCCAGTGCAAAAGTTTTCAGGTCCAGAGGCATAAAATTCAAATCATGCTCACTACAGAAAAAAAAATGTAATACTAAATTACATAACTGATCATTTATTGCCCTCTAATGGCGTGTAAATTCTGCTGCATTGGAAGTCCATGGTGAAGGATACTTGCCTGGTTTTGGATCTGACATTTGACGTATTAGCATTTAAACTATGGAGGATTTGAGTTACTTAAGATTCAGGGATACAGGTGAAGCCCCCGTGTGAGCGTCAGGGCCAGGTTATGGGTGGCACTCTGCACTCTACACTGTGGAGCAAGTCAGGAATTGGGAACCAGGAGTCAAAACTGAAGAGCCATCAGGATCAGAGGGCAAACCAGAATGCAGGACTGGAGAACAAGCTAGGAGGTAGGACCAAAGAGCAAGGTCAGAAACACAAGACAGGCCAGAGCTCAGGTAGACCTTGTTCGCTCAAGCAAAGTTCAATCGAGAGAAGAAGCCCTCTTATAATCCTCCGTGCCCAGGAGGAGCCAATGACCAGCCTGGAAGGAGTCAGTCCAGAAGGTTCTTCACCGATAAGCTGTAATCTTCTCCAACCTGGTGCCCTCCAGATGTTTTGGCCTCAAACTCCCATCAGCCCAAGCCAGTATGGACAATGTTCACGGATGCTTGGAACTGTAGTCCAAAACAACTGGAAGGCACTAGGTTGGGGAAGGCTGCTATAGGGACATGGCTCACCATGTGGGCAGTGATCAGCAGTTCCTGACAAATATCTTGTGACAGGAGGGAGCTGGACAAGCAGCTAGTCATGCATTGTTTGTTTTACCTGTGCTTAGGAACCTGTGTGCACATCACAGCAACCAAGGGAGGAAGATGAGCAGGTGGACTATGGCAGGAAGTCTACCTGTACAGGAAGGTGAACTTGATGCTTGGAACTGTTCTTCCTTGCTGTACAACTTTAAAGGTACTAGAAACATTCAGGATAGGATGGAAAGCCCCACCAAAGGGAAGTAATAGTCTTCGTCCTGTGTAGTTACAAACCTGGCGGCTACTAACAGTGTCTAACAGATGTGCAAGTGTCTAGCCAACTGTAATGTAGAACTCCCTTCCTGAAAATTTCACAGGCTCATTATATTAATTTTAAAATGAAAATGCATCCTACATACTGATTTTGCTGAAGTCTACAAAAGGCATGGATGAATTTTATTTATATTAATACTTTACTACATAGACAGCAAATATGAGTTTTAGTTCAAACTCTGAACTGAACAGAAGAACAGAAGAAGAGCCACGCTTGATCAGACCAAGGGTCCATCTAGTCCGGCATTCTGCTCACACAGCAGCCAACCAGCCGCCCATGGGATCCCACAAGCAGGACATGAGTGCAACCGCACCCTCCTGCCCATGTTCCCCAGCAACTGGTGTACATAGGCATACTGCCTCTGATACTGGAAGTAGCATAGAGCCATCAGGACTAGTAGCCACTGATAGCCGCCTCCTCCATGAACTGCTACTCAGGACACCTGGATTCAATTTAATATAGTCTATGTGATAGAACTATAATTTACCAGGGAAATGCAAGACTCTCCCCTGCAGTTCCCCTTCCCTGCCCCAGCAATTTCTAATCATTTTTTCCAAAGGAGGGCTCTGAAACTGGAAATAAGCCTGGCTGGGAACAAAAAGGCATGGGCGTATTTCCAGGGGAATCCCCGTCCCCCACACCTGCTGATTCACCCCTTCAAGTCACAAGTGCCCTCTCCCCACAGCCCTGTATTCACCCCATGTAATAAATGATCCCTTAATCTGCTTAAATGGCAATGCCTTTGGACTGGGATTGTCATTTTATTGTCACTGCGCTGTGGGGTTCTCTCAGCCTCTCTCTCTGCCCTTTGCGATAATGTATTGAAATGAAGCCTATAATCATAATGAGTAAAAATATCAGCTCTGAATAGCTGATGTTGGAAAGGATGTTGCAGTCTTCTTGAAACAAGAGGAGGAGCTTAATCAGGGACATGACACCATGGTTGGGAGAAAGAAGAAAGTTGCTTTACAGATTTAGACCCATTTGGACCCTGGAGTTGGTATGTATATGTATGGTGTGTGTGTGTGTGTGTGTGTGTGTACACACAACATTTATATACTTTTAAATTGCAAAAGTCAGACCCAGGGTCAAACTGCACATTGCGGTAACTGCATAGCGTTTAGCTGAGGATTATCTCTGTCTCTGTCTCTCTCTTTTCTCTAGATTAACGGCATGACCCTGATTCAGATTGGGACCACCACACGGGGAGGACTAAACTTCTCCCCACCCCATGTTTGCTTCCAGAAATTCCTCCCCCTCCCCCAGCGCAGGGGTTAAACAAGGGGGGAAGTCTTTGTTGGTGTCCAGGGTGGCTTTTTCTTTCTTCTTGAAATTGCAGTGTGTTTGTAGGGGAGGGCAGAGTTTCAGGAAGCAAATGGGAGGGGGAGTTTAATCCTCCTCTCCCTGGTGCCTGGTGGTCCCGATCCAAATTGGGGCTGTGCAACTTACTCTAAAGTATATAGACTCAGCTACACATTACACAATTAACGTAACATGTAATTTTACTCAGAATCGTGCCTAAATGCCGGTGCTTTCAGTGAAACTTAAGAACTCTTGTGCTCTGTGCTTCTCTTTTGACCATACCATTAGATGTCTACTCGGATATAAATGAAATATAGTAAGAATACCTAGAAAGAGAGGTCTCTTTAATGACTGCTTGTCATGTTAAACAGTGCCATTTCATGATTGATGCATGCATGTGCTAAAGGGCAGAGCCTGGAGCTGGCCTACATGGTATACAGTAATACCTTGGATTGCAAGCATAATTTGTTCCGGAACCATGCTTGTAATCCAAAACACTCTTATATTAAAATGAGTCTCTGGCGGGCGTGAGCGGGGCCAATTTCGGCCCGCTACACCCGCTCGAGGTGAGCAGTTACATCCCTACGACGTAGCTCGTTTATCAAGTCAATTTTTTTAAAAAAAATTCTTGTCTTGCAAAACGCTCTCAGACCAAGTTACTTGCAATCCAAAGTATTACTGTATTTATCACATGGAGAGCAACCTGGCTCTGTCTGTTTAGTATCCTGAAGCTTCCTTCTCTATAAGCAATCAAAGGTGGTGGAGATTGAAAGGCTCACTCACTTCTCACCTGCCCCTTCGATACTGGGGAAAAGAGAGTTCCAGACTATTTCTACTCACATGGAGGAAGCAGCTGCTGACTGAGCTTTTCCTTCCATCATCTCATGTGACTAATCTTCCCTAGCAGTTGGGAAGGGAAAGAGCAGGGGAGAATAGTGAGCACTTCAAACCTCTCCAGGATTCCTTTCCTGTAGGAAACCTAAATTCTAAACAGAACTGGGCCGCTTTCTACGGGACCAGTGTATCCATACAGTTCTGATCTAGTCAGGAGAATGTAGAAGGGAAAGGGCGGGCTCCCCTTCTATGCAAGGTTTTCCTCAGTCCCAGAAGGATCCCTTTCTGCTCAGAGTTGCCGGGGATAATGCCAAATCAGTTGCTGTCCTTTCCCTTCTTTTAGCTTGCTGCACCCACCTTCATGTGAAAAACCCTCAACTGACTGCAGTTGAAGAGGTAACGTGCAACTAAAAAGGCAATTTATGCTCCCCAATCCGTATTACAGTCTTCTTTCTGTCATATAAACTGGGCTGGCACAATTTAATCTGGCTGCAGATGGACACTTGATCCTTCTGGATTAGGGAAATCAAAGGTGTCTGGAGGAGTTGTTGCTCCCAACCACAGCAGCCTTTCCTCATGCCAATGGGTGATGAGCTTTGGAAAGACCTAAATATTTTTTTTTTAAAGCAATCTTAATTCACATCATATGACTATCCCTTTCAGCGATAAGACTATTTCTGCTCTTATGTCAGAAAGGCTCAAACTGTGAGTCACACTGAAGGTATAAGTTAGTTATTTATATAGTTAATGTATTTCTATCCCACCCTTCCTCACAAAGAGCCCAGGGTGACTAATCAACTTAAGGCACAGTCCTATTCATGTTTAGACATGCCTACAAGCTGCACGTCTTGCTGGCTGGGGCATGCTGGGAGTTGTAGGCCTTTTTTGTGTCTACACAAGCATAGGACTGCACCCTTAGTGTCTCACCTAGCCACACACAAAATGCTGCAACCTTCCAAACACACTGTAGGAGGTTGCAGCTTTGATACCACTTTGGCATTCAATCAATATACCACATCCTAAATGCAAATAAATGGACACGACATAGTTATTTTATCCAGACAAATTCAGAAATAGAAAAGGCTAGCGTCAGTACAGCACCCACCAATTTTAGTATGAAAAATGGCACTAGCAGAAGCACGAGTGGCAGGTGACTATTATAAGTTTATATAAGAATTTTTGAAGTATAACATTAATCGTTAGTAAGTATGAACCTGTTTGCATAAGCAGCTGGTAGACGGCAGTGGCCCTGCCACTCTGGAGTGCATTCTTGACAATGCATGCGCAAAAGCCAAATCCTGTGCTATGGTGACAAGGGCAGGGGGCTACCATACACAGGCCTATCCATTAGCCAGAAAGTGCCGAGAGGCCCCATGAATCAGTCCTCAGTCTTCTTGGTTGAGATGCTAGCCCCCACTCAGATGCCCCTATCATTTCTTTGTGTATATCAGTATTCTCCAAACTTGGGTCCCCAGATGTTTTTGGCCTACAACTCCCAGCATGCTGGGAGTTGTAGGCCAAAAACATCTGGGGACCCAAGGTTGGAGAACACTGGTGTATATGATAGTTCCATGGTCACAATGCTTTTTAGCAAGGACAGTGCATGCCCCTTTCATTGGGAGGCACAGCAGTTTGAATTAGCCCGCTTCATATCTAAGATCCAGTGATCATCTGACCTCACTGTAGGGATGTCCATACAAGCAAAACTTGAGGTAGTTGAAGTTCTCCAAATTCCACTTCCAAGCTCGTTACATCTCATGCCTGTATCAAATTGAAAGCTTTTATTTTATTTTCACGTGGAAATTCGTGAGTATGTTCGTGCATATTTTTTTTTCAAATGTATGCATCAATTGTGTGCATCTTTGAAATGTACAGATTCTTCTCCCGTTCATTAAAGCATGATTGTGTGCATTTTTGAAACTATGCATTTTTATGCGCATCTTTCATATGTACGCATGCTGTTGTCAAACACATTTTTGGGGTCTGCGAATCACCTTGCAAGCTTGGAAATGTATGGACTTTGACGGCAGATTGCATTCAAGTCTGTGTTCAGTCCAGAAGGTGGGAAGGTATATCCTGCTCAGAAAAAAAGAAATTTCTCATACATCCCTATAAAAATGTGTCATGTCATGTTTGAAGCCTGAACATTTTAAAGCTGTGGCAGCCAATAGAAGCAACAGAGGTCTGATGGTGTAATATTCATATCTCATGGTGCACTCTGCCTCAAATCTCTGAATACTGATACTCCACCTCAAATACAAACGTTAGCGATCCAAACACGAGAGCTAGCTGTATTGATTAAAGCTGATAACGGCTCTGGTGCTTAGCCACAAAAGCATGACTGTTCTCTGAGGTTTCCAGCTCCCACATCCACTTCCAGTATAGCGAGTGGCACAACATCTGTGAGCTCAGGAGATTGTTCAGCCACCCTGGAGATACCACAGCTGCCTGAGAAAGCTCCACACAGTACTGGTTCCCTTGGGGAATCTGGCTGGCGTTTCCTTCAGCAGAACTGGTGATCATGCTCTTTAAAAAAGCTAAGCAGGCAGGGTCAGGTCTGGTTATTACTTGGATGGGAGACCCCTCCTCTAGTTTCCTGCATTGAGCAGGGGGTTGGACTCGATAGCCTTGTAGGCTCCTTCCAACTCTATGATCTATGAAATCTATGAAACCCTGACCAGTGGGGCTCACTTTTTTGTTCTGTTTTCCTAGCTGGCATTAGTGTGCAGTAATTGATGTCCTGCTATAGCATCCTTACAAGTATGTAAGTAACAGCATGATCCAATGTGGCCGCTCGTAACCCTCCGAACCAGGAGGATTACGGGCATCCTATTGAGGGCGAGAGGAGCACGGAGGCGAAGGTCACCTCTGCGCTTCTCCAACCCTGCGAAAGATTTAGACAGCTGATTTTGGCTGTCTAGGTCTTCTGGCCCTGCATGCGAGGAGGACAGGCTGAGGCACCGCCAGGATATATCATATCCCGGCGGAGCCTCACTCCTCCCTTTCCCACCCCCATCCCCGCCCATGAACCTCCAGCTCTGAAAGGTCGGTCTTCTGACCTTGGAGCCCCAGCCAGTGTGGGGGGAAAAATGCACCATCATCTGTGAGGGTGGAGGGAGGGCACTCAAAGGTCGGAATCCCTGCTCCGACCTCAGTGCGTGTTTCTGAGGTCAGAGCCGAGACTCTGACTTCTCCTATGGCCGACTAGACAGTGTCTAGTGGCCACAGGATTGCGCCCTTAGTGAACTATGCCAAACATAGTTTCCATCATCATTCATAAAACAAGCTATATAATGGGAGGGGTCTGTGCCCCTCCTGTATCAAGTAAAGCTAGTGATGGGACCGGCCTGGACCTGTCCCCTCCCCCAATCCCTTTCATCCAACATCTTCAATCAGCCCACCCACCACTCCTAAGCATCCTCCTAAACCAATGTGTTCTCCTGTGTATCAAGCATAGCTATCTCATTCATATTTATAGAACATAAGTAGTCTGCCCATTATCTGAGCCCCAGTTATCTTAGTCTCCAAGTTATCTAAACAGAGCGTATGTCAACATGTCAACAGAGCATAAAACAATGTGTAAAAGATCAAAACTGCTGTTCGCAACCAGCAGGTTAAAACATAATTAAGAGAGAAATGCATATGTGTCACATGAATCAAACGTTGCTAAATGCATGCCTGGCAGAGTTCTCCGTAAGACAGCTTTGTTAGCCATGCTGAGGACTGGATGGTCTGCTGATTAATATTCTTGATTTGTGTGACTTGGGATAGGTGGCATCTTTTCTTAGTGCTTGATGGTGCTGAAAAAGCCACTTGTTATCATAGTGATGATGGGCAAATGTACCCCAAGTGAGTTTGTTATTTGCTTGGAAAATAGCAAACCCACCCATGCAGGCTGGGATGAGGGTTGTCCATCCCTCAAAGTGAACTCTCATTCTGTGTTAAATGAGCTTTTGCACATGTGTGATATCAGAGTGCATCTTGGGAGCTGTAGTTTGGAATTGCGTAGTGACTCCCTGGAGCCAGAGCAGCAGTGGCAGCAGCGACGATGAGGAGAGAGCTACGAAAGGAGACTGTGTGCAGTGACTAAAAATGAGGGTGTGTGCGTGTTGCTGAGTCCTCCTCCCCGCGGAGCCCGAGCGGTGGCGGTGAGGAGGAAGGAAGCAGCACTGGATTAGGCAAGGAAAGGGTTAATCCATCCAGTGCAGCACATGTGCGGAAATGGCACTGTTTAGATACAGACTGCGTATGCTCAGCAACTCGCAGTCAGTTGTGTGCATCTTTGAAATGTACAGATTCTTCTCCCGTTCATTAAAGCACGATTGTGTGCATTTTTGAAACTATGCATTTTTATGCGCATCTTTCATATGTCCAGGTTTGTCAAAAGGTGAGCATTACGAATGGGTGTGCTTTGACCAGCAAGTGGACTAATTATGAAATTTGGCAGCATCACCACAGTTATGTAGTGATATCTACATTTCCTGTGGCTAAAATGAACTTAAAAATGAACATTTGTGCCTAGGAGGATCAGAATGCTAGCTCTGTTCATCTCCCAAAACGAGAAATCAGGAGTCAGGGCTAGGGCAAGATGTTTCTGCCTGATGTGGAACAGAAAATGGTCCCCCCACACCCGCCACCCCCCACAGCAAATCAAAGTGCATAGGAAGACCCAAGGCTGGTCAATTTATTTTGGTATCTGGGGCAGAAATCCCACAAATACCTCTCCCCTTCCTGGCAGTAAAAATACAACAACAACAACAACAACAACAACAAACAAATTTGTTTTTCTGACATCTCAAACTACCTGACTGAGGTCTGACTCGCTCTGCATAGTGGTAAGACCAGCCCTGAGAAAAGTTAGATCAGTACAGATAGACCACTATTCTATCTGTGTGCACTCCACATGCTTTGGCCTACAACTCCCAAGATCCCTCACCGTTGGTAATGCTGGCTAGGGTTAGCAAGTTGTAGGCAAAGAAGTTCACAAGTGTGAATTAGGATAAATATTGCTCAATTTAAGCTGGTTTCTCAACTAATCTGGACATAATGGTAAAACCACATAGGTGAGAGCCATGTGCTTCCCACTGGGCATTTTCAGCCAGAAAAGGGAACTTTTCAAGTGCCTGGGGGGAAAAATATGGCGGGGGAGCTTATCTTTCTCACACTGTTTTACTGCTGTTTGTAGCCCCAACTGGCCACAGGTTTAGCCCTTCTTCCTCCTAGTAACAATGATGTAATCATGCAGCTAATCAGAGTTGACAAAGAGATGATGTCACTGAGGGTAAACCAAGCTAGACCACAGAGCAAACCATCAGCTGACTGGGGCTGCAAAGAAGCTCATTTTGTATTTATTTAGTACATTTATATCCCTTCTTTCTTCCATCATGGAACTCAAGGCAGACAGACTGCATGGAGTTCCCAAGGGATCTCCATTAAGGCCTAGACCTGCTTAGCTTCAGCACAGTGGCTGTATCATGTGCTCTCAGGCCATGCCCAGGAACCTGCCACCACCATCACTAAATACCAGTACAGGTGGAGCAGGGTGTCTGCATGTTGGGGCGTATGTATGTTCTCTCTGCTGCCCCCGCAATGCCTAACATTCCTGGAAGATCACAGAAAAGGGAGGTCATTTCACATGGGGAGAAAATGTTGCAAAAAGTGCCCCCATGTTCTGGCTTAGCCCTAAGAACTTGCTTCTAAACTAACAGCATGGAACCTAATTAATCATTGGCTGTAATGGGGAATTGATTAATTGCATTGTTTCTCTTTTTACTAGCATAAATCTTTGATTTAATGAATATGGTCCTTTGATTTATTGTGGTACTAGGTCAGTAATCAATATTTATGACATCTGGATAATTTTATGTACTGCTCAGTTTGTAATATCTTGTTACATATGTATTTATTTGCATACACACACATACACATAAACACATGCACACATATAGTGTATACCTTTATAATTATACAACAGAGGATTGCCCAACTCTGCCCTCCCGCCCCATATACTGAGATCCGTATTCTGCTCTCTTACTTTTGGTGATAAGAGGACAGCTTGAGATTCCTTGTAATAGTGGGGACAACATGCAAACAAAACAATGCATTTTTGGCTACAAAATATGCGGAATGAAGTGATAGAATTCTAGGCTTTGGACTGCAGATGGTGTGTGTCATATTTTTGAATGCTTCTCCATGAAAAAGCTTCCAGCACATAGTAAACTAAGGGGTATGTTAAGCCTTTTCCCCTTGTAAGGCAAAGAGGACAATCTGGCTGTAATCGCCAATCAGCGGATCAAGCTGGCAAGAACACCAGCAAGAGAAGATCAGCCTGATTTTCACAATATTGACCTGTTTAAAACCCACAACTCTGTTCTGGCACTGGCAAAACTGACCAGTCTCCTCTGCCCTTTCCCAGTGCTTCCCTTCCCTTCCCTTCTGTGTCTAGTTGATTAGATAAAATCAGATTAGATTAGATTAGATTAGCCTAAAGCTAGAGCCTATGCCTTTATTTTGATCTATGTACATAGTACTTTATGTAGGAAACCATAGTACTAACAACAGCAGTGACAACTTCTTCAAGAACAAGAACTGTATTGTGTTGACAGGACTTATGAGTCTCAACAACCTAAGCACTGACTATGCTGTCAATAGCTTAGGCTATTAGTAGAGTCCTCTAAGTTGGATGTCAAAGGAGAGACATCAAATCCGCCACCACCAAATGCAAAACATGCTAATGGAAGGTAAACATCTGCCTCTGTGGAGTAGCATCTGCATTCCAGTGGATTGGCTAATGGACAGTGTTTGGTCCCCTCTGGGGTGGCTGAAATACTTCACGAAGAAGGCAACAATGCTTCTTAGTAATAAGAATAATATTGGTTCATCTATCACATAGAAAGCCAAAGGATGTGGGCAGGGTTTAAGCAGAGGGCTTTGGCTGGAAAGTGAGCCATTTCTTTTTTCTCCTGGTACTTCAGTGAGCAGGTCCAGGAACTGGCTGTCATTGAACCGACATAACCAACAGTAGGATACTCCTAATGCAGTAGCCTTGTCTCTCCTTTGTATGCATATTGAATCTGAAGGCTGTAGGCAATAAACTGGTCAAAAGTAATGAATTTAGTTGTAATGTGCTCATACTGATAGATAATGAATTCAGGAAGAGCATTCTCTCAATGGTAACAGCTTATCTATCAACATTTCAGTCCCAAAACTATCCAATGTGTAACTTTACAGAACAAAATATAGCTGCTAGGAAAAAAACTAAGCCGGAAATATTTCTCTGAAACAAAAATCCAGCCAATAAAAAGTGAGATCATGAAGCAACTCTGAACAAGTAAATCAGTTGCCAAGGTCTCTGAAAACATATCAGAAAATCAGAACAGAAAAAACGGGGGACAATTTATTTATTTATTTCATTTTTAAACTGCCCAGTAACTAAAGTTCTCTGGACAGTGTACAAATTAAAAACATAAAATGCAAGATAACAATAAAACAAAAATAAAACAAATCAGATAAAAGCAAGATAAAACTAGCAGCAGCATGTAATAAAAGCACAAGTAAAACCAGCAGCTGGGATAAAACAGAATGGAGAAGATCTAACAGCACTAAAAATAGTTCCTACAATGCCTGGGAAAATAAAACAAGTCTTCATCAGGTGCTGAGAAAAGCATAATGTAGGTTCCTTAGCCCTTCTGGGGTGGGGTGGGGGCATTCCACAGCTGGGGCACCACCACTTACTCAGAGTGAGGTTGAAGAGATTGTGATGACCCCGAGTTTGTTAACATTAGGGAGATCTTTTACAAACATGCCCAGAAATGGGTACTCCAGATGGAACTTTTATTGTGCAATTGTCCTGCTTCATTCAGAAACTTTTATTGGGGTGGGGGTGTTCAGATAACAACAACTTCTATTTGTAACCCTCCTGTGTTTTCCCACCACTTCTTACATTTTTTTCTTTCTTTGCACAGAAGATCTGTTAAGGAGGAAAAGACTGAATAGTCTAGAACCCTGATTGGTGCTTGGGCCAAACCATCAGGGATGGAATGGTGGGAATGGGGAAGGTGGCCATTCCCCGAAGAGGGCTAGTGTAGTGGCTAGAAGCAGGCCCCTCACCTTCCCCAAGGCTCCCTGAGATCTGTGTGCCCTGAGGGGAAAGGAGAAGAGAAGTCCAGGGACAGATCTACACCAAACAGTTATTGCAGTACTGGATCACACTTCTGTGACTTGCAGGGCATACGATGCACTCACTTTTCAGTTCCGGTTGCACTTGTCTTGCATCCTCGTTCCTCTGGTCTTCCGTAATTTCCTGGACTACCTATATTATGTTTTTCCCCGTTATTGTGATTCACTATCACAGTATATGGCTATGTGCATTCTCACCCGGCGCTGTCACTGCCTGTCTCAGTGTGGCAATGAAATTGTCCTAAGCGGTGTTAGCCAATTGTTTTCAAGGGGTGGGGAACATTCAGATTTTTGTCTCCCAAAAGCTGTATCAGGACTTCGGTAAAGCAAAGATGGCTTTCCCGCCTCTCTCCCTCTCCCCGCATGGCTTCTCTCTCTCGCAAAGTGCTTCCCCCCACTCCTCCATTTTGACAAAATAAATGCCCATCTCAACCCCCTGCGCCATAGTATAGCTAGCTGTAAATTAGCCAAAATGCATGTCTACTCAGAAGTAAATCACATTATCTTCAGTAGCCTTACTCAAGTAAATCACAAAGCGAATAGGTCCTATCGGGGCTTCGGGGAAATAGCAGTGACTCCTAGTTTGCTTTCTCGCCGCCCTCCTTCCCTCTGAATGTCTACTCTCTGAATGTCTACTCAGAAGTAAATCACATTGATTTCAATGGAGCTTGTGCTTGCAAATCTTAGCACAGGAGGAAGACTGCTTTGGGAAAGTGGTCTTGGGTGGAGCGGAATGAGCGTGCTGATCCTGCTGGCTTCACCCCATGCGAGGATGGCGGTGGTGGCGGCAGCCAGCAGCACAGCCTCTCTTCCCTTCTCCTTCTCCATGGTTTTTTTTGTGAGGGGGCAGGAGGAACTTTTTCTTTCTTTTTTCCATAGATTTCATAGATCACAAGAGTTGAAGGAGCCTACAAGGCTATCGAGTCCAACCCCCTGCTCAATGCCTTTTAAACAATCTTCCTCATGCGCTCGTTCACTCCTTGTTCCTTCGCATAGATGATGAACCAAAAACAAACAAACAAACAACAACAACAACAAAACCTTTCTCTTAAAGGACCATTTCCCCTGCATGTGCAAGGCAACACTCAGTATTACTGCTATGGAGTTTAGGAGTGGGGCGGCAAAACGGAATGACTGTGGTAATTCAATTCAATTTATTACGGTCATAAGACCAGCAAATAAAATAAAACAATAATATTCAAAAGACCAACAAGACATACACAGTGAATACAATAATATATATTTTAAAAGATAATAATTAGTTAAAATAATTGATTAAAACTGGCATGTGCCCCACTCATAAAATCAAGATTTTAACAAATTAGAACATTTTCAAACAATCAGCAGCATCCCTCATTGACAATCGATTGCAACTGCGCAAAATCTAGCCACCTCGGAAGGTACCTGAAGATTCTGACCCGCCAATAGATAATCTATATAAAACTGGTCAGATCTCCCAGGTAATCTTTGCAAAATAAGAGTAATGAAAATGTGCCAAAATTCACGATAAAAAGAGCAGTACATGACCCACAGTCTCTACCATGCCAGCTTCACAGAGGCATAAACGCTCAGTGTATGGGGTGCTGTTATATCTACCCTCCAAAAGTGCCGAGGGTAACACATTAAACTTAGCCAATGTGAATGCTTTTCTGTATTTTGGAATGGTTAGAAAGGATAAATAGGATGCGGGTAAAAACCCAGCTGTGGTACATTTTACGAAAGTGTGCACTGCGAGTAATGACTGCAGAACGTGGATATAGCAGTACTGTAATGCTAACTTGACAATGTACCATGTAGTGCAGGTCTGGCCCAGGTCAGCAGGAATCTCAGTCTTCAGTCCCTGAAGGGACCATCAATGACCTGAGACAACTCCGCCTTTTGATCTTTTGTAATGTTTGTTTGTTTTAGTATTTAAAATTGTAAACCACCTTGAGTACCTTAGAGGAAAGATGGCATAGAAATGCAATAAATAAATAAACATAAAGCAGAAACTGAAAGTTTTCTCACTGCTATCCAAAGATTGAGGAATTGCTATCATTAACTATTACAAATATCAGATGAAGAACTTAGATATGTGCTCTTGTATAAAATATGAATATACCGTAAATCAGAACATGTAATGGCGTGCTGTCCTGTCTCATCCAATACAGACGATCACATGAGACACGATCAGGTTGCAAAAATCATTCACTGCGAACTGTGTATGCAGAACCAACTAATTAGTTTTGAACTGCTCCTTTACTACAGAAATATAGGGCTGACCCAATTCTTGAGACTAATGATTATACCCTGTATTAGGATAAATGTATTACTAGATAAAATAGATTACAATAGACTAAACATCCTTTTGGTGCACAAAAAATCCCTAAACAGCTACTGTAATAGACATTGCAATACCTCTCATGCAGAAAACTGGGAGGGGAAAACACACACACCTGAAAATGAAACAATAAATACAGAAAACTAGCTTTGGGCATAAAGCACATCTGGAAACTCAAGACAGTTGATACAGTACCCCTCTCTATATAAGTTACAGGAGGTGTTCCTAATACCCTGATGCAAAAAACTTATAGTACACACCCATCATTCCTATTAAGTACAGATATATACAATGCAAAAAGTGAGCATCTTCCAGATGTCCATGCACTCAGCAGCTATTTACTTCTGTTCTGTTTCTGGCCACAATTCAACTTTTTGGTGCTTACCGTAATTCCAAAGCCCTGGGACTAGGTACCTGAAGGATTGCTTGGCTATATGTTCATATCTTCTTCAGAAGCCCTCCTCCAGGGGCTCCCACCCTCTGAGCTTAGGCAAGTGGCCAACATCAGAGAGGGTCATCTAAGCGGAGTACTTACTTTTCCCAGGGAGAAAGTACAGTGCTTACATTGCCAGGCAAAACCCTTTTATTTTCCCCATCTTTTTACTGTTTGAATTCCTGTTCAAATTGGTTTCATGCTACTTTGATATGCTATTTATGTTATTAGTTTTGATGTTGTACTTTTATTGATTATAATGTGATTTTATATGAACATTTTTTAAATTTATTATATTTATATCCCAGCTTTTTTCCCGCAAGGAACCCAAGGTGGCTTACAATCCTATGCATGTTTAGACAGAAAGAAGTCCTACAACTCCCAACATTCTGGCTGGGGAATATTTTATTATTATTACTTTTATTATTATATTTATACGCCGCCTTTTTCCCTCTTGCAAGGAACCCAAGGTGGCTTACATGGTCCTCCTCCCTCTCTCCATTTTATTCTCACAACAACCCTGTGACGTAGGTTAGGCTGAGAGTCCATGACTGGCCCAAAGTCACCCAGTGAGCTTCATGGCCAAGTGGGGACTAGAATCTGGATCTCCCGAGTCCCAGTCCAACACTCTCACCACTACGCCACACTGGCTCTCCCTAGGAAGCTGCATTATACCAGGCCAGATTATTTGTCCATCTAGCTCAGTCTTGTCCACTCTGACTGGAAGTGCCTCTCTAGGGTCTCAGGCAAAGGTCTTTCCTATCACCTGCTACATGACCTTTCTAGCTGGAGACACCAGAGACTGAACCTAAGACCTTCTGCATGCAAGATCTGCACTGCTGAGCTATGGCTTCTCCCACATTAAAACCATCTTCTTGAAGGGCGGGATATACCTTTCAAACAAATGGACAAACAAACTGAGATATTACTAAACAGCCCTTGACACTCTTTACAAGAAAAGCCTCGGTGTATCAGATCCCTGACCCTGTCTGAGTAAGCACCAGGACTACTAAGAAAAAGGATAGCTTTTATTAATACTAATCGTGCCACTACTCATGATATTATTTGTATAGTCCAGAATTATACCACCTCAGTCTATTGCCTCATTCTGAAGAATGTGTAAATTGGCTTGGAGAAAGCTTCCGATATGAGATGAATAGGAATCGTCTGTTGGTGTGTATTGATGGAGCTCTGCAGCTCAAGGATTGGAGATTTCCTTGCATTCCCTTTTACATTGTTCTTCAAAAAGCTTGTCAGTTCAATGTGAATCCGATCTCATGGATTATTACATAGGAGTCTGACTGTCTGCAGTCCTTCTGAATTAGAAACTAATTGTGGGATAAGAGCTATGTATAATTTAAAAGCTATGGATTTGTTGTCGTGCTTTCAAAAGCCCCCCACCCCCACTCTTGTCCCTGTTGCTGAGAATGAATTACTGTGTAGAAGTTTGCAACAGGCAATTGTTCCAGGTCTCCACACCACGCTGGACAAGAGGAAGCAACAGTGGAGCTCACACTCACCGTCATCAAACACAATGTTGCTTAGACAAACTTTCCTCTTGCCATCGAAGGAAATAATAATAATAATAATAATAATAATAATAATAATAATAATAATAATACAACCATTACAATGTTCTTACGAGAGCATAAAGAAATCTCCCTTTGAAAAATTACAAACCATGGATCCAATGGTGTTTGTGTGCTAGGCCTATTGACATGCTAGCAGCTAGAAACCGACGCTTGTGCAATGTCATTAGCACTTGCTAATTTGATGGGTTTCCCGGGAAACCGGTTGCCCTAGCATGCACTATTGATGTTGCAGAAGTGGTGGTCTCTGCTAGTGTATCATCAATAGTGCGAGTTGGAGGCTGGTGGCTCCTATTTCGGAGGGGCTCCTTTCCCATTACATGTTTTGCAGCTTTTATTCGGAGCTTTGTTGGAGCTATCCATGGTGCTCCGTGGTGGCGAACCTATTTTGGGGGTGGAGTTCAGCACCATGGAGAGCTCCTATGAAGCTCCAAATGAAACCTGCAAAACCTGTAATGGGAAAGGAGCCAGCCCCACCGAAATCATCATCAGGCGATCACTCGTGACCGAGTAAGATTGTCTTCCGGGATAAAAGGAGGAGATTCTAAAGAAGATTGTGTAGACTCTAGCGATGGGTCCGTAAGTGACTGTGGAGGCCAATTCTAGATCCACACAGCTTCCCACAGTGAGGACACAGGTTACCAGATAGAAGATGGTCCTGTAAAGGATTCATTTGACGTGCTTTTCGCTTAGCACGTTTCTCCCTTTCACCTTGCACTCGGGCTTCTTCAAAGTCCATGGAACCTTTGTGAAAGGCCAACCTCCAGTTAGATCGTTCATGGGCCAGAGCTTCCCAGTTTTCGATGTTTATATTGCATTTTTTTAGATTAGCTTTATGAACATCTTTAAACCTCTTATATTGACCACCGATATTCCGCTTTCCATCCTTGAGTTGGGAGTAAAGTAACTGCTTTGGGAGACGGCAGTCAGGCATTCGAACAACATGACCGGTCCACTGAAGTTGGCGTTGAAGGATCATTTTTTCAATGCTAGTAGTCTTTGCTTCTTCCAGTACACTGACATTTGTTCGCCTATCTTCCCAAGTAATTTGCAGGATTTTCCGGAGGCAACGTTGATGAAACCTTTCAAGGAGGTGGAAGTGACGTTTATAGATAGTCCATGTTTCGCAGGCATACAATAAAGTTGGTAATACAATGGCTTCATAAACCAGTGTTTTGGTCTTCTTACAAATATCCCGATCCTCGAACACTCTATGTTTCATTCGAGAAAATGCGGCACTTGCGGAGCTCAGACGATGCTGGATTTCACTGTCGATGTTAGCTGTAACAGAAAGATAGCTGCCAAGATAGAGAAAATGATCGACATTTTCCAGTATTGTCCCGCCAAGCTGGATAGATGGCATCACCAAAGGATTGGCTTGCACTTGCTGATGAAGCACTTTGGTTTTTTTGATGTTAAGTGAGAGACCAAGTTTTTCGTATGCTTCTGCAAAAGCATTTAGGATAGTTTGGAGATCATCCTCTGAATGTGCGGAGACCACATTATCATCAGCATACTGAAGTTCCACAACGGAGGTTGTAATTACCTTACTTTTTGCTTTCAGCCTGCTGAGATTAAAAAGCTTTCCATCTGTTCGATATATAATTCCCACACCGGTGGGAAGTTTCCCCTCGACAAGATGTAAAACCATGGCGATGAAAATGGCAAATAATGTTGGGGCGATAACACATCCCTGTTTAACACCTGATCCCACTTTAAATGGAGCACCATGAGAGCCGTTGTTGTCCAAAACCGTTGCCGTCATGTTGTCATGGAGAAGTCGCAAGATATTCACAAATTTATTGGGGCATCCAATTTTCATAAGGATAGTCCAGAGAGCTGTACGGTCTACAGTATCAAAGGCCTTAGCCAAATCGATAAATGCCATATAAAGGGGTTGATTTTGCTCCCGGCATTTTTCTTGGAGCTGACGTGCAGTAAAAATCATGTCTACTGTCCCTCTAGAGGGGCGGAAACCATATTGAGTTTCAGGGAGGATCTCTTCTGAAATAGATAGAAGACGGTTTGCGAGAATCCTAGCAAATATTTTACCTGCAGTTGCTAAGAGAGAAATGCCCCGATAGTTTCCACAGTCTGTTCTATCACCCTTCTTAAAGAGGGTGATAATTATGGCATCCCTGAAGTCTTCTGGGATCTCTTCTCTTATCCAGATTTTTTCGATGAGTTTATGAAGATGTTGTACAAGTTCGGGCCCCCCTTCTTTAAAGATTTCAGCAGGAGTCACCAGCCTCCCCTAGTTCACGGACAACATTGAATCCTTCCCTATTTCAGGATCACATGCAATCAGGCAAGAAACAGACTCTCTGAACTAGGCTGAAACTGTGTTTCAAGTTGAGTGTATGTCATAGCGCCGAACTGCCATTGTTGCCAAGGGTTTCTGAGGCAAGGTGTTTTTTTTACTGCCCTTCTGAAATTCTCCTTTGGGTGATATTTAGTGAATGTTAATCTGCCTTTGAACATTGCCGGTGTCCTATGAAAGTAAACGCCGGTGTCCTATGAACAGGAAATATCTGTTGTTCCTGGGCTAAGAGACAGGCAAGTGTACATGGGTTTAGGATTCTAGTCCAGAAAATAAATAAAGGCACGATCCTATGCATGTTTAGAGAGAAAGAAGTCCTAAAACTTCCAGCATTCTGGCTGGGGAATATTTTATTATTATTAAATTTATTATTACATTTATATCCTGCCTTTTTTCCTCTTGCAAGGAACCCAAGGTGGCTTACATGGTCCTCCTCCTCCTCTCTATTTTATCCTCACAACAACCCTGTGAGGTAGGTTAGGCTGAGACTTAGTGGCTAGCCCAAAGTCACCCAGTGAGCTTCAGAGCTGAGTGGGGACTAGAACCCATATCTCTTGAGTCCCAGTCCAACACTCTAACCATTACACCACACTGGCTCTCATCAATATTGAGTGTTGTACGACTTTTTTTCTGTCTAAAATATGTAAAGGATTGTGCGCTAAGTAATTCAACAAGTATCTTCAGTTTTCTTTTCCCCCATAGTTATCTTATATGACATTAGTCTCTCTCCGCTTCTCACATTCTTATAGGAGGTGATAATAACTCTGCCATCCTGAGTTACATTTTTACATTTTAAAGATATTTGTATTAAAGGTGCTCTCGACTCCCTGGAACTTCCTGAGGATCACACAAAAACCTTAAAGTATCTTATAAGGGCACATAAGACATCTTTATGAAAGCACCACTCTTCATCTATGATTGAGTGAAGAGATGAAGAAGATAGAACAATGAGAGAAAAACACACATAAAAAGCACAAGAATGAGATGCAATACACACACATAAAAAGCACAAGAATGAGCTATGCAGTATCTTTCTGTTTGAACTGAGTTTATGGGTCAATACTTCCTTCAGTCATTTCCTGATCTCTCTACCAATGAAGACTCAAGAACTCGGGTTTTAATTTAGACATATACTGCAGCTAGGTGAAGGGCCTCAATGGAAGCTGAATTTTGTTAAACTCATCTATAGTTTAAACCTAGCTGTTGTAGATCACAAATAATGAAACCACATTTTATATTTAGACTAATAGAAAGAAGAGAATGCTCTGAAAATTGTAGGCTACAATCCTAAAACAAGAAATAATATTATTTCAAATGTATTTATTTTAATTCATTTCAATTGTTGTTTTAAAGATGTTTGTACCCCATCCTGGAATTTGTTAATTAAGGGTGGTATATGATGATGATGATGATTTTATATTGCTGCTTTCCTAAGTGCTTAAATTTTAAGAAATTGTAGCAGAGCCTAGTAAGATAGACTAATATTGTTAGTCTCATATCATAGATATGGGGCTAAGGCAGAGAAATAATGTCCTTCCAAGGCCACCCAGTTTTTTATTTAATGTATATATATCTCACTTTTTAGTGTAAAACCCTCCCAAGTTGGCTGACAAAAGTCAATAAAATACACATACCAGACAACATTGCATCAAAACAAGATTGATAAATTAACAATAAAAACAGTAACAATTAAAACATGAAAGGCAACATAAGCCATCAAATGCCAAGGGGAACAAAAACATTTTTTTTTGAACCTGCTTAAAAGCCATTAATGGAAGGCATGCAAACTTTCCTGGAGAGGAAGTTCTAAAGATGTGGGGCCACCACTGAATAGACTCTGTCCCTGGAACCAACCAATCTGATGGTTCTTAATGGTGGGCTATAGACCAGGGCCTCAGAAGCTGATTTCAAGGCCCAGGTAGGTTCACATGGGTAACCAATGGCCCTTCAAGTAACCCGGTCCCAAATTGTTTGGAATTTAAATGTCATAACCAACACTTCAGACTGAGTCCAGAAATGAATAGACAATCAATGCAACTGGTACAAAATTGATGTCACATGATCCAAACATACAGTGGATCACAGATTTGATCCAAACATCTGGTTGTTCAGAGCAACATCCTTGAACGCAAGTAGAACTCTCCACGCAATCATGGACTCTGCCTTATCAAGCGTACATGAGTAAAGCCTCAGTTCAGACTTTGCCATTTCAACACGACAAGATCTAAACTGAGGGCAGCAGGGCCGGCACCCCCGGAGATGTAAGAGGCAGGGCAAGCATGCTTGGCCCCATCCCAGTATTCACTTTAAGCCCTCACTTGTTCAAGCAAACACTTGAACAGGGCTTTCAAATACCTAAAACATGGCTCCTAATGCACTTTCTGTCGTCATCATCATCATCAGGTGATCACTCGTGACCAAGTAAGATTGTCTTCCAGAATTTAAAAAAAAAAAAAAAAAGGAAATTTTAAAAGGAGGAAATTCTAAAGAAAATTGTGTAGACTCTAGCGATGGGTCCATAAGTGACTGTTGAGGCCAATTCTAGATCCACACAGCTTCCCACAGTGAGGACACAGGTTACCAGATGGAAGATGGTCCTGTAAAGGATTCGTTTGATGTGCTTTTCGCTTAGCACGTTTCTCCCTTTCACCTTGCACTCGGACTTCTTCAAAGTCCATAGAACCTTTGTGAAAGGCCAACCTCCAGTTAGATCGTTCATGGACCAGAGCTTCCCAGTTTTCGATGTTTATGTTGCATTTTTTTAGATTAGCCTTATGAACATCTTTAAACCATTTATATTGACCACCGATATTCCGCTTTCCATCCTTGAGTTGGGAGTAAAGTATCTGCTTTGGGAGACAGCAGTCAGACATTCGAACAACATGACCGGTCCACTGAAGTTGGCGTTGAAGGATCATTTTTTCAACGCTAGTAGTCTTTGCTTCTTCCAGTACACTGACATTTGTTCGCTTATCTTCCCAAGTAATTTGCAGGATTTTCCAGAGGCAACGTTGATGAAATCTTTCAAGGAGGTGGAAATGACGTTTATAGATAGTCCATGTTTTGCAGGCATACAATAAGGTTGGCAATACAACAGAGAATGAAATAAGTTAATTGTTCCCAATTATAACTGAATTTTGGGCCACATTGAGAGCCAGTGTGGCGTAGTGGTGAGAGTGTTGGACTGGGACCCGGGAGATCCGGGTTCTAGTCCCCGCTCGGCCATGAAACTCACTGGGTGACTTTGGGCCAGTCACTGACTCTCAGCCTAACCTACCTCACAGGGTTGTTGTGAGGATAAAATGGAGAGGAGGAGGAGGATTATGTCATCATCATCATCAGGCGATCACTCGTGACCGAGTAAGATTGTCTTCCGGGATAAAAGAAGGAAATTCTAAAGAAGATTGTGTAGACTCTAGCGATGGGTCCGTAAGTGACTGTGGAGGCCAATTCTAGATCCACACAGCTTCCCACAGTGAGGACACAGGTTACCAGATAGAAGATGGTCCTGTAAAGGATTCGTTTGACGTGCTTTTCGCTTAGCACGTTTCTCCCTTTCACCTTGCACTCGGGCTTCTTCAAAGTCCATGGAACCTTTGTGAAAGGCCAGCCTCCATTTAGATCATTCATGGGCCAGAGCTTCCCAGTTTTTGATGTTTATATTGCATTTTTTTAGATTAGCCTTATGAACATCTTTAAACCTCTTATATTGACCACCGATATTCCGCTTTCCATCCTTGAGTTGGGAGTAAAGTAACTGCTTTGGGAGACGGCAGTCAGGCATTCGAACACCATGACCGGTCCACTGAAGTTGGCGTTGAAGGATCATTTTTTCAATGCTAGTAGTCTTTGCTTCTTCCAGTACACTGACATTTGTTCGCCTATCTTCCCAAGTAATTTGCAGGATTTTCCGGAGGCAACGTTGATGAAACCTTTCAAGGAGGTGGAAGTGACGTTTATAGATAGTCCATGTTTCGCAGGCATACAATAAAGTTGGTAATACAATGGCTTCATAAACCAGTGTTTTGGTCTTCTTACAAATATCCCGATCCTCGAACACTCTATGTTTCATTCGAGAAAATGCGGCACTTGCGGAGCTCAGACGATGCTGGATTTCACTGTCGATGTTAGCTGTAACAGAAAGATAGCTGCCAAGATAGAGAAAATGATCGACATTTTCCAGTATTGTCCCGCCAAGCTGGATAGATGGCATCACCAAAGGATTGGCTTGCACTTGCTGATGAAGCACTTTGGTTTTTTTGATGTTAAGTGAGAGACCAAGTTTTTCGTATGCTTCTGCAAAAGCATTTAGGATAGTTTGGAGATCTTCCTCTGAATGTGCGGAGACCACATTATCATCAGCATACTGAAGTTCCACAACGGAGGTTGTAATTACCTTACTTTTTGCTTTCAGCCTGCTGAGATTAAAAAGCTTTCCATCTGTTCGATATATAATTCCCACACCGGTGGGAAGTTTCCCCTTGACAAGATGTAAAACCATGGCGATGAAAATGGCAAATAATGTTGGGGCGATAACACATCCCTGTTTAACACCTGATCCCACTTTAAATGGAGCACCATGAGAGCCGTTGTTGTCCAAAACCGTTGCCGTCATGTTGTCATGGAGAAGTCGCAAGATATTCACAAATTTATTGGGGCATCCAATTTTCATAAGGGTAGTCCAGAGAGCTGTACGGTCTACAGTATCAAAGGCCTTAGCCAAATCGATAAATGCCATATAAAGGGGTTGATTTTGCTCCCGGCATTTTTCTTGGAGCTGACGTGCAGTAAAAATCATGTCTACTGTCCCTCTAGAGGGGCGGAAACCATATTGAGTTTCAGGGAGGATCTCTTCTGAAATAGATAGAAGACGGTTTGCGAGAATCCTAGCAAATATTTTACCTGCGGTTGCTAAGAGAGAAATGCCCCGATAGTTTCCACAGTCTGTTCTATCACCCTTCTTAAAGAGGGTGATAATTATGGCATCCCTGAAATCTTCTGGGATCTCTTCTCTTATCCAGATTTTTTCGATGAGTTTATGAAGATGTTGTACAAGTTCGGGGCCCCCTTCTTTAAAGATTTCAGCAGGAATCCCATCTGGTCCACTAGCTTTGTTGTTCTTCATTTGACTAATGGCTTTTTTTACTTCATCCAAAGTGGGGAGTATTGCAAGTTCCTCTTTAATTTGTTTTTGCGGGATTTGCGAAAAAATCTCATTATCCACCTTAGATTTACGATTTAAAAGGTCATAATAATGCTCTTTCCAACGCAGTGCAATAGACTCTTTGTCTTTTAAGAGTTTGGTGCCATCTTTTGATTGTAAGGGGTTTGTACCATAGGTTTTTGGTCCATAAATGGCCCTTGTGGCCTTAAAAAAGCCCCGTGCATCATGAGATTCTGCAAGTTGTTGAATTTCTTCAGCTTTCTTTTTCCACCAAGCGTTCTTAAGTTCTCTTGTTCTTCTTTGGACCTCAGCCTTTGCGCTAGCGTAGGTTTTTTTCTTGGCAGCGCAGTTAATATCATTTTGCCATATTTGGAAGGCTTTCCTTTTTTGGTCAATTATATATTTAATCTCATTGTCATTTTCATCAAACCAATCCTGATGTTTCTTAGTTTCATATCCAATAGTTTGTTCACAAGCTGCAGTAATGGAGGTTTTCAGCTTAGACCAATGGTCCTCAATGTTGTCAGGAGGTTCCGTAGGTAGATGTTCCTTAAGAAGTGATTGAAGACGAGTTTGCTTAATAGGATCTTGAAGGACTTGGATGTTCATTTTACGCCTTGGTTTCCTTCCTTGAAGCCTACGTTGGGGAGCAATGTTGATAACCATTGTGGACCGGATTAGTCGGTGGTCTGTCCAGCAGTCGTCGGCACTCACCATGGCCCTAGTAAGAAGTACATCGCGGCGATCTCTAACACGGACAATTACATAATCCAGAAGATGCCAGTGCTTTGACCGTGGGTGCTGCCATGATGTTTTAAACTTATTCTTTTGTCGAAAGAGCGTGTTTGTGATAGTGAGATTATGCTCTGCACATATAGACAAAAGTAAGAGTCCGTTCGGGTTGCTATTACCAACTCCGTCTTTTCCAATAGTTTCTGGCCATAAATCAAAGTCACGCCCGACTCTTGCGTTAAAATCGCCCAGGAGGATAATTTTATCCTCCTTAGGTATCTCTGACAGGAGAGTGTCCAACTGGCTGTAAAAACTTTCCTTGATGTCATCATCAGCATCTAATGTTGGTGCATAAGCGCTCAAAATAGTTACCTGTTGGTTATTGGCGAGCTTTAATCGAAGAGTTATCAGGCGTTCGTTAATGCCAGTAGGAACTTCTGACAAAGAGTTCACTAGTTCATTTTTGATGGCAAAGCCTACACCATGTATTCGTCGGTCCTGCTCAGGTAGTCCTTTCCAGAAGAAGGTATAACCTCCTTTTTCTTCTTTCAGCTGTCCCTCTCCTGCCCTTCGGGTTTCTTGAAGTGCTGCTATGTCAATTTTAAACCGTCTCAGCTCCCTTGCAATAATAGCAGTCCTACGCTCAGGGCGTTCACTATCTATGTTATCCAGCAATGTCCGTATATTCCATGTTCCAAAATTCAAATGTCTTTTTCGACCGCTAAAATGGTGACCCCACTGGACGCGGTAATCCAGTCAGGGGAGAAAGAGGTAGACTATGTTTAGGGCACCTTTTCTAGCCCCCTCCCCATATGGGGTGAGCAGAGTGGATCCTAAATAGGGCTGCTCAGTCATGGATACAGCTGCCGAGCTGCTCGACTACCTCGTTCCTTGAACAGGGCGACTGAGTCTGCATCCACCACCCATGTGCTGGTCCATGACTAGGGGCTTCCAGATTCACAGTCCTGCCCCCGTTGCCATTCGCCAGTCGCCATGGGACTTTTTTTTTTTTTGTTTGGTTGGTTGGGTTGGGTTGGATGGGTTGGGTTGGAAGACGCCTGTGCGTGAAACTGTTTTATGTGGGGAGATCGGTGCACAACGAATCACCACACAAACTTGACAGAGTACGGCAGAGATCCAATGGCACGGTTACCCTGACGATTGGAAAACCATTCTCTGCTGCAGCCTTCATCCGCCTTCACAGCCGTTGTAATTTAGGTTTAATTATCTTCCGCCTGTTCTGCCGTTGAGGACTTTATGTTTTGGATCGTTCTTTGTCTGGTTCCTCTCCCCGGACCTTACCGCCATGGGTGACCCTACTGGGAGTACATAGCTCCCGACGGCATTGCTCACAGGATTCATCGGAACACGCAAGCCCACTCACCACTTCAAGGTGACGATCCGGCGAGGGGGGAGGATTATGTAAGCCGCCTTAAATAAATAAATAAATAAAATAAGTTTTGGGCCACATTGGGCTTGATCCTGAGTTGCTGAGAGTTGTCACAATTCAGCTCTCGTTGATGTCAGCTTGTAGAGGTATCCTCCTAGAACAATAAATCAAATTAGCTTTAAATTCTCATTTCCCCACCTCTCTTCCAGTAAAATAATATTGACTCTTTATTGGAAGCAGACAGTGGGGCCTCCTCTTTGTTAACATTTTCAGTTTCAGTTCACCCATTCCTACAAACTAACCAGTTCCTGCTGCTCTGTATTATTTATTTTGTTGCACTGAATACCAAGAGTTATGGCCAACATTCTTCACATATTGATATACATTACTAGAGTTTAGAGGGAAACCATTCATCTGCCCTGCCTCTCCCTAAGCCTGGATTTCCTTGATTGCAAAATAAGATAAAACTGCTATCTTGACTTTAAATACTCTGGGAAGGAATGCTCTCTCTCTCCCCCCCCCCTTCCTTCCCTAGCCTGAAACACACTTAACTTTCCCAGCCCCCCAACTTCCTGTTGATGGGCTGGCAAGAGGCACACTTATTTTCTTGGCAGGCTGAAAGTATTACAGCTGAAGATTCAGGAACCTTTGAGGCCTCTTGGGGAATATCATCTCACCCCCTTTGCTTCTGGGCCAGGAAGGTAGAGATTGATCCATTGAGTTCATTCCCAGTGATGTGAGGATGTTCCCCCACTGATTAACAGCACTGGGCCAAGCTTGGTGTGTACATTGACTCCATTAGAGAATTCTGGGAAAGTGTCTCATATTCTTTAACTTATATTTATGGGAATGGAAGAGAAAATGGTGGGTGTTATGCATTGTCCCAGAAAGAGATTAGGAGAGGCAATGTTTATTGCTGAACCAGAAAGTCCATCTTGCATTGAACACGAAGCCTATCAGCCATTGTGGCTGACAGGACAGCTGCAAAAGCAATGGATACATAAAGTTAAGAAAGGAAAAAGGAATGAGAGAAGCTCTTGCTGCAAGAAAAACATAATAAATCCATGAGCTACGTGTAGCCCTGGGCATTTTATGACCAGGAGCAAGCATGAGGGAATGACTCGAACTTAACTAAAGCCGTTAATTACCTGGCTATGATCAAACGCCTAAGTAAAGGGAGTATATTTATGATGTACCTTAGAGGAGACGCTTCAACTTTCTGTAATATTTTTATTAATTGGTTTGATTAAATAGATTTAAAGAGCCTAGGCAGAGATTCCTAAATCATACCCCATATTGATCTAACGAAATACTCGATAAATTTTCTAATATGGTTCCTTTCCTTTCTGCAGTCTGGAGGGAAATGTTGCTCTTGACGATAACTCAGCGCTGAGCCCTCTGTTGTGACATGTGGTTTGCGCAGAGATGATGCAGGTGGGGGTGGGAGGAGGATCTCGCCTGTGATTTGCAGGAGCATGAAGCATGCTTAACACTTCTTTCCCATGTTCTGCCTCTTAACATCTGCTAGACAAAAGCCACAAAGAAAGTAATAGAAGAAGATTGGATGATATCTCTAGCAGCTAGAGCAGCCTTCCTCAACCCTGGTCCTCTCCGGATGTGCTGGACTACAACTCCCAGCAACCCCCAGCCAGCATACATTGGGAGGTGCTGGGAGTTGTAGTCCAACACATCTGGAGGGGGCCAGGTTGAGGAAGGCTGAGCTAGAGCAAGCTGCCACTCCCTTTTCTGTGACTTGCACATCTGCACAGGCTTGAAAGACTCATAACGATCATGCAGCTCAGCGAAGACCTATGTAGACTGCTCTGCGGATTGGGGGTGGGGGTGGAAAGCACGTTATCATTCAAGATGGGCCCAGGAGCACTGCCGGGAGGAGCAACAAATAACGAGGCGGAGGCAAATACTGTGGGAAGCAGCAGAAGGTGCAAGTTGGTGCACCATGGGAGTGGCTGGCGGCTGTGGTGGCGGCAGCGGCTGGTCTGCCTCGGCTGGCAGAATGTCTTGGGCTGGCCCTGATCCTTAGGGCAGGTCTAATGTATACTGAGTGCTCATCTCTCCCTATAGATTCAGCCAAGCCCCACTCCTGTGGGGAGGCTCCGCACGACGTATCCTGGGATCCCCGTGCAGCACAAGATAACTCTGGTGTTTCAGCCTCCGGGGTCACTTGCTGCATTGACCATGACCACATCTTGTGATGAATGAGGGGCAACTTCCCTGGGTTTCATAGCCAGCTGGGACTGATAGTCAAAGGCCAACATCACGTGATGTTCATTTGGGGCAGGGGGTTTACTGCTTCACATAGTTCAGGAGCCTTGGAAAGGGCCTTGCATCGCAACCACTGCAGTGTTGCACACTCCTGAAGCACCGATTTATTTTTATTTCATTTTTAAAGGTGATGAATGGGTGACACTGACTGACAGTCCTTCCAAAGTGTCGTTTCGGCATCGGTGGAGGGGCAGTCACTGGCAAGGGAGTCTGGCAAGATCATCATGAAGAGACCGACTTCTTTCTTTCACTTGAATTACTTCCCGTTTGTATGAAAGTGAGAGAGAGCCAAGGTTATCTAACTGCTTTGCATTTTCATGTAGTAGTGCAAGAAAATATTGTATTTGTATATTTCATTTTTTAAATTTGCAATTATAACAGAAACGAAAAGGAGAAAGGGGAAAAACACATAAATGGAGGGGGGGAAAGAACATGACTAAAAGCATATCCATTCACAATAACCATTCACAGCACCATTAATAAAAAGGAAAGGAAAGGAAAGGAAAAGAAGGATGGATTCAACACTTCTATTCAAATAGATGTAAGTAGCCCATATATCTAAATAAGCCACTACATTAATGTAAGTTGTCCATATATCTAAATAAGCATTCAGATGAAACTGATGACTGTAGGACATACATTCAAATGCAGCAAGATCAGTAAGTTCTTCAGACCACTGAATGATAGGTGATAGGTGTTTATGCTTCCAAGCTTGAAGTATGAGTCTCTTTGCAAGTGTAAGGGATCTCAATTTTAGATTTAGATTTTTCTTCCAGGTGAGGCATAGGCCTCAGGAAGGAGAAAATATAGATGGTATCCCCGCCCCCCCTGAAAAAAAATTGTGATTCTAGGAAGCAGTCTCTAGCAACTTCTGAGCATATGATGAAATCTGACAGCTTCTGAAGGCGAACTATGTCAAAGGGTATCTAGAGAAGACTCTATAAAGTTAGCCACTTGCTGTGCATGAGGGAAAAAGGCACCGGTGAAGTGTCACGTGCTCTGTGAAAAGATGCAGCAGCAACTTGGAGTACTGAGAAATTTCCATGGCTTGCCTGTGAAAGGAGGCTGGGGAACACCAATCAACATGTGTGTGTACGTGTGTGTGTGTGTGTGTGTACGTGTGCGCACCTCCTGCTGTTCACTAATGAGAGGAGCAAAACAAATGGCGCACTTTAGCCTTCAATCTGAATGAAAGCTTTACTTCTAGAAAACCAACAGCTGATGGAAATTAAAGGAATTAGCTGGAGGATTGCATTTTTCATTAGCATCATAGATTGATTTTATTTTATTGGGGCTTTCTTCTTGCCCTTAAGATAACTGCAAAGGGAAGCATAATTGTTCCAGTCACCTTTTTGTTTCCGATTGGCTATATTTAAGGGCTTCCTTGTACAAATGCAAGGAATGTGTGGACTGTGGGATCCCTGGACTTCACTTCTCCAGTTCCACTTGCTCGTTAAGCTGGGCAACAGCATTTAAGCAGATCTATGCTCAGGACTGTGTATATTAACTGTCCCCAAACATCCAAATTGCATGGCATAGAGCCCCAGAAGTTCTCAGAATAAATCATGCAAATGTGCCTATATTTTCAACATTTGAATAATGTATTCTTTCAAGATTCATGTTAGTCACAGGAGCAGGAGTGGCAAAGAGAGAAAGCATGTTGTGGTGATGATTTGTAGTCAGTGTGTCATAGGGAGAGGAAGTCAGGTAGTGATTAGAAGAATTCATCTGCTGATGGGTCTAACCCAGGGCTCTCCAACCTTGGGACCCCAGATGTTGCTGGACTACAGCTCCCAGAGTCCCTTGCCATTAGCCATGCTGGCTGGGTATGCTGGGAGCTGTAGGCCAGCAACATCTGGGGACCCAAGGTTGGAGAGCCCTGGTCTAGCCTGACCATTGGTCCCTTTTGGGAGCTGGAGTTACATGCACCCTCAATATATACTCCGGAGGATTGGGGGTCTGGGGGACTCTCCAGAGCTAGTTTGGGGGGCACGGCGTCTGCAGGAGGGAGGAGGGGAGGGGCATGTCCTACCTATTGTGCTTGTGGAAGTCCATTCATGCAATGTTGGATTTTGCTCATATTAACTACTTTTCTTGAACAAAGTCAATGGAACTGTTTATATAGTACATTATACAGGACACGTAGGTTGTCCTTTGTTCTATGTACAATGTCACGAAACTGTCTCATTAGCATTATGAGGTCATTCCAGGTCTGTGATACAATTCCAAGTGCATCCGTTCACTTCCATACAATTAAATACACAGTGGACAACTTAGCAATTAGTTATGCACCATATTTTAATAGCATCTTCTGAGTCAAGTAAAACATTATTAAAAGGTGGTTCTATCTAGTCATTCTATCATAGCTACCTACCTGCCTGCAAACAACCAATTCATGCAGAAGGATAATTAAATGTGTTATTTCCCCCGCCCTCCAATCCCAGAGAAAGCTTCTTCCTTAGTTACTTACCGAAAGCTACACCTCAAACCACATCTCCAAATGTTTACTAGCTAATATATTTTTGAATGGCTTAACTGATATAAGGCATTTTTAGAATAACATTAACATCTGGGCTGACCCTACCTCCCCTACCAAATTTCAACCTGATGTTAATTAAAACAGGCAAGTTATAAACCTCAGGAAATGGCAGCTGACCCTTAACTATGAATGTAATGTTATAATAATATGCAGTAAAAATAAGGCATAGTAGGACTGCTGCCCAAACCATTCCTGGAATGATACTGTTTCCTTCCACAATACTTTTTGACTCAAGGAAGTTAGATTATATACCCCCCTCCTTCAATCTTCATCACCATCACGACCACCTTGATAGGTTTCCTTTGCAGTTCAGTAGGTGGCACTCTCTCTTCTGACTTGCTACAAAAATAAACATGTGTTTATTACTTTAGAGGTCTGTGTACTCCCTACTCAAAATCTTTTGGGGAAAGGTCTACTACATCAACATTTCTGGAAATTGGGTTCCACTCATTAAAGATTCCTTTCAACATTTGACCAGGAAAGATTTTGGTTCTCATTTTGTGAAAGAATACTGAGATTTTTTGCCCAGATCCAGGATATATATATATATATGCATACATACACGTGTGTGCGCTGCGCACACACAGTGAGGTAGTGGTAAATTCTGAAGAGTGGGCGCTCAGCATGACAGTCCCCAGAGCCACCCCAACCCCCAAGGAGAGTTAAAAAATGCAGGCAGTTGATCCATATCAACTAACCAGTTCTACCAGTTTTCATCACCACCAGCAGGTCTTTTGTAAAGCAAAAGGGGCTTAATTGCCCATTCAAGACCAAACAACCCCAAAATATTTTAGATTACAACAAGAAACGATGGCCCACTTTGCACATAATGAGAAGCCACTGTGGGTGAATTTCCTGGAGGGGCTTCTCACTGTGGCAGAAGCTGCCATTTTGAGTATTCGAGGTGCGGTGGGGGCATGCCGTAGCTTCCCATTATGTGCGAACCCAGCTAGGGTGTGTTGTCGGGGTGGTTGACAAGCCACTCGCAACCCTAAAACTTGTTAACCACCCCAACAATCCATCCTTGCCGTGTTCACACGTAACAAGAAGTTGCCCGACAGGGGCTTGGATTGCCAACTGGCACCCATGGGTGCCGCAAACCACCATGGCAGCCATGGCGGGCTGCAGTGATCATGCAAGCCAGGTCAATATATCATTGCTAGGAAAATTAATTCCCCCCCACCCCCGCTACTGTGAGGATTGCAAGCAAGCTCAGAGTGAACAGGGGAACTCTGTGGGGATGGCAGATGACATCAGCATCCCTGCTAATAAAAAAAAAATGCCGGCACTGCATCCCTGCAAGCCCTGGCTCCACTACACCACTGTATAAACACAGGATCCTTTGCCTTAGGCTGAGGATGGAAACAGCTTTGCACATCTGAAACCTTTGAAGCGATATTATTGTTCTGCCTGAAATGCACAGAACTGGAAAAGTAAAATTCATGCTCTTCCAAATGGAGTTCATATGCAAGATTGTTACATAGACAGAGATCCTCCATGGATGTGATTTCAAATAGTCGGTGACAGCATATGCTATTTCAATATGAATTACACATGGTGTCCAGTTATTAAAAACATTCCTCCAGTCTTACTACAAGGAAAATAACCTTTTCATTGGATCGTCTGATGTAATCGTGGTGCCTTCTCACAAAGTGCAAGGCAGTAGGGCAGTATTTTCTGTATAGCTGCAACGATGAAAAGAGAAATGAAGAACTAAGTGCACATGCCGTGTTGATCAGTGTAAGTGATAACAGGAAAACAGGAAGTGCAGCTATAGGGCTTTAGATCTACTGCTGCTGGATTAGCAAGACAGTTGCTCCTTCTCTCATACCAGTTCTTCCAGTCCAGCCTTCTCCAACCTTGTGCCTTCCAGGTGTTTTGGACTACAACTCCCAGCATTCCTTATCACTGGCCATGCTGGGGCTGACAGGAGTTGGAAGTCCAAAACATCTGGAAAGTGCCAGGTTGGGGAAGGCTGTTCTAAGTCTGTGCAGACTAGCAATGATCAGAATAGAGATGGTCTCCTTCAGAAGCATCTGAATTAGCAGGAAGTTCATGTCTCTTATTGTTTCTACTAGGCATTGCTATGCAGGGTTGAAAGTGGAGAAAAAGAATTTTCAAGCGCAGATTGCAGGCTGAGAACTCTTGAACAAAATCAAGTCATGAAATCATTGCTTTTCAGTAAAATTATAAGGTGCCATGAGAAAAAGATAGGACAAGGGTGAGCACCTCACACCCCCTGGGCAGCATGTGGTCCCCCATGAGCATTTTTGTGATCCCCTGCCTTGCTGCTACTGAATTTGCAACAACCATGGCAGCAAAAAAACATAGTGATTTTGCAAGGAAACAAGGTGCAAGGGGAGCACGGACCTTGTTTGCAAGCTGCATCACACTCCCGGAAGTCTCCCAGGAGCACAATTCTGCTTGGAAACAGGGGTTGCAACCCTTGCACACCTGGTTTCTGTGGGGTGTGGCCCTGGGGGAGGGATGCAGCCCCCTGACCCCCAGAAGTTGCCCATCCCTGGGGTACCAGACTGGGATTCAAACTTTTTTCTTTCTTTCTGGAATAAGGTCCTATGTCTAGAGCAGCTTTAAATAGGTGCAGATAGTTCAATAGATATGGTATTCCTAGCCTGGGCATGCATCAGCGGCGGTGAAGACATTGACAGTTAAACCTCTACCATGCAACTCTTAAAGGGCAGAAGAACCTCTGTTAGGAAAAAAAATGTCAGCCTTACATCAGAGGTCCTGCTCTATGTTCCCCTTTTATCTGATGTAAGGACAGGTGGTGACTGGAGACAGGGGGCCTGAGACCATTTGCTAGGTCTCATGCCTGACATGTGCCGTTTTGCATAATCAACTTCCAATCAGCCTGACTGGTTAACGCAGTTAACCTAAGAACTAATCATAGGTTAACCGTGATTTTTTTAAAAAGCCATGAATATGTTGGGTTTTGCATAGGCAGAACGAGATTACCACCTAACATCAGGATTATCACCTGACATGGAGGATGTCTCTTGAGATGAAGTACACAAGGTCTCTAGTCATGAGACATAGTCTCAAGATGATATGACTCAGCAACCTTGGACAGGTTTGGAATCAACATGTTGATGAATAGGTTATACAACTGGGGTGAGTAATATCCTATTTATAGGTGCAGGGTCTGTGGTATAAAGCTAACACACTTGTTGATAGCTTTCACTTCTCTTCTCCGCTTCACTTCTTCTCGTCTCACTCCTCTCGACTTGTTTGGACTTCACTTCATCTAGCCTTACCACTGGGGTATTGGATTTGTATCTGCAATGATGTAGTGAGTAAGAGATGCATTGATTGCCTTAATCCCATGTAATTGGGTCTTACAAATAAACTCTTTAATCTTTATTAACTGCTGTTATCTCCTCCTTCCGCCTGCGTGACTGGGACTGAGGGTCACTGGCTAGGGAAGCTTTTGAACCCGGGTCAGTCCAGCTCTCACAGAATAACCCGTAGTGTCTGGATTTGCATGTCACAAAATAACCTTGGACTGGGCCGATCAGAGGTTGATTATGCAAAGTGGCAGCAGCACATACCAGGCACACGACCAGGTAAATCATGGGTTAAATAACCCAAGATTTGCTGCCGTTACGTGTGAACCAGGTCAGAGTGCCTCAGTTGTGACATCCACCTTTGGAACTCCCTTCCCAGAGAGGTTCACCCAATGCCATCCTTGTTTTCTTTTTGGTGCCACATGAAAAACATTTTTTTTTTCATCCAGATCTTTTGGCTTTATTTCTGTTTCATGGCAGATGTTTGTTGTTGTTTTAACTGCTTGCTGGCTTGCTGCAATCTGTTTGTTGGATTTTTTTTTTTTTTTAAGTATTTTAATGGCTTTATTTTGTAAACTGCTCAGAAAGCTAGGCTGAAGAGTGGCTAATAAATGATTTAAATTAAAAATAAATAAACAACGTATCATGAATGTAACATGCAGCCTTTCAAATGAAACTTGTTTTCTTGACAAAATAATTACGTTTGGAGACCGAGTCTCCAACTAACTGCAGCTGTGTGGGTTTGTGCTATCTGTTCTGTGACTGTCAAATTCACAGGGATGTTGAAGAGTCCTTGGTCTCGAGTCACGAGTCGAGTCACGAGTCTTTGGACCCGAGTCTCGAGTCCGAGTCCGAGTCCTTGGTCCAAAATGGTGACTCACGAGTCACGAGTCCTGAGTCACTCCCAAAACTGACTCCACGAGTCCCTATTAAAATCAATGGGGTTTCCCCCCAACAAAATAAGGCTACTTCAGATGTGTGGCTTAAATAAATTCTAGGCACAAGTGTGCCTTTTTATTTCAAAACTCTGCAACTGATTTTGGCAAGAACAGACCAGGCAGACAAACCCAAAATAACCAGGCAGGCAGAGGAGGCAGGGAACCCCAAACAGGCAGGCAGAGGCAGCCAAACCCAAAATGTCTGACCCTAACCCAAACCCCCCACAACAACACATCAATCAAAATAAATCTCAACACATCGTTGGGGCTGCGCTCCTGGTAGCTGTCCATAGTGGCCGAGCAGCGGCGCGCCTCGCTTCCATGCGCTCTTCACCGGTGATCGCGCTCCTTCTGGCACAGCCAGAAGACTCGTCAACAGCCCAGGGATGTTGACGAGTCCTTGGTCTCGAGTCCCGAGTCGAGTCTCGAGTCCCATTAAAAATATTGGGACTCGAGTCCGAGTCGAGTCAGAGGGGGGACTCAGTCCGACTCACGAGTCGAGTCCTCGAGTCCGAGTCCCCATCCCTGCAAATTCATCCCAGCCCTAGAGGTCTGTTTCTTTCCGTTTTTACCCCACCCCATCACGAAGAGTCAGGACAATGAAGTGAACAACTTGAAGATAAAAGGGGGGAAAGTGGCCACGGGGGTGGGTGGTGGTCTAGAGAACTCTGAATAGTATATTGCGGGGAAAAACTGCAGAGTGGTCTGGGTTAAGTTGCCCAATGGGAAAGGAGAGACTCAACTCAGAAATGTTACTGCACGACAGCACAGTGCTCTTCGGGCAACTTTGCTCATGAAGTGGCACTGCCTAAAGCTAAAGCAGTGCTTGAGAGAGCCCCTCTCACCAGAAAATGAATGAGTGGTCGCCCCAGAGGCCTGGTTGGGCAGACTGACTGGGTGGAGAATGATATCATGACCGGAGGACTTTGGCTAGGGAGCAGCTTGGCCTGGAAAAATCTAGCCCACGAGACCAGAAGAAGTTGACCTCCCCTGAGTTAGCTGATGCAGTCACGATTCCCACTCCCCCTGACCACCACCAGAACATGCATTTTTGGGTAGTCCAAAGATGCTTTTCCTGAAAATCCCTTTGAATGCTTCTTATAGAATAGATATCCTGAAATGATAGGGGAGAGGCTGTAGCTCAGTGGTAGAGCACATGCTTGGTATGCTGAAGGTCCCAGGTCCAATCCAAGTATTATTGCTAGGAAAAAAATCCTGCCTGAAACCCTGTCCTGAGCCATTGTCCTTTAGTGCTGACAATACTGGGCTAGATGGATCACTGGTCTGACTCAGTATAAAGCAGCTTCCTATATTCCTATGTATATTCTATCAATCAGGAAGAAGAATATTTGGCTCATTATGTATAGTAATGTCCTGGAAGTGTAACAGAGGCTATCTCCACTTACCTGGGAGTAATCCCCATTGAACTCAATGAGACTTCATTCTGAGTAGATGTGTATGGGATTGCACTGTGCAATGAATATTTTTTTGAGGTCTTTCCATATGACAAAAAATGACAGATTTCTAAGAACAAAACCATAATAGCTTTATGTGGGGACTGAAAAAAGCAAAGACAGAGGTCTAGAGAACAAAATCAGTTGGATATTTTGTAAAAAATAAATAAATAGTGTGTTAGAGTAGGCGCATTTTGTGGTCTGTGAAAAGCTGATGCAACGGTGATATGAAATCACAAAAGGCAGGGTTATGATGGATGCACCCACTGGCCCTTCCCTCTGTTTATGGCATGGGAAAGGTCAATTTTTGTACTGTACAATATGTCACTGCTAAAAATATGACTCCATAATTTATAGCAAATTGCTCGGCTAATTTACTACAAACTATAAATAACACCGCTTGAAAACACAGCACAATATACTCCTGCAATAAACAAGGAAACTATTTGCTTGATTCAAACCATATTGATGATAGCATATTAATTGGCATGGTCTAGTGTTTAAATTGTGTATGCTCAGGAGCATGTTTTACCCAACTTTTCTACTTACCAGCACTCATATGTCATTGTGGGTATACTTTATTAGATAAATGTACTAACAAATATACACTTTAGGTGACCAAAAGGAGATTAACACAAACTAAATATGGGCTTTCAACCACTTTCATGTCCTACAGCAGCCTTCCCCAACCTGGTGCCCTCCAGATGTTTTGGACTACAACTCCCAGAATTCCTGACCACTGGCCATGCAGGCTGGGGCTGATGGGAGTTGGAGTCCAAAACATCTGGAGGGCACCAGTTTGGGGGAAGGTTGTCTTACAGGATGCCAATCAATTAAAAAAAAAAACCCTGCTGGTTTAAGCTCCACAAAGTAAGGAAATTGGAAGCTAAAGCGGAGGACCTAACAAAAGTGTCCCACGATCAGTGATGACGTTGTGCAATATCACAAATTGTGCTTGCTTGCAACTTACCCTCCATGCACCCACACTCTTCCTTGGTCTTTCAGGCCCAAATCCAGATAGGGGTGGATAGTGTGCCTGGGGCCAGGAAAGATGCTGCACATTGTCCTGGTCCTGTATTGCCTTATGAAGCATTTGAGCCTTACCGTATTGCTTGAGAAATCCTCCTATTAGATACAAGCGATACATTTGTGAGTACTCTTGAACCCTAACAATTATCAACCTTAAAGGTCAATTAGGGAAGGGAAGACATCATATAAATATTTCAGTAAACCAGCATTTTTTAAAAAGTAGGCTAACTGCAGGAACAGTTAACTTTTTCTTTGACATTATGCCTGCATCACACCCTGATGTCCTTTGTCCTTTTGTGTAACTTCCCTCTTTAAACAGGGACAATGCCATTGCTGTGTTATGAGCAATATTTAACAAATGAACTGGAGGCTGAGCTGAATAATTGTGAAGGAGGAGGACAGGATATACAATATGTTCACCTGCTATGATCTCAGACCTCCAAAGTTCATGCTTGTTCTAAAATTAATGGCAACTGTATATGAAGGGTACCAGTGAAAGCCAGTGTGGTGTAGTGGTTAGACTGTGGACTAGGAGTGGGGAGATCTGGGTTCTAGTCTCCATTCTGCCATAAAGCTCACTGGGTGACTTTAGGCCAGTCATTGACTCTCAACCTAGCTCACAGGGTTGTTGTGAGGATAAAATGGAGAGGAGGAAGACCATGTATGCCACCTCAGGCTTCTTGGAGGAAAGGTGCAGGACCGGTGCAAGGCAGTTTGGTGCCCTAGGCAAGATCAGATATTTAGCACCCCCCCTTCCCACTTGAGAGCGCTGTATTTTTTTTCAAGGCGTTTCTGGCGCCCTCTTTAGCCCTGCGCCCTAGGCAACTGCCTAGTTGGCCTAGTGGTAGCACCGGCCCTGGAAAGGTGGGATAAAAATGTAACAAATAAATGAATAAGGGTCCACCCTTTCAGATCATCTACCATCATCAACTCAGATGCCAAATTTATTATAAGATTCTAATCTACAAATTGCTCTCCAATGACTGGCTATTCCCACATCATCAAGGAGCTTGAAAAATGTTGGGAGAGTAACCCAACCTTTTTGTCAGTGGCTTAAAGCTTAGATATGCTCCGAGTGCTTAAATTGGCAATTCGAATAGCTACCTGAATCCAATTCAATTCACTGACTTGTAAAGCAATTGGTGATGCAGTGTTAATGCCAACTAATCTGATAAAAATTGACACAGTGACAGTGTTTGGCTGTTAGTACAGGCAGCCTTTTATGTTACTGTAAATCCACTGCAGTTGTACAAGTTATCAGGGCACGTTCGTGAAAGGGTAGAAAATTTCCCCTAAGTACATGGCTAGATAAGGTGGCTGAGCTGGTGAGGCAACCTGCAGTCTCCTGCCATGCTTGTGCCAAACAAGCCAGTGGATTCAAGAACATTAAAAGGCAAAATTCATCACAACTAATTTCTATTTGCCGACTATTAGGCTACATTGTTTTGTCCTCAACGTCAGGTTAAATAATGAACCTCTCGGAATAGAGTAAATTAACCTCCACTTTATGTTCATGTCATTGTCAAATGGAAACATCACTTGTACAAATGAAAAAGATTCATTAGTAACACTAATGCATGAGCTCCACTCCAGTAAAAGATAAGAGCGATTGAGGTCCTGTCATAATGCAGTGTCGAACTGCCGGCTTGTTATTTATGACGCCTGCCATAATCTTTGGAGATTATTTTCAGCAATGGTAATTAGCACACAATGCATCAAGAACAATTATGGAACAATGTCTTTGCTTGACAGGTATGCCACACTGCTGCGGGCGGGCTGTGATCCATGAGAAATTCAATCAAATCTGCATGCTGCCAGGAGTTTATTAATATTTCTCCTTTCTGAAGCTGCTTGAAAGGCAGCTATGCTTGACCGGCCACCCAAAAATACTTAGCAATGTGACATGAGCATGTTCCTTGTTAACATGTACCTGTTAGCACTAAGACTTCCCAAGCACTTAGGCCAGATGAGAAAGTGTCAGTTCATTTGCAGCTTGTTACATCAAGGGGGCAAGCCTCCTACATTTCCATTCCCCCCCCCCCTGCAGATAATATGAATATCATTGAAGAAAAATGTCAGCTACCAGGAAGAGTTGCTGATCTGACTTGAGTCAGTGGAGGCACTGACTGGATGACCAGCACTGCCTGTGAGTGCATCTCACCTGTTGGATTCCTGGTCTGGCTGTTACATTAGGATAAGGATATGCAACAGCCATTAAGTTCCACCTGTCCTTAAGGTCAAGTGAGAGCACCTTCTTTACTATACTAGCTGTGCACCAGATCTGCACAATGAGGGCATGCAGAAAGGAGTTCTCCTGCATGGAAATCTATCCCCATGGAGAGATACCAAAGATATCAAATCATATGTGGGTTTCACTCTGTAGGAACATAAGGATATAAGAAGATCCCTGCTGGGTCAGACCAAAGGTCCATCTAGTCCAGCCTGCAATTTCCCACAGTGGCCAACCAGATGCCTCTGGAAGCCCACAAGCAGGACATCAAGGCAGGAGATGTTTCTCCCCAGAAATTGCATCATTTTTCTCTGAAGTTAAAGGAGTCTTGTATGAGTTTGATAGCATGTTTAATATCCAGCAATGGTTAATTTGCCTGCCTGCCTGCCTTCCCCCCCACTCTCTCCAGCCCTATTAAGGTGTTCTGTGTAGAATAAACACACAAAACGGGAGATCAAGGATGACCATAAGTAAATAAATGAAACTCACTCCTATGGGGAAATGAAAACTGTTGTCATGAGGACAAAATCTGCCCTTCCCCCTAACACTGGGTGGCTCTATCCTAATTGACAGCGATTGTGGGGCAGAGGTTCCGCATCCCTACATGTGGAACCTCCAGTCTATGGCCCGGATGCGCCCCCCCGGCAGTTCTCCATCTGGCCCACAAGCTTCTTCTGCTCTTATCACTGATCAGTGATTGGAGACAAGAGTGTATTTAAAGGCATTTAAACTTTAACTACCCTGCAGTTAAATACTCTGCATAGAACTGAGTTGTGCTTTGTGGGCATGAAAGCTGTTGCACTGGGGCTTACTCCTGACTAGACATTAAGTTGTGCTTTGTATGCTTGGTGGGAAAATGACCACATTGGTCAGAATTACATTTTGGCCAAGCCCCATGCCTTTGACCTCACCCACTGCTGGAATGTGTGTCCGCCCCCCCAAGACCCTTCCCAAATTGGAATTTGGCCCCCAGGCTGAAAAAGGTTTTTCACCCCTGCTGGGGTGTGTGTGTGTGTGTGCATGAGAAAAAGAGAGAGGGAGAGAGAAACGTGTTTCTTCACAGAGTGCAGAGATGCCTTGTAGTCCCTAGGCCTAGAGCAGTGTTCTCCAACCGTGGGTCCCCAGATGTTTTTGGCCTACAACTCCCAGCATGTCCCAGCTATGATGGCTGGGGCATGCTGGGAGTTGTAGGCCAAAAACATCTGGGGCCCCACGGTTGGAGAACACTGCCCTAGAGGTTCTTGCAATCTACAACAACAATGATCCCTGCAAGAATTGTGTGTATTTTTTGCTGGTTAAAACAAAAAAGGCACATCACCACTGGTACGTTTATTGATTGATTGAATTGATTTGATTTGCACCCCACCATCATCCTACCAAAAAATGGTGCTCAGGGTGGCTGACAGACACAGTTAAAATGGATTAAAACAACAATACATTAAAATACAATAAAAACATAACAATTACAGAATAAAAAAATAAAAAGCACCACCCAACCCAACAGACCCACTTACAGGCCAAAGGCCTTCTTGAATAGAGCAGTCTCTGCCTGGCGGCGGAAAGATAGCAGAGAGGGAGTGAACCTGTGGAACTCCCTTGGGAGGGAGTTCCACAGCCTGGGAACGGCCACTGAAAAGGCCCTCTCTCATGTCGCCACCAAATGCACCTCTGAAGGCAGTGGTCTCAAAAGAAGGGCCTCTCCAGAAGATCTTAAGAATCGGGCAGGGTCCTATGGGAAACGGCAGTCTTTCTGGTAGCCTGGTCCCAATTATGTTATCATTCTCACAGTGGAAATGTAGACGTCTCCAGTTGCAGGATTCAGGAAGGTTGAGGCTCTTAGGCCTTATTATACTATTATACTAAGGACTGGGCTGTGGGACGGGAGGAATGGGTTTAGCTTGGGTTCTTGTTTCAGTTTCATGTTTTTCAAAGTATTTGAGATATTGTTAAGCAGAACATATCAACACATAAAACATGGCCAGTACTATAGACACCAAAATGCTGCATGAGCTGGAGGGCTGCTGCTAATTTGCATGTAAACATACACATAGATTGATGTACATAGACATAAGATTTACATGAAGGAGCCGCACACCAGACTATGGCTGGGGGTTATGTCACATTTGTTTTGTGATGCCACCTGAGCCAGAACTCTCTCTTGTATCACATTTCATTTTTAGGCAATAATTCATAACATGTTAGGAACTGTGACATGATCCCTTAATATTAGCTGGATTTTTGAATTAGCTGGGGAGGCCAGGGCTACATCAGCAATTCTGCAACTGCTAGACCAACCCAAATTCAAATGTACAAGGCCTCTCTTCATAACCACAATATTAACTTATAAACAGGGAGATTTAAAAACATAACATATTGGAGGGCTGCTTTATTTCCCTGCTGAGCCTCTAAGATGCTCTCCCATTTCATTCCTACCCCCAGCTATGCAATTGTGGCTTGTCTTAATGAAATTTGCCATTGTCAAGATTTCAACAAGGGCTTGCAAGCCACAGAATGGCGACTGGGAGAATATATGCACCCTGTGATCTGCAGTAGGTTGCCCATTCATGTTATACACCCTTATTAACAGACTTTACCCAGGGCACAAAGAGATGGGAGACAAAAAAGTCCAGCAGCGTTTTATAGGGTAGGGAGAGTAGCAATGTAGTCTACATGAACAGTTGGTTGGCACTGTGGCTCACGCTGGCTCAGCTTGTCTGAGCGTGGAAAGCTAAGCAGGGCCAGGCCTGGTTATTACTTGGATGGGAGACCCCTCCTCTAGTTTCCTGCACTGAGCAGGGCGTGTGACTCCATGGCCTTGTAGGCCCCTTCCAACTCTACGATCTATGAAACCACCCTCCCGCTCTTACCTTGTGTTTGCTCACTTTGTCAGTGGCTCTTCATTAATGGCATGGCACGAAGAACAACACCACCTTCAGTTTTGAGGTGACACTGCAAAGATTCAGCCTGAAACTCTGTATATCTAAACACATCGAGGAGGCTCTGATTCCTTGTGCTGTTGAAAATGATGAGGGATGCATCTTTATCCTGATATTATTCCAGATTGCCACTGGCCTTGGTTCTACCTGTTGAGCTGGGAAAGAGCGGAAAAGGCTATTTATTGGAGTAATTCTGTTTTTGCGCTCTTGATCTGCATTTTTAATTGACATGCATTTCTCTGGAAGCTCAAATGAATTTGGCTCCCCCACTCCCAGCGCAAGTTTTTTTTTCTCTTTTTCAAATTATTATCCTGAAAAAATTCCCCAGATATTCTTTGATGGGCTCATATACCCTCCGAATGGCTCCAAAGATTTGATATTAATATTTGGCACCAAACGATATTTAATCATTTATTTACTACATTTCCATACCACTCAATAGCCAAAGCTCTGACAGCTGATCTCCTGCAATGTTTGCAGCATGCCGTGATATTCAGCATTTGAATGTATTGAGCATGGATACAAACTGGGACATCACAGTCTTCACAACTTTCTACCTTCAGGGAACATTTTCTATGGATGGGCAAGCCTCATCTAGCTGTGTGTGTTGGGGCCCATAATTCAATTGCTTCCCTGCCAGTGCCCCACCTTCAAGAAGAAAAGGAAGAAGAAGGAGATGGAGGAGGAGGAGAGTCCATCTAGACAAGTATTTTGCTTTTGACAGTGACATAATTACCATATGCTGGGAAAGCAGTGTAAGGGAAATAGTGTTAATTTGACCCAGGTTGACCTGGGTTCAAATGCCAGCTCAGCCACAAAGTTCATTGGGTGAATTTGGGCCAGTTACTCTCTCAACCTAACCTACCTCACAGAGTTGTTGTGAGTTGGGATCAGTGGAGACACTTTGCTCCATTCCAAAGAGTTTTGATGGAGTGAGGAATGGATAAGGTCCATTCCAACCAAACTACAGAATGAGTTGTGGAATCCGGATTCCACAATTATGGATCCAAATCTCTCTCTTCTTGGTATGAACGAAGAAGTAACAATAATGTCCACGCTTCCTCGCTGTACCAGAGATCTTGGAACATACCAGGTGAGTACGGCATGGTGAGGGGATATCTCCAGGTGCACTGGCTTCACCTCATATCCTGGTTCTGGAATGGGACTGGAACCCATCACAGTGTCCTGGGCCCATTGCAGAATACTTCTGTCACAGTGAGATTGGGCCAAGGTTTCAACTGGGGCAGAACTCTGACCCATCTCTCATCGTTAAGATAAAATGGGATAACCCTATGTATGCCACCCCGGGCATTTTAGAAGGAAAGAAATGTGATAAATAAAATTTTAAAACCTCTTATAATGGCAACCTATTTCAGTCTACTGTATGTTCCTTAATTAGATAAGCTGCAATCTTGCAAACAGTTCCATGAATGTGAATCTCATTAATTGCCGTGTATATATTAAGTACCGGGATGTAACTGTGTGCAGAATTACAGCCATGAATACATCATAATGAAAACGTAAAATAGAAAACAGCCCCATTACTTATAGAATAGGACTGAAATCTTATGGTATGTGTTCTCCAACCTTGGGTCCCCAGATGTTTTTGGCCTACAACTCCCAGCATGCCCCAGCCAGCTGTGCTGGCTGGGGCATGCTGGGAGTAGTAGGCCAAAAACATCTGGGGACCCAAGGTTGGAGAACACTGCTATATATCCTTACCCGAGAGAGTAAGTCTATTTAATGTTAATAGGCCTTACTTCTGAGTAGACATGTGTACGATTGCACTGTAAAAACTTGTCCTCCACCTCAGAAGATTTTAAAACCACTTTGAGCTGGAGATGTTTCTTCTAACATGTTTTCAGTACTTTGCACAGCCCCCCCTCCATCCATGTAGCTTAAACCCTGGCTGAAATCCATTTAATGCCTATTCAAGAAATCTGTTTTTCAGCTACAATTCAGGCCCCCATTGCTGATTTGAGGAACCAAACTAATTTCATGTGGTTCTCCCAACACCCCTTATGACATTTATGACATATTTTTCTGTTTAGAAGGAATGATTTTTTCCAGATGCCAACTGATCTGAAACTACCTAATGAGATTTCCACAGATGTAGAGAGGTTTTTTAAAAAATGGCATTTTGTTTTTTTCATAAAAGACAATGCGCTCCAACAAAAATATATCTGTTCCAAAAAACATTACAAATATAGTTGGATGAGTGCTGAATTAATGAACACTTGTTCAGTGAAAAAGAGGGAGTGTTGTTGCCACTGCCAGTTCTTTTCTCCTTTTTTTTTGTTTTTGTTTCATAATCTGAATTTGCAATTATATTTAGGCCGCAATCCCTCCTTAGATGTTGGCCACTGAAGTCAATGGGACTACTTTCCAAGTAAACAAACTTTTGGTTTGGGCTGCTAGTATGATTTGTGATACTGTTTGAAAGACAGTTTTAAGAGCTAAAATGAACACTGAATACGTAGGCCAAATGTCCCACACATCTCCTTCATAATAAGTATTGCTTTTGGCTGTGGATTTCAAAATACCTTGCACAAATTATTATCAACAAAGCAATGTAAATTGAGGTTTCTTGGAGGAAGTCAGAAATTTCATACCACAAGTAATTATTCTTTTCCTTCCCCTCTGGAATGAATATACCACACACACACACACACACATACACGCACACATATATACACACCATAAAAATAATTTGCTTTTTGTCATTTTGAGGTTGCATTAGACCTTATTAATTTTCAATACCTGGATGACCAATAGATGACGGATTCTTACCCTTAAATGTGCCCAAAACAACCCTTACTGCTAGCCTGTGTTGGTACTCTGGACAAAGCTACAAACTTCATCTCATGGATCCAACTTCTTTTCTGGATGCAGAAATGTTGCATCACCTGGTGATACCCTCACAGTTGCATGAAGTACCACATTAAGGCTGCAATTCCATATCCACTTACCTGGGAGTAAGCCCCATTGAACTCAATGAGCAGATATGCCTAGGACCATACTGTAAATCAACTGGACTCTATTCCATGAAAACCTAAGCGATTATACATTTGTTAGTCTTAATGGTGCTACATACAAGACCCTTGGGGGGGTGCTTTTTAATTTTTCCCTGCACTAGACTAACCCAGGCTAGCCCTTTGGAAGCTGTTCAGATTCAGTCAGCAGAGCTCCGATATACTCACATGAAAAGCAATAGCGATAAATGCAAAGAGCATCAAACTCTGCCAGGATTTCCCCTGTAATCCAAAAATGGCAGAGATGGCGCTGAAAATATTTGTCTGTATCCTCAAGCAACTCTGCAGTCCATGGTTTTTTGTCATTTGACTCCTGCTTCTTCATCAGTCCTCTTCAACCAACCATCCTCACCTTATTCTCTGTCCTTTAAAAATAAATAAATAAATGCCTTACAGATAATTTTACTGAGACTAAATTCACACTATCATTACAGAAGGGAAGTGCCTCAACTTTAGCACTGTTCAGCTACCTACTCCAATAAAATATTCTTGGGAACATTTTTAAACTACTATAAGGATGTCCCACCATAGTTTACATTGCCTTGAGGAATGCTTTAGCATGGTATGTTAGAACATAAGAAGAGCCATGCTGGCTCAGACCAAGGGTCCATCTAGTCCAGCATTCTGTTGACACAGTGACCAACCAGCTGCCTGTAGGAAACCCACAAGTAGGATGTGAGTGCAACAGCACCCTCCTGCCCATATTCCCCAGCAACTGGTGTACTGTCTCTGTAGCCATTGGCTTTCTCCTCCATGAATTTGTCCAATCCCCTTTTAAAACCTTCCAAATTGGTGGCCATCACTACATCTTGTGGAAGTGAATTCCATAATTTAACTCTGTGCTGTGTGAAGAAGTACTTCCTTTTATCTGTCTTGAATCTCCCACCAATCAACTTCATGGGATGACCCCGGGTTCTAGTATTATGAGAGAGGGAGAAAAATGTGTGAGAAGAATGCAACTGCTACTGTAAATCCTCACATCTTCCATGGACGATTGCCTGTTTCTGGGCTTCCCAGAGCCTTCTAGTTGGCTACTATAGGAACAAGATGCTGGACTAGATAGGCCTTCAGTCTGATCCAGCAGGGTTTTTCTTATGTTCTCCATCCCATTCATTTGCTTTCATGGTGCACACACGCCTGCAATGAAGAACTTTATAGTGTGGTATTGGGAGAGTTGAGTATTGAGAGTTGAAAGTAGTATTGGCCACCTTGGAAAAGCTTTCTACCCTTAGGCAGCCTAAAAATAATGTTAAATAAAATAAGTGTTAACCAGTAGTGGCCCCCTCCTGGCTGGTGGGAATTCTGATCATGCTTTCATTGGCTTAGCCTACTCCTTCATTGGCCAATTGGAACATTCCAACAAAAAGTCTGCACAGGGTATGCCAGGTAATAGATGACCATTTAACCACACATTACCAAATTTCCTCTTACCTCTTGGCAGGATAGGGTAGACCGGGGTGGGCAGAAGGTAGATCTCCAGATATTTTGGACTTCAACTCCCAGAAGCTCCTGCCAGCATGGCCAATGGTCAGGAATGCTGGGAGCTGGAAGTCCAAAGCATCTGGAGATCTACTTTCTGCCCACCCTGATGCAGACTACTGGCTGACTGATTACATGAATACTGTGGTAAGTTACCACTTGGCAAGTGACTGGCTCTATCCACCCGCCCGCCCACCCACCCACCCTGAGCACATGTTTATTTTCCATATGTAGAGTAACATATGGGATTTTACATAGACTCTAACTCACCCTTTAGGTATAATCTAGGTCTGGCTTTGTGTAGCTATTATTAACATTAAATATATTGGGTTTTCATTCTCATTCATATTTTAGTTAGCTGACCTCACCGCATACCCAGTTACACAAGAGGGGGGTGGGGTGGAATTGTGCAGTCTCGCCTGGAAATATTTAAATGTATCTTTCTCACTGTTGTAAGAACAGGAACACCCACAATTGCCCATGTGGGGCCAGGGTCCTTCCAGCTCTGAGATCAGCTTCACAGATGTCTGTCACCTGTTTGTAAGGAAATGTGCAAATCTTTGGAAAAGAGCAGAACTCCCACTGTTAGGGTGGGAATCTGAAACCTCTCTGAACTTTGCCCTCCCATCCATCGCCTGTCAGAAATAGTTAAAGAGAAATAGCAAGGCTCCGTCTTCAGCGACAAGGGGGGTGGGGGCTTGCACTAAAGCAGCCTTCTCCAACCTGGTTACCCTCCAAATGTTTTGGACTACAGCTCCCAGAATTCCTGACCATTGGCCATGCTTGCTGGGGCTGATGGGAGTTGAGGTCCAAAACATCTGGAAGGCACCCGGTTGGGGAAGGGTGCACGAAAGGCTCTGTCCTGTAAAATGCCAAAAGAATGGCAAGAATGTGAGAGAGGTTGCTCAGATCCTAGAAGACATGCTCAAGGACCACGAGGAAAGGGGCCTTGAGCATAGACTGCCAATCTTCTGCTAATGCTTGCTGGTTTTCTGAAACCCCATCCTTAACTTTGGGAATAGAAAGGTTATGCGATTGCAGGGCACATGGCTTTAACACTGAAGAATGCCGTACAGTTCTGCATTCGTGGGAAATACCTGGGACCAGTGAGTTTCTACGTTCAGCAGAATCACGTTTGGCCCTGGCTTCTGTGTAATTTCCTCCCCCCACCCCCAGCATTATAGTTTCAATCACTACTGTTCTGCTGTGTTTTTAAAACTGCTCTGATGTTTGTATTTTTGTGATGTTAGCTGCCTTTGGAAAGTGGAAATGCCTGGTAAATCCTACAGTGAATGGCGAGGCTGTTCCTGGACTGTACCATGTCAGGCTGCAGGGGTACGTATGTGTATGTTGGGTGAGTGTTTTGGAAATCTGGGTGTTTCCTCCAACAAGAAGTTATTTGCACATAGAAAAGCATTTTGTAAATGCAAGAGATTTTTTTAGTTTGGGAACATTCACACATGAACCCTCCTGCCTCAGCCTGAAATGGCTCAGACTAGGAAACGCTTTACCTACATTGAGGCTGTATAACCAGCTCTCCCCAACCTGGTGCCTTCCAGATGTTTTGGACTACAGCTCTCATCAGCCCCAGCCAGAATGGTCAGGGATTATGGAAGTTGAAGTCCAACACATCTGGAAGGCACCAGGTTGGAGAAGGCTGATACAAACTGTTTCTGAAGTGCAACATATAGGCAGATGCTATGCCAAACATTTTGTGGGGCTCATGCAATGGGCTGTGACATGATTTAGTACCATATACATAAATATTTTGGAGAGGAAAATATATCATGGAAAACTGAATCTTTGACCTGGTCCAGTTTTTGTGGATGAATGCCAGCACTGTGTCAAAACTCCATTATTGAGTAAGTCTGTGAGGATTTATTCTTCTAAATTCTCACTGAAATTCCCCCTCCCTGAACTGTGTTACTGCATATTAAAGGGGTGGGCTGTTTTTAATGTGAATCATTTACACAGCAGTTTTAAAGCCATATTCCAAACAGATTTGTTCAGAAGTCAGTCTCACTGACTTCTATGGGACTTTTTCCTGATAGGTAGGCTTAAGGCTGCAATCTTAGGGCCAAACTGGATGTGATGGTTTCCCCCTTGCATAGCTTTAAAAATAATTGAGGAGGGGTGTGTGAAACAGATCTGAATTGTGGCAGCGAGGGCTTTAACCCTTTGCTTCCACCATGGTCCCTATTAGAATTGGAAACGCTCTCTCTCTCTCTCTCTCTCTCTCTCTCTCTCTCTCTCACACACACACACACACACACACACCCCTATTATTCGCAATGGGAGAAAAGTTTCCATTGGCTCTGCCCCCCCCCCCAATCCCACTCACTCTCTGCCACACACACTAGCTATTTTTAATGAAAAAAACCAGGTACTTTATTGCCTGGTAGAATTGGTGTTTTCAGCTGTGAACAAGCAAAGCTCAGAGAATGTTTCTGCCTTTAGCAGCCTTGCTGGTGGTGAATAGTCCTGCCAGGCCCTGTTTTGTTACTGTCATAGGCCTGTGTAATAGTTACTTAGTGGTGTTCTGAAAGTGTGTGTGTGTGGGGGCGTCACTTTGAATATTGTTAGATGGGGCCTGGATCAGGTATATTAAATTCTGATTGGCTGGGGATTCTAGTTAGGTGGAAAAGAGCAGTTGGGAAAGGACAGTTAAGGAGTTGACAGTTGACAGTTAAGTTTAGTTACTCTGTGGAGAGTGAGGGAAGAGGTCTGATGGTTGATGTGTAATGTTTTAGAAGGACTAGGAGAAAGCTGAGGGGAAAGTGAATAGGTAAGGCCTGGATGTTAAGCTATTCTTTTTCTGTGGGATAACCTTACATGGCTGGCCTGGTGGAGATCAAGCGTAGGGTGTCAGATGCTGCCTCCTCCTCCCTTGTAGACAGGCTAGTCAGTTGCAGTTCCAATCAATTAGCTTTTATTATGCAGAAGTTACAGACAAGCAAGCATGGCCTTAGGCAACAGACTAAAATCCCCATACAAACAAAGGAGACAAAGGATCAAAGCTAGAGTAGCATAATGCTAGTCCTCTAAGCTCTAGAGGGGTTTCCAGGTTACAGCATCATAAATGAAAGTTGACATGAAATTAGTCCAGAGGATTACACAACCCTCCCTGTTCAAGCCAGACGGGCTGACGCCACGGTTACACTACGTTGCCCCTCCCTCTTCATTTGACCCCTAACTCTTGGACCCTTGATTCCCACTGCCTACTCCTCCCTTTTGCTCAAAGCCTGCATTCCCACAGTTTCAGAAGGGCCTCCTTGGTTATCACAGCTATTCTCCCCAATCTCCCGCTCCTGCAGCCTTGACTCCTCAGCAGCCTCTTCCCCCTCCCCTTCCTCCCAGTCTGACTCAGTTCCCAGGTCTTCTTGAGGTGCCGGTCCCTACACAGGGAGCAGGTGGCTGTGTGATGCCAGGAGGCTGCCCTAAGATCTTGCCAGAGGAAGGTTACACAAGCAGGCAGTTAAAAAAAACACAAACCCAAATAAAATGTCCAAGCAGCCAACGGGAGCAGCTTGGGTGTCAGAGGAAGACTGTACGCAGAAGCTGGATCTGGTTGTAAGGGTATTTGGCTGGGGTGGAGGTTTAGGGAATTGGGCCTGAGGTAAAAGAAGTCCTTAGAGGCCTTTAACAGCAACAGTGTCTCTTGAGTCCTAAAGAATTGTCACTGTGTGGTCTTTTGAAAACCCCACCGTAAATATTAGTAATCCCTTATGTGAAAAATATCCCTTTAATAAATTACTTGTTTAATTGTTCAACTTGTATCTAGGACCATCTCACACCCAGGCCGCTTATACCAGCTACTAGGAGGTTTGAAAGTATTCTAACAGAACTGGTGGCAGCAGGAAAGGGCCAGCTTGTGGAACTCTGAGTTATAGTGGCAGAGAGTTCCTGAGGCCCGGAAATGTAAGCATTTGCTATAGATAAGAAACCCCATAGGTGGGACTGCGCAGTGGAGGAACAGTTTCTCCATAGGGGGTTGCAGTGCTGGGGAGAGGAAATCCCCCATAATAAATCTGCATGACCAAGGCCACATGGTATCAAAACTGATCAGCCATCAACAGAGAGGTGGAGCAGAAAGAGGCAAAGCTTGCAAGAATGAGAAGGAAATTTGATATCATCACTAATGGGCTGGTGCATTGACGGCTCTTAGTACCGATATAGCTGGCCTGCCCTACACATATTGCATGCTACTAAGTGAAATGCAACCCTCCATCCATTTACTGTGGTCTGCTACGTATGTGCTTGACAAACATTTTGCATCTCCATTCAGGCAGCACAACCAAATGAATTGAATCTCTGGTGGAATTCTCATTCTGCATCTGACTGGTGGACTGTGTGCTCAGCCTGGTCAGTAACAGGTTAAGTGAGCCTGTTATATAGGATTATGTAGGTGAAAAGCAATAGATTTGTATAAGAGATGTACAGCATATTGAAGGATCCTGGTCAGAGAGGTCTAGATAAATGAGGTTTTGCAGTAAGTTAAAATACTCCCATATATTAATGTGTGTGTTCTAAACATGCCACATATACATATTTCCCAAACCTAGATTAGGAAGGAAAGCTTTACTCTGTTAGGAAATGTGGAAGGGAAACCAAAAGCAGTAAACTAGGAGAAGCATTAATTTATTAGTTTTAAGCAAGATTTTTTTTCCATTCAGCAATTTCTGAACCATCTGGTAAAAATCATATTATGGATGAGGCTTGCCATGACATCTACAACAAATATTTCTGCTGCTCATATTCATCCTTCCTCCATGCTCCATCAAGTGCTACACACGTTCAGGTTCTCATAAAGCATCTAGTAAATATAGAAGTTCCCGTGATTTATATCAAAGCAAGAGTGATAACATGCTCTGAGTGCTCGCATTTCTCTTTGTTTATTCTTCTTCTACCCTTGTGCATGTGTGTGTGTGTGTGTGAATACCGATGGGTTGTCTTTGCTTTGTTGTGGCTATCTACTCAAAGTACACAATGAGTTGAACTAAAACACACACATGAGTTGAACTAAAAAAAAAGCTTACCTGGTTAGCAAACTTCTCATTCATGGGGTAAGAAGACTATTCCTCCTCTTACGGATCAGCAATGGTTCAAAGAATAGGAAGCATCATGTAGGAATAAACAGGCAGCTCTCACAAATGGAGGGAAACAAGCAGTGGGGTCTCCCAAGGTCATTTTTAAACTTCGGGCCCAAAATAGACATTACTTTAAATGCGTGTCTAGCAGCTACATCTTTTGTTCATTTTTACTCTAGAGTAGGCTCACCCCCCCCCCCGCATCTAGATCTTAAAAGCCCCACTACTGTCCATGCTTGATTCCTGATTTAAATCAGGGGCCCTGCACCTACTCCAGAGTAAAAATGAAGGGGGGGGAAGACATAGGATTGCACTCCCCTTAGAAAGAGAATGCACTCCCCCATCTTGGTGGCTTCTGCATATCCAATGCCCTGCTGGGCTACTGCCAACAGGGCAGGAGGGGTGTCCGGTCCTCCTTTTAATTTCTTTTCTTCTAGATGGGCTTTTGAGCCTATCTAGAGAGGGCACATTGGCAGGGGCTGGGCCGAGGCTAGAGAAGACATAGGATTTCTCATGCCCTGGCCTCTCCTCTCTCCCCACCCACTGGAATGCCCCCTTTTCCCTCCTTCCATGCTGCATTTGCGTCCTCGGGAAGCAGCAGGCGTGGTTCTTTCTGTGGCAGCGGCAAGTGGGCAGGGGAGGGGGATCAGAGTCTTCCGCCCGAGGACATAGCAGCCTCTACGGCCTTGGGAGGGGGATTCCAAACAATCCTATGGTCCCTGGGATGCTCTCCCAGGGACCATAGGATTGCTCTCATCATTGCAAGATACAGATTTAAAGTACGTAATGTCTGTTTTGGCCCTTTTTCATATGATCTGGAGTCAGGGGTGAGCTGTGTGGTGGGCAACTTTGTGGATGACACCAAATTAAAAACTGAAGTCGACTACAAAGAGCTCCCAAAGGATCTCTCCAAGGTGGCAAATGAGATTTACTGTAACCAGGGCCGGTGCTACCATTAGGCCAACTAGGCAGCTGCCTAGGGCGCAGGGCTAAAGGGGCGCCAGAAACGCCTTGAAAAAAAAACACAGCGCTCTCAAGTGGGAAGGGGGGGCGCTAAATATCTGATCTTGTCTAGGGCACCAAACCACCTTGCACCGGTCCTGACTGTAACTAAGTGTAAACTGAGGTACATTGGGGCAAACAGTAATCATATATGTACTTCAGGGGGTAGGGTTGCTCTTTACACCACTGCTGAGAGCAAGGTAGCCAGAGCCTAAGTAAACATCAAAGTAGGATAAGAGAAATAACTAATGGATGCTGGCAGTGACTAACCAGGAAAGGGATCTTGCAGTTACGATGGATAGCTCAGTGAAAATATATGAACTTAATAGTAAAAAGAAAGCAAGAGAGAAAGAAAGAAAGGCAAAGAAAGAAAGGCAAATAATCTAGTGATTATTAGGAAAGCGATTGAAAACAGGACAGCCAATAATGTGATGTCTTTATATAAATATTTAGTGCAACTACATTTTTAATACTGTAAAAGTTTTGATTGCTCCATCTCAAAAAGTAGAGTTGGAAAAGATATAGAAAAAGGCAACCAAAAAATGACCAAGGAATTGGAGCATCATCCCTGTGAGAAAACCCTAAGGCATTTGAAGTGTTTTCATTTGGCGGCGGGGGGGGGGGGGTAAGGAGAATGTCAGGGAGGGGAAACACAATAGAGGTTTATAAAATTAAGCATGCAGAGAAGAAAGTGGACAGAGAGAATTCTTTCTCCCTGTCCCAGAAAGCAACAACTTAGGCTCGCACAATGAAATGATTGGCCATTGAATCAGAACAGAGGAAAGAAAGTATTTCATCATCACACAATACATCCTTCATCTATGGGATTCACTGCCACAAGACATGGAGAAGGCCACCGGGGACTCAATTAGCCCTGACAGCTAAATGGAACCTCCAGGTTCAGGGGCAGCAGCAGCAGCATGCCTCTCAGAATACCAGTTGCTGCGGAACGATAGCAGGAGGAGCGGGCTATCGCCTTCACATCCTGCTTGTGATCTTCCCAGAGGCATCTAGTTGGCCACTGTGGGAAACAGGCTGATGAATTAGATGATCTTTGGTCTATCCTTAGATAGGGTTAGGATATCCAGTTAGGGATATCATAACAAATCCTGTTGTAAGGGTTAGTGGGATAATGTATGTGAAGTGCTCTGAAGAGCACAGGCTGCTCTCTGGAAAAGCAGGAGTAGAACAGCGCAGGGTACAGGAAATAAAAGTTCCTCTGTTATCCCGGGGGAGGTGCAGAGCAGCCTTGCCTTGGGATGCATATCCTGGCCACGATGCTCTCTGTGCACCTGGCAGCACAACTGGAGATAGGAGAGTTACACTGGCTTCTGTGGGGCAGTTCCACATGCTTTTCTATGCGCATGGGGCACATAGGATTGCACCCACTAAAAGGTGGATGATGATGATGATGATGATGATGATGATGATGATGATGAAGATTACAATATATGAAGCTGATAGAAGATGGTAATTTAATATGCTTAAATCTGCTTTTGAAGTATCCTCCTATCCCAGTGTTCTCCAACCTTGGGTCCCCAGATGTTTTTGGCCTACAACTCCCAGCATGCCCCAGCCAGCATAGCTGGGAGTTGTAGGCCAAAAACATCTGGGGACCCAAGGTTGGAGAACACTGTCCTATCCATTCATGAGTTGCTATGTGTTATGGCTTTGTGTGTCTATTAAAAGGCAAAGTGCTTGTCTCTGAGAGGGAAGTTGGGTTGCAAGGGATCTTCTTAAAGAAAATCGATAGCATAAAGTGTATAATCAGCAGATGCAAATATTTATGCAGCTGAAGTTATTAAGGGACTTGTCCAATCATCTTCATGTTGCTAAGCTCCTTCAAAACCACATTGATTGATTTCCCCCACCACTACCCTGGAGGCTTTTCACCATGAGCAGGTCATTTATAGTTATGATTTCATTTTGGTCATGTAGGTTTACAACTTAGCAGTATACCTTAGTGCCGTCTTGTGAAGTGTAACATTTACAGTATAATAGATCCATGTCTTGATTCTAGCCCAAGATTCAAGAAGACCCTGGGTAACTGCAGGCTAGTCCATCCCAGGCCTTATTCTATTCCTCAGCCGGAAGGACAGGGCCTCTAGGATGAAAAACTAGGGAATGGTTGGAAAGGGTACGGAACGCTCCTGTCAGTGCTGGCCTTTTAAAGTCTCAAGCCTGGAGCTCTCTTTAGGCATCCACCCAGCATGGAGAGAGCCACAGATGGACACTCCAGCCCCACCCACTCCACTCCCCCAACCTCCCCTTCTAACGCATTCAGCTGAACACACACACTGCTCCACAAGATTGGTGACCCTGATAAGCCGTGGTTCCCAGTCACGTGGAGGAGTGTAAGTGTGTTCAGTCGAAAGCACTTACACTCCCCTTCCAGACTTTCCCCATCAACATGGGGCATTTGGGAGTGGAGCATGCAGGGTGTGTGTGTGTGTATCTTATTTATACATACAGTATTGTGAATTGGCCTTTCCCTATGATCAACCAGTAGCATGGTGGTAATTTAACATTAGACAAGAGTATTTCCCCACCTCTGTGTTGTTGTTGCTGCGGTGGAACTAGCAGTGTAAAGCATGGGATAAAAAGAGTAGGACTATACTGGGCTCTGAGCTAGCTGTAGAAATCTATGGACACATGCTCTCCACTTCTTTTTTTTTTCTAAATTTTTTTTTGTCTCATTGTCGCTTGTTTATGTTACAACCTGCAGCATCTCAATGGCCTGCCCTTGCCTTTCTTGAGGCAACCCTTAAGCTTCCCTCTTACCACATTTTGCATTGTTCTTGAAGCACAAGCACAGCAGTTCTTGCTCCCTGCTCCCTCTTTACAAACCAAGAGAAGAGCACATCTAAATACCAGAGTCGGAGAAAGAGAATAGAATGCAGCCTGACATTCAGGATGACACATGTTTCCCTTCTGAATGCCTTTTCCTCATACACTGGGGGGGGGGTCGGGTCCTTTCACTGCAGTCCTGATGTAGCATCCCCCCCTCCTCTGCTCCCTTTGCTTCTTGGAGCTGGGACACTGGATTTTCTATTCTCTGGAGGGCCCACCAAACCAAACCAAACCAAACCAAAAAAAAAAAAAGACAGACAGACAGACAGACAGACAAAGGCAGCATTGCTATTAATCTTAAACTTTTATCTCCTATTAGTGTGTCAATAAGAAAACCTTTTCTCCTATGCCACCCTTTGATATGCTGGACATGTGTCAGAGGAAAAACATGGGCCATCCATATCTTATCTTATATTAAGAAGAGTCCTTGAGAAACATACCTTCATTACTGCGACAGTCATGTCAAAAAGAATCGACTTATTGTCAGCACATCTAACCTAACAATGTTAATGGACCGTTCAGACATCTTCTCCTCCTCATTTGTTTCTTACATGCCTATCAAAGAGACAATGCAAGGTAGTTACCAAGCTCTGGGGAGTGGTGTGTGTATGTGTTAAGAGAGTCCATGACAGCTCTTTGGGCTGCCTATAATGAAGTGAGACGGGTGTGTGTGGGAGGAGGGAAAGCATTTCAATAATACGGAAGGCCCAGAGTGGAACTTCAGCCATCTCTGTTGCTATGTTTACTCTAACATTCTTATTGGTTCTGAGTGTGTTGCTTCTAGTGCAGTGTTCTCCAACCTTGGGACCCCAGATGTTTTTGGCCTACAACTCCCAGCATGCCCCAGCCAGCGACGCTGGCTGGGGCATGCTGGGAGTTGTAGGCCAAAAACATCTGGGGACCCAAGGTTGGAGAACACTGTTCTAGTGTGACATCATCACCATCTTTTGTACTAGTCCATTGCACAGCCATGGAGGGAAATCATTGATCTTATGTTCTACCTATGTGGGCACATCTGTTTACATAGGATTGTACCCAGTTGGTGTCACTCTGCTGACGGAATGCTGTTTGATCCAACGGGGGTTTCCATCGGTGGAATGGGGAGGCACATGATTTTCAGAAATTCCCCGCTCCCCCCCATGTCTCCCCCCCCCCGCTGCCCCAAATCTGCTCTGCAGTGTTGAGGGACCCTTTGAAATAGCATAGTATGGTGGCACAGATAGCTGCAGGGGAGAGAGAGAATAGTCGAAAATCATCTTCTTCCCTGTTCCATTGATGGGAGCTCCTGCTGGATCAAAGAGGCTTCCATCAGAGAAGTGACACCAATGGGATACAACCCACATAATCAAGGAGTCATGGACTCCTTATGAATGGATGCAACTTTAACATGTTTATTACTCTGAACACTGTCTTTCTCCTTTTCTCCAGCGTTCATGTATCCTTCTTTTCCAATGTTTCAAATATTTAATTAGCTCCCTCTGCTACACAGCCTTTCTCCTCCGCCTCCTCACATGCATAGCTCTCCTTTCACAATGTTCATTGTTATTGCCTTGCCGAGTACACAAAATAATGTAAACTGTCCTTCTGTAGAACACTTTTACACTTTCATGTACTCGTCGGGTGGTCTGGTGGTGGCAGCAGTACCTTTAGTGTAAGGTTCTTGCTAGATGTTAGCAGAGTATGGGTGATGTTATTCCACTCAGCATTTCTCCATTTCTGCTCTGGTTCATTGGTTGCTGCTTGCATGGGGTGGAGAACTGCTTAATGCAGCGACCTAGCATTTTAGTTAGTATTACTGAGGAGATGCATGGGGGAGACTGGGCTCAGTGGCAGTCATGAATTCCTTATGTGTAACATCTAGCTATGTTCGAAGACTCTTTCTGAAAATATCTAACAATATCTGTGCACGTTTCAGCAATTGCTTGAGGGAAAGGTCTGAAAGTAAATATTTGATACTGGACATGAGTACCTCCACCACCCTTTCCCTGCCTGAAAGAACACTCTACTACTACAACTACAGGTTGTCCTAAGGCTGCAGAGCTGAGGAGAGCATGCTTTGGGCCTCTGCCACCAGCCAGGAGACCTAGGGCAACTGAGAGGCTGCACACACTACCTCCCGGAAAGAAAATAACAGCAAGAGAGCGACCAACCTGGCTCCTTCCATTGGCCAGTGAAGGAGCATTTGCTGTGATGCTTGCTTTCCTCTTCCCTCCCCACTTCTTTTTTCTCTTGTATCATGTCTATTAGATTGTGAGAGTGTGGAAGAGACTGTTTTACCTTTTAATCTGTGTGTACAGTGCTTAGAAAAATGTAGGTGCTTTGTAAACATTTACTAAGAACAACAAGATGAAGTGCTTACTATATGGCTTATCATCGTCATCAGGGCCGGTGCTACCATTAGGCCAACTAGGCAGCTGCCTAGGGCGCAGGGCTAAAGGGGGCGCCAGAAATAGGGAGGGAGGGCTCAAGTGGGAAGGGGGGGCGCTAAATATCTGATCTTGCCTAGGGCACCAAACTGCACCAAACTGCCTTGCACCGGCCCTGGTCATCATCATCATTGTATCCTCCCTTTCTTTCCAGGGAGCTTAAGAAAGCATACAATGGATCGCCCATCTCATCCTCACAATAGGTAGCTTAGACTGAGAGTTAGTGACCCAGTGGGCTTCATGGCCAAATCGACGCAGTTGAACATGGGTCTCTCCAGTCCAAGCCTGAGACTAGCCATTGTGCCACACTGGCTTTCTTACTTGATGCTAATCTAAGTGCAATCTGTTGAAAGCAATTCAGAGCGGACAGTGGTTCAAAAATTCTGAAGAGCAATCTGTGATGACATGTAGCACAGGGGAATGGAAGGGAGTTGGGTATTAGTATATGAATAAGAAAATATGGAAGATTGAAAGGTAACAGTAGCACTGTTATTTTCATTACTTTAAATTATTTTACTGTTCATTGTAAGAAAAATACATTTTCATAGAACTGTTTCTCTTCAAATTTTGCTTACCAAGTCACAGGGGGAAATTATCACTTTCCCCTCTGAAAGTTTTGCTGTATATTTTTATGGGCCATATCACAGCTCCGAAGAGTATCATATTGCTGGCATCAACTTTCTTTTTGTACTATAAGATGATCGTGAAAATATAAGGAGATAATTGAAGCTCTGTGTGTGTGTGTGTGTGCGCGCGTGTCTAAGTTGTAGCATTTGACAAACTCCTACGTCAGATGGAATGTTGAATCCCAACTTTAATTAAAAAAAAATATGGCCCATTGACACAAACAAGGTTGCAATCCTGCAAAGGTTAGTCACAACCACCACAAGCCATTGTGTTGCTTTCAAGAGACTTGGGTCTTATTTACAGTAGGCTTTCCCCCTGTCACTGCAACATTGGCTCACTCACTGGGTGGGTACATGATGCACTCTCCAACATGTGGTATTTTGCACACATGATTGATTATGGCTTCCCCCCCACCTTTTTTTGGGTTGTCCCTGTGATAGTGATTTTGTTGGTGTGGAGAAGCTATGTGCTATTATCACTTGTATCACTGTGGGCGGCTGCAGCCTGTATAACCAGTTTGGAAACCTTTCTTCCCTCCCTGCCTTCACCTTCCACCTTGGGTGGGAGGAGTGGCTCTGTGAGGAGGAAATCGTGGTCTGTCCTCCACGGAGATTCAGAACAGACAAGAGAAAGTGCTTCTTCACACAGCACGTAGTTAAACTATGGAATTCGCTACCTCAAGATGTAGTGATGGCCACCAACTTTAAAAAGGGATTAAACAAATTCATGGAAGAATAAGGCAGTCCACCAGATCTTCAAGCTGCCAGGAATGTGGGGGATTTTCTAATGGGGAAAGTGTGATCACACACTCCTAAATCCATTTGCCAGTGGGATAATAAGGCCATGTCTAAATTCAGAGTTGGTTCAATGCTCTTTTCAAAACTGTTTCATACCATATCTTTCAGACTACAACAGCCATATGAAAAATTACATGCATCAAATGTCAGATGTGAAGTGCACATGCGTGTATTTTTGCACCACTTGTCCCTTTGACTTTCAGCATGGGCTTCATCATCTAGTGCAGTGTTCTTCAACCTTGGGTCCCCAGATGTTTTTGGCCTACAACTCCCAGCAGGCCCCAGCCAGCACATCTGGGGACCCAAGGTTGGAGAACACTGATCTAGTGATTTCCATTCACATCTATTTTAAAGAGACAAGCAGAAGCAAAATGATGATGATGATGATGATGATGATGATGATGATGCATGCATAGGCACACTTCACTAGTTTGTGAGCTATGTATTCAATATAAATATTATACTTTTGTTTAAACCCCCCCCCCAAAAAACACACACACACAAAAAGCACCTTAGCTCAATAGTTGACCCAGGTATAACTATAAAGCATAGTTTTCAAATGAGCAAACTACTGTACTTAAATAACTTGGAAGGGGCCCTTTTTACCCTTAATGTGAGAAGAACTGATACAAGTTACTTTGCAAAGGAAAAAGTGTGTTAATGTGCCAACATCAATTGCATTCCATTGGCCTTCTATTCATTAAACTTCTATTGCTCTGCACATAATTCATCTCAGGTTCAGTTATGCTCCTCAAGGGTCTGCTACTGAAATAATTAAAAAAAAGGAATCAGGTATATGTCGCCAAATAAGGTGCTCTTGGCTCCAGACACCTACATACACCTTTTGACAAAGAAAAGCAGATACGCAGTGCCAAAAAACAAATGAGTACGGTAATTCTTTTCTCCATCCAAACTGGCTATTGGAAGGTAGATCAAATGTGTTGTTCTCCAAAGGTTCCATTTGCTTAAGTCTTTCATGTTTATAGGTCATGGAAACATTGGAAATTTACTAAAATTCCCAGGGAGTGTTTTGCAAATGTATTAAATATTGACTGCAGAGTCAAAGACATGTTCTTGTAGAGCACATACTTTGCATCCAAAAGATCCCAGGGTTCAATCCCCAGTATCTCCATTATCGCAATATTTCAATGTTTCCTAATAAAAAATTTTAAAAAATTGTGAGATGTGAAAATTCATGGATTTTCAATTAATGCCAACTGACGGCACATGTTCTGTGCATGTTTACTCAGAAGTAAATCTCGTTGAATTCAGTGAGGCTTACTTCCAAGTAAGTGGGCATAAGCTTACACCATGAAACGTAGTTTTAAGAGCAAAAATGCCGGACTAGCTTTAAGATAACATACAAAGTAGGCATCCAATAATCAAAGTGATGTATGCATATATCAGGGTAATTTAATATCCTCAATTTTTCATAAGCTTTAAGCACAGTATTTTAAAATAGGTTGCACTGCCACTATTTGTAAAAGTTTTTTTTTTAAGAGAGAGGGGGGGGAGGAGGAGGAGGGAGTTGGGGGGAAGGTAAGGAGAGACAGGGAGACATGGCAAAAATGTAAATGTAGGTTGAGGCTGAGTGGCTGCAATTCAGAAGTCAATAGGTTTCTACCACTGAAAGTAAAATACACCTACTATTTTTATGCTTATTAACTCCATAACTGTTATTTGCTGATTTGTTAATCTGATAATCATTACTGCAAAACTCATGATTTATGAAGTACGGGGACTGTTTTTAAATGAAACTAGAATATTTTAACCAGTGATTTTTATTGAACTGGAATTAGATTGGGAGAGGGGGAAGTGTTAATTTTGAAAAGATTGCCTTGACCCGAAAAACCATGAGCACAGTGAGGCAAACACAGTGTTCCTGCACATGCAGTGATCCCCATGGAGGATCTGCCAGTTTCTCCATGGAAAGAGGATGTAGGGCACTTAGTGGTGTGTATAGTGGACAGGGCCGGATTAACATAGGGGCGATTGGAGCGGCCGCTCCAGGCCCAAAGCAGACAATAGGCCCACAATATAGGGACACGCAGCACGATTTGAGTTAGCTCTGATCGTTATCATTCAGCATAATTAATGATTTTTTCAAGATTAGAAAGGTGTTCTAAGCACATCTGCATTACAGGCTTGAGGCAAGACCTAGCAAGAACTGTTGTTCTCAAATTAGCATGGTAGGTTTTTGCATTTCAATCACTGTTACTACATTTCTTTGAAGCACATGGGGGCTTGCTAGGGTCTGTAATATTCAGATTTAGAAGGGACCTCTCTCTCCAGCCTCGAGCAAAAGATCTTTCTGATTCGCAGCTCAATTGTTCAAATGCTAGTTTAACAAAAAAAACAAAAACGAAAACGAAACAAAGCAACAAGAACAACACAATTATTCTTGGTCAAGCAAAGCTTCCTGGCTTTTTGTTGTGGCTGCTTTTTCTTTTTTAATAAATAAATTTGGAGGAAATTGGGAAGACCCTTACTGATGAGCTGCAGGAGTTTTTGAGTTTTGGCACTTTAATGGTAATTAAAATATTTAATTTGTTTTAATATAAAATTGCGTCTTCATTTTATTTATTTCCATAAAAAGGCCCACCAAAATCCTCAGCACCAGGCCCATAATGCTCTTAATCCGGCCCTGATAGTGGAGCTTCCTCACCTGTGGCAGATTTCTTGTTCAGTCACTCAGAGGCTCCATATATTTTATTTATTCGTGAATTTATGAGTCATTTTTCTGCCCAGATAGGGAGGTGGACCCAGAATAAGTCATACCTAGAGTAGACCCATTGAAATCAATGAGACTTGTGTTAGCCACAACTAACTCAAGTCCCATTGATCTCAATAGGTCTACTTTAAGTATGTCTAAATTTGGAATGTTAAAGGAACCCAGGGCCTCCAAGGCAACTTACAGTAAAACTTTAACAATTAAAGACCTTTAAAGAACAATGTAACCATGAATTTTAGACAAGCCTGGTTTTAGACCCTACACAACTAGATCCTATGCATGTTTGCTCGGAAGTACATTTCATTTAACTGCACGGGGCTTAATCTGAAAGCAGTATATATAGGATTGCAGCCCTAATGTGAGTTCTACAAAACAGCTGAATTCTCTTCTAAACTTTAAGCATGAGAGCTTTCTCTCCAGAGAACTAGTAGAAGTTTAGTGTCAAGCCTTAAAATTTAAACCTAACGAAGAATGGGACAAATTGAATTTTCAGTTCATTAAATCATACTTCCCTTCAGCCCTAATCTGGAGGCAATATAAGCCAGAGGAGCACTACCTTTGCAATAATATTTCCAACCCTCCTAACATTAACCAATATAACTGATACCTAGCACCATTAATGGATACGTTTTTAAATGCCCCATTCATATAGAGCAGCTCAATGAAAATATTATTCCATTAATGCTTTGCAACTGCAGTAGAGCTCTAGTGGCAGAAAATTGCTCACCAGGGATATGAAATCGCACAGACAAGCCCACATGAAAAATGCAAGCTTACTCATTAAAATTGCTGTTATTTTAATATGGGCTTGCTGCTGTCACTCAGGTATTGGCATCCAGCCTCCTCAGGCCCCCATGCTGAACCTGCAAGGGAAGCCATGCACTTTTCTTGCAATCTGAAGCCTTGGGGCTCAGGAGAATTTCTGAAGATGGATTTATTGGAAGAGATCAGGTTACAGAATACCTCACTTTAGGTTTCCCCTTGAAATTAATGATGCTATTAGGGATACTGAGGCTTCTTAGAGCCGTCATTTTAAATTATGGCCGTTCTTGCTTTGACACAACACCACAAGAGCCTCTCTAAGAATCAGTGGTATGGGAGAAAGGTGTGTGATTCAAAACATGAGAATGCTGTTCAAAAGGGCAGATATTTTCTTTTCCAAAAGATTAGACTTGACTGGAGTTAATAGCAACATATGTGTTTCATTCCTCAGAGAATTCTGCCACTTTCTGAATCCACTTCTGTAAGGCAACAGGAAGAGGCTATCAAACACCTACAGAGTGACTAGGAACAATGGTTAATTATAATGTCATAGAGTGAGATATCTACTTTAAAGGAGTGCTCACCAATCTTTTAGCCAATGAGAAACACGACTGAACAGTAAGACCCTCTGGGCGACATCCTACTTTCCTCTTCCTGCCAGAATTGAGGAGGCATGTTTCTCTGAAGAGCAAAATGAGACTTGGAAGGTAATGTGAGTACATATAAGAGTGCTTGAAGGAACTTCCCTCCACAGAGATTCAGAAAATGTTTTAAAATTCGATCTAGACAGTGACTAGGCTGGATTCTTGCACATCTCCACTCATACTATGCCTACACAGGCCATATCAAGCAGACAACATGACACTAATGGAAACATCAGCTAGTAGATAAATTGTTTAGCTTGGTCTTGGGAAACATGGTTCTAAATCTGTACTCAGCCATGAAGATGCTTAGTGGATGTCCTGCAGGCAAGTCATTCTCTTAGCTAAAAAATCACCTCATAGAGTTACTCTGGGATAATACAGCACTGGTCCCAGGGAGTGGTCTGAAGGCACATGAGGCAGAGCTACCTTGCTGAAGCTAAGCAGACTGGATCTGATCAGTGCTTGGAGAGGAAATGAGCAAATAAAGAAATAATAATAAATAGCATGCTGTCCTAATCGTTCAAAATTATCTCCAAGACAGATACTGCTCCTGAAGAAAATCTATCTAAAATAAGAGAAACATACTCTCATAGCAAAAATTGATTTCATTTTTACTGTGTTTCCCCCTACTCTTCTTTTCCAAATGTCCATTTCTCAAAGCTAGCTATTATTAAAGAGAAAGGGGGGGGGATGAGGAAATGGTATAAAACCTCTTCTTAGTGTTCCCAGTTGTGAACAACAAAAGTCCCATCTCTAATCTTGCAGGAGAAACTCATATAGCTTTTTGTGATGTTTAGGGATTTACACAGTTGGAGGCAGTGAAAGCATTTATTGCTCTAATGGCAGTATATTTGCAAAAAAAATATCTGTACTTTGAGAAGTTATATGGCAAAATTGTTCCAAACAACTAATGCCCAGTCCCTCTGCACAATGGCAATTAAAATCGAGTGAGCTGTAAAATTTGGGCAATACATTTTTTTAAAAAAAACTGTTTCTTTTCCAAAATCATTTGACTAACAGACATAAACCGAGAGAGAGAGAGAGAGAGAGAGAGAGAAAGAGAGAGAGTTGTATCCAATGGTGTCATTCTGCTAATGCAAATGATGTTGCATTAGTGAAAACCAAGTTCTGAACTATGAGCAAGAGGAGAATTGAACTGAAAGTTCTACTTGCACAACCTATTGGGCAACTGCTTGCAAATCTTAGGTTTACAAAGTGGTCCGCTAGCACAGCAATTTCTTCTGCTAAAAGTATATTGGATTTAGGCTCTAGTATTCTCTTTAATAATTACTTTAATAATAGAGAGGAGCCAACTCTCATAACAACTAAGGATGCAATCCACAAAAGCAGTCTACTGTGCTTACGCAAATTGTCTTCCATTTCTTTGACCAAAACAGACAGCCACACCCTAGCAAACCTGTCAGGAGCAGCAAGGAAAACTCAAACTGATAGTTTTTGGAACCTTGTGCAGCCATCCTATCTGGTGAGCCATCAAACTGCAGCTTGCATCATCTATCAAGACCAGTCTTCCCCAACACAGTGCCTTCCAAATGTGCTGGACTACCACTCCCATCATCCACAGCTAGCATGCCCAAGCTGGCTGGGGGTGATGGGCATGATAGTCCAACACATTTAGAAGGTACCAGGTTGGAAGAAGGCTGACTTACACAGTGAAGTACACTCAAGCTCTGGACTGGTTCCACCTACTCAGACTAGCCATTAGATCCTCCTTGAAAGGAAGGAGTATAAAGAGGGCTTCCTATTTCAGTTGAGTCTTGCTTGGTGTCCCATTCTCTGGTCCCCATGAGGCTCACAGATGAATCTGGTAGCAAGATCAAGGCAGGAAGGCAGATCAAAGCAGGAAGAAATAGAAACTTGGATAGCTCCAAGTGGGTCCTTCAGGCTGTAACTCTCTTCTACTGGGGCAACAGGGAGAATGTTGTCTCAGTATTGAACTAAAGACAACTGAAGTCTTATGTAGGTTGACAAGACCAATAGTGTGGTCAGCTCTGCCCCTCTCGGAGGAGCTGACTGGAATGTTAAAGGGCCGTCACCTGGTTTTGTAGCCTGAGACATCTGTGAGGAGATGGTGATTATACTGCAGACTCATCCTCTGAGTCAGAGGATGATGGCAGGGTGGGCCTTGAATAAGGCACTGAGTGTCCCACTCCTGAAGAAGTAGCCTGTGCCTCACCCGCATCAGAATCATCTGCTGCACACTGAAAGTCCTGAAGGCTGGAGGTCTTGACACTTGGGCGACACGGTCATCCTGAGCTTTGGTGTGTTCCTGAATCCTTTGTGTAGTATAGTCTCTTTATAGATACTCCTGCAGTACTACAGTCCCCAGAGGTTTCTGTATGTCATGGGTAAGCAAGTTGTGGCCCTCTAAATGTTGGACTGCCAACATAGTCAATGGTGATGCATAATGGGAGTTGAAGTCCAACAACATCTAGAGGGCCACAAGTTTCCCAGCCCTGCTGTAAGGGTTACATGAAGTAAAAGGAGAGGAGGTGGAGAGCTAGAAAGCAGGTTAAGAAAGAGCTAGAGATTAGAAGATTGTTACAGGAATAAAGAGGCTAGTACAACAACTTACTGTTGAAAGAGATTTCTTGATAGACAATCTTCAAAAGAGACACAGCACTTTAGTTATTCTTTGGTCCTGCCTTCTGCCTTGTCCTTTGCTCCTGACTTGCTCTCTATCCTCCTGGTCTCTCTGATTTCTTTGGTCTCCTGGTGTGGCTCTTGGCTCATCTTGGACTACTGCCTACAGCTCAGCCTTGGCAAAACCTGATGCATACCTGGAATGCAACCTCTTCTGCCTGCATGTCAAAACTGTTCCATTCATGGTTGGGAAATTTTGTGACTGATCAGGCAGTCACAAAATCTCCTGAACGGAGATGGATAGTACTGGTGGTTTCATGGACTGTATGCCACATTGTATCTGGCTCCCATAGATGGCTGCTGGGGGCTTGCCTCCTGGCCTGGTGTGTGGACTGGGAACAGATGCCTCTTGTGGATCATAATCTATGTACTTATCCCTCACATTTTGTGCTCTTGTGCAAATTTTAATTTCACTCTAATTTTGGTGAGATGTTCAGTGGAAAAATACAATGGTGAAAGGAATGAGCTAATAAATAAAGCAACTGACATCATATGGCACAACAGTTCTGATAAGTGATACTATTGTGTGGTTCAAACAAATTAATTAACCCAGAGAAGATGTTAGGTGAAATAACTAATCAAGGCAAGTCCTTTCTAGTAGCTAAAATCAACCAGAAGATATGTAAAGCATGCACATATGCAAACATGGATACTTTCCCCAAAAGGTTCAAAATGTGTGTGTCCTGCATCATAAATTTCATAGATCATAGAGTTGGAAGGAGCCTACAAGGCTATCGAGTCCAACCCCCTGCACAATGCAGGAAACTAGAGGAGGGGTCTCCCATCCAAGTAATAACCAGGCCTGACCCTGCTTAGCTTTCCACTGCTCAGACAAGCTGAGCCAGCGTAAGCCACAGGCCTGTTCAGTTATGAAGGATGTACATACACTATAGATATAGATATAGAATGTCCCTCCTTAAAATGTACAGAAGCATAATTTGGGAAAGGTCCAGGTGATTATGAGTGCTTGTTGTTATGTTTTTTTTTTTGTTTTTTTTTAAGGGAAACGGTTACGGTATCTTTACATATAAGCACAATTTTCAACTGACTGTGTATATTTTTTGCTAGTACAAAATGACATGTGAGAAACTCCTTTTACTACAAGCCCTATTCAGTATGGCTCAGTTTAAAATAATAATTAAAAAAAACACTTCCCATTATATTTTAATGTTTCTTTCCGTAAAGCTAAAAATGATCAAACACACCTATCTTCAGTTTTCTGAAACATTTTAGGTGAGGATTTATTCCATGGTAATTATATGAGTGATAAATTTTGAGAGTGAATTTGGTTATACTTTGTGAGGCATTAAAATAATTATGTTTAGGGCTCAGTGTTTTAGAGAGAGAGAAAGAGACAGCCGGACTACTTAAGTATTTCAAGTTTTAAAATGCCTATGACAGCCTCCTTAATGAAAAGTTAAAATGAGCTAAATCAGATTCATAGTCATCAGAGAATATTCCAGTAAGTTCAGTGGACAAAATTTTATCATAAGATCACAATATCCAATATTTAAATAAGATAAGAGTTTGATATTTTGGGTTGGAACTTCAGTAAACCATACATGATGTGCCACAGCCAATGGATCATTTAGTTAGCAGAAAGTTAACTTTGGTTCTATATCTCACATGGGATTGCCAATTTTGTCAAATGAGAAAATTCTGCAAACTGAAAAATTTATTCCTTGGTGAGTGAGTTGAATGTTGCAATATCAATTTTAAAAAACCCAAGTGCAGATTGGTCCTTGATAAGACAATAATATTTTATTAGAATTAGCCTTAGAGCAGAGGTGTTGAACCTTTTTCAGCCCAAGGGTCTTATCCCTATTTGGGAAGGATCTTGGGGACTGGCTAAAGGCATGGAATAGGGCCAAAGAAAGAGAAAGCAAAGCGGGCAGGGCCAGATGTAAATCTGAACAGCTTTGACATTTTTATTTTTTTATTTATGCGTTACATTTCTATACCACCCAAAAGCCAACACTCTCTGGCCAGTTCACAAAACAAGACTTAGAACCATAAAATACAATAGCATAATAAAACTTAATATAAAAACATTTTCCCAAGCAAGCATACAAAACACTGCTCAGTTTTATGCAAATCTTACTCAGGAGTAAGCCCCATTGTAACAGCTCTCATGCCTGCAAAATGCACAGCTCAACTCTAGATAATAGCTCTCCTGCCTGCAATATGCACAACTCAGTTCTTTCCATGTTATTTAAAAGTTAATTGCTTTTAATTGCCCTCTTATCTCCCATCACTGATAGGAGATAAGAGCAAAGGAAGTTTGTGGTGGGATGGGGAACCACAGGGGTCTACATCTGATTGAGGGCCAGAGGTTCCTCTTGCCTGCCTTAGACCTTGATAGATTACACCTTCCTGCTAATAGTAAGCAACAGTAATGAACAGCAAGCCATCCTAATTGTGCTTTTAAGCAATATTGTCATGACAATCCACTAGTTCGGAATCCACAAACATTTTCATTAGTGGCACCTACTAAAAGCAGTGCAACCTTGTACATTGCATATCTTATTTTGACAAACAAGCAGATAAATTAATTTCAAATATATGCTTACAGTGTCATAATTTCCCCTAAATATGTGAGATAGATACCCTTTTGCCTTGGGGATGAATATAATATTTTATTTATTTATTTATTATATTTATATCCCGCCTTTTTTCCTGCAAGGAACCCAAGGCGGCTTACATAATTCTCCTCCTTCTCCTCTCCATTTTATCCTCACAACAACCCTGTGAGGTAGGTTAGGCTGAGAGTCAGTGACTGGCCCAAAGTCACCCAGTGAGCTTCATGGCCAAGCAGGGACTAGAACCTGGATCTCCCGGGTCCCAATTGAACACTCTAACCTCTACGCCACACTGGCTAATAGTGAATTCAGCAGCTGGTAAGGTAAATCCTCAAATACAGGATCTCTGTTTGGGGCATTATATTAGGCTGAATAACCTAATAGTTCTCTTCTAGCATTTAAGAATGGAATTTTCTCTTTAGTTTTATCACATACCCAAGGGATGGATCCACCTAGATACAACTCCAGGTTTTGGAGGACCCTTGGGCAAGAGACCCTCAATAGGTCCCCTCCTACAGTGAGTCTACCTACTCACCACCATTGTCACTATCTGCTATGGCTCCTCATTTTCTTTCTCATCACTGCTTGCTTGACAGGTGGAGAGCCAGTGAGCAAGTAGGCAGTGGCATCTACTGCTCCTTCTTTTCATCACTAATTGTTGTCTGGGCCAGAGTGACGGGCAGGTGAACAAGCACGTTGTGATGATGATGATGATGATGATGATGATGATGATGATGAGGCAAATCCAGTGGGCTCTTATCAGTGGGCCCCTGCTGGGGTTTGGACCCTTGGCAGGTGCCCAGCCAACCTACCCTAGATGCCAGTCTTCAATGCACCATTTATCTGCAAGCCAGTCCTTTAGGGATGTATGGATTTTGTTAAATCCGTTCCATCTGTGTTTTGCGAATTGTCAGGTGTCTTTGATTCTGTCACCCACTTAGGGATGCATGAGAATTTCATTCCAGTTGCGTATGTGCGCATTAGTGCAACTGCACATCAACCCAACTGTGCATTTGCACAAATCCCCCGCCCAGTAAAAAAAAAAAAGGTCCATAAGTCTGCAGAATCCATGCAACTCAGAAAAAGTATTCATAGAAATCCGAACACATTTGAACTGGTTACAAATTTCTCTGACATCCCTAGTCCTCAAGACAAACTGAAGTTCAGCTTATCTAGATTCTTTTTTCCCTTTAAGTCTGCAGGCTACATGAACGATTGGAAAGGGCTGTGTGCGGCCCAGGAGGTTTACACAGCCCACAGTTGAGGTGCAGTAAACCAGCTGATGGCTCTCCTTGACAAATGAATCAGGTCAGGATTTTGTGCTTTTGTGAGGAGAGAAGTGTGTGCGTTACATATGCACTTTCAATGTAACAAGATCTGTGCAATAAAAGGGAGTTGTTTTCCTAAGGGTGTTATGATTGCTATATACTTCTCTGTTGAAGTCTACATAAGTAGGAGCAAGATGGTATTTATAATTCTGTTAAGTATCAAAATCGATGCCTGATGGGGGACTCTGTTGGTGCCTTCCTTACCAGGACAATATTCTTAAAGGGGTAGGAGGAGTAGCGTTTATCAATTTGCTGGAGTGAGGCCTCTCTTGAAATATAGCTTGCTTAATATGGTTTTTAAAGGGTTTAAAAAAAATTAATGAAATCACAATTCTATTTCCACCCCACTACTTAAACACATACCATGATTTGCTGCCTTCTCTCTTTGTCAAGGGCTGATTCTGAATCTCTGGAAAGTTCCCAAACAAATTAAGCTTCTTTATTGAAAGCAAATGAAAAAAAGAAAAAGAAAAAGAAGAACAGGCGGGAGCATCCCTTGCTGAGCCGAAGCTGCATAATTGGATTAAAATCTCTGTGTATGTACAGTAAGGGGATCTGAGGACCCCTGCTGCCCTTTTGATTCCTATGGAGATGGAAGGCAGAATGTAAGAGCATCATTGACAGAAGCCTGAGCCAGAGGTATGTAGCACAATGTGATTTGCCATCCAAAGTCTGAGGATTTACCCAGTGGCAGCTTCCCTGGAGGAATTGCAGGGCTCCTTTCAGCAGCTGGAGAAGGGTGACCAGCGGTGCTCATTAGAAGCAGAAGCTGGTCTCTTCTGGTACTGAATGCAAATTAAGGAGCCGTGTTTGTGTTTGTGGTTCATTAGCAGTCAAGTGGTTTGTCCAAAGTACATCTTGGAGGGGGTTTGGGTGAGGGAGTGAAGATCCACAGCCTGGATTTCTTATGCATTTCAAATCACTTATTCCTGCTAGTCTTTTATCTCCTTGTACTGTAAAATGACTTTGGGTTCCAAATCCCGTTTATTCTCCCTTTATTTCTCTCCCTTAAAGTTGTCAAACTTTTCTGGGTGTAGGTGTACTGACAAGTCAAAGGGTACATTTGAATATAAATTTAAGGGTAAATTTGTCAGTTAATTGGGGTGTGTGTGTAAATTGTTCAAACACTAGAGATGAAGCAAATATACAAATCTTCTAGTTCAAATTTGCTTGCAAAAAAGGAATGATAGATTATTCTAGTTAATGTTTTGTTTACAATATCCTAATTGTGGATGCTGAGGAATGTAGAGGTTTTAGAGAAAGAATAAAACAATGAAGTTGGCCACTTAATATTTAACATCTTTGATGCAAAAATGTTCATCAGTTAGACTCTAAAAAATTAGTTTTATTTTTTCTTTTACATGACCTTTTGCCAATGGCAAGGAAGTGCAAATTCAGCCTTTAGGCTGAGCAAAAACAGCCACACAGGCTCAAATGTTCTAAGAAAAGAATATAACTTACTTCTCCTCTAGCTGATGTCAAAGACTTGGATTTGCTTTGTGTGAGGAAATGTTATTTGCATGGAAGTTCTTTTTTCAAGTAGCTTCTCGGGGTAAGCAAGTGTAGGTGGTTCTAGCACCAGAGTTGTTTCAAAAAGAAAGATAACCCTTGTCATGAAAAGCTCAGAAGACACACCAGTCAGGAAGTTAGACTAGAACTTTGTCTCTCTTCAACAAGAACAGAACAGCAAGGGGAAACTCCTGACTCCACCCCGGTATAACTAACTCCAATGCCACCTACTGACTATAGGCTGTATAATGGCACTATCCACATAACCCTTAGGGTACTATTGCGATATGTTACACAATTTCTCAGGAAAAAATATGCATACCCAGTCACCATTTTGTTCAGTGTTTAAGCCAATGCATTAAATTGTCTCACTTTGGAACTCTTTGTATTAGGCTATGGATATTTTTTCTTTCAACCCCCACAGAGGAACAAACAAGTCTTGCAGACTTTTGTAACGCTTCAAAATCCTGCAAGAGCTTTTTTTTATACTAGAAATGACCACAGGACAAAAGAAATTAGCACGTACACCACCACAGGCTATGGTCCTTGTACCACCATGCTGTATTCAGTGCTCTAAAAACCTTTTGTTGTCTCCAGCCTTAGTTCAAAACATGTTTTGAGATGTGCAGAAGTAATCCTAAAGTGAAATTAATAGGTTTCCGAGGTTGAGATTTTTGAGTTCAGTTTGCAAAGTCAGCCATAGAAATGGGCTGATGCAAACCCCAAGATCTCATTTATAAGGCTGTTTAAATGGGTTAATGTTGCTAATTATTTCTACATTACATTTCTACATAATCAGTCTCGGAACTTCCATGCTGAGGATCACAAAAATCAGTTGTTCTGTCATATGTTAGTACTAGACAATCAAAAGAACACCAGTTTTGCTTGCTTCTGCCTCTGTTTAGTAATATATTTCCACACAGATTTGCAAATGTAACCAGTTAGGGTTACTCACTGCTATAACATGAATCCCTCAGTGCTTAATGTACAATCAATGCACTTGATTTTCAATATCAGATATATTGCCTTTCGCTATCATGTCATTGTGCTAAGAGCTTACGGACTGAGAAAACACTACAAGAAAACAATCTTGATGTTATCATATGTATGATTGCTTTAATAATCTTTTTTGTGCAGTATGTTACTGATGAGCAAAGGTGCTCCTGCACATGAGAAAACATCATGCAGAGAGAATATTTATTTAATTTCTATCCCTGCCTTTCTGCCCAAAAAATGCACTTAAGGCAGCTAACAATAAAATCCATATCAACACAATCTTAATTAAATCATAGCATTAAAAACAAATAAATGAAAAATGCAATTAAAAACAAAACAAAATAAATAGACAGTGTGGACCAATGAAAAGCCCCTTCAGCAACAGACCAGTTTTTTATGCCAAAGGCTGACTAGAATAAAAACATATTTGCCTGTCGGGAGAAAGATGACAAAGAGCATGCCAACCCAGCCTCCCTTGGCACGTTGTTCCAGAGCCTGGGGGCAGCCACCAAGAAGTTCCTCTCTCACATTCGTACCAAATGTGCCACTGATGGTGGTAGTACTAAGAGAACAGTGTCCCCCAAAGGTCTTAAAACCCCAGCAGGCTTGTATGGGAGAAGGCGGCCTTTCAGGTAGCCGCTCGAAGCCATATAGGCCTTTATAGGTCATAACCAGCACTTTCAATTATCTGTAGAAGAAAGAGACCAGTAGCCAGTGAAGCTGTTGTAACACGGGAGTCACATGCTACCTCTAACTGGCCCCAGTCAACAATCTGGCCACTGCATACATTCACATAAACTCTGCTTTTTTGTGGTATTTTATCAGTGCAAACAATTGTATATGTGCATCAGTTAAAACTCTGCACAAAAAAAAGAATATTGATGCAGTCACCGTGTTGCCGGCACCAAAAAGGTGTCCTCTCCCGGCAAAGTGATTCGGGCCTCAGTGTGTATGCCCTGCCCAATAAACACACTGAGTTAGAGAAGGGAAACCAACTTTATTTGAGGCCTCAAGTAGGCTCTAGGAGTCTGGGACTCAAATCAGGAGCCCCGTTTCAAGTTCTTCTTGGATCTTTTATACAGCATGGGATCAGATACAGGTTTGCATCACATACTGTCATATTACACACAGTTGCGTAGAAAAACATTCTTATCATGACCTCTTTCACATACATTCAACGACTTCCTCTGACCTTCCTGGTACATACATTTCCTTCTGTTCCTTTCTATCAGTCTGTTCTTTGGAAAGTACACACATCAGTCTGATGCTAGCACCCCCCCCTTCCCCCTTGTCTCCCGTCTTTCACTGTACTTCACACACACATACATTCCTTATCAGTGTCCTTCGACATTCTCCGGCCTTTCTCCGGCCTCTTCCTCCCTCCCTTCAACCCGCAGCTGTAAACAAAGCTGCCTGTAACTTTACTTTTCTCTCTCTTACATTTCAATTCAGATTTCTTTGCAACTTTAGCAAGCAGTTTCACAGAACAGCAAGAAAGCAAGAATTTTTTTTTACAGAAAGCAGAAAACAAGAATGCAAGATTCTCTAGTCAGGCCTAGCTAAACATTAGAACAAGGGTACAAATTCACATGGTCTCCAAAAATCGTATCAAGATTGCTTTCTTGTGTGGCAATGTGGAGGGTGAAAGACATGAAGGAAATGAAAGCTGCAACAAACTGCATGACCAGGAAGGTATCTCGGGATTGTGGTGGATAGCTTAACCAGTTGTTGAGAAACAACAGCAGGAGAGAGCTATTGCACTCCCGTTCACCTTTTGCGTTTCCCAAAAGGTGTCTGGTTAGTGTGGCGAACAGGTTGCTGGTCTGAATCTGTAGGACTCTTCTTAATGCTCTTATATTCTTATTCCAGTGCTCTATAAAATTTTTGGAAATAAAAACAGAACAATGGAGAATTCCAAATAGATTGGTTCCACTTCAGAAGCAAGATCACATACTTCAAAAATCCAAAATCCAGGGTGAATTCAGATGAGGAGAATTTTGGAAGCATCCTTATTTTAAAGCCAATCATGTCTTTGATGCCTTGACTCCTGTCAACTGAATCCTTTTTACTATTGGGTGAGTGGAGGGGACTAAATTAGGAATACTAACAGAGTTTTAATCAAGTTACTTTTAAAATTATTTCCAGAGCAGTGGTTCTCATTGTTAGATAATCTTGGCCAAAATTCTGCTCTCTATCACACAATTGACTGCCACCTTTGGCTCTTTGTTGCAGAAAGTGTTGCAGACATGGGGCATAATCCACAGAAGGCTGCCACTGAAACATTCCTGAAATGAGTTGATGTTTCATGGAAACCCGACATTGGTATACTGGACCTTTTTTCTTGCTGGGTCAAGTTGCTTTGAATTGTTTCGCACTGTAACCTGTCAGTACTGGAAGGAAGGTACTGAATAATAAGTTGCCAGAGAGTTGGTAGGTTTTCTGCATAGGGTGCAAGCAAGACACTTTCATTTTATAATGAATAAAACATCTGGAGTCAAGCCAGCAGCAGTCAGTGAGTGTCACGTTTTTGACATTGCAAGCCGCTTATGAATGGCTTTTCGTCATTGTTGCTGTTCCTCAGCTTCCAGTGGGTGTTACCCATTCCTTCCCCTTTCCTACCACTGCAACACTCCTTGGTAATATATACATGCTAAAGAGGATTAGCTCTTCTACAGTCTGTCCGGGCTTCTTCTTCCTTTTCCCGTTAGCACACACTTCACCTATCTTCCATCCTCAACCTCCAGCTCCTTCAGCAGCCTGACACAGGCCTTGTGTAGAATTTAGCTTTCTCCCTGTAGGGCAGCTGGTAATGGGAGCTTGGCTGAAAAGAAGCCTTTCAGTCTCATTGCTTTGGAAGAATAGGCGGGTGTCTGCTCTGCAGCTTTCCCTTTTTTGATAGGAAGGGATAATCCCTTCTATAAGGCAGTTGTGTCAAAGCCACAGAGAAAAAGAGATCAGGGCTCTCCCATGATACAGAAAAACAGGCCGGCTTTCCAGCCTAGGACAGTGTAGAATTAGACAGCTATAGTACTCTTGGTTGGTACTTATTATTGTCCTAATAATTTGACTTTTTTCCCTACTGAGGATTGTTTTATTCCGTAAGCTAATGAAAATCTGTTCTTGAAAAAAGTAAAGAAAATGAAAATGTGAACCCCAATCTATTTCTCTGGACAGAGTCAGATGTACAATTACTAAAACAGAAACTCACAACCTCCCTAATATGTTTTATTTGTTCTCTTTCTGTTTTGTTATTTATTTCTGCATTACAAACCTTTAACCATTTACCAGCTAATTTAATAACCTATTTTTATTTATTTTTTATTTATTTACTACATTTATACCCCGCCTTTTTCCCTGTAAGGAACCCAAGGCGGCTTACATAATCTTCCTCCTCCTCTCCATTTTATCCTCACAACAACCCTGTGAGGTAGGTTAGGCTGAGAGTCCGTGACTGGCCCAAAGTCACCCAGTGAGTTTCATGGCCGAGCGGGGACTAGAACCCGGATCTCCCGAGTCCCAGTCCAACACTCTCACCACTACGTGACTGTGTGTGTCATCCTGTGTTCTTTGGAGGGGTGGAAACAAATTTGAGACAGACAGACAGATGTTGGTAGCTTCTAGAGATGTGAGCAGGTTTGTACTGCACTCAAACACTTGGGGAGGTGGTGCCTCATGGCGGTGCCACAGGAACATAGGAAGCTGCCTTATACTGAGTAAGACTTCTGGTCTATCTAGCCCAGTATTGTTGACAATGACTGGCAGCGGCTCTCCAGGGTTGAAAACCTTATTACTTCCTTTGAAATAATTATATAATAAATATTTCTTTTATCTTTGTACTCAGGGCCCTTGTGCCGTTTCCATTATAATTTACCTTGTGATATTACGGCATTATATTGTTTCCTTTGTATTGCTCCAGGGTTCCAGGCAGGAGTTTTTTTTTACCTGCCCTAGCTGGAGATGCCGGGGATCGAACCTGGGTCCTTCTGCATGCAAAGCAGGCGCTCTACCACTGAGCTACAGCCCCTCTCTAGTGGGGCTTTTAAATCAGTTTCACATTTTTCTCAAAAGCAAGAATAAGCCCTCAGCCACTTCACCTCATGAAGTTAGTTAAGGTATGTACATCTCTCTCTCTCTCTTTCTTTCTCTCTCTCTCTCTCTCTCTCTCACACACACACACACACACACACACACACACCAGTTCCTCTGAAGTGCTGCCCCTCTGAAAGGAGCTACTTGGCTTGGGGAATTCTCTGTCTCCCCTCTCCATTTCCAAACACTTCTTCTTTTCCTCTCCTTCCCTCCCCTATCCTGGTCTTTCTTTCCCTTCTTCACACCATGCAGAGCAAGTCTTGGAATTCTCAAGAGGGGAGGGTGGCGGGAAAGTGAACTGTACTTGACTTTATACAAACAGACAAGAGGACTTGTTTTCCTCCTCCTCCTCCCTCCCTCCCTCCCTCCCCCAACTCTTTGGAGAAAGTGGGCTCATATGGTTGCAGAGGACGGAATCTGGGGCTATTTTGTGTTTGTCAGTTGCCATTATCCAGCAATGGAATGACAAGCTTTAATAAAAACAGGAGTTGTTTTTTTGGGGTGGGTTGGAGATAAATACTTCTCACTTATATAATCATATGTATGTCTACTCAGAAGTAAGCCCCATTATGTTCAATGGGGTTTACTCCTGGGAAAGTGTACATAATGACTGCATTCCAAGTAACTTTTGTGGGGAGGTTTACAGCCGGATCCTCTGCTTTCAGAAGAAACCAAATAACATCACACAGGGCTATAGATCACGGAGAAAGTTAAGATTTCTCCATCAGACCGTGAGAATGCAGCGGTGTATAACTCTTCGCTTAAATCTAAACATATATCCTCTGTCCACAGTCTTGTTAAATGTAGAAGACACGACAGGCTCTTCCAGGCAGGAAGGCTCCTAGAGCCTGTGGCTTATGCTGGCTCAGCTTGTCTGAGCGTGGAAAGCTAAGCAGGGTCAGGCCTGGTTATTACTTGGATGGGAGACCCCTCCTCTAGTTTCCTGCATTGAGCAGGGGGTTGGACTCGATGGCCTTGTAGGCCCCTTCCAACTCTATGATCCATGAAATCTATAACCACCAATCATTGCTTTCTCACTGTAAACAGAATTGTCATAGAACTTTCCGCAGTGTCAGGGGAATTTGCCCCCGCATCCCGCTACGTTCCAGCTACACCAGTAGCTGGAGAACGACAGGATGTAGCCAAAGCTCTCTCTTCCCTTCGCTGCTCCCTCCAAGCACGTTGTTTGGACCGAGGGTTTTTGGTGTTGTTCATTTGCTCGGAATTGCATAATTCTGGAAGATCAAAGGTTCGCTGCTGCAGCTTCCTTCACCCTGATTTAATATTTGACATTCATGTAGCCAAGGCCTGTGTTTTACTCCCATGTAAGTACATCCAGTCCCAATTCAGATCAGGACCACGACATTTAGAGAGGAGAGGGTTAAACCTTTCTCCCTCCCCCGCCCAATTTTCCCTCTTCTCCTCAGCTGTAGCCACCTCTTCCTCCTCCTCCTCCTCCCTACTCCCCAAAAATGTTCCTTGGGAAGGCAGCGCCAGCAGCACTTTTGAATGGGAGCAGAGCCAGCACTCAAGTCAGCTCCGCTGTGCAGCTGCCGCCTGAAGATTACCCCAAAAGCAACGAGGTGGGCAAAATGGTGGTGGGCGAGCGGTAGGCACGCTCAGGGCAGGCATGAAGTGGAGCTGGGTGCTGACTCGGCTCCCATTCAAGAGCATGGAAATAAAAGACAAGGCTGAGCAGCCCTGCAGCCAGCCTTCCTTGTTAGGTGGGAGAGCCACATCTCTAGGTGGGGCATTTGGGGGAGGGAGGTGCATAACACCAGCTAATCCCCCCCCTCACTCACTGGTGGAGAGGCTGTGAGGGCCAGGCCAGGGGAAGGGAAGGCCAACCCTGGCGACAGGGCTGCATCCTGAGCTATGTGAATTTTAAACATTAAATCCAGAAGTGTGAAGGAAGCTGCAGAAGTGAACTTCTTGATCTCCCAGAGTTGCACACTTCCAGGAGACGACGACGACGAAGAAGAAAAAGATCCAGCACAAATATTATTTCCCTACACCTTATAGCCCAGTGTGTGAACATATGTGTGTGTGTGTGTGTGTGTGGGGGGGGGGGAGCAATTTAGAACTCTTTGCTGCTGCAGCAGCAGCAGCAGCAGTGGAAGGAAAGCAGAAGGTGCCATTGGCTTATTGGACTTGAGGGAGAAGAAACCACAGGCTGGGCTTTGGGCTGACCTGAAGTCATGAGAACACGCCCCCAGCAACATGGCATTACACATCACACCCCACAAAACAACGCAAGATCCAGAAATCAGGCATCCACACACCACTGTCTTTTCGCAGATCATGGCACACCAGAAAGAAAGAAAAAAACACAGATTGCAAGGGGCTGGGGGAGAAAAGGGATGACACGGGATGACTGCAGAAAACTGACGACATCCTGTGGGCAGCACCAAAAATCCCATAAACAAGGCAAGCACATTAAACGCCCTGTCCGGAAGAGCCAGACATGTTTGATGATAAGTCTTCTTTTTGCATAAGAGTGGAAGGACAATCTACTATCAATATCACTAAACTTGTGTGCTCTCTCTCTCTCTCTCAAATCCCTTCTGCTCATTATACTTCAGGCAACTCACACCACAGAACAGGGCCAGTGGTGCCTGCTTTTTTTTTTTTTTTTAGAAAGAATCACCATCTCTGGCTAAGAACTGTTATTCTGGAACTATATGAAATTCATATGTATCCAATATTTAATCTGCCAGTTTCACAGAAATTAATTGGTATGTAGCACTGTAATGCAAAACAGCCAACATTCTGTTTTGTACTTGGAAATATGGAACAAGCAAGGCCTACATTTGAAAAAGGGTGGGAGTGGGAAAATCTTGGATTCTCTCAGCCAAGGGGGTTGGCATGCAGAGATGATCATTGTCAGCAATGCTCCTGGAAGATTTCTTGCCCCATTGTTGTGGGACATGATTAAATTACATCATTTTCATTTTTTCCATCCTTAGCTCTCACCACTTAAAACGGTTTGTCCCATGCAATCAAGTGTGATCTTCAAGTTTCAGTTTGATTTAAAATAAAAAAAAACATAAAAACATCCTTAAATCTGTAAAAGTATTTTGTGGGATGGGGATGAAGGAAAAAAAATTAAAAGGGGATCTACAGTAATTCACTTAAAATATTCTGCAGAATCCAGCAGAGTTTTACTCCAAATATGCCACAATGAAATCCATACCATATCTCAAAATCAGTTTCCCCCCCTCCCTGTTTCTCTGGAATATGCCAATCTGTTAGTTCCAGCTGCTCATAGGCGTGTTTGCAAGACTGCATTGAGAAAGGATTGTAGAGGCGTGGGTTGAATGGGAGGACAAAGCTATGGAGAAAAAGCCTGACAAAACACACACTTTGCCCCACATTTCACCTGCATAATCTCTGCCCAGGGCAGGAGGGCAGTCAGAGACACACACTGTCACATTTGCATTCTGATGGTCTTCTCTAAACAACACCCTCAATGGGTTGCCAAGTCCGAGACACACACATTTACATTCAGATGGCTTTCCCCAGGCACCCTCAATGGTTTGCCAAGTACCCGCAATCACCCTTCCAAGCACCCTTGATGAACCATGGGGCACCCTTGATGAACCATGGGCAAGGTGGTGCCGAAACCTCAGCACCCCTCCCACCTGGCCGGACTGGTTCGTCCTGTCAGCGGAGGAAGGGGTCGGGGAATCAAGGGGGGGAGTGGGGGGGAGAAGTAGCCATGGCTTCTAGAGGTTGTTGAGAGCAAGGTGCCACGGAGCACGGAACAGGACCCCGACTCAGGCCAGTCCGGACACTCAACCCCCAAGCAGAGAGCCTGGGTACATCGCTGTAAGTTCATTCAGTTTCTAGTTTTAGACTAGGTTAGAATATCCGGTGTTGGCTAGACTAGCGTAGAATCTTTGTTGTTTTGTAGGTCTGACTGTGTGTAATAAGACACTTCCTTTTTTGCTAGTTTCACTTTCCCTTATCTCCTTTTTCAATTTGTATTATTTACTATCAAATAAAATCACTTTCACTTTTGCCTGGAGAGCAGTTTCGCTTTGACTTGGTGCTAGATTCCAGTGTTTACTACTGCTCTAAATCAGCAATCGCAGGCAGAGCACTCCAGGCTGTCAAAATTGCCGCGGAAACTCGCGCTTTGCAGGAACGAACCGGCGGCGGCCCTTCACAAAAGCCATCTCTGCTTTGCACTATAAGAAAATCATATAAAATTGACCAGTGTGTGTAGTTCTCTGATATATGATATGGATATGGGGTTACAGTAGATATCACCAAAACTTTCCTCAAAATACTATTCTGTAGTACTTACAATGCAATCCAAAGTGAGGTTGAGGGGGCAGGTGAGTGAAACAGTGGATCTACCACCTCATCGAAAAGTGTGAAAGATGTTTTTCTCTCCCCTGCTCCCCCCAGCCATGCAGTTTGTTTAAGAAAAAAGAAATCCTTCTCACTGGTTACAATCAGATTGAAAAATCCTACACCAGCTCCAGGCTGGTGTAAGTGAGGGCCCCGATCCTGGGCACTTCAGGAAAATTGAAGGGCTTTCGATCTGGCACATCCAAGGCCACTCACACACTGCCTTGTTTTGGGGCCTACCTCCAGCGGTACAGCTATGCCTGTAGAGCTCTCTGTGGCCTTAGCAGGAACCTCCACAATAGTAGAGCCCTCCACCACCACCAGAGCTCATCTCCACCAGTGGAGGCTTGCAGAGGGGCACCCTTCCTAAACCTACCACTTCCAGAAAGCTATATGAGGGGCTTAGGATTGCTCTGCCCACTACATTATTTTTTAGGGGTTTTCTTTTAAGAGAACTTAAATTAAACTTAATGAATTCCTGCTAATGATTTAGTGTTGCCCCAACTCAACAAGAGGTTTCTGTTCACAGACTTCTCCTGCATTTATTTATTTGATGTTTATCCCACCCTTTCTTCAAGGAGCTCAACAGACTCATTTTATCTGCATAAGCAACCCTGTGAGATATGTTGGGCTCAGAGGTAGTGACTCAGCCAAAGTCATGAGTTTTATGCCTGAGCAGAGATCTCCCCACTCTCAGTCCAGCATGTTAACTCAATGAAAATGAAAAAGTGCTGTGGTACAGCCAGAACCTGGGAATGCACTTACTACTTTTCAAGAATGGGTGTGGAATGAAAGCTGTCAGACCCAGAGCTGAAACTGTTGGTCATCTGTTCGGAAGAGGTATGAGTGAGATAGAGAGGCATGGGATTGAATTCTCCAATTCTATTTTAATTCTCTGTTACAGTTGTATATCTGTCAGTGCCCATATCCTAATGATGACAGCCACATACATGTGTCTTATTTGAAACTTTTTTTTTTAATCAAACTTTTGTTTAGGTACATTCCGGTTCCTAAACAATATGTGAATAAAAAGAATGGAATGCCAACCCACATTTGACTTCAAAAGAGGGATTTTTTCCAAAATGGACAGGTAAAAAGGAAGTTGAAACGGGAAGTCCAAATGGCTCCAGAAAGCATGAGGACTATTCAAAACCACAATAATAGAAGCACAACTAGAATGTACATCACAGATCAGGAAGGGGCCATCAGCATCAGGTCCAAGGGGAGGCCTGTGTGGTCCACAAGTAGAATCAAGGAAGCTATTAGAGGCAAGAAGGCTTCCTTTTGAAAATAGGAGGCTTGCCTAAATGAGGAGAACAAAAAGAAGCACAAATTTGCATACACTCAAAATGCAAGCAGTCAAGAAGGGACGGAAATAGCTTAACATCTTTTCTTAAGGGACAGATTAACATCTTTTCTGAGTAAACTGGTGGAAAGAATGATTAAAGATAAGAACCAAGAATATAGAAGAAGTTGCCTTGCTGCCGAAGAATCAAGTCCTATTTCTTGAACCTTTTAGGGTGCAATCCTAACAGGCTAGTAGATGCTGTCTAGATGGCCACAGGATAATTCGGAGTCCCAGCTCTGACCTCAGAAACTCGCTCCGAGGTCAGAGCTGGGACTCCGAATTCGGCGCGCCCTCCCTCCACCCTCGCCGCCGGCGTGGAAAGAACTGCACTGGCTGCGGCTCCCAGATTGAGAGACTGACCTTGGAGCAGGGCCGGTGCTACCATTAGGCCAACTAGGCGGCTGCCTAGGGCGCTGGGCTAAAGGGGGCACCAGGAGCATAGGGCTGGAGGGAGGGAGGCCTCAAGTGGGAAGAGGGGGGCACTAAATATCTGATCTTCCCTAGGGCACCAAGCTGCCTTGGAGCCAGCACTGGGCGGGCGTTCTTCCGGGGGGCAGGGAGGGGAAGGGACAGGCTCCGCCTGCATACGATGTATCCCAGCAGCACCTCAGCCTGTTCTCCTTGCGAGCAGGCGAAAAAGACTTAGACGGCCACAGTCGGCTGTCCGAGTCTTTTGCAGGGCTGGAGAAGCGTAGAGGCGACCTTCGCCTCCATGCTCCCTCCCTCCTCGATAGGATGCCCGTTATCCTCTGAGTTCGGCGGGTTGTGGGCAGCCCCATTGGATTGTGCTGCTCGAGTGTCTAGAGAGTATTAATAGGATGTGGATAAGGGTCACGGTGATCCAGTAGACATTGTACACTTGGACTTTCAAAAAACTTTTCAAAGGTCCCTCAAAAGCTCCTGAGTCAATTTAGTAGTCATGGGATAAGTCAGGTCCTCTTATGGATTGGTAACTGGTTAAAGAACAAGAAACAGAGAGTAGGAATAAATGGATAGTTCTCACAATGCAGGGATGTAAGAAATGGAATCTCCCCGTTCTGTACTGGGAATGGAGCTTTTTAACTTATTCATAAAGGACCTGGAGTTAGTGGTGAAATGAGGTGGCCACGTTTGCAGAAGACACAAATAATTCTGGGTAGTAAAACCAAAAAGGGACAATCAAGCAGTCAAATGGGTGAATGGCCTATATCATAATGCATTTATACAAATCTATGATACAACCACACTTAAATTACTCTGTGCAGTTTTGGTTACTGCACCTCAAAAAAGAGAGCTGGAGAACTTGCAGACAGAGAAAAGTTTTTCTCCCTTTGTCATAAAACTAGAATCTGGAGTTATCCAATGAAACTGAATGGTGGAAGCTTCGCAAGAGACAAAGGGAAGTACTTCTTAATACAGTGCATAGTTCAACTATGGAATTCGCTACTATAAGATATGGTAATGGCCACCAATTTAGATGGCTTTACAAGGAGACTAGACAAATTCATGGAAGATAAAGCTAGCTATGGCTACTAGTCATGATGGCTATATATTACCTCCAGTATCAGAGGCAGCATGCCTCTGATTACCAGTTGCACCGTGGAACAACAGTAGAATGGGGCTATTACCCTCATGTCCTGCTTTTGGGCTTCCAATAGGGATCTGGTTGACCACTGTATAAAACAGGATGCTGGACTAGATAGGCCTTTGGTCTGATCCGGCAGGGCTCTTCTTATGTTCTTATTACCCCACCCCAACCCTGCTGGAGATGTTAACAGGAGTGATGCATGTCTGTGTCACTGCCGTGGAGCTGTGGTATGGTGTGGTGTCAGGCACTTCTTGTGATCCCACAAGCCAATTTCTAATGCCTTGCCTTTGCCTCACAGGCCATGAGTAATTTGTTTAATTCAAACTACAGCGAATGTCAGAAAGCTACAGTGTAACCCTTGATGCTACAAAACATGGGGGGGGTTTCAGAGGGACCCCATCGTATATTAAAAGCACATGTTAGTAGACTGTGGGGCCATGCAGGTAGGTGTGGCTCCGGCCACTGATGTGCCTGCCAGCTATGCATTTGGTGACCCTGAGAAGGAGCCCCTTGGCACGATTCTGATGGCTCAGGATCCCACTTAGTGTGGAGGAGTTTTATTTGCATACATATGGTATGAGCATAGGGTCCATTTCTATGCTCACCAGACACTTGACTGGCAGGGATATGGCTGGCCTTTACCGCAGGCTAGCTTTACCGCTAGCTAGGACCCACAACCACCTCATACAGGCTTTCAATTAAGTAATGGAGAAAGCAACACTATGGTCCCTAGGGGAGCATCCCAGGGACCATAGGATTGTTTGGAGTCTTCCTCCCAAAGCTGCAGACACTGCCACACAACCTTGGGAGCGGGACTCTGAGTTCTGATCCCCTGTCCCCTCGCAGCTGCCAGTGGAAAGAACCACACTGGCTGCTTCCCGAGGTCACAAATGTGGCCTTGGAAGGAGAGAAAGGGGAGGCATTCTGATGGTTGGAAAGAGGAGGGGAGGGCCAGGGTATGAGGAATCCTACGGCTCCTCCAGCCCCAGCCCAGCCCCTGGCAGCGTGCCATCTTTAGATGGGCTCAAAGGCCCTGTCTAGAGGGAAAACATTTAAAAGAACAGACAGGTGTAAGTCGCCTCCGTCACTCCTCCCGCTTTGCTGGTAGCAGCCTGGTAGGGCATTAGGTACGTGGAAGCGTCTGAGATCAGAGGCTTCCTTCTAAGGAAATGTGCTCTAATTAATTTAAAAGATTTATATACTGTCCTTGACTAGTTTCAGGGCAAAACTGAAATATCAAAACCAATAAAAACACAACATAAAAACAACAAGCAGAGAAAAGCAGATTGAATACCTCTGGTCATCAGAAGAAACTGTGCATGTGTGTGTGTGTGTGTGTTTGATTTAATAATATAACAATTTGAGTTTGTTTATTTATTTAATTTGTTTATTTTGTTATGGCCAATATTATTTTTAAAAATGGCCTGGATATTTATTTTAATTTGAATAAAAGGAAATCGATGGTTTCACGTCAATGTTCTACATTTTCCTTTCCTACAATCAATATTTCAATCAGGAAATGTTTGCGTTAACGCTGAAATGTGTATTTCTCTGGCTTCTGCATGAAAAAATATTGTCACCAACTGAGTGACCGCCTGCTTAGAAGCAGTGAGATTGAGGTAATTAGCTTGCAGTTTGTGGATAGTGATCCACGGCCGGCAGCTGGTCCATGGGACTGAATGTCAGACCCTGTTTATCATCTATACTGCTAGGCCCAATTTGGCACCAGTGGTGGACGCTACTCAGGGGAAAAGCCTAGGCCTGAGCAGGCATGGATGATTAATTATCTTTCACACAAGCAGTGGCCCTCTGAGGTCAGAAATGAGGCCGCAGGGCAGTGAATATATGTAGCTTCCTTACTGTGCCCGGGTTTCGTGGCTGCTTAAAGGAAATCAGTATTATTAGTCTTCAGCAGTTTGGCTAGCCCTTGTGCTTAAGAAAAGACGGGAAGGACTGAATTTTATCTGAAAAATGATATACTTCCTGGGATATATATATATATATATATATATATATTCACCCACGCACTTGAAACAAAAGTTTAGAATTTGAAATCCAGATTCAGCTAAGCCCTCACTTACAGAGCACGATTACCTGCATGCAACACAGGTTTGTTTGTTTGTTTTCCTGCAGCTTCCTCCTCTCTCCAGCACTGCATCACAAGTGGCTTTATAAATTCAGGGGGATATTATAACCCTCTTTAAAATGTGACTGTACAGTATGTGGAGGGAGAGGGGAAGGAGGACCAGGGACAAAGAACAGCACCATATGGGGCAACTGTCATTAATGTTATGTAGTGCCTCTATCTGCATCACTTCTCCATCCTGGAAACTTAATGAGCTCCATCTCATGATCTCAGGCTTCTTGAGAGAGGAAAGATGAGATAAGGGCTATAAGACACCCTTTGCCTCCTAAAAAATTCAATACTTTTAGACTCTATGGCCATACACATCTAGCAACAATCTTCTGCACATATATCCCTAGCTGCATGAGGAAACACGCACAGACAGACACACACAAGCAGATGCTGCAACAAATGTACTTCCCGGGGCTGAAAATCCCCCACTCAAAAGCTGCATGTGCAGTTAGATTGACTGCAATACTAGCCCGATTCACATGACATCACTGGATCTGAATTCACGGAGCAGGATCCTACTGGCAGGCTGCCAACCTTCCCTCTGCACATTCAGCTTGCTTTATCCCTGCTCACCTCTTCCCTCCAAACATTGACTGAATGCATGGCCTTTTTCCAGCCTCCAGACACTCAGAGGAAGGTGTGAAAGAGGTTTCTATGAGCGTACAGCTGCATTGGCCCTTCCACATGGTTGGAAGTGCTGATTGTGCAGGGTTTCTGATCACACGGAAGAGTGTAATGCATGTACTGCTGTGCCTGCACGGAAGTCTCTTTCACATCTCCTGCTGAACATGAAGAAGTCAGGAGCAGGACCAGCCAGGACAATTCCGCTCCTGCTCCACACATTCAGTGAATGCACAGAGGAAAGGTGTGAACGGGGCTTCCGAACAGAGCCTGTGTGTGTTCAGTTTCAACATGTATGCACACAGACGCTCCCTGATGATCTTGTAGAGTTATACCAGTTGTATAGGTTGCGTTCAGTGCTTCAGACGAATGTGTGGAGAGCAGGGCCAGTGTGCGATCCCACACATCCCCTCTGTTCACATGTTTATACCCAGTTATGTTGTGTGCATAGAGCTAATGGGTTGGATCTAGACTTACATTAAATGGGGTAGTATCCAGCAATGTCACTCCACAAACTCAACTAGCACCAGCGGAGCTCTGCCAAATATTTCACTTGTGCATTGCGCTCATGGAGCGTGCACTAGTAAAGCACATGACCCACTCCTGAAAGTAGCTATGTAATGTCTTGCACAAGTGGAACTTTAGTTGGATTCTCCCCTTGCACATAGTTCGGAACCTAGTTTCTGCTAGCAGAATGACAGAGTTGGATACTGCCCATGGAGTTTTACCGGAGCTGGAGAAAGGTGCAGAGTAGCAATTTTCTCAGGTTCTCCCTTCCCCCAGCGTGGGAGGTGGTATTGGGGGCTGCAGGGAGAAGGAAGAATTGGAGAAAAATACTGCCACACTCTTCCTGTAGCAGGATTCAAACCAACATCAATAACTTGTTTTGGGAGAGAAGTGTGGGGAAAGGAGATAGAGAGGTTTTCCACATGAGGCATTTATTGTGTGCTTGTCATTCCTTACTCACGGTTGTTTACAGGTTCTTTAGATGACATTGTGACCTTCCAGTTTCACTTCTGTATTTTCAGAGCACTTTCCCAAGTTGTTTTTTAGAGTGGGGAAAATGGATTATTATTTCTGAAAGCGAAAGAAAATGTTATACCTACTTGTGTAATTGTGTTACTCTTCCATAGTGCAGTGCCACCTATAGGGTAGGTAGTGGAAAAGCAGGAAAGGAAAAGATCTTTATGTAGAGCTTGGATCTCAGTTCTGCGACGAAACCGAAAGTAGATACAGAGTATTAGCAGCCTCGTGTAGAAAAGCTCTGAATCCAGCTCTGCTCATTCGTCCCACCTCCTGAACAGATGATTGATACTACCATATGAAATATACATCTGTCTTATAGTGAGGCAAACCATTGGTCCATCTAGCCCAATATGTCTCCTCTGTCTGACAACAACGCATGAAGTTCTTAGACAGTGATTTTCCCAGTCTGCCTCAGATCTTTGAAACAGAGATGTGAGGGACTGAACCTGCACCTTATGAGCATGTGTTCTGTCCCTTTTGCTGACCAGTTTACTCTTGCTGAGCTTTTCAGGCACTGAAAACCACTCCTGAAGTAAAGATGTGGTGAAACCTGGTGAAATGAAGCCTTGAGTGCATTTTAGGAAGGAATTCTGCAATGCTTTAGAATTATGCCTCTCCCCCCTTCTTCTTTTCCTTTTTTTCCTGAGGGATATGATCCATTAAGTCCTCCTCCATTGATTTCAGTGGAGCTCTTTGTCAGCCTATGGCGAGATAAGTATTAACAGCACAATCCTATGCACTCAGAAGTTACGTCCTATTGAGCCCAAGGAAGCTTATTCCTAGGTAAGTGGGTATAGTACTATAACCTAAAATTGCTAGTTTCCACCCAAAGTTTACTTCTAGCTAAAATATACCGTATATATATCTTGTTTTTCTCTCAATCTTGGATCAAAGTAAGAAAATACTCCCAAGTCCGTGGGCAGTTCTGTAAAGAAACGCAAAGGGGCTTCTCCATAAATAGGGTATGTGGCGCATCTGCAAGGAAGCACACAACCGCTGGTGTTACAGAATCATTTCCACTCAATAAAAAAGAGAGCCTTTCACAGGAAGATCTGTGACCTCGACTCTCCAGAACTGGTTAACCTGTTGTGTATATTTCACAGATGAATTCTGCCCCACGATTTCCACTTTGCTATACCCGGTGACAGAGAGCCACACAACATCTGCTGTTCATATTCCTTCCCAGACTCCAAAAGCCAATCTTGTGGTGCCAAGGGAAGCAGTAAAAGAAGAGAAGAAAAGAAATTATGCAAAGGAGCTGAGAACAGATTTACTTTCCCAGCTGCTCTTCTTCCACACTAATCAAGGGCCTGCCTGAAAAAGCCTATCTAGATTGCATTTGTCTACTGGATATTCTGAGGATAGCCCACCGATCTTTGGAATTTTCCACATTTGGGAAGCCTGCAGCAGTTTATAATGAATCTCTCTTTAAGAGTCAATCACTAAATCACCTTAGAGGCAGTTCTAGGACTCACCAGTCCCTCCCTCTCTCCCTGTGTCCTAAACTGATGTGGTTTGTGATCAGCAGGAGAGAGACTGCACTGCAGACTTTTCGACATAAAAGAGGCTGGGCTGCTAACATATTTTCTGACCCTTTAAAACTAATTTCTTTCTTTCCTTGTCTTGTCTCTGTAACAGCAGGAGTTTAGCACCATTTCCTCTTGGCGCTGGGGAACACATATCAGGTGTGAGTGATCATAGAATTTTGTGGGGAAATTTGTATAGGCTGCAATACTGAAACCATTTTTTTTCATGATTAATTCACTGGATCACTCCAGAGTAAGAGTACAGTTGCATTTCACTGAACATAACTTGTTTGTTTGTTTACGAACTTTACACACAGACCTTCCGCTAAAATTCTAGGGCGGTTTACGTAAGAGTGAAGTGGAATAAAAATTACAAAATACATAAGCCCAAAAATGTAATAAGAACCATAGCAGTAGCTAAAAAACAATTTTATGTATGTATTTAATTATTTAGAGCATTTATAGACTGCCCTTCAACAAAGATCCCAGGGTGATTTACATAAGCAGAATATAAAAAATATGTTTTAAAAATACAGCATAGAATAAAAGCAGTTTAAGGTGAAAGTTTAAAAGCCTGGGAGAATAAAATGTCTCGGTCCAGAATCAAAACAAAAACAATGTTAGTTCCATGTGAGCCTTCTTGAGAAATGGAATTCTCTGAGTGGGGTAACCACCACCAAGAAGACTCTCTTTCAGGTTGCCACCCATATTGCCTCAGACGGCAGGGGCACATAGACGGGATCCTGCAGAGCTGATCTCAGTTTATGGTCAGGGTGATATGGGAACAAGTATTCCTTGAAGCACTGGGGGTACATGGGGCCGCGCTTGAAAATGGTTTGGAAACTTCAGATGGTACAAAATATGGCCGTCCAGATATTGGTGGAGGATCCTGGTTGGCTCATTTTGATACTGCTCTAGGTGCACTGGTTTCCAGTGCCTTTCTGAGCCCAATTTAAATTGTAGGTTTTTAACATTTAAAGCCTTAAATGGGTTTGGCCCAAGCTACGTGAAGGACTGCCTTCTCCCATGTCAGCTTGCCTACATAGAGGCCCTTTTCAGTGCCTGCCTACTGCCATGGGCAGTTAGGCTGTTCCATACAAGGAAGAGGGCCGGCCTTCTCAGTGTTGTCCTTGCACCTTTGGCATCAGCTTCCTGACAAGGGTTTGTCAGGCCCCTTATTTTCAGGTCTTCAGGAAAGCTCTCTGAAGATTCACCTGTTTTTGCTGGCCCTGTAATTTCTGGGCTGCTGGTTGTATGGTAAATTCTGTTTTTATGGATTTTTTATTGGTAATCTCTGTTTTTATGGATTTTTATTGAGTAAGTTCTTATTGATTTTTATTATATTCACTTTGTGCGGTTTTCCTCTTGCACACCACCTCGAGAGGGCTCCACCCTTGAAAGTGGCCTAGAAATAATTTTAAATTAAATAAACTTTCCCAGTACTAATTATTGCATGTTTGCCACATGTATGCACTCCATCCTCCTAGAAATGTGGGCTAAAATTTTGGGTTTTTCATAATAATACTGCATCTGAACAATTTGGAACTTTATTGCACATCCGTTACACAACTCAATAAATCTGGTACAGTTTAGTGGAAGAAAAGGACAGGGATATGAAAGAGTTGGCCTCTAGGATTGTAAAGTTATGTTATGGGTGCAATCCTATGGATGTTTCCCCCCCCCCCAGTATGATGTTCAAAATTTTTCCAAGTATTCCTGTATTACTGAGCAGTGAGTACCTAGCTCTGCCAGTGGCATATTGCAGAGGTATATCAGTTAATCTGGCAAACTGGGCTCCCTTGACTGAAGACATTCTATTAGCAAAATTACAAACACACATGCCTGCATGCCCATCAGAGTAACGGAATTACTGAAATGATGATCATTGTTTCATGGAGCATTGTTTCATGGAGCATTGTTTCATGGAGAGAAACCTTTAGGGTGCAATCCTATGGGTGTTTAGACAGAAAAAAGGCTGGCTGGGGCATGCTGGGAGTTGTAGGCCTTTTTTTCTGTCTAAACTTCCATAGGATTGCGCTTTTAGTCTTATTCTGAGGTCACATTTGGTCACATCACTGCCGTGGTGTCAGCAGCCATGGCCCTTGTGCTTTAGTAAAGTTATCCTCTTATTAGTGATGGCCATATGATCCCCTGATTCAGCTGGCAGCACCATCGGGTATTTTTAATGGGACTCGAGACTCGACTCGGGACTCGAGACCAAGGACTCGTCAACATCCCTGGGCTGTTGACGAGTCTTCTGGCTGTGCCAGAAGGAGCGCGATCACCGGTGAAGAGCGCATGGAAGCGAGGCACGCCGCTGCTCGGCCACTATGGACAGCTACCAGGAGCGCAGCCCCAACGATGTGTTGAGATTTATTTTGACTGATGTGTTGTTGGGGGGTGGGTTAGGGTCAGGCATTTTGGGTTTGGCTGCCTCTGCCTGCCTGTCTGGGGTTCCCTGCCTCCTCTGCCTGCCTGGTGTCTTCTTGACCTGTTCAACAGTTGAATTGTCCAAGACAAAGGCCTCTGCCTGCCTGCTTTGGGGTTCCCTGCCTCCTCTGCCTGCCTGGTTATTTTGGGTTTGTCTGCCTGGTCTGTTCTTGCCAAATCAGTTGCAGAGTTTTGAAATAAAAAGGCACACTTGTGCCTAGAATTTATTTAAACCACACATCTGAAGTAGCGGGATACCACTGAGGGCATTTTGCATATAGGATGGGGAATGCATTTCCTAGTGACTAAAACCTTGTCTTGACCCACACCAGTCACTTTTATGGAGCCTAAAAACCACAGCAGATTTTTTTTTTAATTTTTTTTTTATATGACTGAGCATAAAAATATGAAGCTTTCTGTAATATCCTCCTATTTGACTGAATGCCACCCTGGACACATGTTGATAACAGAGGAGTCTGTAATTTTTATTAGCTACCACCAGCTGATGAGCTTTAGCAGATTGTGTTTTAGGGGGAACTGCAATTACAGCTGCGACGCTGACACAAAGTTCACCAACTTTTGAAAACAAGCTTGGAAGGGTTTGGAAGCTAATGAGCTGCAGCTCAAGGAGTGAACTCGCCTTCACTTCTTTAGGTGGATTTCATTTCAGAGATTCTCGTGGCCTTCTGCTTTTCCTCTTTGCTCTCCAGTGACTCACCGCGTTGACATTTGCCTTCACCTCTCCAAGACTTTCCTATTAGCTCCAGTTGGAAAGCTGTCAACAGTTCCCATCTGTTTTCTCAACATTAAATGCACATATTTCCCTCCCCCCCTCAAACAATTTTTTTCCCTTGGAACAAATGATTTTAGATGAGAAAAACTTTCATTCCATTTGAGGCAAATCTGCACATTTTTTTGCCGCACATGCGCTGTGCAGAAGGCACGGAAAGGAAGAACATTGCCTAGCAATGCCTCCATTACAACCCTTGAGAAAAGTCACTGTTGTTCCCATTTGAGGGATGGAAAGGAGAACAGAAACTCCCGTAAGACCGCCCACTGGAAGCTATTAGACAGAAGGCAAATTTTGCTATAAAGATATCACTTCAGTGTATAAAAATCTCATGTACATGGTAACTTCCCCAATCCCCAGGTCTCTGCTAATTGGGGGGGGGGTGTTCTTTGCCCCATTGTATGGGGGGGCAGGGCCCCCAAAAGGATCCTCCTCCTCGCGCACCCAGCTGCATACAGTCATGCCTTGGATTGAGAGCATAATTCGTTCTGGAAACGTGCTTGTAGTCCAAAACACTCTTATATCAAAACGAAATCCCCCCCCCAAAAAAATTTGTACAGAGATTTTTAATTTAAGCCGTACCACAGTACTTGTATTGCAAGATGTCGCTTGTATATCAAGTCAAAAAAATTTAAATAAATATTTAAAAATTTGCTTGTCTTGCAAAACGCTCTCAAACCAAGTTCCTTGCAATCCAAGGTATTACTGTACTGGACAGGCGCAATGCCCAGTCAGTTGCATTAGATGGCTTCTGGTGGCAGGTCCATGAGGTGGACGTGAGAGAGAACATTTCCTCTCTGACCTGCTACTAGGGCATAAATAGGTGGCCTGGTCCTGGACTTCGGCATTGCCTGAGATTCCTGCCACCACATCAACATGCCATGAGGTGATACTGGTCAGCATTTTGTCAGCAATCGGGGCTCTCCAATGTCTGGATCTTTGACCTATTGACTAAACTCTGTGAGCTGTAACCAATACATGGTGTAGCCATTTTTAACCCACCACTGCCTACGTGTAGTTCTTGCTCCTGCACTCCAGATACGTATCGATTCCATGGCGTGTAAATATTATGAAACAGATGCATGACATGCCTGCAGGGAATGCACTACTTTGCTTCAGAAAAGTAATATCTGTGTAGGACCATCATTTTGTGTTAAGTGGCCCTCAGTTCTTGGTTAAGCATCCATGCCATGTTTCTCAGTTCTGGGTCTACTCCTCCCTCAGTTCACTGGATTACATGAGTTCCCAAGAAGTGCTTGCTTGCCGTTTCATTTTACTTCTTTGAAATGGTATTCTGTATTGTAGGAAAAGCAGGGCTCTGTTATCTCGGCACCATGCTCTTTTTTTATGCATCATACTCTGCTTAGCTGATTTACAATAAGCGGGATATATAGTATCATCAGTGCAAGGATTGACGGAAAGGCAGCGAGGGCAGAGCACAACTGTGTTTTGTCCTAGTTCATGAATCTTGAAATCAGCTTGTTTGTTAGTTAGGATCTCCATCACTCACCCTCTATCGAAGTGATAGAGGATGACAAGGATTTTATTTTTTTTAAAAGTCCATTTTGATTTTTAGGTGCCAAGCTGAGCATACTGTTCAGTCAGTGTATTTTGACCTTCAGACTGACTGGATTTGATAGGCGCATTACAGAGAGGAGCATAAATATAGAACACTCATGATGTCATGTCATTTTAAAGAGTTGCTCAGCTGACCCTAAATTCCACCCACTGCACTGCTTTAGTTTGAGATCAGATGGTAAAATCCCACAATTTCTCTTTCATCTTCCAGCCACTCCCAAACACTGAAAGTCATTTAAAAGCAGGATCATCAAAAGCTCTTCAAAGCAAATGTTCCCATACATTTCCCCAGTTTTAAACGTGTGGGGTAGAAAACTCCATAACTGAACAGATGAAATTTGTGTGTGTGTGTGTGTATGTGTGTTGGCATAAATCTGATGAAAGCCTGTCAGAGCCAACTCGGTCTCACTGAAGATATAGATGAGACCCACAGGAGAATGCTTGTGTTCCACTCAAAGATATTGGCTCTTCAGATTTGTCCACAGGCATGGAGGGAAGTGTGTTCCCAATCCAGTCCTCCCTCATTTCTGACCTCTTAAACACAGGCCCTCATTTGTACTGATTTGTAACTGCTGGCACCAATATGCGACACCCTTGAGTGGGTGTGTGAAGGGTAGAAATGACAGTCGTGCAAGCAATGAACATCCACGCTGTATTTAGGGTGAAGCAGGTAGTGGTAACAATCATAAGGATCATATATAATGCAGTAAAGCTGTCTACCTGGAATATAAACAAAAGCCCTTTCCTGAGGCACTGGAGGATAATCATTCACAGTGACAGCATCTTCAGCCAACTTGCACAGGCAGCCTGAGATATTCCATCCAGAATACGTGGGGCTTTGTTTGTCTTCATTTGTATCCCAGGATTGGTGTTGGTTTTTGTTTTTATCCTAAAACTTTGCACTTACCGGTAGCACCCTCATTTTCACTGCAGCCTTTTGAAGTTACACAGCAAGCAGACCTCTCTATAGAAATCAAAATGTAACATTTTGATGTCTAAATCCCCCCCCCCCTAATAATTTTTCACGTTTTTGACAGAAAAGAGACAAGGTCTTTGCTGAATTACAAGCTAAAAGGAAAGAGCTGGAAAAGAAAGATTTGGAAAAAGTTCAGAGAAACTTGATTTATTTGAAAAGAGAGTTTTTTTTAAAATAGTAATAAGAATTCAAAAATGTTAGCAAGATCCACACAAAAAAAGAAAGAAAAAAGTATAGTTGGGGCAATTAAAGATAAAAAAGGGAAAGGACATAATTTAATGCAGGATAAATTAAAAATATTTTATGAATTTTATTCAGAATTGTATAAGGCTGGAGACTGTACAGAAGAGAGGATTAATGAGTATATAGGAAAGCATTTTAAAATTAGACTAGTGGATGAACATAGAGAAATTATGGAACAACCTTTTTCAGAATTGGAAATAGAATATGCAATAAATAAACTGAAAGAGGGTAAGACCCCTGGACTAGATGGTTTAGGGGCTGAATACTACAAGGTTTTTAAGAAAATGTTGGTTCCAAGACTAAAAAGGTTATTTAATGATATTTTTTTGGAGGGGGGAGAGATCCCCTCTTCATGGAAGCAATCTAAGATTATTCTAATCCCGAAGCCAGAGAAGGACTTAACGGAGCCAGATTCCTATAGACCCATTTCCTTAATAAATCAAGATGCAAAATTGATGACAGCAATATTAGCGAGAAGGATGAACAAGTTTATTACTAAATATGTTGGGATAGACCAATGTGGTTTTATGCAAGGAAGACAAATGGCAGATTTAACAAGAAGAGTTTTAAATATAATATATTTAATAAAGAAAAATAAGTTGAGAGCAGGGGTAATAGCGTTAGATATTTTCAAAGCCTTTGATTGCGTGGAATGGGCAGCATTAAAAAGTTTAATTAAAATTATGGGGTTTGGAGAAAGATTTAGAGGAGTAGTTAATCAATTGTATTCAAAAAATGTTTCATCAGTTGCAGTAAATGATGGTTTAACAGAGCAAATTTACCTAGGTCGAGGAACTAGACAAGGCTGGACCCTTTCGCCTATTTTGTTTACATTGGTAATGGAGATTTTAGCAAATGTATTTAGAGAAGATAGAAATATAGGTGGGATAGGGATTAGGGAGAAGATAAAAATAAATCTTTTTGCAGATGATACTCTTTTGACAATCGAAAACCCTATGGAAAATATGGATAGAGTGGAGAATCATTTAAAGGAGTTCGGGGAAGTAACAGGGCTACAGATTAATTGGGATAAATCTAAATTTTTGTTGTTTAACTATAGTAAAGAGAAGAGATTGAAATGTGTAAAAAAATATTATGAGATTAATAATATAATTAAATATTTAGGAATTGTAATTCCAAAAGATATAGATAAATTGGGAGACCAGAACTATAGGAAATTAAAGAATGAGGTAAAGAATAAAATAGAGGAGTATAAAAAAATTGGACTTTCCTGGTTTGGTAGAATTGCTTTGATTAAAATGAAGATTTTGCCAAAGATAATTTTTTTATTTCGGATGATACCAAGTGCGATATCAGATAAGGAACTTAAAGATTGGCAATCAATTATTAATACATATTGTAATGGAGGGAAAAAATCTAGGATTACTAAAACAAGATGGTATAAAGTACAAAAAGTAGGGGGTTTGGGTTTGCCGAATTTAAAATGGTATTATAAAGCGAATCAATTAAGACATATAGTGGATATTATAGCACGCCCTAAAGAAATAATGTGGTTGGAGTTAGAAACATGTGAATTACGTAGTACTTTGGAGAATATTTTTTTTCAAAAAAATAATAATAAATTGATAAAAAATATAGACAACCCTTTTCTAAGAAATTTGTTAATGATTTGGGGTACTATGAAGAGCATATTTATACCAGGGATATCTCCATTAACTCCGGTGGTAGCTCTTAAGGATTTTCCTGAAAACTTAAGATCAGAGCTGGAGGGTAAACTAAGAGAAGAAAGGGTTATTAGATTGTCCGATTGGGTGGAAAAGATGGGGACTAGAGATCAAATAATGGAAATCATTGGGAGAAGAAGATTATCGTGGTTAAATTTATTACAGTTAGAACAGTGGTCAAAGAAATGGAAAAGGAAAACTGAGTATGAGAGAGATTTAACTAATTTTGAAAAGATGGTCATGTCTAGAGATGGCCTACTAGGTAATGCATCAACAAGAGGTATAACAAGGGATTTCTATAGATTGATTCAAAAGCAAAAGAACAAGAGGATCAGCTTAAGGCAGTATGGGATAATGAATTTGAAGAGGTGACCTCGAAGGTGGGGTGGAACAATATATGGGATAGACGGATTGTGAAAATGATGTCAATTAGGATAAAGGAAAATTTTTATAAACTAATTTGGAGATGGTATTTAACTCCAGTAAGAATAAATAGAATAGATAATAATTGTTCTGCATTTTGTTGGAGAGGATGTCAGGAAAAAGGGACATATGCTCATATGTGGTGGAGTTGTAAAAATGTATTGGCGTTTTGGCGAGAGGTTTTTACAGAAATATCGAAAATTATTGGTACTAATTTAGAGGTCTGTCCAAAATTAGCATTGTTATCAATAACGGAGAAGCTTATTTGTGACCAAAATACGAAGGAGTTAATTGTAAACTTGTTAACTGCGGCCAGGCTAATGATAGCGAGAAATTGGAAAGTACAACATGTTTTCCTAATAACAGACTGGTATAAGGAAGTTTGGGACATAGCCCTAAAAGATAAACTAACTAGTAGTATCAAATGCAAAAAAGGATTGTTAAAGAAGAATAATTTTATGGATATATGGAATCAATTACTAGACTATGTATTAATAAAGGGGAAGGGTAACATGCCTTGTCAAGATATGTTATATTTTTGGAATTTAGAATTTATTTGATCAAGAGGATAGAAGTATATTAATTGGCCCCTTGGAGGGTGGTGGGGGAGCACTTCATGATTTATTGTATGTTGTTTATGTTATATTTGTGTGATATTCTTGTATTCTGTTATATATATATATATTTGTTATAATTTGTTTTGAAAAGTAAATAAAATATTTTAAAAAAATAAAAATAAAAGAGACTTTAACTTTTGCTAGAGAGAATCAGAAAGGACCACAGGGAAACTTACATCTTCATCATCACTCCATCTAATCCAGAACTCAGGTGGTGGTGACTGAGTGCTGACGGAAATGGAGCCAAAACTGTGCCACTGAGAAACAAGAGGGAGGTATTAGAATACTTGGAGGAAGCCCAAGGCTTACAAAAGTATATTTTTAAAAGCACGCTCCACCCTACCCCCAACTCCACCCCCACCCACCCCCCACACAATTAGGAATGAGAACCTTGGTATCCACAGAATGTTGAGTATCTGTCAGAAAAGTTTTTTTTTTTTTTTTTTTAAAGAGCACCAGGGAAGAGGGGGATCGTGGAATGCTGTGCTTGAGAGCCTGTAACTGTGTAACAGCTTACAGTATCCTGGAGGAGGGCATAGTCCTTTTAGGAGATAAGGAAGATACACTGCAAGATTTTGTTGGAGATCCCACTTGTTCACTCTAATAGGAAAGAGGTGCCCTCCATATGTGTTGGACTACAACCTCCATCACCCCCAGTCAGCATGGCCTTAGACTACAATCCTCACCATCCCCAACACTGTACTCCTACAAGCCATGTTAAAGAAGGTTGCCCTGTGCCAACCAATCAGTACATCTGCGAAGCAGGAGCTCCCGGAAAGAAACCATTGCAGGGAAACGGGGGAATGAACGGTTTCTGCATCCCTGGGAAACAGCCCAGCTATGCAGATTATTTTGGAAAGCAAAACCAAATTGGGGAGGCAAAGCATGCATTCTACACTGATGCCCTTGCAGCACGAGGGCAAGTCAACAGGCAGGTGTGTGAGGCTTTGGTATGCTGGCTGACTGCTAGGATGACAGGCAGCAAGAGGCAGGCCTAGGACCCACTGGTGGAATGGCACACTCACACAACCTGACTCCAATTTCCCCCCTCCAAGATCCTCCAAGGTTGTCGCCTTTGGCACATTAACTGGGATTAGAACGTTTCTCTGATCCAAGATAATCCCACAAGGTAGGGTGACTGCTTATGAATTGCCAAAAATACAGGAAACGCATCACCCAAAAAGACGGTGAAAAAGGCTCCCAATTTGCATAATATTTGCAAATGCTAATTTGTACACACAGATGCAGATTTAGAAATAATTGCTATCATTTAAATAGAAACACAGCCCGTCCCACCATAGTGTAGGACACTGCGTGGCCAGAGGACTCTTGAGCCTTGCTCACTCAGCCTGTTGTTGCTGGGCAGCCTCAAGGCCCAGCTCTTCCTTCTGGTGGTTCTTTATCATTAAAACTGACTTGGACTGGACAGCCCTTCAGACAGAAGATTGTCCTCTGTAAAAAAAAGAGAACACACATCCCCCTGTCACAAAGGAATATTTAAGTTGTGAAGGGGGTAGATCCCCAACAGCTTTAAGGGTCCTGGGATGGGTGGAATTGGCCTGGGAGGGAGATGTGCCCTGACTACAATGTCCTTTTCTCAAAAAGCAGAAGAACAAGATGACCATCTAAAGACAGCATGGGATAATGAATTTGAAGAGGTGACCTCGAAGGTGGGCTGGAACAATATATAGTAATACCTTGGATTGCAAGTAACTTGGTTTGAGAGCATTTTGCAAGACAAGCAAATTTTTAAATATTTAATTTTTTTTTACTTGATATACAAGCGACGTCTTGAAATACAAGTACTGTAGTACGACTTAAATTAAAAATCTCTGAACAATTTTTTTTGGGGGGGATTTCGTTTTGATATAAGAGTGTTTTGGATTACAAGCACGTTTCCGGAACGAATTATGCTCTCAATCCAAGGCATGACTGTATGGGATAGATGGATTGTGAAAGTTATGTCAACTAGGATAAAGGAGAATTTCTATAAAATAATATGGAGAAGGTACCTAACTCCAGTAAGATTAAATAGAATAGATAATTGCTCCGAACTTTGTTGGAGAGGATGTCAGGAAATAGGTACATATGCTCCTTTGTAGTGGTGGAGTTGTAAAAATGTTCTGGAATTTTGGCGAGAGGTTTTTACAGAAATATCGGAAATTATTGGTATTAATCTAGAGGTCTGTCCTAAACTTGCTTTGTTATCAATAACCAATAAAGTCACTTGTGCCCAAAATACAAAGGAACTAATTGTAAACTTGTTAACTGCGGCTAGGTTAATGACAGCGAGGAAATGGAAAGTACAACACATTTTTCTAATAACTGATTTGTATAAGGAAGTTTGGGATATAGCCCTAAACGATAAACTAACATGTAGTATCAAATGCAAAAAGCAACAGTTAAAGAAGAATAATTTGATGGATATATGGAATCAATTATTAGACTATGTATTAATAACGGGGAAGGGGAGTATGCCTTGTCAGGATATGTTATATTTTTGGAATGTGGAATTTAATTGATCAAGGGGATGGATGTTTTTATCCAAGGGGATAGCCAGTGTGGTGTAGTGGTGAGAGTGTTGAACTGGGACTCGGAAGATACGGGTTCTAGTCCCCACTTGGCCATGAGACTCACTGGGTGACGTTGGGCCAGTCACTGACTCTCAGCCTCACCTACCTCACAGGGTTGTTGTGAGGATAACATGGAGAGGAGGAGGAGGAGGAGGAGGAGGAGGAGGAGGAGGAGGATTATGTAAGCCGCCTTGGGTTCCTTGCAGGAAAAAAGGCGGGGTATAAATATAATAAAATAAATAAATAAATAAATGGATGTATATTAGTTGGTCCCTAGGTGGGTGGGGGGGGCACCTTATGATTTGTTTTAGTTGTATGTTTGTGTTTTATAGTTTTGTATGTAGTTTATAATAACTAAATAAAATTTATTTTTTAAAAAATACAATGTCCTTTTCTTTTCTTTTTTCACCTCCCCAGCACAGGCCAGGGGTTGCCCCAGCTTCAACTTGCCCTCTCAAAGGGCTTAGTGAAGGTTGCCTCAGCGCAGAACCCAAGGGCTATGTCACTATTGTGCTCTCAAACAGGCAGTTTAATAAACAAATGAATACATGCCTATGACTTGCATACCATTTATTCCCCCCTGCCATTCCATGTGGACTTCAAACATGTTAGAATTATGATTACGATTATTTTTTATTTGAGGGTAGGGGGAGGTGTTTCTTTACCCCAGGTGAGGTGGTCATGCCAAAGATAAATTATTCCTGTTTAGAATAAGTACAGAGAGATTCAAAGACCTGAGAGCAGAAGTTTGAAGCTACTCTGCTGCTGTTTTCGTAAAAAGCCTCAAGCATTTTTTTCCCCCCTTTCTATGCCATGTGCCTTCATTGTTGGCACAGCTACCAGAGAGGTGCTAAAGCTGCGAGGTGCTTAAATTCCTGTGAAAGACTTCACGGTTTATGACGATATTTAGAGAAACTAAATTGATTGTGTTCTCATTAATATTTCTCAAATTGATTTCAACAGCAGCAACATCTTACTTGAAAAGATTTTTCCAAGGTCATACAACAAGTTCATCTGTCTTGCAGCAACAGAATCTCAAGGGAGCTTTATTATTCACGTCTTTTCCCCACCAGCCATGTTTTTCCCCTCATAACTTCTCTTTTTCAGCATTAAGAGAAAAAAGTTCAAGCAAGAGAAATACAACTCAGTCTTCGAAATATACCACAAAAAATGTCCACCCCCTTAATTCTCAGTCCAGCCCACTCGTCCCTCTGTATTTCTCATGGAATAAATTATGGATTGGAGAGAGTTGTTCTGTGGGAGAGTTCCACAGGTGACTTCCATTAATGCTAATAGATTTAAGTCTTGGTCATTCCCATGTGCCGATGGCAGAACAGAGACCCAGGTCCTCCACGAGCACCCTCAGGGGTTTTTAAAAGTCAGAAATGATAGCAGGGGGAGGAGCTTTAGTGAGACGCTGTCTGGCCCGACTCCTTGTCAATGTAGGACTGTCCCTTACAATATTCCTGCTAATGCTTTGACCACCTTTAACTGGTCTTGTTAATTAAAGGACTCCAGAGACCAAGTTTCTAGTCTTTTCCTGGGAAGATAATATGGCAACTTAGTAAGCCAATTCTTTTTAGTTTCGTCGATGTTCCATGCCGATCCCGGGGTTTAGGCATTTTTGAGGCTTCTTCTTTTTTTTCTTTTTCTTTTACAAGAAGTCTAAAAGCTGGATAATTTTAGATTGTTTTATACAAGTGGGAGAGCTGTGCATTTTTTTTTTTTTTAGGCTTATGTATTTGTCTCCTGCTTAAGTGTTCTTTTACATTTCCCCTTCACTTATTATAAAATGCAACTTTATTTTGATTTTAAATATTACTTTACAACTTTTCTTTCTATTACTTTCACTTCAGTATTTTCCCCCATGAATAATTTAAACTCCTTTTCTGTACACACGCATATATATATATATATATATATATATATATATATATCTGTGGGTGCAGAACTATGTCCCTTCGAACTTGTCGGGGGGGCATAGGAACGCTCCTGGAAGGTGCTGCGACCTCGGAAATCCCTTCCGAAATTGCAGTGCTGTGGAACGCCCATCCACCCCCACCTCGCAGCCAGCAGTTCTTTCCTGCACTAGCAGGGAACCGAACACAGAAGACCATGTGCAGTTCCCCAGTGGGGGGGGGCATTCCCGGGGGCAAGGAGGGGAGGAGCGAGGTTCCACCGGATTCCGAGGTATCCAGGCGGTGCCTCAGCCAGGGCTGGTGCTTCCATTAGGCAGACTAGGCGGCTGCCTAGGGTGCGTGGGCTAAAGGGGGCGCGGCCAGCCCCCCAGCAGCCGGGTGGGATCCGCCGCCGCTTCCCGCGGTGGCTCCTCTCCAGCTCCCTGGGCGCGCGCCGCCAAACACCAGCACCGGCGGCGGATAGATCCGGACTTCCTAGTCCTCCCCAGGGGCGGGAGACGCTCCTCTTCCTCCTCTGCACCCTTCGCAGTGAGGGGGGTGGGGGGAGAGCTGAGCCACCGCCCCGGGACTACCGCGGGTTGAGCAGGAGGAGGAGGAGGCCGGGCTGGCAACAGCGAGGCTCGGAAGAAGACGGCGGTGGGCGCGGCGAGCTCCTGGATCTTGCCCTCCATGAAGGGCAGCCGCTTGCGGAGGCGCACGCGTCTCGATCCGCGGCAGGAGCTGGGCTGGGACTCCTCCTGCCGGTGCGCTGAGCACTTCCTCCCCGTGTGGGCTGCGGGCTTTCTTGGGCATAGGTCTGGAGGGAGGGCTCAAGTGGGAGGGGGGGCGCTAAATACCTGAACTTGCCTAGGGTGCCAAACTGTCTTGCACCGGTCCTGGCCTCAGCCCCTCCTCCTCGCCAGGAGAGGTAAGACATCTAGATGGCTGATGTTTTTGAGGGTGAGGGGAGTGCGGCAGATATCCTATCGCAACGCTCCTCCCACCCTCAATAGAATGCGGAGAGGGTTACAGGGAGGCAGCCTCATAGGATCATGCTGCCCATTACTCTTACCAAAGAGTTATTTGTTGTTGTTGTTTCTATTGTTCGTATCTTTTGAAAGGGATTTATTTCTTAGCTTTTTTTTTTTTTTAACTTTCTTTAAAACACACTCACAGTTAAAATGATTTTAAAGTTAAAATACAGTCTTTTAAAAACAATAATAGTGCAGATTTATTTTGAAGTCATTTTCATGAGCTTTCCATCCCCTTTTCTTCCTTTAAAACTTCCGCCATGCTTTTCAAGTTCTAGCTGGATTCTTCAAACCCCCTGCTTGTGCTTTCAGAATTGTAAACAGACTATTCACAAATTCAAGATGATGGATCTTTTCTTCTTCTTCTTCTTCTTCTTCTTCTTCTTCTTCTTCTTCTTCTTCTTCTTCTTCTTCTTCTTCTTCTTCTTGGTAGCATTCAGCGTCCATTGTCAGAAATTGCTCTATGATTCAGTCTGTAACTGTCCTTTATCTCATGAAGTCTACTGTGGTTGTGAACGCTCAGCTGCAGTTTCTCAAATTTATACTCCTGTCAAGCCTACTGACACATTCCCAGCATTCTAATATTTGCCCTATTGTTTGCCCAACTTCCCAGCTATGATTGTTCTTCCTGCACAGGGCCTTTTATTTCCCTTCTCCCTGCTCATACTGCTCACTTCTATTTATTCCACTGTGGATGTTTCGAAGTGTAGAATGCTTGCTTGCTTCACTTGCATTCCACTCAGACTTTCTTAAGACGCAATCCTACCAATGGTGACCTCGATGATTGGAAGCCCCTGAACTCGGAGGCTTTCCACCATCCAATGCAGGTTGGGAGGAGCACTGGAGGCGATCTTCACCTCCCTGTCCTCCCACCCAGCATATTTTGCTAGATGGGCTATTTTGCCCGTCTAGCGAGGGCTCTTCGGTGGGGGTGGGAAGGAGGCTGGAGGAGACTCAGGATAAATCATATCCTGGCATCTCTGGTCTCCTCCCTTCTCCGCTCACTGGAACGCCCCCTATTCCCCCTCTCCAAGGTCAATTTTCTGATCTCGGAGGGCAGCCAGTGCGTTTCCCCCCCATACCAGCTGCAAGGGGGTGGGGAAGGGAGGGGATCTCTGACTCCCCCTTCTGAGGTTGGATCGCTATCTCCAACCTCATGGGGAGAATCCCCGCCGGTATCCTATGTTCCCTCAGACAATGTCCAGGAGCCATAGGATCACTCCCCTCCATGTAATTTGAAGCTGCGTGGATTACTTGCTTTGTTCACACTCATATTCCACTCAGTCTTACTGCCCCCCACCCCTGGAAAATTATGGAGTGGAGTGGAACAGAGAACTCACTTTGCGTGCATTCTGCTCCCTCTCTCTGAGCCTGCACGAGACGAGAGGCCTCTCAACCACCGCTGCTTGCTCTCAGAATTCTTCAGAACGCTCTTGCCCTTCCCCCGTCCCGCTTCCCAGTAGATACTCCTGCCCTCTCTTTAGGCCCATTTTGAAATGCAGTGCAACTGCATGTGGGGACCCTGTATGAAAACAGGGGAAGTGATTGGCAGCATATATTCTAAAATTTAAACAGATGGAAAGCTTGCCTTTGACTGCTATACTTCCCTTCAGTAATTATCTACCGTATATGTGTGTTTATGTATCTGTGTTATGCAGATTCAATTTATTGGCCATCCCACAAAGCCATTGCTGTGAATAGCAGAAGTGATTTATGCGATGAGTACACACACGCATGCACCCACACTCTCTGACTTCAAGTTTATACTTTTATTCTAAGATAGGATAGGAAGCAAGGGAGATCTTTCAACTATTGCTTGTGAATAGCTCCACAGATGCCTTCAGTTACTTCAAACAAGAATACAACTTTATTTGAACAAATTAGCTTGCAAGTCTAAGCTTAGCTAATCCTTAGCTTGCAAGTTTCTCTTCCAGACTTCACTTATTTATTTATTTATTTATTTATTTATTATTACATGTATCCCAGCTTTTTTCCTCCAAAGAGCCCAAGGTGGCTTATGTGATCCACTGCCTCCTCCCTCTGTTATTCTCACAACAACCCTGTGAGTTAGGTTAGGCTGGGAGTCAGTGACTGACCCAAAGTCACCCAGTCAGCTTCATGGCTGAGTGGGGACTAGAACCCGGGTCTCCCACCAAGTCCCAGTCCAACACTCTAACCGCTACACCACACTGGCTCCCTTCTTGTGGCAACACTGTTCTGACTTTAAAAGAGAAAAACTCTCCCGCTTGATCAAGTTAGAATTCTTCTTTTGGGATCTCAGAATGCTTTGTGATGTTTGCAGAACCGAAGCAATTTTAACCCTTACCTGCACTTCTCCCACATTCACAGCAGCACTTTCAGGTTTAAAGCATAAGCCACTATACTTCAGGAAAGTGCCTGGGAGCAACATGGCTGCCCTCATTGCTCAGTGATATCCCTTCTCACCTCAGACATCAGAGACCCCAGGCATAGCAGCTGGATTCCGTACACTTCATATGGCCTTGGCTTAAACTGCAGGTCTTTTTCTTTGCTTTTACTATTCCTGATCCATTTAAGTGACATACCTGTGCCATAAGAAACTTCTTTTCTATTTCAGTGGACTGATTCATGTGTGGTCTCTCAGCTTTAATAGTACCCTGTGTAATACTTAAAACTCCGCTCCAGGAGACCTGGTTTCATTGTGCTGTGATAGTTTAACATGCCAGAATCTGCAGGAGGCCCAGCTAAGGTTTTAGCTATTGCTCAGGCTCTCTGTACAGGCTCAGCCTAGGTAGGGTGAAGTATGAAAGATGCCAGTCAACAATGGGGGGGATCTACCCTAGGGAGTTTTTACCGTCACTGTAATGCCTGGCTCACTGGCGTGTCACACGACGCACACCCCAAACCAACCTCCTTACACTATTTCTGCCCTTATATCCCACATTTCTTCAGGCCAGTAATATCACAACTTCTTCATATGTTGTGTTTTCCCCCTGTGGTATATATTTCAGTGTGTGTTAAATTTGTGGTACTGTTCTGGGGGCAGGAGGAGTGGCTTCAGCAGGGAAGTGGGCCGGGTGGGAGTGGCGTTGCAATGAGAAAGTGTCCTATCAGGGCTTCTTTTTAAAACAATAACAACAACAACAACAACAAACAAAGCAAACCAGTATTTGCTAAAGCGCACATGTGGATGCTAAAGCGCACATGCGGAGGGGTGAGTAACACAAACCTCTCACATTGCTTCAGGTGCTGGGTGAGGAAGGCTGCTTGTGGCTGAGATAAGCCAGATCTGCATTCAGGTTGTTTGCCTGCCTCCCAAGCCGTCCCGGTCCCCCACACACAATGGCTTCTCTCCATGCCCAGTGAACTGGAGAGTAAATGCAATGCTGCTCCCCCCCCTCCCCTTTGAAAAAATTAAACTTTGGAATGTCTTTTCAAGCCTTCCCAATTGGCTCCTTTGTCCCTTTTTATTCCCTTGCCTCAAGGAACAAGGAGCTGGAAATACACCCAATGTGCATGCCTACTCAGAAGTAAATCATATTGTCTTCAGTGGTGCTTACTTACTCCTGCAAAAGTCAGCATAGGAGGGGGGGGGGTTGCTTTGGCTTTCGGCAAGGAGTTGTTGTGCATTACTTTTTTAAAAAAATCTTCATTCCTTTGCACCAGGGAATGTGCACATAAGCTTACTGGATCTTAAAAAAGGAAAGAAAATGAAACAGAAAGGGCCATTACCCCCTGCACACATCGCCTTTCCAACTCCTCCTGCTTCTCCTGCAATTGCATCTGTGCCTGACACAAGATCACATTTTGAATACAGTGGAAACTGCACTGTATTCATTATTATGTGCCCCAACAGTGGTAAATGCATTTTTCATAAATACCATGACAGCGCTCCCTGATACATGGAAGAGGCTCTGGTATAGAACCCCCCAAAGTCTAGTTTTTCATTTTGTTGTTAATCTGTTTCAATTTTTAAAAATTCTCTGTTTGCACTGACTAGCCTTTTGGATCCATGGAACACAGTATACCTTCTAAAACAGACCCACACATTCCCCTGCCCCCATCAATCCATTCTATATAATATCCAACACCTTTACATCACGTAAATGTTTTTGATGGAGTAGGCTGTTGCCTACAAAAGCTTGTACTACAATGAATGTATGGTATTCATCTTTAAGATACCATACTTTCGTAGATGTTGTTACCTGGTTTACTTCCTGCTTTGAAAATTCTGACTTTAAGCCTTCTGCACTGAGGGCTGCTTGTTGGGTTTTTTAAAATCAATTTGTCAATCCCCCCCTTTGCCCCCACTTCTTCCTTCCAGCTACCATTCACTCAGTGTAACCCATTCTTACTCCTTGTTGAAAACTACAAGCTACCTATTTCCCTAAATTATTGACACATTAAAATTTAAACTGTTAATTAAGAAAGCCCTTATCTGAAAGCAGGTGATCTCCAATAAGCTCCCAAACCTGCTGAATCAAGAGTATGTCTTTTATATTTCATTGCTGAAGCTTGTGGCACGTCAGCATTTTAAGCTGATCACATTTAAATGAAGTATTTGTTGTTTGGAAATAAGTCTGCTACCTTTTGATGGGTCTGAGCGTATGTCATTAGATTAAGACCTTATCAGTAGATTTAAAGTTTCAAAAACAAGAAATTAGTCCTGCAGAGTCAGGCTTGTCCTTCCCAGGAAGCAATGTTTGAAAAAGTCCCCTTTGTGCCTCAGATTTGAGAGGGGGCATCTCTACTTCAGCCTCTGTTTTCTGGGCATCATTAAAACGGGAAAGAGAAGAATATCAGCCAAGAGCACCATGATCTCATTTTTATGTTGCTTGAGATTGCTAGAGGCCATCAGTGTATATGGAATGCTGTGAAACGGAGGCTTTTTCCCCCCATGCACACTTAGTTGGTACTAATAAACCCACTGAATTCAATGACACTTACTTCCAAGTAGACATGCATAGGATTGCACTGTATGAAGTTTAGAAGCAGTTGTGTGTATATCACTGATTTCACTCATAAAATGAAGGACATATACCGTATGTGTTATGATGGTTGTTGTTTAATTCTTGGCAGCTGCTCATTCTCAAAGTCAGCAGAACAACATGTTTGTCATATTCACTGTGACGACTTATAAGCTCTTACTTCTTTTGATCAAAAACCTTGCTAGCAAGAAGTCCTTTTGTATTAGCTCTCTATAATTATGATCACATCCTTTATTCAGCGAAAAGGCTGGGATGCCCTTTCATGCTTATACAAACACTGCCTTCTGGGATTCATTTAAAGTCTCCTTGGTGCGCTACTGGTCACCTGTCAGGTATACACCTGAAGGGTGTGGGAAGAAATGGAGCCGTGTCAGCTGAAAAGGAGCCTGACTTGAAACATTTAAAATGAATATTGACAAAAGGGGCAAGAAAATCAAAAGCTAGGAAAGTTGCTGACTAAGGCCAGCCTGGCTGCCTTGTGTTGTGACTAAGATATGAAATGGCATCATTAAGGGGGGGAAAAGAGTGGGGGGAAACAGTTGCCATTACACAACATCCTCTGAGGGCTAAACACAGTGATAAGGGATCGGGTTGAGTAAGAGACTTCCTCTTCAATCTGGGGCATTCATATTTTTGCCCATGATGACTAAATCCACAAATTACGAAAACCGGGGGGGGGGGGACACACACCCTAATGGGAGAAGTTTCATGGTGTGAAAAACCAGATCTGGGGCCAAATCTGCTCTCTCTCCCACCATAAAGCCCATCATGTGGAGGTGAGCAACTGCATGCTTGCCTTTCCCATCGATACAGTGAGCCTGACTCCACTGCTGGCACTAGACAGATGGGAGGAGGAGCAAGCTTGCCCTCTGCAATGCACACAGGCCAAAATCACAAGCCAGTTACCCGCTTCCCCGCCCAAGTATTGTGCATTGGATTTAGCACATTGGCATTCTGTCACATTGGCACGCAGGGACGGCAGAAGGGCAGGTGCGCCAGTGGGAAGAGAGGGTATGCACACACTTACTCTCCTCCATGTTATGGGCTGAGAACCAGCACCTTGGGCTGAGAACCAGCACCTTGGGCTGAGAACCAGAGGAAGAGAAGGGAAGTGGGGGGGGGAACACTCCTTCTGCTCTGCTGACAGACCAGCTGGCTCTTCTTTTCATCAGGGCTGGGAACTGGAAGCAATCAGGATCCAAGAGCAACCAGGAGATCAGGTCAGAGAAAGAAGCCAGGAGTCAAGGACCAAAGAGCAGTCAGGATCAGACAGCAAGGCAGGTGTCCAGAGCAAGACACACTAGAGCTCAGGTAGACCTCTTGCTCAAGCAAGGCTCTTAGCTGGAAAAGGAAGTCCTTTATGCTCCTTCCTGCCCAATGGAACCAATGGCCAGCCTGGGAGGGTGGAGCCAGGCGAGATCTGCAGGGTTCTTCTCCAAGAGACTGCTGTTGTGTGTGACTCACCACATGGGACAGTGATCAGCAGTTCCTGACAAATTTGCCTCCACTGCATTCCATCCCAGCTGGTCATTATAAGAACACTATTTGACTTTAAGAATTGCGCTTGGGTTTGCTGTTTTCCTCTTCCTTCCCCATCCTCTTTTCCTTTTCTGTCATGTCATTTAGATGGTAAGCCTGCAGGCAGGGACTGGCTTGTTTTTAATTGAATGTATGTAAGGAATTTTGCCTTTTCGGCTGAAGAGCAGGGTAAAAGTGCTTTGAAGAAATAAATACAGAAAAATAGGAATCCCCACATAAAGGGCTATCTTTTCCCATATGTTGATGGCGCGTGAGTGAGAGCAGAGCTCCTGTGTGTGCGAGATGGGAGATTTAAAATCCTGTTCGTGTGTAGAGGCCCATAACTCCACACAAAGAAATCCAGATCTTTCTCCCCCTCTCTCTGCGCAGCGTGCAGCGTTTCGGTTGCAATCAGCCAGCCAGCTTTCCAGCATGTAATCCGACTCCAGCAACCAGCTCCCCCGTTTGCAGATAGCAAGGAAAAAACTCTGTAACTCCACAGGTCTATTCTACCTGTTTATTTACTTAGCAAAGTAATATTCTACAGAGTATACATTTCCTAGTTACAGTCCATGTGCAGAGTATAATGCATAGCAAGCATTTATTCCAGTGGAGCAAGTTGAGCTTTACCCCGCCACCTCAGCAAAGACGTTACATTGTTGCATAAGTCCAGCAAGCAATAGTCAGAAGAAAAGAGTGAACAGAGAGAACAGTCCTGCTCCTCTCTAAAATGGCTTCAGACAGAAAAACAAGTCAGTACGTCACCAGAACATCTAAACCATGTGACTAGCTCATACTGTTTCCCAGGCCTAGCTTTCCCATGAAAAATAACAAGGGAAAGTAAGAAGACACAACATTCTTGTTTACCGCCATTCTGTTCCTTCCATATTGTAAACAATGTGCTCCAGCTTGTGAATGTGATACATATCACAACATATGTACCCACCCAGGCCCTAAGATCATCAACAAAGGCCCTTCCCTGAGTACCCCTCTATCTGAATCATGGTGGGTGGCTACAAGCAAAAGGGCCTTTTCAGTGATTCCCCCCCCCCACTTGTGGAAGCCCCAGAGAGGCTTGTCTTTCTGGCACCAGGCAAAGACTTTCTTATTCTCACAAGCCTTTAGATTTAACATCGTTGTTCAGTTTTGATATCAGTATTTTATGACCGTTAGGATGTGATTTAGCCCTGGAAGGTTATTTTGGCTGTCTGTGTGACTCTAAGCTGGTATTGTGTTTTGTTTTATTGAGTCTCAGTGTTGCACATGATGATATTACATGGGATTTACACTTGTTTTAAGCTTCTCAGTTGTTCATCACCCAGAGAACTTAGGTTATGGAGTGACTTATAGCAAACAATAAATACATGGGGTTAACTGACTATGATTTGGGGTTTTATATTAGGAAAGGGAAAACTTTTCCATTCTGCCCCCTTCACTCATTATCTTTCTCCAAATGCACATTCTTTAAATTGCCATTGTTCGAGCCTTGGGGCAAGGACTTCCCTTTAACTTATGTTATTCTGTAAAGCAGAGGTGGGCAACTCATGGCCCTCCAGATGTTATGACCTAGAACTCCCATCATCACCCACCATTGGCTATGCTGGCTAGGATGATGGGAATTGTAGGCCAGAGAACCTGGAGGGTAACAGTTGCCTACCCTTGGTGTAAAGCATTATGACTGGAATCTCTCTCTCTCTCTCTCTCTCTCTCTCTCTATATATATATATATATATATAAAAGAAGAAGGACTGACTGACTGACTCATCAACGCCCAGCTCAAACCATTTAATCTAGGAACGTGAAATTTTGAAGGAACATTGTTTTTATGATGTAGACACCCACTAAGGAAGGATTTTTGGAAATCCCGTCCCTAAGGGGGTGAAAAAAGGGGGAGAAATCGCCCCACTCTCATATCTCCTATGGGCAAAACAACAGGGGAGCAGTTATGCAAATTGGCCTCACCTCATAATTGCTGCAAGAGCCAATAGGAGCATTTATGCAAATAGCTCATACGACACTTAGAATGTTCGTATGAATTCCTGCAGGGGCCAATAGGGGTGGGTATGCAAATCTCCCCTAGGCCATTTAGAATGTTCTCTGAGGGGGTGAAAAGGGAGGCAAACTTTTTAAATGACTGAATGAATGAATGAGTGTTGTGGGGGGGGGGCGCGTCGCATAGGCTCCATCACATTTTGACGGATCAACCCCAAACTTGGCACGGTCACTCTTCATCACCTGTAGACTCTCAGGATTAACCTGATTTTTCTTTAAGATCAGATATTTCTGTCATTAAAGATTTCTGCTGCCAGCACCCAGCATAAATATTACACTTCCATACAGCTCTCGCAGGCTTTCAAGGAGAAAAAACAAAAAAAACCCATGACCATCAACAAGTCACAGGGGCAGACTTTGAAGGTAGCGGGGATTGACCTAAGGGAAGACTGCTTCTCACATGGGCAGTTTTACGTGGCCTGTTCCAGAGTGAGCTCACCTAACTCTCTGGTCATCCTAGCACCTGAAGGGAGAACCACTAATGTAGTTTACAAAGAAGTACTGAAATAGGGTTTTTTTGTAGGTTGCAGATGCCAAATAAATAATTTTTAATTTTTGGTCTGTCTCATTGTCTGTTTGTAATTCCAACACGAAAAAATTCATGGTTGCATATGAATGGAACAACTATCTTTGTTTTGTTGCCAATATACCCTGACTAACGTCTGTAATAAACATTGCTTATTACATTACGACATCAACCTGTAAATTATATTTCGTACAGTTTGGACAAAAAACTCATGTTTCCTTTAAAAACAATTGTACCAAATCCTAAAATCCACACGAGCAAAGCCGCGGGCAACAGCTAGTGTCATAATACAGGGACTGGAAACAAGGCCCTATGAGGAGAGACTGAAAGAACTGGGCATGTTTAGCCTTCAGAAGAGAAGACTGAGGGGAGATATGATAGCGCTCTCCAAGTACTTGAAGGGTTGTCATACAGAGGAGGGCCAGGATCTCTTCTCGGTCATCCCAGTTTGCAGGACACGGAATAATGGGTTCAAGTTACAGGAACCCAGATTCCACCTAAACATCAGGAAAAATTTCTTGACTGTTAGAGCAATAAGACAATGGAACCAATTACCTAGGGAGGTTGTGGGCTCTCCCACTCTGGAGGCATTCAAGGTGTAGCTGATGCGGGTGCGGACCTGGCATGTATTACGGAGGCCTGGCTGGACAGGGCCGCTGCTCCAACTCTTGGGGCCTTGTGTCCGCCTGGGTTTACGTATGCCCAGCAACCGAGGACTGGAGGACGGGGAGGGGAGTGGCTGTTATCTACTGGGAGTCCTTGGTCCTTACCAGACTCCCTCTCCAGGAGACCAAGTTTATCAAGTGCATGTACTGTAGATTGGGTCCAAAGGGCAGTCTGGGGATTCTGCTCGTGTACCGTCAACCCCGCTGCTCGTCAGACTCCCTGGCCGAGGTGCTAGAGGTGGTCTCCGATGTGCGTGTGCTGTCCCCCAGGCTATTGGTCCTGGGGGACTTCAACATACACTCGGAGGCTGCCATCATGGGGGCACCTCGGGACTTCATGAGACCATGGCTTCCTGGGAGCTTCATCCTGTATCAACTGGACCTGCCCATGTAGCCAGTCATGCGCTAGACTTGGTTTTCGTTTCCGGAGAGGGAGGAAATGATCTGGAAATCGGGGGTATATACACCAGCCCCTTGTCATGGTCAGATCACTACCTGGTAGGGCTGGATTTCTTGGTGCCACAACCCCTCTGCAGGGGTGAGGGACCTATTAGGCTGGTCCGCCCCAGGCGTCTTATGGACCCGGATGGATTCCTGAACGCGCTTGGGGAACTGGAGCACGCAAACGGTAGCTCGGTCGAGACCCTGGTGGATGACTGGAATGCTGCAATCATCAGGGCATTAGACCAAGTTGCCCCGAAGTGCCCTCTTCGCCTGAACAGAGCTCGCACAGCACCTTGGTTTACTCCATCACTGCGAGCTCTGAAGCGGGAGGTGAGAAGGCTAGAGCGCCGATGGCGTAAATCCCACTCTGAAGACGATCGGACACAGGTCAGAGCTGCATCTTCAGCCTACCAGGCGTCAAGAAAAAGCTCCCAGCTTTCCAGAATCGTCAGCTGGGAAACTCGGTGCCTATTCCCCTCATCTGTCCTAGAAGGAGCACGGTACAGCTCCATGTTGCATCTAGGTGCAGTTCAGACGAGAGCTCGGGCAGGCCTCTCATGAATGTATTTCCCAAGAGCCCCAATTCACCCACTACACAGTGAGTTCCGTGCGTCTGGACACATCCAACGGGGATGCTCAGCAGTCCGGTTTCCAATTTTCAGTACAGTGCTTCGTTGCTGCCCCGCTCCAATCCCTTGTCTGACGCAGGGAAAAACTGGGGGGGAGATCAGGGCGGTAGTGAATGCCTCCCTCGAGGAGGGAGTGATGCCATCAGCCCTTAAGGAGGAAGTAATAAGACCGCTTTAAAGAAGCCCTCCTTAGATCCCAAGATTTGAACAACTTTCGCCCAGTCTCCAATTTGCCTTTCTGGGCAAGCTGATTGAGCGAGTGGTGGGGGGCTCGTTGAGGGCACATTTGGATGAAGCTGATTATTTAGATCATGCCAGTGGGGCTTCAGGCCTGGACCTGGGACAGAAAACGGCCTTGGTCGCTTTAGTGGATGATATGAGGAGGCTTTGGATAGGGGCGAATGCTCTTTTCTAGTCCTCCTCGATCTCTCAGCGGCTTTTGATACCGTTGACCACAGTATCCTCCTGGACCGCCTGGAGGGGTTGAGCGTGGGAGGCACTGTATTGCAGTGGTTCCGGTTCTTCCTCTCTGGAAGGTACCAGAGGGTAGTACTTGGGCTTCGGACCCTCAGCCGCGCCCCCGGCCACATCCAGCATCCCCAGACAGCATTGCGGGGTGCCGGGACGCAGGCCAAAACACGGGACCCACCGGAACACCGATCCAGTCTAACAGTGAAAGCTCTTTTGGTCTGCTCTGCATAGGACTCAGCTGTCCCAGACAATCCTAGTCTCACAAAGAATGCCCTGCCTCCTGGCTCTGCCCTGCTCATCCTCCTTTCCCAGATCATGTATTCTCCCTTGCCAACTCCCCCGCCGCACCCCAGACCTAAGCAATCTCTAGCCTTGGAAGAGAGCTGTGAGCTGGGCGGCGCTATATCAGCTCCATCTGATACGGCAGTTGCGCTCCTACCTTCCTAATCATCTGCTCCTATCAGTGGTTCATGCCTTGGTCTCCTCTCGCCTGGACTACTGTAATGCGCTCTACGTGGGGTTACCCTGGAAGACGGTTCGGAGGTTGCAGCTGGTACAGAATGCAGCAGCTCGCCTGGTTAAAGGCTGCCGCCGGCATGATCACATAACTCCGGTGCTCAACGAATTGCACTGGCTACCAGTTGTTTGCCGAGCTGAATTCAAGGTGTTGGCGTTGACCTTTAAAACCCTGTACGGCTCCGGTCCAGTATATCTCAAGGAGCACCTCCAGCAACATCAAGTAGGCCGCTCAACAAGATCCGCCACGGATGGCCTTCTCCCTGTCCCATCAGCCAGAGAAACCAGGCTGGTGGGGACTAGGAAGAGGGCCTTTTTTGTGGCAGCCCCCAATTTATGGAACTCTCTCCCCAGTGACCTCTGCCATGCCCCTTCCTTGATTAGCTTCCGCCGGGCATTAAAAACGTGGCTTTTCAGGCGGGAATATGGGGTGGGTTAGGATTTTTAATTGTGTTTTATACTGTGTGTGTGTGTGTGTGTGTGTGTGTCTCCCGTATTTTATTGCATTGTACATCGCTCAGAGTGGCCGGATGTCTGGCCAGATGGGCGATTCATAGAATCATAGAATCATAGAAAAGTAGAGTTGGAAGGGGCCTACAAGGCCATCGAGTCCAACCCCCTGTTCAGTGCAGGAATCCAGGTCAAAGCATCCCTGACAGATGTCTGTCCAGCTGCACCTTGAATGCCTCCAGACTGGGAGAGCCCACCACCTCCATAGGTAGTTGATTCCATTGTCTTATTGTTCTAACAGTCAGGAAATTTTTCCTGATGTTTAGGTGGAATCTAGGTTCCTGTAACTTGATTCATAAATATAATAAATAAATAAATAAATAATAAATGGCTATGCTTTCTCGCTTGTATGACATTCAACATCTATTGCTGCGAATTTTCACTTTGTGGCCATGCTCTTGTAGGTAAAAATAGCAACATCACAAACTGCCTAGTGCTCCACACTCAGAGCAATAGAAATACATGTCCCTGGTATTCCAGCTCCTACAGAATGAACCTTTCAAAGATTGTCTGAGCTGTTGCAAAATCCACAGCATTGGCAAACTAAATTATTATAAGGCAGATGTGCCCTTTTAAACAAAGGGACATTGCAATTAGATACCCTCTTAGTCCCTTGAAGCATTTCCTCCACAAAAGCCAAGTGTAGTGCTTATTTTGCTAGAATGCCATGCCAGTTTCAGAAAACCTTGTTTCTTGCTTTTAATGCAGTAAGTTTCTTGTGCATATCCTCCTCCTAAGTGAATGTGCGGGTTGTTCCTGGCATACTTTAAGCCTCCATGCATTTTTAATGATTTACAAGGCAGGGAAAAATTTCCTTCATTTGCTTCCCCCTCTAAAATAATATATATATATATATATATATATATATATATAAATTAAACGACTTAATACACATCAAGTGGAATTGTTGGTTTGTGGTGATGGTTTTATAATTCCAGGTTGGTGGTTCACCCCCCCCCATATTTAATTATGCACAATAACCCTTGCGGTCTATAATGTAATAACAAAAAGCAGGCACCAATCTTGGCATGAGCTGGCTAGTTATTAGAAGGGGGGCAGGACTGTTCTGTATGTTTGAAATAAAATATTTGCAGCTAATGTGGAAACTGTGTGTGTTTTTAAGAATTGCACAGAAAAATCCCTTTACAAATACTGAGCGCTGTGCAGACTTCCTTTATCAAAGGTTCAGTAGGATTATGGGCTTCATATCACAAAGAATCATATATAGTGGACAAGACCTGGTATTTTCTTACACATATCAAGGACATTGAGTACTGCTAGCTAACTACTATCAACTTGTTGCCACCTCCCTGTCAAACACCACAGCTGCTATAAGAAGAACAGACTCTATTGCTTTGAGCTGTCAGGAGACATAACTTGTTCATAGTCCCATAATAGCTACAGTAATAACTTGATCAATCTGTTGCTGATGTACTGACCTGGAGTCCTCCACAGCGTTTTACTTTCTCAAGGGTAAAAGTGATTACTTGATGAAAGGTTGTTTGTCATGAATATTGACTTATTACTTAGATAATAATATCCTTTAGATGTCAGTCTTCTGATCAGCTGCTGTTATTGTCTTGATGTTGGAATGACAATAAGAGGTCATGTTGTCTGTAGTCTCTAAAACTTGGAATAATGCTCACCCTGAAATGGCATGGGGGTTTTCTAGTGTCAGATTTCGCCAAAGGCTCAGAAGCCACAAGTCTAGGGGGGGTGGGTGGGAATAAAACAGCAACCATAGCATTAGTGAATAATCTAGTAGGATTTCCTCCTATAGGACTATCTCTGTGTGTAAAATTAGCCATAGGATAAACAGTGGCAAGTTGAAAAATGGGTACCTATGATCAGTGAATATTCTGATTATGTTCCAAATCATGCTGAAATCATTTAATGAAGATTGTGATGATTTATTAACATAATTTATATCTCACAACTTCAACATAAAATTCATATTCCCGGCCGAGCTAACGAAGTAGTAAGAAACAATGCAAGTACAATTTTAAAATAAAACACAAGAAACTAAAACAGCAACAATCCACTCAGATGGTTACTAAAATCAAAACAGCTCTGAAATTAAAAATGCTAACATCAGCAGTTCTTAAAAGTCTGGGAAAACAAATATTTCTGCCTGGTTCCTGCATGATAGTAACAAGAGTACAAGGCAGACCTCCCTGGGGAGGGCATTTCAGAGGCAAGGAGCCACCACTGAAAAGGCTCATTCTCTGGTTGCCACCCGCCACACTTCGGATGGTGGGGGCACCTGGAGAAAGGCCTTGGTGCCAATCTCAGTGGGTGAATTGATGCTGGAGGAGTTGGTCCAACAATCTTTGGATTCTAAGCCATGTAGGGCTTTAAAGGTTAAGACCTGCAGTTTGAACTTAACTCAGAAACTTACAGGGAGCCAATGGAGTTGTTTCAATACAGGCGAGATATTATCTCTTTGCGTGATCCATGTTAACAGTCTAGCCACAATGTTCTGGACTAACACATTTCTTTACGCTCTTCAGTGGCAGCCCCACATAAAGCACATTGGTGTAGTCCACCCTACAAGATACCAGGGCATGGATAACTGGCCAGGCTATCTCTGTCCAGTGGGCACGAAAGTCAGTGTATCAGCCTTAACTCACTGACTGCCCTCTGTCCCACCATGGCTACTTTGGCCTTGAATGATAAAGACTTCGTACCCAATTCTTTAGGGAGAGTTCAGTCCCACCCGATTTAAGGCCAAAACAGACATTCTGAATCTTAAAAGCCCCCCTACCCCCCCCCACTAAAGCCCCAATCCAGATCAGGCATCCTGCATCTACTCTAGAGTAAAAATGGGGGGAAAAGGGGGGGGGAGGTTGTAGCTGCTAGACTCACATTTAAAGTAATGTCTGTTTGGCTCTTAGCCGGAAAATACAGAAAGAGCTGGGTGTGTCATCAACATATTGAACTGTCAGCACTTTCACTGTCATGAAAATACAGAATGCTTTAAAGGGTCAGACAGAGGATGGATGCTTCTTGGAGCTGGCATAGCACAGTGACATGAGAATGTGAGCTGAGACCTAGTAAGACACTGTTCCTCAGCTCTTCTCTCCCCATCCCCTGCCTGCCTGCAATACGTGGAGAATAATACAGTGCTGCCTGTAAGAACTATTATGGGATCATGTAAGTGAACAGCTTTGCTCACTCACAATGCACTAGTTAAATGCTTAGTATTCTCGTTCTTTTGTTGCCTGGTGTAAGGCAATATGTGCCAGGTGTATGTGCGGTAGCAGCCGAAGCACACTTATGGGATCAGGCTGCTTGTGAAGACATTCTGGAAATGACCACTGCTGTGATTTGAACCTTAGTTGTTACGAAGTCCAGCTAGGCCGTTTCCCTGACTGCACTACCCCGTTTGCAGAAGTGGTGGCGCTGAGACACTACAGGCTTCAGTCAGGGCGAATGAATTCACAGATTCAGTTACCTGCCTTTTGAGGCAGATGTAGGCCGAATCATCCTATTATCATCCAAATAGTCAAAAATTGTTTGGAACTTCTGTCTTGATTCAATGGCTTACATATGCCTAACTGCTGGTCATTTTTGGCTATTATCTCTTACCTGGGACTTGCTTTGTCTACCTTCAAATACATATTCAGTCATCCTTTATCTGAGCTACTTCCTAGAGAACTGGATCATCATTTTATGTGTCTTGTAATAGATGGAGTGGGCTTGCTCTCAACAAACAATTGACTTAACAACGAGCAAACCTTCAAGACATTTTCGAAACGCGCACACCCGCCTACTAGCTTTCCTAATTTCCATTTTGATTCCAAAAGCCACAGCTGCCAGTGGCCTTTAGGATATTTTTTCTCATGCAGTCATATGGGTCAACAGACATTTATTAGACAGTAAGGGCATAATCCTACGTCGCTCCAACCTTGTCTGGAGGGGCCGAGGGGCCATAGTGCTGCAACCTCAGAAATCCCTTCCAAGGTTGCAGCGCCATGGAGTGACCACCCACCCCTGACCTCGTAGCTGGCATGGTTCTTTCCAGGCTGGCAGGGAACCAAACATGGAAGACTATGTTTGGTTCCCAGGGGGGGGGGGCGTTCCTGGGGACGTGGAGGGGAGGAGTGAGGCACCGCCAGATTCCGAGGAATCCAGGCGGTGTCTCAGCCTCTCCTCCTCGCAAGGGGAGGTAAAACATCTAGACAGCCGAAATTGGCCATCCAGATGTGTCTGGGGTGAGGTGAGTGTGACGGGTGTCCTATCCACCGCACTCCTCCCGCCCTCAATACGATGCCCAGAATCCTCCGAGTTCAAAGTGTTAATGTCAGCCTCAAAAGATCACGCTGCCCATAGGTATTCTTCATTATAATTTTAAATATGGTGGTTTATAAAGTAATAAAGAGGTTTACTGCTGAGTGTCAGCTTTTTTTTCCACTGGACATCAGAACATCTGACTGTTATACGTCACTGAAAAATACCATCAGCAGAAGAAAATCATGCTAGAAAAAGCATTCAACTTAAAGTCATGTGTGAATCGCTTTTTTTTTTTTTTTTAATCTTCTTTCTGTGGATGTATTTTCTTTGGTTCCCATTGTGTCCAGGAAAAATCTGTTGGCTACAATGGGAAAACTAAACTTTTTTTTTTAAATTATTGTTGTTGTTGTTGTTGTTGTTTATTGTTGTTATTAGCACAGTTTCCAAAGCACACATGGTTTAGCTTCTTTTCAAATAGATCAGTAAGAGTTTGGTAACAAATTAAAACTGTAGTCACTGAAAATGTTAATAAAAGAGTAAGAATTTATTTGAAATACATGCATTCTTTCAACTGGATTTTACAAAGATGATTATTCCAAAGAATCATTTCTTTCCCGTTTTCATACCCCCTACACTGCAATCATGCCAGTAGCACATCTGACTGGTTTTCTTCATCTCAGGAAACGAAAGTTTGCGGCACGTTCATTTTTCAGCAGACAGAACAGCAGGCCTGCAGTCCTCAGCCCACATGTCCTTCTTGTGCCATTGGGGAAAAGAGTGCAAATCAAACAAAATTACTTTTTCTTTTTACATTAAAATGCCATTCAAGCTAGAACAATGCTGCATTTTAATAAACATGCTTCAGGATGTGTCAATGTGCTCTCATGACAGGATAAGAGAAGGATTTTAAGGTTTTCTTTTCTCTTTTACTCTTTGACACACCTATGGTAAATAATTACAAAATTACCTAACACTTTATGGAGATCCCCTCCCCACCCAAAACCCTGACACAAAAAAGTACACTAAGCATTTGTATGTCCATTCTGGCTTTAGTCCATTTATGTGAATACATGTGAGGTTTGGCTTATTTCATACATTATCACTGTTCTGTAAAACAAGAAAGCATCCAATTCCTATCGACATTCTTATCAGGTGCCTGGGAGGGCTCTTTCAGCACTCATTTCTACAGCTAGCCAGGAACATAAGAACATACATAAGAACATAAGAAGAGCCCTGCTGGATCAGACCAAGGGTCCATCTAGTCCAGCATTCTGTTCACACAGTGGCCAACCAGCTGCCTACGGGATCCCAGCAGCAGCACATGAGTGCAACAGCACCGTCTGCCCATGTTCCCCAGCAACTGGAGTACTTAGGCATACTGCCCCTGATACTGGAAGAGGACAGGGGCCACTTAGTTACAAATTCAACCCCTTTGTGCCCCCCCCCCTGTCGATATGATCATATTATGCCAGTGCTATGTAATCTGCACTGACTTCTAGCCCATTTCCTGGCCCAATTCAAAGTGCTGTTATTAACTTCTGAAGCCCACCTAAATGGCTTGGGTCCAGGCTACCAGAAGGATCAACTCCTCCAATATATTCTTGCCTGGATCCTAAGATCATCTTCAGAGGCCCTTTTCTGGGTGCCCCCACCAAATGAGGTGAGGCAGGTGGCTACAAAGGAGAGAGCCTTTTCAGTGGTGGCTCCCCAGTTGTGGAATGCCCTCCACAGAGAGGCTTGACGGGGTTTTTAGAGTGGGGAAAATGCAGTATTATTTCTGAAAGCAAAAGAAAACGCAGCTTCCTACTTATGTATTTGCGCTCTTCTGCTATAGCACAGTGTCACCTAGAGGTTACATAATGAAAAAGCATGAAAGGAAAAGCTGTTTGTGTAGAGCTTGGATCTCAATTATGCGATGAAACCAAAAGTAGATAACAGTAATAACAGCCTTGTGTAGAGAAGTTATATGCTTCAGTGCCTTTTGTAACCTTGAAACCATGTGTCTTGGCATCAAAGTCACAATACATTCCCCAGTATGATGACGGAAAATGCTTTATGTTCAGATTATAGATGCATGGTTGCTGTGTTATTACCTGTGTGTTCAAGGGAGAAAATTTTGGCAAAGGATGTGGACAATGGAAACAAATGCCCACTGCATTGCCAGATACTACTTACCAAAAAGATTATGAAGTCATTAGAAATGTCAGCATCTATATTACAGTTCTGTAAACCACATGTGCAGAATGCTCACTACTTTGCCTTTACAACTAGGAAGGCTTGCCTACAGCTTTCCACCTGAATAGTAAATAGAATGTCTCTCACCCGCCTGACAGGTGGCCTCCCTGTCATAGACATTCTCTGGCATTAACACAGCTTTAATCCTGTCCCAAATGGGTTGCTTTTCTCCAGGAAGTGCAAGGTCCTTGCTTGTAACCTGCAAGGCATCTCTGTCTAGAGTGCTGGTGCCAGTTTGTGAACAAGCCACAGTAGTGATATATATATATATATATATATATATATATATATAAGGCATTAGGAAGCTTTTCGTCATTCTGTCCCACTGTGGAACGGAGGGTCCGCATTTTTTTTTCATTGCTCTTCCAGCAGCAACATATCCTTGATGCTTGAGTTTCAGCCAAAGCATTGGCTTAGCATTAGCTTAACACTGGCTAAGAAGGCAACAGTGGAGAAACTGGGACTACTATCAACTACAGAACTTGGAGTACTGTGTACAGTTCGGGTCACCACACCTAAAAAACAGGGATGGGGACTCGGACTCCAGGACTCGACTCGTGAGTCGGACTGAGTCCCCCCTCTGACTCGAGTCAGACTTGAGTCCCAATATTTGTAATGGGACTCGAGACTCGACTCGGGACTCGAGACCAAGGACTCGTGTTCCAAAATTGTGTTCCTCAAATGCAACATGGATAGGTTTTGGGAAGTACAGCAAGTTTATTTTTAAAAATCATTTTCCTAAAATGCAACCTTTCAGACATTTTGGGTTTGGCTGCCTCTGCCTGCCTGTCTGGGGTTCCCAGCCTCCTCTGCCTGCCTGGTCTCTTCTTAACCAGTTCCACAGTTTGAATTCTCCAAGACAAAGGCCTCTGCCTGCCTGCTTTGGGGTTCCCTGCCTCCTTTGCCTCTCTGGTTATTTTGGGTTTGTCTGCCTGGTCTGTTCTTGCCAAAATCAGTTGCAGAGTTTTGAAATAAAAAGGCACACTTGTGCCTAGAATTTATTTAAGCCACACATCTGAAGTAGCCTTATTTTGTTGGGGAAAAGCCCCATTGATTTTAATAGGGACTCGTGGAGTCAGCTTTGGGAGTGACTCGTGACTCGTGAGTCACCATTTTGGACCAAGGACTCGGACTCGGACTCGAGTCCAAAGACTCGTGACTCGACTCGTGACTCAAGATCAAGGACTCTTCAACATCCCTGCTAAAAAAGGATATTATGTGGATAAAGTGGATAGGGGGGCATTTTTCTCCCTCTCTCATAATACTAGAACCCAAAGGGGTCATCCCATGAAGCTGATTGGTGGGAGATTCGGGACAGATAAAAGGAAGTCCTTCTTCACGCAGTGCACAGTTAAACTATGGAATTCACTTCCACAAGATGTAGTGAGTGATGGCCACAAGCAGGATGTAATCTGGAACCGCTCTCAGACCTCCCTGTTCCCTCTGAGGTCAGCTGCAATGCTCACAGTAGGGGTGGGGGAAGGGAAAGATGAATTTCCCCATCACCAGTAGATTGTTCCCTGTTATCATGCAAACTATTTTGGGGTGGCCTGGCCTTGAATGGGCAATTAAGACCCATTAGCTTTACAAAAGACCTGCTCCTGGAGGCAATAGAAGCTACTATATAACTGGTTTGTTGAGATGAATCCACACAACAGGCTGAACTTTTGGTCTCTCCTTGGGGGCCGTGGTTATGGGGACTGCCATGTTGAGTGCCTGCACTTCAGAATTTACTGCTACACCATGACGGCTCTTCTCCATTGAAATGGGCAGAAATGGGAAATATATCAGTGCATGGCCAGGGAGGATCCAAGGAAGATGAGCTAGCAGTGCAAGGCCAGCACAACGACACATATCTGCCCTACCATTAGGGCTCCCTCCTCCAGCATCTCATGAGACACTCGATCAGGGCCTCGCATGACATGAGAGCAGATGTCTTTCTTTAGTAAATATGTGGCTCACGCTGGCTCAGCTTGTCTGAGTGTGGAAAGCTAAGCAGGGTCAGGCCTGGTTATTACTTGGATGGGAGACCCCTCCTCTAGTTTCCTGCATTGAGCAGGGGGTTGGACTCGATGGCCTTGTAGGCCCCTTCCAACTCTATGATCTATGAAATCTATGTGGCTTTTGGTGTCATGAGGTTTGGCTTCCTCTGATTTCACATTGTTTGTCCAATGGTGAGAGAAATGTCCTTCAGTTATGGGAGATTATTTTCTGCTCTCTGCAAAAGTGGCTAACTTTGCTACACACATGGAAGTTTTAATCATTACTCTCAAGCAGCCCTGGGAGAGTCCCCCCCCCCAACATGGAAACAAGGTCTACATTACTTGTTAAGTGGGTCAAATTTCAAGAAAGTCAGGAAAACATCTTGAAAACAGTAAAAATGTAATTTACAAAGAAAACAATCCAAGCATTGCTGCCAAAGAGTTTTCCAACAGGAAGGAAGAAAGAATTTCATTTTTTCCCCACACACAGAATGAATGTACTGTACATTTAATTTGTGGTTTTGGGAGCACAGGAAACATCCACTGGCCCAGCAGAGTTTAATGCAATGAAGTCAGTGTGTGATGTAGAGAAATGTCTCACCTTTGTTATAATTCTGGATGGCTCATGATGCTTACATCTTCTTTTATTCCTAGTGCTATAAGCTGGCCAATGCCAGAATGTTGTGCTCTGCCAGTACCTCATTTACTTGCAAGATAGCAGAGAATTAAGGCTTAGTACTGGCAAGATGAGCTTCGGATCAATAACAAAAATATTGGATGGGAAATTCTATCCTTCCAAGTTGGTTTGTTGATGTTTTTTACTGTGAAAGAAAGGTAGTTTATATATATCTGTAAAAAGCAACATTGGATTTTTCCTAAAAACTGGAATAGTCCTTTATTAAATAAATACAGTTTTATAACCCAGTGAATTAATTAACTAAATAATGTCTCATGTTTACTAGAGTCATTTAGACTGCGTGTATCATTCATCCTAACTACTGTCATATGAGGCATGCCCTAAAACTTCAGGCTGTAGTCTAAAGGATATTATGCACTCTCCTTGTTGAAGCTAAGCAGATCTAAGCCTGGTCAGTGCCCAGGTAGGAGAACCATTGGATGCTTGGTGCCTTGAGTTCTATAATGGCAGGAAAGATATGAATGATATAATAAATAAAGCTTCTTTCCATTTTAAAAAAAGAGGAACTGAGGCTGAGAGTTAGTGACTTATTCAAGGCTGTCCAGGGAATGACTGAAAGACTGAGAGCCCAATCCTATACAGGTCTTCTCAGAGTCCTTCTCAGAGGTAAGTCCGATTATGGCCAATGAGGATTACTCCTACGTAAGAACATAAGGAGAACCCTACTGGATCAGACCAAAGGCCCATCTAGGCCAGCATCCTGTTGCCAACCAGATGCCTATAGGACACCCACAAGCATTTAATGAATTCATTTAATGCCATTGGAGGTGCCCGAGAGTGCCATGGTGCCCACAGGTGCCGTATTGGCGACACCTGTGTTAGAACAACAAAACTGCCAATCCTATTTTAATAATAATAATAACAACACGCTGAATATGTGCAGTTTTACATTTTGAACTCACTGAAATCATAGCACCATCACAACTACAGGAATAAAATGGAGTCTGGTAGGTTCTGCTGCCTTGCTGCCCACTGCAGGAGTGAGCAGTGAGGCGGCCAAGTTTGCTGATGCCACCGAATTATTGAGGGTGGTTAAAACAAAAAGGGATTGTGAATAGCTCCAAAAGGATCTCTCCAAACTGGGGGAATGGGCATCAAAATAGCAGATGTGGTTCAATGTAAGCAAGTGTAAAGTGATGCACTTCGGGGCAAAAAAAATCCCAACTTCACATATCAGCTGAGCTGGGCTGAGCTAGCGGTGACTGACCAAGAAAAAGATCTTAGAGTTGTGTGGACAGCTTGATAAAAATGTCAACCCAGTTTGCGGCTGCTGTGAAAAAGGCAAATTCCCTGTTAGGCATAATTAGGAAAGGAATTGAAAATAAAGCTGCCAATATCATATTGCCCTTATACAAACACTTGGAATACTGTGTACAGTTCTGTTCACTGCGCCTAAAAAGGGATATTTTGTGGACTTGGAAAAAGTGCAGAAAAGGGCAACTAAAATGATCAAGGGGCTATAGCAACTCCCCTATTGAGGAAAGATTACAATGTCTGGGACTATTTAGTTTAGAAATGTACAAACTCTACAATATCCTTTTTGAGGGTGTGGCGGCCAGAACTGTAGTATTCCAAGTGTGGTCACACCACTGATCTGTATAAGGACATTATGATAGTGGCAGTATTATTTTCAATTCCTTCCCTAATAATCCCCAACATAGAATTCATCTTTTTCACAGCAGCCACATACTTGGTTGATTTTTTATTTTTTAAATCAAACTGTCTACCACAACCTCACGATACCTTTCCTGGTCAGTCACTGCCAGCTTGGACTTCATCAGTGTATGTGAAGTTAGGACTTTTTGCCCCAATGTGCATCACTACACATATGCTTACATTGAACCCCATTTGCCATTTAAATGTCCATTCCCCCAGTTTGGAGAAATCCTTCTGGAGCTTTTTGCTATCCCTTTTTGTTTTAATCACCCTAAATAATTTGGTGCCAACAGCAGACTTGGCAACCTCATTGCTCACCCCTATCTCAAGATGAACTTGTTAAAAAAAAAACCCACTGGACTTCTCAATACAGACCTTCAGGGGACCCCACTGTCTATATCACTCCAATGGGATAGCTGTCCATTTATTCCCATTTCTGCTTCTTGTTCTTTAACCAGTTCGCACTTCGCAATACATAAAAAGACCACTCCTCTTATCCTGAGATTGTTATGTTTGCGGGAGTCTTTGGTGAGAGACTTTGTCAAAAGACTTTTGAAGGTCCAAGTAAACAATGTCTACTTACTACATCACCCCTATCCACATGCTCACTGATACCCTTGAAGGACTCTAAGAGGTCAGTGAGGCATGACTTACCTTTGCAGAAGCCATGTTGACTCTTCTTCAGTACGACTTGTCCTCCTATGTGCTTGATAATTTTATTTTCTATAGTGCTTCCCACCAATTTACTCAAAACAAACATTAAGGTAATGGCCTGTCATTTTCAAGATCCCCCTGGATGTTATATCTGCCACTTTCCAGTCCTTTGGTTCCAAGGGATGTGTTACATTTATTATTATTATTATTATTATTATTATTATTATTATTATTATTATTATTATTTTCTTTCAGAAATTTCACATCTGTGTTGTTTAAGAACTCGTGGATGGATACCTTATCGATCCAGTAATTTGTTTGTTTTCAGTTTGTCAGTGAGATCTAGAACACCATCTCTTCTTACCACTATTTACTTCAGCTCCTCAGACTTCTTTCCTAAAAATGTCAGTTCAGGCACAGGTATCTGTTCTACATCATCTGCAGTGAAGGCAGAGACAACTAATTCATTCAGCTTCTCTGCAGTCTTTTTATCCTTCTTTAGCACTACTTTAACTCCCCTGTCCTCCTCCCTAGCCAGTTTCCTGCTTCTGGTCTTAATATCATTAGTCATATGCTCTTTAAAATCCCTTTTTACATCACTTTTTGTCTCCTTGCATTTCTTTTGTGCAAGTTTGTGTTCCTTTTTGTTCTCTTCATTTGGGCAAGACTTCTGTTTTCTGAAGGAAGCTTTATTTTCTCTGGTAGTTTCCTTGAAACTGCTCATTAATAATGTTGGTGATGTCTTGGACTTGGTGCTACCTTTCCTGACCTGTGGTATACATTTTAGCTACGCTTCTGTTATTGTGGTTTTTCATAATGCTCATGCTTTCTGGAGAGATTTGACCCTCTTGACTTTTCCTTTCAACTTCTTTTTTTAAAACTAATTTCCTATTTTATTTCATTTTTTAAAAGAAGTTTCTTCTTTTGATGTCAAATGTGACTGTGTTGGACTTCATTGGCAATTTCTCACTCACATAGAAATTACATTTGATTGTGCTGTGGTCAGGTCACTGCTTTTAGCTGGTTCAACAAACTTACATCTCACCCTATGTCCTGGGTGCTACTTAGATTTAAGTCCAGGGTCACCTCCCCTCTGGTCAATTCCATGACCAATTGTTCTAGGGCACACTCATTTAGGTTATCTAGAAATTTTACCTCTTTGTCATGACTGGAACATGCATTTACCCAGTCTATGTGAAGGTAATTGAAATCACCCATTACTACAACTCTTTTTCCTTTCGGTGCCTCCCTGATTTCATTCTCCATCTCAAGATCACCCTGAGCATTTTGGTCAGGGGGACAATAGCATGTCCCCAGTACTGAATTACTTCTGGGGCCTTGTATTGTCACCCACAGCAATTTTGTGGAAGTGTCCGCCCCCATAAGGTTTCTAGTTCATTTGACATATGCCCTCTTTGATGTACAGATCAACACTGCCCCCTGTACACCCTTCCCTGTCCTTCCTATAGAGTTTGTATCCAGGTTTCTGTTATACCTTAAATTCTATGTTCTCCATTGAAATCAAGTCCATAAAAAGCAATGGTAGCTGTTTTAGCCATAACTTAGAAAAATTGCAAATCCCAAATTAGGTCAATGCCTATATTAGGCCAACCAAAATGTCACAAAATAGTGTGCACACCTTGGAGTTCTCCAGAACTCTTTATCAGGCTATTTGTTAATCAAAGTGGGACGGGGGAAGGAATAAAGCTTGTTGAAGCCATGGAGTCTGCATTTAACCACAGTCTTAAAATGGAATGTGGAAGGAGGTAGCAGACATTCTAATTAGGCTCTACTAGGTGCTAAGATGGTTTCAGGTTGCACTTAGGAGTTAGGACTCTCCCTAGGATTTCTGGGATAAAGAAACAAACACACATACATACATACATTGGGTCTAGAAAGGCTAAGTATATAAAGAAAAAAAACACCCCACCACTCACAATTTGCAAGCCAACAAATAAGAGTTTGTCCTAAGTTACTATTTTCCTGGAAAGAAGGGCAGAACAATATGCATGGAAACATGATAATAAACCAAAGGTTACACCCTTGGATTATGATCACCAGATATTTGGACAGTGTATATTCCTAAACAAGTACTTAATTCCATATTGCTGAAGTCAATGGGAAAATGAGGAGCAGATTAGGAATTAACTGTTGAGGAGGACTAATGGAATGAATGATGGGAGAACATGACATGTCCCCAGATACATTCTTAGGAGAACCATGGGTGATGATCTCCCTCTTTTGGTTTGGTTTCCAGAATCTTGCATGTGAGCTTTTATGCAACTTAAATCAGTAGTGATTACAAATGTCATAGGTAGCCTTAGATGTAAGTGGCTTTAATAGAACAATGTATTATTGCTGTTAGGTATTTTCATGGGAAAAACAAGCAGGGAAATAAGTGTAAAATGCTGGACACAGTACCAGTAGGCTGAGTGTACAGCAAGCATATTGCTATTATTAATGTAGGTCTTTCAGGCTCTCTCTCTCTCTCTCTCTCTTTTATTATTATTGCTGCTCTTCCAACAGCTGTGCTCCATCTCTGAAGCATATTTGTCTTTATCTTTCACTGTTTTGTCATCATTGGCAGATGGCAGAAGGAATCTTAGGTGGGGTTGTTCTTTTAGCAAATTAAACAATGACCCAAGGTTTGCTCATTTCTTCCCTCGTGATTTCAGATTTCCATTTCTTCAGCTTGGTTTAGACAAGACCTCTTTCCTCAGAAACACAAAGAGATGGAGGAGCATGGGATCAACCAGAGCTATGTGTGGGCCAATTCACATAAGCACACAGATGGATGTGGGTTGAGACAATCTTTATTCAAGCTGGTAGTCTGATTACATCGTCACTTGCTCAGTTTATCCACCAGTAGGTGATGAGTTTTGTACATTCTTAAACTCAAGCATTGGGATGCTGCTGTTAGGCATCTGTACTTAAAAATCAGTCCTTAAAATATAGAAGGAACTTCAGTGGCTATCAGTTTCTTTCCAGGCACAATTGAACGTGTTGACATTGACTTATGAAGTCCTAAATGCTGGGACATGAACACTGACTCCTCATATGAACCTGCCTGGTTATTATTAAGATCTTCTTCAGAGGCCCTGAGGTGAGGTGGGTGGCAATGAGAGGAAGGGACTTTTTGGTGGTGGTGTCGTGATTCTGGATCATCCTCCTACATCCGTTCACTCTGGGCCAAAACAGACATTATTTTAAATGTGTATCTAGCAGCTATGTCTTCTTTCCATTTTAATTCTAGAGGAGGTGCAAGGGGCCCAATCCAGATCCTAAAGCAGGTCAAACTGACACCATCCTGTTCCTGCCAATGTGGAGTGCTTGCCCAGATAACGAGTGCTGTAATTTTGCCTATTGTCAGGGCAGTCAGATTAGAATAAATACAGATTGCTGGAGCCAGGTGGCAATATCAGTGTGGATTCTTCTATGCTACTCCCCCCAGTTTGCACCAGACATGCCCAACGTAAAAGAAGAGGGCTCAACCGATGTTCTTTGTTCTTGAACTGACTCTTTCCCCTCTCCGTTCCCTTGAGGCGTCACCTTTGGTCTCATATCATGTTGTCATCATCATAAGGGAAGTATAGGACAATCCTCATAGGTACAAAGGACCATTGACAAAGCAGCACAACAGGCAATGAACCTTCAGTATTCCTTCCAGATTATTATTGCTGAAATTCCAGAAACAATTCCAGAAAACAATTCTGCTTTCAGCTGGAGAGCCACTACCATCAAGACTAGACAATACTGGGCTTTATTAGCTGTTTCAGCCATTAAATTGTTCTTTTTAAAATTTTGTATACGGGAAAATGTTTATGGTGTTTTACTGTATTATGGTCTTGTTTTTATGAACTGTTGTAAACCACCCAGAGAGCTTCGGCTGTTGGGCAGTATAGAAATGAAATGAAATGAATAAATAAACCCAGGATGGGTTGTTGTCAGGTCGTGCGAACCCAGTCAGTGTGCCACCACTGGTTCTTTCTAGTGCTCAGAATCCTCCCTCATTAGAACTCTGTTGCATTGAACGTATACATAAACTATGAATCCTAAAATGCCCTGCTTTGTAGGGTGCATTGATGACCAACTTAATATTATGATGATCTCTTAGCAATCCTGGGTGGAAGACACAGAGAGTACCAATTTAAACCACAAAGAAGAAGTCAGCAAATCCATCATTATTAATCTGGATGTCAGTTTTAATACTGGGGACATTACCTCACTCAACACTCATAGAACGGAGCTGCCAAAAATGATGATGTCATCATCAGCAGGCACATCTGAGCACGGCTGCTGATTGCTAGAGCTAAGTAGAAGTTAATAAATCCCCTGGTACCTGGATATGCAGTGGAGTTTTATTACAATGCAGGCAATCCATGATACTGCTTTAATTAAAGGGCCCAGATAGTGGGGGAAATAAAGCCAGACAACTTTTTTTCAATTTAGTAAATCTGAAACATATAATTGTTCCAATACATTTCGGATCAGCATCCTTCAGCTGCCATGCAAAATCATTTTTTTTTAATTTTGCCACTGAGCTTGTTGTATCAAAAACGTTGACTACCAGAACGTCTGCATTTGAGTTTGAGCCCACCCCTATAAAACACTTGGAAGTTTTAAAATCTATATCTGGATAGATTTTCCTCACTGAACTAAAATTCAGACCATTAATGACTTGGTTGCTTGGAAAAGTCACAACATCCATTTTGGATCATCAGTTCAGACTGACCGATATGACCACAAATGATGCTGTCTTCAGTCTGGGCTGGAGTTTTCATTTAGCCCAGATTCCATGTGAACATAGCAAGCCAGTAGTCATGCTAACAGTTGCCCACATGCCCTGATTACCAGTGGCGGGGTCTGTGAGTGATGTGACTTTTCACACACTGCTTATCCAAGGACTGGCAGCAATCTGGGGTGATCGTCCTGTCCACATCCTTCTCCACATGTTCACTAAATGTATGGAGGAGGTGGGACTGCAGCCCACTGATCCCACTCTGACACCTTCATGTTGAATGGGACATCTGAAAGACAGTCTATGGGCAGTATCCAGTTCAGCACTAGCACTACTATAAATGACGCTGTGCTAGCATAAGTGACCTCTACTAGCACAATGCCAATAGCATTTACTGGCATGACAAGTTTCTCTGGAAAACCCGCTGCACCAGCAAACACTATTGGCATTGCACTAGAGATCAGGTATGCTAGCACAACATCGTCCCGGGGTGGCCGGGTGACCGGCCAGATGGGCGATTAACAAATATAAATAAATAAATAAATAAATAAATTTGCATTCGCGCTAGTGACTAACTGTGTACTGCCTCATGTGCATATAGTTGGATGTCCATAAGTGTTTCACATGACTGGGGCCCTGATCATGCACAACTCTATAATAGGCAGCCATTTTCAGATGTTCCATTCAACACAGAGAGGTTGGGGTGCGTTCAGAGCATGCGCGTAACCCTGTCCCATCCATGCATTTGTTTCACATATAGAGGAATGCATGAATAGGGCTATTGTTGACATTAAGCCCAGGATAATGAAAAACAAACAAGCATATCCCCCCCCCCCATGTGAGTTGGCATTTAGTGTACAAACAAACCACCTGTGTTACTGCTTTTTTCTTCTCTCTGGAGCCTTTCTGCTAACCCTAACAATACAAATTAAAACTTAAACATTGTGAGGATCTTTTAGAACCAATAGTGGGGAGATGCTGAAGGTGCATTTTTGTTGGATCACAAGGTTAGACATGACATTCTCCTCTAGAAGGGGATTAATAGTTAATGGTGTTTCTCCCCTCAGTAGATGGTTCTCAATGGTCTTCAATTTGGAGAGACTCTCCTCTGCGAAAACCACCTTTTTCAAAATGACCTCTTCCTCTTTCTCCCTCAGGAGTACAAAACAGGCCATAATGATGATTATCTGACATTTGTGATACAATGAAATGTGCAAAGTGACTTCCAATTTTTGTCTCATTCTTCCACACAATAATTTTATGGCACCCTTGTCATGCCCAGTCCACAGTTTGGAAACTGTTATTGAATTAGGCAGATGTGACCTTGGTGACATAGGATTATAAACTGAATGTTCTAGGTCCAAGCCCCACACACTATCCAATGTGCCATGCTGGTACAACCTCCATGTTAACATGCTCCAGAGTTTCTCATGTACAGCCACCAGGATAATTTTGTGTGGCTGAAGCACTACTGAAGTTATGCCAAAGCACTACTGAATAGTATATGTGCTGCAGGCTTAGGCCAGAGTCATACAAGAGGAGTTATCCTAATAAGCTCTCACTTGCAGTTGCCAGGTGTTAGGAATGAAGAAAAACCTGGGGTCCCTTCTCATGTGGAAGCCACTGCAGTACAGCTCTTTCCATGCTGCAAAGGGAAACATCAGACACCCCAGGCCATGTGGCAAAAGCCTGGGGTGTCTGATGATCTGTGGCTCCTCCCATCCCAGACTTGCTCCTCCCCAAAGTGGTGCGATGCTGGCACAGGAAGGAGCCAGAGCTTCAGCCACTTCCATGTGGCCCGGAACTTCTGGCCTTACCATCTCAGCTTGGGAAAAAGTAGGGTGGCTACTTATGAATTACCAAAAAAAGAGGAAATGCATCACCAAAGAAGAGAAGACAAAACAGGACACCAATTTACATAAAATTTGCATGTGCACATTTATATGTATAGATGCAAATTTAGAAATCATTGTCATAATGTACAGTCATGCCTTGGATTGAGAGCATAATTCGTTCCGGAAACGTGCTTGTAATCCAAAACACTCTTATATCAAAACAAATCCCCCCAAAAAAATTGTACAGAGATTTTTAATTTAAGCCGTACTACAGTACTTGTATTGCAAGACGTCACTTGTATATCAAGTAAAAATAAATAAATAAATATTTAAAAATTTGCTTGTCTTGCAAAACGCTCTCAAACCAAGTTACTTGCAATCCAAGGTATTACTGTAAATAGAAATACAGTACATCTCACCATAGAATGGAAGGCTGTGTGACCAGGTGACCCTTGCTCAGTCTGCAGTCCAGGCGCTGTTGATGGGCAACTTCAAGGCCATCTCTTCCTTATGATGGTTCTTTATCTTAAATTAAACCAGACTTGGACTGGGCAGCCCTTCAAATAGAGGACACCTTCAAATTAGAGGATAGTGCTCTGGCAATCCTTCAAATAGAAGACTGTCATAAGAACGTAAGAAGAGCCACCCTGGATCAGACCAAGGGTCCATCTAATCCAGCATTCTGTTCATTCAGTGGCCAGCAAACTGCCCACGGGATCCCACAAGGAGGACATGAGTGCAACAGCCCTCCTGCCCATGTTCCCCAGCAACTGGAGTACATAGGCATCCTGCCTATGTAAAAGAGGACACATGGCCACCCTAATATGAGAAGGGGCCCTTAGGTTGTTTGAAAATGTCTGATGAACAGTGGGACCATCCTTCCATCTCCACTCCATGGACAAGCCCAGTGTTTACCATTTTACCCCTTCCCTTGTCCCATTTCCAGAGACTCTCATTCCATTTTATGCCCATCATTGAATGCCACTGGTGGCCAGAAATCTGTGCTCTGCTACACAAGGCATATTTATGGGCTTTGCTTTGTGCTCAGGACTGGAAACATGGTATATAGAATGAAAGCAGAGAGTCTTAATATATTCTTTACCTGGGCTTGTGAATCTGTGCAGATTTGCATTCCAGCGTCTGAATCCTCGCCATCCCCTCTTACCCTCCCCACTGTTTGTTTCTTTATTTGCTTGATGCATATCCTTTAAATATTAGATTATGTTTTCTCTAGGGCAGGGAGTGCCTTTGTGTACACCATCTTCACGCTGCCTGCTCTCATGAGGCCCTGAGGCCTGCTTGGGGTCCTTAGGTGCTACTGCAGTTGGAATGATAAATGAATAATGGATGGGAATGTTGCCTCTTGGGCCTATCTCCAAATATAACTGTAAAACGAGACAAACAAGGTATTCACAGGGTTGCCAGATTCCCATGTCGGCAGCATCATAACTGCTCCTGGGCTTATACAGTTCTTTGCATGAAAGAGTAATTGAAGCAGGGCTCGTGTAAGCTAACGAAAAGCTTTGAACAGAGGGGCAGAGCTAGGGATTTCCACACTGGGGAAAACTTTCAAACACAGCTTGCATGAGCTCGGATCCATTTACCTTTCAAATGTTTATAAATAATCTTGCTCCCTATTTGTGCGATTACAGAATTTTTTGAGGGAGGGGAAAGCTCATATATTCACAATCTCTCCTCATCTCTTTTTAGTTCTTTGACGTTGTCATCGCTCAAGTAGTCTCCACAGCAACAAAAAAATGATGACATGAAAACACAGGTCCAAATGGGAAGAGGGCATAACTGCAAGGGTGAATGAGCTGTGATTTAATTTTTTAAAAATGTATCTAATATAGCAGCACAAGGAATACTGGGATCCGTTGGCTAATGAAGCGGTTTTTGGATAAACTGCCTCAGCTTCCAAGTATGCTTAAACAGAACACGCCTCTTGAAACTCCTATTTTTCACAGGGATTAATTAATGGTATAATTTGAAAAAAGAGCATTTTAGCCATACATTGTGTGTGTAGGAACTATGCAAAGTTTGGGATGAAGCCAGCTTGTGCTGTTCATGATCCCTCCAGTGAAAATGTTAACCATATCATAATTGTACATAGTTTCACATATGATGGTGTCTCTGTCATAGATCTTCTGTAAGAACTTGGACAATTTACCTGATCTCTTCCTATGCCAAACAAGGCACATTTGTGGTGGGCCAAATATAACATTCTTGATGTATTGTAATAGGGTGTGCTGGGCCTGTGGGCATGGTGAGCAAATTCATTGTCCAGCATCATTCTGCTGTAACTCTCCTTCTTATTTTAAAGTGAGATATGGAATGTGTGGATGTGCTTGATCCAATGTATGATGACAGAATCACAAACAGGATCCTGTTGGCAATTTCGGTTCTGCATGGAATATTGTCCTGACACAGCTGCCAAACCTCTAGGAATATGGTTTTAATAACAAAATGACATGTAACATGCAATCAATAACATACTAAGTCTAAATTAAGTCCTTGTACCAGGAACGCAATATAAAGTATGACCAAAGTTTCCTTGATCAACTAGAAAAAGCAGATTGGAAACTGACTACTTTTAAGTTTGATCACTGGGACAAGAGGCATGATAAACGCTGAATAACCCGTTTGCAATTTGTTTGCAATCTGCTTGGTTAAGCAAGAATGGTCCTCCTTTCATTACTATGCAGGGACAGGAAAAGCTGTGCTTGGAAGAGAAAGGTAGTGCAAAAACAAAACAAAACACTAAAATCTACTAATCTGGATGCACTCATAGCCAAAGGCTGAACTGATTGCCTGTATAAATGAAACACTAGCAATGTTGATTAGCCAGGGAAACACCCTATGCTAAAGTCCTACCACTCCAACATGATATCTGATATCTGCATGCCTTCCTCTTTACTCATGATTATAAAGGAGGATATTCTCCTCTTAAAAGCATCATAGTCTTCTTTCTTCCTGCTGCACCAACTTGATGACCAGCCTCCTCCACTATCCCCAGTACCCTCATTAAGGACAGGAAATTCATCTTCTAGCAGTTGTGTTGTTCATGGTAGTTCAAACAGATTTTCAGTTTCTGACCCAGTCATCCTCTTTTCTATTTGAGAAGAATAGTGTACTAATAAGAGGGCAGCTCTCCTGCCCCTGTGCTGGAAGGAGCATAAGAAAGATTGGGCTGGCGGTGCAGGACAGAGAGCTGCTGGACCAATCAGGAGGGGCAGCAAGCCTGCCTATAAAGCTGGCACCACCTCTCCACAGCAGCAATTTTCTTGCCATTCGGCAGCCCCAACTGCTCCCCCAGCCCTAGAGCTGGTATTGTGAGATTAGCCAGAATGGATCTGTTAGATTACTGATCTGGTGCTTGGAGCCAGGGTTGGCCTGCCTAATTTAAGGTAGATAGCAAGAGTGTGTCCTCCTAGCTCTCACTGTAAGGGATAGAAAACCCATGATGGCCTGATAGAGTTAATGGGTTATATCCAATATTATTCTAAATTAAGTCCCATTCAGTTCAATAGGTCTCCTCTAAGTAGGACTAACATTAGATACAACCTAATAATCCTAGAGAAATTAAATGTTCATTGCAGATTCTTGTATATGATATTAAAGTTGTAGCAAATTGTTACATCCATTTAATGTCTCATGTCTTCATTCTCAGGATGTGAGATAATACCCCACTGTTCCTGACATAAGTCAGCACTTGTTTAGAGTCTCTTAAAGACCGTTAAGTGATGATAATATGTGAATATTTGACACCAGGTTAGTTGTTAAGAAGCATCATGCATGCTAAAATGCCATGTATATGAAAACACCACCAAAGGAAAGCTAGTGGACTGGGAAGTATTCTGTTTAGCTGAAGAGTTTGATCCTGAATAAACCAACACAAACTGAATTTGAAATGGAAAAATAAATTCAAATGCCTTTATCTTATGGCTATAGGATTGCTACATTTCTCAGGAGTAAAGATGGTCATTGTGTTAGTGTATGCTAATTTATTTAAATGTGTGCACATTTTTTGTTTCCACTGTTTTTATTATTCAAATTTATAATATACAAATTCCTCACATAGGATTCAGGAAGAGTATTAAACTTATAGCCTTTGACAAATAGCCTTTGCTACCAATAAAATAACTGATAATGTTTGAGTACAAAATAACAACATATCTGGATCGAAAGATGCATTACCTTCTCCAAAAGGAAATAAACAGATTCAGTCAATAAACTCCTTTTCCACATCTCTTCCCTTAATTTAACATAATGTGTTAGTTTAATGAGACACATATTGTTTTTAACCATTCTTCAATAGATAAAGTCACTACAAATTTAGCTCTGAATGCTAAATACCAGACTAACTCTTTGTAAACAGATTGGATACAATCCAGAATTCTTTATACTCTCGACACATCATCACAGAATATCCAATTATCACACTTATTATATTTACCACATTTCTTGTGAAATGCTTGGATTAAGAAACAATTTGAAATCATGTGAAACAAAATTCCAGATGTCCCACAACCTCTCCAACATTGGTTATAAAATCTGTGCACATTCATCATGTTCCATTGACTGACTCTGAAACTGGGCTGCAAACATTCCCAAATGTTTGGACCTGTTTGGGCAAGAAACAACCCTAGTTGGCTCCAGCCTTCCTAGAATTACCAAGAGCCTCCCTTCTCTGGGGTTTGTATCCAGGGATTCCTTCCCACATTATGTGGTTTACATTAGCTGTGCACAAACCAATTGCAGCTATTGAGAAGTATTTAGCGTGTGAATCTTGGGATACCTTTACATATTTTTCGACTTATGAAGGAAAAGGCTTGAATAATAATAATAATAATAATAATAATAATTATTATTATTATTAATTTTATTTATATACCGCCCAACAGCAGAAGCTCTCTGGGCAGTTCACAACCACCCATAAAAACACACAATACAATATACAATAAAAACATTATATAAAATTTAAAAACCAGATTTAAAAATGACATACATAGATAAATATTTATCATAATAGGGACTGAAGAATTAGATTGTATGTGTGCTAGTGAACAGTAGTTAAAGGTGCAACCCTATGCATGTTTAGACAGAAAAATGTCCTACAACTCCCAGGATTCCCCAGCCTGGGGAATGCTGGGAGTTGTAAGACTTTTTTCTATCTAAACACGCATAGGATTGTGTGTTTAATGTTGTAGACCTACATAGAGTCAATGGTTTATGTAAGATGGATTCCATACGATCAGTAAACTCCTCTGCATGAGGAAGACTGAGTCAGAGAGTAACAAGAACATCTGCTAACTCAGAAGCATGTCAGCACTAATAGGAGTTGCACATGTAAATTCCCTCATGTGTAAAGTTGAGGAGGAATATACTTCACAATATGACATGCCAACAAGCTGCTAATGCCAAGAGCACAGCTGAAGAATGTCCTGCCTAAAAAGAATTGGAAGTAAAGTTCCAAACAATATCCCATGGCAAGGAAAACTAACATCTTTGCTGCCTGTTTGCTTTGGGCTTAGTTAACATGCTAGTGATTTGGCTGGATTAATACAAAAAGGGTAAATGGTGATTTAATGACCCGCACCCAGGTCAAACGGTGCTTGGCAGTGTTATTCATAACGTATTTTGAAAGCACATTTAATTAAAACAAAGTCAATATGCTTTGATTTTTAAAAGTAAGTTTCTAGCACTCCGTTTATGCATGCAGAGAGCTTCTATTCTCTTTTTTGTTTGGCATGCAGACAATGAGTTAAATCCAATATCATTCTAGTGGAAGTCTGCCAGTATGAAGAGGCTTTCTACCTCCCCCCCCCCCCCGCAGCTGCCTGCGCCAACCAGAAATCTGCTCCAGGGGGATTCCCAGCTCTCCAGAGCCAGTTTTGAGGAAGTGGAGAGGGGCTTTGCAGCGGGGGGGAGGGGACTGACAGAACTGCTTCCATCCACAGCATGGCAACACTGAATACAAGCCCAAGTGCCTCAAAAAAATCTAGGCACTGTATAAAAGTTCAAAGCTTCACTTCAGGTATTCTTGGGGCGGGGGGAAGGGATGGGTTCTGTACCTCAGAAACTTATTCGATCTTCATGTACTCTTTCTATCCATGAAATTAGGGCTGTGCCACCAAATTAGGTTGTGTTGGTTAATTTGGTGCCACTGCCATGATTCAGGTCGTCCCCATCAAACTCCTCAGTCAACACTCAGCTGAGAAAGAGCTTAAGTGGATGCCTTGCCGTCTCCCCACTAGCTGGTAATGTCCCAGCAGCATCCCTGCTTCACGATGTCTTGCAGGAAACCTAGTTACATCATTTTGCAGTTAAACTAGGCTCTACAGAAGCTCACAGGAAGTAACTACCCTGTCTTGAGCCAACACTCAGCTGGAAGAATTTCACTGCACCCCTCTCAGTGCTGTTTCAGAAAACTAGTTACAGATTTATTTATTTATTTATTTATTTATTTAAAAATACACAACTAAACTGAGTGGACAGAGCTACTTACGTACCATGTAAGCAGATCAGTTTGAAAAGTGTTTCTATAGGGACAACTAAATGCAACTAACATATTACGTCAAGCAGAGCCTTATGGATTCAATAGCTTAACTAGCCGAAGATAAAACAAACAGGGAGGGCAGAGAAGCCGAAGACAAAGTAACTCTACCAGCTCATAAGATTTTGCTGAACAGATCTCTCTGAATAGAGATGAGAATTTAGGCATCTCAGGAAAATTAGCATAGGATTAGATTGTGAAAGGGTGAGTAAAATGGGAGAATATGGGTGTAAAGCTCCCAGACAAAACATGACAGAAGAAACGAATGAAAATCTTGAAAAGAACCTAGATGATATGGAGTACTGGAAAAGAAGAAACAATATAACAACAAGAGTTTGATCCTATCATTTGTCATGTGAGCAACCTAGATAATCTCTATGGTCTACACAGTTCTTTATGCCACAAGAAGGCAAATAGTACCAATAGGCTATCCTCAGTACATAAGAACATAGGACGAGCCATTCTGGATCAGATCAAGGGTCCATTTAGTCTAGTATTCTGTTCACACAGTGGCCAACCAGCTGCCTGCAGGAAACCCACAAGCAGGACATGAGTGCAATAGTACCCTCCCACCCAAGTTCCCCAGCACCTGGTGTACACAGGCATACTGCCTCTGATACTGAAGGCAGTATATAGCCATCAGGACTAGTTGCCATTGATAGCCTTCTCCTCCATGAATTTGTCAAATCCCCTTTGAAACCCATCTAGATTGATGGCCATCACTACATCTTGTGGAAGTGAATTCCATACTTTAACTATCTGCTGTGTGAAGAAGTACTGAATCTCCCACCAATCAGCTGCATGGGATCACCCTGGATTCTAGACTTACGAGAGGGAGAAAAATGTCTCCCTATCCACTTTACCCACACCATGCATAATTTTGTACACCTCTATCATGTCTCCCCTTCCTTGCCTTTCCCCAGATGTTGTAACCTTTCCTTGTACAGGAGTTGCTCCAGCCCCTTCATTTTAGTTGCCCCTTTCTGAACTTTTTCCAACTCTGCCATAACCTTCTTTAGGTGTGGTGTTCAGAACTGTACACAGTCTTCTAAGTATGGTCACACCATAAATTACTATAAGGGGAGTATGATTGTGGCAGTTTTATTTTCAATTCATTTCATAATTATGCCCAATATGGAATTTGCCTTTTTCACAGTGGTCACACTGAGTTGACATTTTCATCGAGCTGTTCACTACAACCCCAAGTTCTCTTTCTTGGTCAGTCACTGCTAGCTCAGATCGCATCAGATTATAGTTGAAGTTGGGATTTTTTGCCCCAACATGCATCACTTTACACTTGTTTACCATGAATTTGCCATTTTGATGCCCATTCTCCCAGTTTGGAGATATCCTTTTGGAGCTCTTCACAATCCCTTTTTGTTTTAAGCACCTTAAATAATTTGGTGTCATCAACAAATGTGGGCACTTCACTGCACACTCCTAATTCCAGATCATTTATGAATCAGTTGAAAAGCATTGGTCCCCAATACAGATCCCTGTGGGACCCCACTGTTTACCTCCCTCCATTGGGAGAATTTACTATTTATTCCTACTCTCTGCTTTCTGTTCTTTAACCAGTTAGTGATACATAAGAGGGCCTCTCCTCTTATTTCATGACTGCTAGATTTGCTCAGGAGTCTTTCATGAGGGACTTTGTCAAAAGCCTTTTGGAAGTCCAAGTAAACAATATCTACCAGATCACCGCTGCCCACATGTTTATTGACAGTCTCAAAGAACACTAAAAGGTTAGTGAGACAGGACTTACCTTTGCGGAAGCCATGCTTTGTATTTGGGTCTACAAATACCCAAATATAGTCTGGGTATTTGTAGACTATACCCAGTCTACAAAGGTATAGATGGCAAGTGATATCCACAACCTTTGCACCAGGCAGGCAATTTACCATGCGGTCTAAACGTCCACCACAAACCAGCTGTCCATGTGTCTAATGATAGAACCTCCAACTACCACCACCCCCATCCCCCGGAGGCACATCCTTGATGTGAAAGGATATTTGCTCATCTTCCGAGGAATGTGTCCCTTCTAAGGGATCATTTCCCTCTTCCTCAGAATGATGCCCTCCTTCCCTGAGAAGCTCCCATTCCCTGTGACAGCAGAGGATCGGTCACCCAGGGATTAGGACACCGCTATTTGGTCCCCGAAGGTCTCATCCACCAATCTCTCTGCCTCTCTTAGCTTCTCCAGGTCAGCAACTTTGGCTCCAAGGGAATGAACTTGGTTCCTGAGAGCCAGGAGGTCATTACACTGAGCGCGCGCCCATGCCTTCGGTCTAGCTGGCAGAACGGCGTACATTTGGCAGTCAGGGCCATACACTGGATAGCCCCCACACCCCTGCTGGCTTTCTAACTTCATAACTTTTAAAATCGCTATTAGCGGGTTTGTTTACCTGGAAAATAAGTTGTTTACTAGGAGAATGTGGGGAATTTATGTATAGTTATTAATTTATTTATGTATAATTATAATTATTTATCATTACTTACTAAGAGAAGGGAGGGAAGAGTCAACTGCCCTGGCCTCCTCATCCTGTTGCTAAACTTGCACAGGTGCTTAACTCGCGTGTGTGCCGACACTTTGTCACCGAAGCTTAGATGCCTTGTCACTGGGGCTCCTAGTCCTCAGCACTCAGAGAGCTGGATCCCTCACAAGCCTGCCTCCTTATACAGTAATACCTTGGATTACGAGTAACCCGGTTTGCGAGTTTCTCGTAAGACGAGGAAAAATTTGGCATAAAGTTACATTTGAAAGACGAGCAAGTCTTGCAACACGAGCCGCTGCTGCCGGATGTGGCTCCTGTTGCGAGATGTCTTTCGAATTTAAATTTATGCTAGCAATGCGAGACGCTGGCTGAGCGAGCCGCCGCCGCCTCGCGCTGCTGCGCCGGCCGGCCAAGCGAGTGGCCAGGAGACGGGGGCATCCCTGGAGGCGAGCGCGGCCGGGCTTGGCCGCCGCCTTGCGCTGCTGCTCCGGCCAACCAAGTAGCCAGGAGGCGGGGGCTTCCCGTGAGGTGCGGCCGGGCGTGGCTGCCGCCTCGCACTGCTGTGCTGGCCAGCTGAGTGGCCAGGAGGCGGGGCTTCCGTGGAGGCGAGTTGCCGCTTTCAAAGGTACGAAGTTGCCGCTTTCAAAGGTACGAAGCGGCGGGAGCCCGGGAGCCTGCCCGGGAGCAGGCATGGCAGCGCGCGAAGCGCTTCGGCTCCACGGAAGCCCCCGTCTCCTGGCCACTCGCTTGGCCGGCCGGCGCAGCAGCGCGAGGCGGCGGCGGCTCGCTCAGCCAGCGCCTCACATTGCTAGCATAAATTTAAATTTGAAAGACATCTCGCAACAGGAGCCACATGCGGCAGTAGCGGCTCGTGTTGTGAGACTTGCTCGTCTTTCAAATGTAACTTTATGCCAAATTTTTCCTCGTCTTACGAGAAACTCGCAAACCAGGTTACTCGTAATCCGGGTTTGCGTATTACTGTATAAGGAGGCAGGCTTGTGAGGGATCCAGCTCTCTGAGTGCGAGGACTAGGAGCCCCAGTGACAAGGCATCTAAGCTTCGGTGACAAAGCGTCGGCACACACGCGAGTTAAGCACCTGTGCAAGTTTAGCAACAGGATGAGGAGGCCAGGGCAGTTGACTCTTCCCTCCCTTCTCTTAGTAAGTAATGGTAAATACTTACCATTAATAATTACTTACCATTTATAATTAAATATAAATTTAATTATAAATATAAATAAATAAATTAATAGCTATACATAAATTCCCCACCTTCTCCTAGTAAACAACTTATTTTCCAGGTAAACAAACCCGCTAATAGCGATTTTAAAAGTTATGAAGTTAGAAAGCCAGCAGGGGTGTGGGGGCTATCCAGTGTATGGCCCTGACTGCCAAATGTACGCCGTTCTGCCAGCTAGACCGAAGGCATGGGCGCGCGCTCAGTGTAATGACCTCCTGGCTCTCAGGAACCAAGTTCATTCCCTTGGAGCCAAAGTTGCTGACCTGGAGAAGCTAAGAGAGGCAGAGAGATTGGTGGATGAGACCTTCGGGGACCAAATAGCGGTGTCCTAATCCCTGGGTGACTGATCCTCTGCTGTCACAGGGAATGGGAGCTTCTCAGGGAACCTCAGGGAAGCAGTACCATGGATACTTCTGGCACAAGTATCCATGGTACTGCTCTTTGGTAGAGGCGCTTTGGAGTGTATGAATGGACTCACTCACAGAAGAACATAGACACTTTTTCTAAAGCAGCCCTCCCCAACCTAGTGCCTCCAGATGTTTTGGACTACAGCTCCCAGAATTCCTGACCATTGGCCATGCTGGTTAGTGATCATTGGCCATGCTGGTTAGAGCTGATGGGAGTTGAAGGCCAAAACATCTGGAGAGCACCAGGTTAGGGAAGGCCAGGGATGTTGAAGAGTCCTTGGTTTCGAGTCACGAGTCGAGTCACGAGTCTTTGGACCCGAGTCCGAGTCCTTGGTCCAAAATGGTGACTCACGAGTCACGAGTCACTCCCAAAGCTGACTCCACGAGTCCCTATTAAAATCAATGGGGTTTTCCCCAACAAAATAAGGCTACTTCAGATGTGTGGCTTAAATAAATTCTAGGCACAAGTGTGCCTTTTTATTTCAAAACTCTGCAACTGATTTTGGCAAGAACAGACCAGGCAGACAAACCCAAAATAACCAGACAGGCAGAGGAGGCAGGGAACCCCAAAGCAGGCAGGCAGAGGCCTTTGTCTTGGACAATTCAAACTGTGGAACTGGTTAAGAAGAGACCAGGCAGGCAGAGGAGGCAAGAAACCCCAAACAGGCAGGCAGAGGCAGCCAAACCCAAAATGTCTGCAAGGTTGCATTTTAGGGAAATGATTTTTAAAAATAAACTTGCTGTACTTCCTAAAACCTATCCACGTTGCATTTGAGGAACACGATTTTGGAACACGAGTCTCGAGTTGAGTCCTTGGTCTCGAGTCCTGAGTCGAGTCTAAAGTCCCATTAAAAATATTGGGACTCGAGTCAGAGGGGGGACTCAGTCCGACTCACGAGTCGAGTCCTGGAGTCCGAGTCGCCATCCCTGGGGAAGGCTGCTATAAAGGGTTATAGCTCCAGTCCCTCTATATTAGTGGCAGCGCATAGGCTGAGAGGAGGGATGGAAGCAGGAATGGGTCAGCACATTTGTCACCTTGGTGCCGCAGTCCTAGGCACACTTGCCTAGGAGTAAGTCTCATTCAACTAAATGGAGTTTACTTCTGGTAGACATGTATAGGCTTGCACTGCTAATTTCTTGCCACTAATAGTTCGTTATCTTAATTGGGGCACAGGTATAGTATCCGTGCTAGCCTTCTTTTCCTCTATCTGTTATTACTAGCCATTTGTCACCTTGACGGCAGCTTTGAAAAGCCCTTGCCTTTGAACTTTGTCTAGAACTGATTTTCTACACATGCTGGGCTGTTACTGACAAACAATGGGCAACTGCTCCCTTGTAAGAATGTAAATCACTTTATTGAACAAGGGAAAGAGAAGGTATTTATAGCCACTCTGCTTATTAATTAATATAAGTAATATCTTTCCTAGTCATGCTAAACCATAGGACTGACTTCAGTGTGTGTGTGTGTGTGTGTGTGTGTGTGTCTGTGTTGCAGGGGGGCGGCATTTCTTACTAACATTTTCAAAACTGTAACAGTATTTTAATTTCCAACCAGCTTTGAGGTTCAAAATGTTTCCTGAAAGTGGTGGAAAAAGACTGTTATGGTTTTGAAAATATCTGAATGTTACACGCACTGGAAGTCATCCATTGTGCCCTGGAAACCCTTTCACCTAATTCCAGATGCTTTCAAATAAGTTGTAGTTCTCCGGTAGTGTGAGAAAGGCACTCTGCATATGTTCAAGGCACTTTATTGCTATTACATGTTCCAGCGCTTAGCTGAGCATTGGCTCAACATGACCCCAGCAGTACAAGTGTCCCAACACACATTTATTGCTTGTGTCCTGTGGGTAGACAGGCAAGACTCTTACGCTGGAGAGAACACAGAATAGATTCAGTGTTGTTTTGCTAGATTGCGATAACACATTTCGGAGCTCCTTGAATGTATTTATACCAGTGAAACTCCTGGCTTCGAGTGAGTGGGGACACAGTGTGCTACTTTCATTTTCCAAGACCAGAAGCTTCTACCCTCTGCCGGTAACAACACAAGACTGGGCTGTTACTCTGTTCCAGCAGCTTAATGAACAGCTGTTTAACTTAATGGCCAATATGTGAAGTCTATCTCTAGTAATAGAATTAGAAGCAGACAAATAGTTGCTCCTGGAGAATGAATGATGGGCCTTTAGAAAAGGACATCTGAAGGTCAAGGATTCAGTTCTGGTTTATATAGCAGGATGGTTTATTATCGACAGGACTGATAATGTATTTTTAAATTTTAAACAGCTGTTTTGTTTTTCAACCAGTCCTTGATATGAGATGATAATGAGTGGTTTTGCACAGCTGAAATCTGTGAAAATGCATTGCTTGTTTGTTGAATCATCCACAAGTGAATAGAATATCAGGAGGCACTGCTGTTGGATTCAGTGGCCAAAGTTCACTACATAAGGCAATGTACCTCTGCTATTCCCCACTGATAAGTTTGAAAACTTGGGGTTAGTCCAGAGATACACAACTCACAGCCACCCAGAGTTGTTGTTGTTATTATTATTATATTTATACCCCACCTTTTTTCCTGCAAGGAACCCAAGGCGGCTTACATGATCCTCCTCCTCTCCATTTTATCCTCACAACAACCCTGTGAGGTAGGTTAGGCTGAGGGTCAGCGACTGGCCCAAAGTCACCCAGTGAGTTTCATAGATTTCATAGATTTCATAGATCATAGAGTTGGAAGGAGCCTACAAGGCTATCTAGTCCATCATCATCATCATCATCATCATCATCATCATCATCAGGCGATCACTCGTGACCGAGTAAGATTGCAACCCCCTGCTCAATGCAGGAAACTAGAGGAGGGGTCTCCCATCCATGTAATAACCAGGCCTGACCCTGTTTAGCTTTCCACGCTCAGACAAGCTGAGCCAGTGTAAGCCACAGGCCTGTATTCATGGCCGAGCGGGGACTAGAACCCGGATCTCCCGAGCCCCAGTCCAACACTCTGACCACTGCGCCACACTGGCAGTTGTAACTGCACCCACCGTTACCCCCCTGCTGCCACCGAATTCCCCCTCCCCACCAATTTACTACTTCTGTTGCAAACAGCCCACACACCTGGTTTCCTTTGCCTTGCTAACTTCCGTCTGAGAAGAGACTCTAGCAGAAGGCTCTATGACTCCAACCCTCTGAAAATGGCCGCCAGAGCATCTTCTAGTCAACTAAAACTTACATTACTTCACCTGAATGACTGTCTGGTGACTTTTTTTTTTTTTTTTTAATGATTTGTGCTTTTAAGCCTAATAGCTAAGCCTCCTCTTATCTTTGGCAACAAAACCAAATGTACCATTCCCATTTGACTGATATCCTGTTTTAGCAAACATCGCCTGTGAGCAATTGGGGACCGTCTTGTAGTCCTACTTGTATTTACTGTTTCTGACCTACTACAGGGTGTAGAAATTAAACTCAGATTGTTTGCAGTCCATTTAGATCAGAGGAAAGATCCTAGAAGATCTACTCTGAACATTCCTTATTACACAGGCTTGTTTGAAGCCTTTGCAAATTTTCTGCACTTCACATTTTGAAAGCAGTTCTGTTGCAGTTCTTTCCTGGGGAAATGCAAACACTTTAATATATCATGTTCACAAAGCAACAATTTGCTGGCCAAGTCCTATCCAGTGGGATTAACCTTAGGAGTGGCCTGTAGAGTGAGTCAGCAGAGTTTCCCATGGGAATCACAGCTGCGTCAGGATTCTGGACAGGGTCTGGACAATTGGACAGACCCTGAACAGTGTAAATGTTTCGTTGTTTTATCCTCATAATCATCCCTTGATTGCTGGGAGGAGCCCTTCAATATTTCTCATCAGATTCCTTCCCACAGTAGTAATATTAGCCTACCAAGGAATATTGGTAAGTGAGAAACAAATGTAAACGGCATCTAGCTTGTAACTAAGGGCCAGTTTATTCCTGGGCCTGTCCTTATTGTTCAGGGAGAAGGTATGCAGAAATAGCCCATGGAAATGTGAGCCTCCTCTACTCAATAGAATTGGGCATTCTAAGGGCAGAACTAGACACAACAGCAGACACACAGAGCTACCACTGGAAACAGCAGCAGGCCCATGCCTCCTCCTCCTCCTCCTCCTCCTCCACTGTGGGGTCATACTAGACACTGTATGTGCAGTTATGGGATGGTTGGTGGTGTGGGACAGAAGGACATTTTGACTGGACGTGCTGTTCATTGAATAGGTTTTCACACCTGCTAAGGACCTGGGGTAGCACAGCTTCTCTCCTCTTCCCCTTAGATTTAACTAATCACAGAATCACAGAGTTGGAAGTGGCCATTTAGGCCATAAAGTCCGACCCCCTGCTCAATGCAGGAATCCAGGTCAAAGCATCCCTGACAGATGGCTGTCTTTGCTTGAATACCTGCAGTGGAGAGCCCACCACTTCCCTAGGTAGTTGGTTCCATTGTCTGATTGCTCTGACCATTAGAGTTTTTCCTGATGTTCAGCTGAAATCTGCCTTCCTGTAACTTAAGCCCCCACCCCACCCCCTGGCCCTGTCAAAACCCCATTATAAAAAAGATCCCATTATAAAAAAGATAAAAAAGCTGGCTGTCAAAACTTCTTTCCCCCGAAAATGGGGTGGGATGCAGTTTTGCACTTTCCCGAGCAGCTAGAGTCTCAGGGGAAAGTGCAAAATGTGCAGTCCCCTGAGGACAGTCAGGGCAAAAAAGAAAAAAAAATGAGGATCTCACCATGAAGGGGGTGTAAATCTCACCACCCCCTTTTCGCGAGCAAAGATCCCATGCACCTTTGCTTTCCCTTGACAGCTTGCCTTTTGACAGCTGTCAAGAGAAAGCAAAGTAAAGAAAACCCCTGTTTGGAGCCTCTTTGGGTCAATGTCCAGGGTTGGTGCCTGCTGCACTTTGACTCACGGAACTGCTGCGCACCTCCGCAGTTTGCTCAAGTGTGGCTAAAAAACTAGTTTTTAAAAAATCACGAAAATATTTGCACACATTGTGGCTGCAAAAGAAAAAAAAATAGTTTGCCAACCACTGACAGCCCCTCCAATGTGCTGCTTAGGGCACTCTGATTGGGCTGTCTGTAGCTGTCAAAAAACAGAGATCGTGAAAACTGGCTGTCAAGCTAGAGATTGCTGATTGCCAGGGGGAGAAGATTAAAGCGGGGGGGGGGGGAAGCTGCAGTGAATGAAAAGGGCTCACAATTGTGGCAGGGGACACCCGGCCAGTGCCAGTCACCCCAAAGTGCTGCTTGGGCGTTTGTGGGGTGGCTGGCACTGTCAGTGGCCTGGGCGAGCTTGGCAAGAGCTGCCAGGGGTTTTTACCACTCTTGCCAAGTGGCTCGCTGGCTGGTTCCTGGTACCCATGATGCGATTGGTCATCTGGGTTGGGTGACACAACAACCCAACCCACTGTGGGTAAAACAACCCCAGAAAAGAAGCCATGGGTTGTCAGGTTGGCTTGTTGCCCACAAACAAGCCACCCTGTGGGAATGGTCCGGGTTTCCACAACATGACAACCACTGTGGCTTGTCTCCCATGATGGGTTGTCAATCATGTCGTGCGAACCCTGCCTATACGCTTTGTAATAATTTTGTACTGTTTGGGATTAGGTTATTATATTTATCCTGGATGCCTCTACCTCCAACTAACTTCCTGGGCTGATTCGCACGACCCAGGCTGCGGGCGGGGGAGGCACCATGGGGCGATCTGTGGGGTCCAGCGGGGCACTGCAGATGACCTGCGCAAAATAAAACACAACAACATTCTGGAATATCAGAAAAGATCCAGCACAGCCTGCTCCCTAATACGTTAGCTTTCATTTGTGGGGAGTTTTTAAAAGTAAAGGAGTGCTGAGAAATGTGAGCCATCCACTTGCAGTCTGTGGTGACAACGTCTATTTTACCAGATCATTCTGTTGCATGTGAGCACTATGCCTAATTGACTACATGCCCCATGATATGCCATTGCAAACACACCACTGTTGCCTTGAAATAGAGCCATGCCCCCAAGTTTCCAACAAGAACCCACACAGTGGCTCTTGATTTTGCTTCAAAAAACTCTCCCCCCCCCAATCAGGCATAGGTATTATCATGCTGAATACTCTTACTGATAGAATCTTTAAGTGGCTTGTAGGGTATTATGGACTGGAAATATATTATGGACTAGAAGGTGTAGGCGTTTTCAGAATAAGTGGATTTGTATGAAATGCTCCTGTTCAGCATTCCAGCTAGCCAGCCATGCCTGCATCCAGGATACCCTATTCCATTCCCCCTCTGGACTTTCCATTATGTTCCCAACAATCAGCATCAGCGCCAGCTCCAGGTTTTTGAAGGCCCTTGGGCAAGACATCCTCAATGGACCCCTTCCCTCAGCGAGCCTGTCTTCTCCCTGCTGCTATTGCTCCTCCTGCTCCTTCTCATCATTCATACCACTTGCTTGCTTGACAGGCAGAGAGCCAGAGAGCAAGCAGCAGTGACATCTACTCTTCTTCCTTCTCACCACCTCCTTCTCATCAGTAGGCCAGAGCGAGAGGCAAGTGAACAAGCAGGTTGCAATGGTGAGGAGAAGGAACTCCAGGGGTCTCTTGTCTGTGGGCCAACCATGCCTACCCTTGACTCTGGCCCTGGCCAGCATTCCATGCTCACTGAGCATGCTCAGTTTGTTTTGGAGTTCCCTTTCCAGTTTATAGATTCATAGATCATAGAGTTGGAAGGGGCCTGCAAGGCCATCGAGTCCAACCCCCTGCTCAGTGCAGGAAACTAGAGGAGGGGTCTCCCATCCAAGTAATAACCAGGCCTGACCCTGCTTAGCTTTCCACACTCAGACAAGCTGAGCCAGCATGAGCCACAGGCCTCTATATCTATATCGATATCCATAACTATCTATCTAGTAATTCTGCAAACCTTGGAGTGTCCCCAAGACAAGTCTGTTGATGCCACCCTCCTTGTGTATGGATGGTGCCATCTTGCCTAAGGATCTACACCCAGAGAATGAGTTTTCTATCAGTATACAGTATAGTATTCTACCGTGTGGATTTACGCAATGTCACTGTATTATACATTGATATGTATTCTGGTACATGGCACCCCCCTCCCTAACGATTGATAGCAAAAAGAGCGCATTGCCTTCATCAAGATTCCTCACAGGTTTAAAATTTGACATATACTTACGCATCTTGCCGATTTAGGGGCACAAGTTGTTTTTGCAGCCTGTGGAAATGTTGTCTAACTCCCAGACTAAAAATTAAGAGCTGTGGGATAACAACTATGCCATAAAAATGTCCTAGCTTATTAAAGACTTGAAGATGATAGCATGCTTTTAATGTTTCACACAAATCTTTTGGGATTTGCAGAACTTTCAGTGCTTGCAAAGAAGTCAGAATAAATGCTTACATGGGTAAAGTGTGTGTGGAGGGTGGCGGGGGAGGAGAGAGAGAAGAGACAACAATGCGGAATTAAATTTTTGAGCGTGGCATTCTCCACTTTTCTGCATGTTGCTCTGCTCCAAACAGGGGTGGGGGGGAATAAAATAAAATCAGCTTTGTTCACGAGCATATGCTTTTGACATTTTTTTCTTCTTGAAGCCTGTGAATTATTAATAAACTAATTTCTCTTTATAGTTCAATCTTTGGAGATTTAAAATGCTCACTCAAATGCATCGAGAAGGGGAATGCTTCAGCTCCAATCAACTCCTGTCTTCTTCAGAGATGTTGGCCTTGAGGTATCGTAGAGTCTTTGAAATCCATCTTTTATTCAACCGGGGATATATTTTTTTGATGGCTTGGAGGTGTAGTCTGTTAATTCTACCTAATGCCCTGTTTAGGCTCAGGCTGTTTCAATCATATGACTTCTTGCTCCCCCCCTTTTTTAAAAACTTTGCTCATGTGCTAAATGTATTTTGCTTTTCTTCCTGCCTCACCCCTTTATGTACCATCACTTAAACTAACATTCTCTGTCAGGATGTTTAAGAAACCTGGGATCCCAAAATAATTAAGAAGACCTCAGAACTGCCTGCAATCATTACGAGAGTGGGCTGTTTCCTTTCACAGTAGCAATAAAATGCTCTCTACTTGCCCTTACTCTAGGACAAAACGTGTGTGGTGTTCCTGCATACCCAGTTGCGCAAAAACCCCATTCTTTCTACATCTCTCTGGTTTGGAAGAGCCTGAATGTGAAGGCATAGAACCCACAGGGTGAGGGAGAAGAGGCATGAAATAGAGAGAATGAACAGAACGCTCTTCTGCTACTTTTCCACTGGGATGGATAATCCATGTTCAGATTTGCTCTTGCCATTATCATGAATGTTAACAGAGGAAGGGAGATGGGGTGCAGTTTGTTCTGTATCCTCTCTTCAGATGGAGACAAGAAAGTCATGCGAACTGGACTGAAAATGAAGAGTCATTGTGGTCAGGGGATAAAGTAGTAGACTTGGATCAGACAATCTGATGTGGGTTCCAAAGCAAGATGAAAGTACTTTGAACATATATTTGCAGCAGCTGTTCTGAAGCATTCGTTTTTAGGTCAGGAAATGTATGTTTTCTGGGAAGGAAAATAGCCCCCTGAGCTGCAGTCAGTAATAGGAAAAAAAACTTTCATTGGCTTGGGGGGGCGCGCAGGGGGGGATGATTTTGCTCAAGATTGCAGCTAGGGAGGGAAGAGGTAAACTTTTCCTCCCCATGTCCTGTGTTTCCAAAGGAAATCAGCCCTCCCCACACCCAGGATTAAATTAAAAGTTATTTGATGTGGCTGCAAGCCACATAATTAATGTAATGTGTAGTTAGGTCAGTGTTAGATGGCTTCATACCTCAGCTATGATGTCATTGGGTAGATCAGGGCAAGCCACTATATAGCCTGAGCTCCCAGTCAAATGAGAATATTTTCTGATGACGCTGAGAATGATTAGACACAACTTTGCACATCGTAAGTGCTGCATAACTTAACAATAATGAGTGTTTTTTATACATGAGCAATATTTTTTATTTTTCTTATATACACTCTATATACCTGTATAGTTTTCTGGCAAAAAAATAATATTTTTTAACCCTTTCTAAATCCCACTTTAAAAATGGAGCTTTACGTTTGACAGCTGTCCAAAGTAACTATTCCCATAAACGGGGTGGCTTGCACTTTTGCATGTTACTGAAGTGGTAGAATCTCGGGAACAAGTGCAAAAGTGAGGGCACCCTTAGGACACATGAGTACAAAAAAATAAATAAGGAACACACACAAGGATTTTGCCATGAAGGGGTGAACGAGCCACCAGCTCACTTTCGCGAGCTAAGATCACTCATGCCCTTAGTTCCATTTGACAGCTCACCTTTTGACAGTTGTCAAATGGAACCAAAGGGTAAATTAAACTTACCTGCAGCCTTTGGGGCAATGCCCAAGTACCTCCTGGACTTTACTAGCAGGCACACACACCCCACACCCCCACTACCCACCTGAGGCTTCCCATTCCCACACTTGTGCAACTGCAGATATCCGGAGTTGCGCAAGTGTGGGTAAAACTTTTTTTAAAATTGCAAAAATTGAGGCAGGGGAATTAAAAAAAATGTTTGGCAACCACGGGCAGCTCTTCCAAGGTGCTGCTGGGACACTTTTGGGGCGGCTAGCACTGGCGGGTGCCAGGGCACACTTGGCAAGAGCTGCAAGGAGTTTTTGCCACTCTTGCCAAGCGAGTTGTTAGCCGATTCCCTGTACCCATGATGGGGTCGGTTGCCTGGGTTCAGATGACATGAAAACCCATCATGGGTACAACAACCCCTAGAACAAGTTATGGGTTGTCAGGGTGGCTTGTTGCCCTCAAACAAGCCACCCTGTGTGGGAATCAGTCTGGGTTCATATGACACAACAAACCATCGTGGGTAGCAACCCATGATGGGTTGTCGTGTCATGTTGTGCCGTGCGAACCCAGTCTCTATATTATAGGAAAGACTAAGGAACTTAAGTGTTATACATAGAATCATGCTCTGTGTTATTTTTTCTGAACTAAGGAATCCTAGTCATTTTAGCTTGATCACACTGAGTGATTGATTGATTGATTTGATTTATTACGGTCATATGACCCAAATAAAATAAAAACCAGCCACAACATTTGCAAAGTATACAGAAAAAATAGAGAAGGAACAGCTCTCAATTATTATAACCCAAATAAAAATAAAAACCAGCCACAACATTTGCAAGGCATACAGACAAATAGAGATGGAACAGTTCTCAATTATTACCCAATAGAAAGGCCCTCCTTTGCATGGCAGCTAAAAGAAATTTAGCAACTTCGGTGGTAACTGGTCACATAAACAGTAGGAAACCAGCCACCTATCCGGAAAGCCTTGAAACGACGTCCTCAAAAGGGGAAGAATTAGATCGTCCCTGAGCGCTGCATAGAATCTACAGTAGAGTAGGACGTGGGTCAAGGATTCAGGGTCCCCGACCAAGCACGGACAATGTCTCTGCTGGAAAGGGATACCCAAGAATCTTCCCTGAAGTAATGCTGAGGGCAGGATGTTAAATCTGGCTAACATAAATGCTCTACGAGCCTGCCGAGTACTGAAAGATGACAAATAAGAAGCAGGAGTTCCATATATTGGCAGCACACCGTTTGCAGTAGGTTAGCAGGTCCTATTAGCTAGCGAAAATAGCTCCTGTCTCTCAATGTCATGCAGCCTCTGGGACACCAATCTGAAGGCTTGCTGATGGCTGAGCATAAATAAGGAGTCGAGGGGAATACCAATTGAGTTAATTTTACGTTGAACCAAAAGAGACCATTTGCTAATATAAGAATCCATTAGCATAAATTGTACATAACTGGGGTGCTCAGATGAAAAATAAAGGTGCAGCCAAAATTTGATAGTCTGTACCCAGGCTCTCGTTTCCACCCAGCCCACTCCAGTTTCCAGGTACATAGCTGCATATCCAACACAATTTGGGACACCCAGTATGCGTCGTAAGAAATTTGCTTGGACTTTTTCCATCCCGGAGTTAACTGCACTAATCCAAATGGGGATGCCATAGAGTAATTGGGCCATAGGTTTGGCTTTAAAAACACGAATGGCAGAGGGGACATGATGTCCACCATGTATATAGAAAAAGCGAATGACTGCTAACATACTGCGATTGGCCGAGTTTAGTGCATAGCTGCGGTGGGCATTCCAGTTGGAGTTATACTGTGCATTTTGGCCCCCTATCTTTTCAATTTGTTTTTGAATGATCTGGCCCCTACTTTGATGAGAGTGGAGGGCCATTTTCCAAAGCTTGGCCCCCATAAAATCCCACTCCTACTATATGCAGATGATGCCGTAGTTTTATCATTGACTCAGCTGGGTCTAAAACGTCTTAGATCACACTGAGTGGTGTTCCATATTGCCACATGCTCTAAACAGTAAGAAATTCCAGGGTAAATGCTACAAGGTTCCGTTTACTTTTGGATGAGTGAATTATTAGAGATTTACAGCATTATTACAGCATTATTACAGTATCTGTTTATTTACAAATATACATATTAGCAGGGGGAGCAGAAGGACACCCAGGACAGAGCTAATTTTGTGAAGTAGCATCACTTCCCCAGAACAATAACATTGTTTGGAGTGTACCCAATATCTCCTTTTTGCAAGCCAGCTGCAAAAATTGGACCTCTCCTGGCTACTTTTTATTATGTTAGAACAGTGCTGGACCAAATCAAAGGTCTATTTAGTCCAGCATCCTCAATCCAAAAATGGTTGGCCAGGTGTGTCTTGGAAACCTGCAGGCAGGGATTTCCAACTCCCAGCTGCTTCATTAGCCACACACACTCTGTAAAATTTGGGTTACCAGGTCCCTTAAATCCCAACACAGCTACCCAACAGCAGGGAATTTGGGTACAATTAGTGGTTAGGTTAACTTAGGGTTGTTTAACCCAAGATTAACCCATAGTGTCCAGGTTTGGACATCAGGGAGCAACCTCTGATTGACCTGATCAGAGGTTGCATATTCAAAATGGTGGCAGCATGCACCACGTACACGCTGCAGCAAATCGTAGTTTAATTAACCCAAGGTTTGCCACCATCATGTGAAAATGGAGCCATAATAAAAAAAAACTTGTGGTTTAAACAACCCAGAGTTCACAACCCAGCAATAAACCATGGGTTCTCTTTCTGGGTTGTTTGTGGTTAACAAACCATGGTTAGTGCGGTCATATTTGCACATCACAACAACCTGGAATTCAACATCCCATGCCACAGGTCAGCACTATGTGCGAACCAGGTCAGTGTATATGTAATTGTAAGTATATGCCATCACAAGGACACCACATGTGGAAGAAAAGGGAGGGACAAGTGTGCCAGTTTTGCTTTCTCCCACATACAAATTGTTTAAATCTCAAGTTCTTTAATTCTTTCCATTCTGTTTATGAAGAAATTTGCAGATTTTGGTAAGAACCAAACCCAATTCTCACCCTCCTGCCCTGGCCAAATTTAGTAGATACAGCTATTCCCAGCATGGACAGGACCAGGTTGGACCCACCTGCCATTTAGTTGCTGGGGATGAGGAACCTGTCAGGAAGAGAAGAGGTGGCAGTCCTAACTCAGCACCACAAACATCACAGGAATGCACACCCAGACTTTTAAGAAGCTAACCCAGCCTTCCCCAGCCTGGTGTCCTCCAGATGTTTTGGACTGCAACTCCCAGCATTCCTGACCATTGGCCATGCTGGCGGGGGCTGATGGAAACTGAAGTCTAAAATATCTGGACGGCACCAGGTTGAGGAAACCTGAACTAATTACTCTCAAAGCCCTCTGCCTCGATGAAGAATCTGCCAGTTTCACTTTCCCCATGTTTGAGTTTTTAAGATGATGATGATGATGATGATGATGATGATGATGATGGTGATGATGATATCAAGTTCTTTCTATCCTGTTTATGAATAAATTTGTGGATTTTGGTAAGCTCTTTTATTTTTTTTTTTTTTAAAAGAAACCAAATGACATTCTAACCTACACCTAGGAGGAAATGCCTCATACCTGTGGGTTTCTATTCCACTAAAACGTTTGAAATTGTGGAGCATCTAAAAAGCTTCCTCTAAGTGTGTTTTTAATTCACTTTAGCTCCTTGTCCCTTAAATGCTGCTGCCACCATAAAACTCTAATAAAAATCTTCCCCTTAGTACACAGTCAGTACCAGGACATTGGCTTTAGGCATGAAATGCAGACAGGGAGAACTTTTAAAAAGATAAAAAAAATTTTTTTAATTTGTTGATTAAAGCCTTATTTATATAATATTATTTACTTATTTATTCACAACATTTATATACTGTTCCACATCTACACAGATTCCGGAGCAGTGAACAATGAAACACAATATTAGAAACAGAATATCAATAAAACAGTGGCTGGTCAACCAAGGAAGGCTTCTGAAATAAAGATGTTTTCAGGAAGCGCCAGAAACAACACAATGTTGGAGCCTGCCTGACCTCCAGGGGCAGGGAGTTCCACAGAAAGGGAGCCACCACACTGAAGGCTCTTCTCCTGGTGGACTCCAATCAGACCAAAGGTCCATGAGGAACCACCAGGAGCATCCCATCTGATGACCTCACCTCAGTGACCGGGCAGGTTGATAAGAGAGAAGGTGCTCTCTCAGGTATCCTGGTCCCAAGTTGTTTAGGGCTTTGTACACTAGTACCAAAACCTTAAACCTGGCCCAGTAGCAAAGAAGTAGCCAGATGTTATCAATAAGTTTCAACAGTTACTTTACATTAAATGTGTCCTGTCACTTTAAGGGCTTGAACTTAGTGAAGGACAGAAAAGCTTCCTTGAAGTGACAGCACACATTTAATGAAAAGTAACTGCTGAAACTTATTGATAACAACCAACTTCTTTGTAGCAACTGAGGGCAGTATCCAATGCTGCTGTCCATGCGCGGAGATCACCACTGCTTTCATTCCCTGCATGACCTGCCCAGCTGATTCCATTGCGCAAGCAGCACCCACTGCTTGTGCAACAGAGACTTAGCGCTTCTGGAAGCAAGCCCCAAAATGAACATAAATGCTTATTTCTGGAAAACAGCAGGCTTGTGGAGCTCCCTTATGTGAACTCCACCAGCCTGCCCCATTCCAGAAACAAGTGTTTCTGCTTGTTTCGGGTTGCTCCCGGAAGCACTAAATCTCAGTACCACTTGTGGGACAGAATTGGTGGGGGTGGCCACACACAGGTGGCCACTGCTGGATTCTGCCCCAACAGTTACAAACTGCCCATAGTAAAATCCAGTATACAGAATATCCTGCGGTCAGATTGGTTGCTGCTCTCTGTACCGTAATTAGAGGTGGGCGCGTTGAACTTCATCTATATCTCAAGTTTTATATGCACCATTTAGGCTGAGAGTCAGTGATTGACCCAAAGTCACACAGTGAGCTTCATAGATTTTCATAGATTTCATAGATCATAGAGTTGGAAGGAGCCTACAAGGCTATCGAGTCCAACCCCCTGCTCAGTGCAGGAAACTGGAGGAGGGGTCTCCCATCCAAGTAACAACCAGGCTTGACCCTGCTTAGCTTTCCACGCTCAGACAAGCTGAGCCAGTGTAAGCCACAGGCCTGTATATGGCTGAGTGTGGACTAGAACCTGGATCTCCCGAGTCCCAGGCCAACACTCTAACCACTACACCATCCTTTTTTGTCTATTAATACTGTTCCCTTTTTAAAACTCTGGGATTAACACTGCCACAATCCTAATGATCTGTTTCTTTGTTGGTGCTGCCGCTGCTGCTGGTGTTTTTAGTCAGGGCCGGATTAAGATAGGGGCTATTGGAGCTGCAGCTCCAGGCCCCTACCATAAAATAGGCCCACAGCCGGCCCGGCAGCGCGCGGCGCGCCCACTCGCCCGAGCCGCGCCGCCGCCTGCTGGCTGCTGCCGCGCTGCCGCACTTGCCCTTGCGTCGAGACGCCAGGCAGCGGCTCCCTCGCGGCAACGGCGGCGGGCCCGCCCCTACCAAAATAGGCCCACCGCTGAGCCGCCCCGGCAGCGGGCGGCGCGCCCACTCGCCCGAGCCACGCCACCGCCTGCTGGCTGCTGCCGCGCTGCCGCACTTGCCCTTGCGTCGAGACGCCAGGCAACGGCTCCCTCGCGGCGGCGGTGGCGGGCCCGCCCCTACCAAAATAGGCCCACAGCTGAGCCGGCCCGGCAGCGGGCGGCGCGCCCACTCGCCCGAGCCACGCCACCGCCTGCTGGCTGCTGCCGCTGCCGCACTGCCGCACTTGCCCGTCGAGACGCCAGGCAGCGGCTCCCTCGCGGCGGCGGCGGCTCTTTCCACCGGGGACCTGCGACTTTGCGAGATGCCCCGTCTGTCCGGCTCGGGAGAGCCAAAGCCACTCCGGTAAGGTAAGGTGGTTGCCCGTGCGCGCGCCTGCCTCTGACCCGGTTCTCACGGCCTGGTGGCAGGACTGGCGCGCCGGCGGCGGCCCGGCGGGAAGCAGCAGCATTCGGGTCTCTGGCTGGCGCCGACGTACTCCCCCGGTAGCCTTCCCAACGGGTTCCCACCACGGTTTTGACTACAACTCCCATCGTGCGGCTGGGGTGTGGGGGCTACGGTCCATTCACCGGAGGGCGCCAGTTGGGAGGCTGGCCGTGGGTGGGTTGGACAAAATCCTCACACAGGCCATAATGGTCTTAATCCAGTCCTGTTTTTAGTGGCTTTAGTGCGGAGCTGACATGTTTAGGAAGCTCTGCAACTCCTCACAGTTTGGGTTGAAAGCTACAAAACCATTTTTTACGGAAGACCTCATGCTTGTCTCATGTGCATGAAATTAAAGCACTACACAATGTAGCAACATGGCTTGATCTTTTGTTTCCTGTTCTTTAACAGGGGGGGGGGGAACCACGCAAAAGGGCTTTAAGCAAGAATTAAATGCAAGCTACTGGAAGGCAAGGAAATATCCATACACTCAAATTTAAAAATATTGCTAAAGTAAGCTGTATGATAAAAATGGATTTTTAACAGCACATAATAGGAAGAACTACAAATGGCAATAGCTTCATTAAGAAATCTAACTTGGTTGGAGGCAGAATTTCTGGAAATTGTAGAAATGTACTAAGGAACAAATCTAGGATATATTTTATAACTGGCATTTCTTATTTCTGGAAAACATGGAAAAACATAGGTTCAAATTATTTCTTCTTCTTTCCTCTGCTTTGGCATAACTGTGGTGACTCGGGAGCAAAAACAATGATGCCACAGAATTTACTTTACATTGCAACCCTATTTATCTCTACTCAGAAGTAAGTCCCATTGAGTTCAATGGGACTTACTCCAAAGTAGGTGAGTATAGGATTTCAGCCTTAGAGTAGGTAGGAGAAGAATCAGACCCGAAGCCATGCAAATACCTGTAAAATTAGCACAACAAAGATATTAGTCAGAGAAAGTGAATTGTTTCTAGATAGGATCTGTAGCTGAATTTTCCCCAAGGCATCAACAGCTCTTTAACACAGAGAAAATATACTGGAGCAGAAAACAAGAATGAGTTACATATACATGGCACTGAAAACCAGGATGCTTTTTCCTAAGAGAAAACTATTTCTTAATTCAAAAATTATTGATGATAGCTCAAAAATTCACATAATTTTGTATGAAAAATGATCGGGGGAAAGGATTGAGTAGGGAAACATATTCTTCCATACAGGAAATTTAATCATAATAAAAAGAGGAGTGATTAAAAAAAATATCTGTCTTCAATCACCTCATTCTTCCCCATTTGAGAGCTGCTTGGGCTATGGTGAAAGGTTCTCCTTGTCATGCAAGTCCTCCATGTTTTCCGAGGTAGCATAGTCCCTTGAGATTGAAGACTGTTAAAACATGCCATCCTGAATGTTTGCGAATCAGCTCTTCAGTCTCAGTGTTCATGTGAAAAAGGCTATTGTCAGGCAGTATATTTGCCATTCTTTTATTGTCACACATTTACAAAAGATATTAAATATGTTTCTATAACACTAATTAGTAGTCAGCATTCTGTACATGATTAAACATCAGCAGGAGTGGTAAGTTTTACTTAGGGAGCTTGAAGGATTTGATCCTTGATCATTCCTATATGAAAAGTTCTGATCCACACCTCGTGGTCTAAAGTGCAGCACACCAGAACCCCAGCTATCCAACAGATTTTGCACTTCTCTGAATGTTGCACCACCATTCTGGGCAATTTAAAGATATCAAGACACAGATTAAAAAGCCTATTTTGAGAGGAAAATGCACATGTAAATGCATATTTAAATATGTATTTTTAGAGGATTTTTATTTTTATTTAAAAAAATAACAGATTGATGCAGAAATGGAATGGAGTAGAATTATGGGCTTCACAGATCCTCCATCCCTTGTTTATGGGCTAAGCCTCAAACTGCACATCACAGCAACACATCCATGCGTTTAAATCCTCATCTGCCCCAGTCATGCAGGAAGGTGGGGTTGAGGGGTCCGATTCAATCAACAAAAACGAGTGCAAAGTCCTCCCGCTGCCGACAGCATTCCTCCCGGCAGTATTCCTTTGCCAGGGCTCAGATATCAGAAATGAGCCCAGTGGAGTGAGAGAAAAGCACCTGAAAGGGGGGCTGATGCCGAAGGAAAGTGGATAGCAGGAACAGGAGGATTATAGGCCTGTGGCTCACACTGGCTCAGCTTTTCTGAGCGTGGAAAGCTAAGCAGGGTCAGGCCTGGTTATTACTTGGATGGGAGACCCCTCCTCTAGTTTCCTGCATTAAGCAGGGGGGTTGGACTCGATAGCCTTGTAGGCCCCTTCCAACTCTATGATCTATGAATCTATGTACACCAGTGTGCCTGCCCCCCTTGCCTATTAATTTGGACCCCATGCCCATAGCTTTCTATTTATTTTATTATTTATTATTTACATTTATTTATCGCCCATCTGGCCGGCAACCGGCCACCCTGGGCGATGTACATAGGATAAAAACAAGATAAAATACATTTAAAACAGTATAAATTTTTTAAAATCTTAACCCACCCCATATTCCCACCTGAACAGCCAGGTTTTTAATGAGCGGCGGAAGCTAAGCAGAGAGGGGGCATGGCGGAGGTCACTCGGGAGAGAGTTCCACAGTACGGGGGCCGCCACAGAAAAGGCCCTCTTCCTCGTCCCCACCAGTCTAGCTGCTCTGGCTGAAGGGACAAGGAGAAGACCGTCTGTGGAAGATCTTGTTGAGCGGCCAACTTGATGTTGCTGGAGACGCTCCTTGAGATAGACTGGACCGGAGCCATATAGGGTTTTAAAGGTCAAAACCAACACCTTGAATTCGGCTCGGCAAGCAACTGGTAGCCAGTGCAGCTCCTTGAGCACTGGCGTGATGTGATCCCGCCGGCAGATGCCTTTAACCAAGTGAGCCGCTGCGTTCTGTACCAGCTGTAGCTTCCGAACCGTCTTCAAGGGTAACCCCACGTAGAGCACATTACAGTAGTCTAGGTGAGAGGAGCCCAAGGCATGAACCACTGATGGGAGCAGGTGATTAGGAAGGTAGGGGCGCAGCTGCCGTATCAGATGGAGTTGATACAGCGCTGCCCGGCTCACAGCTGACACCTGAGCCTCCATGGACAGCTGGGAGTCTAGAATGACTCCCAAGCTGCGGACCTGGTCCTTCAGGGGTAGATGAACCCCATTCAGCACCAGGTCAACAACCCCTAACCTCCCCTTGTCCCCCACCAGAAGTACCTCGGTCTTGTCGGGGTTCAGCTTCAGCATGTTCCTTCCCATCCAGCCAGCCACTGACTCCAGGCACTTGGACAGGGTCTCAACGGCCAACCTCGGTGAGGACTTGAAACAGAGGTAGAGCTGCGTGTCATCCGCATACTGATGACACCGCACCCCAAACCTCCTGATGATAGCTCCCAGCGACTTTAGGTAGATGTTGAATAACATCTGGGAGAGGATGGAACCCTGCGGCACCCCACAAGTGAGCGGCCGAGGGTCCAAAGCCTCCTCCCCAAGAACTACCCTCTGGTACCTTCCGGAGAGGAAGGACCGGAACCACTGCAATACAGTGCCTTCCAAGCCCAACCCCTCCAGGCGGTCCAGGAGGATACCGTGGTCAACGGTATCAAAAGCCACTGAGAGATCGAGGAGGACTAGAAAGGAGCATTCGCCCCTATCCAAAGCCCTCCTCATATCATCTACCAAGGCGACCAAGGCTGTCTCCGTCCCATGTCCTGGCCTGAAGCCTATGTGGTTAGAGCAGCTCTGAATTTAAAGGGACAGATCTCCTGCTGTCTCATACATGTTGAACCTAAGAAACATTATATCTTGCTGCCTTTGTTCGCCCTCTAGGTCCAATAAATCTGCAGGAGCTCTGTCAGTCACACAAAGCTAAGCATGACCAGGACTGTTTCATGGTGGCAGCACCAGAAAAAAAACAACATTTGAGTGGGCGGAGTAGAATCTGAGGTGGTGGCAAGCTCTATTCCACATATTAAACCTTCCCAAACAGAAAATGACACGAAAACCAAACCAGGATCTGGCCATCCTCAGGCTTGTGTGCCCCGCCCTGCCCACTTGAGTGCTCCAGCTCCCTCCCTGGCATCTTTGTTTGAGAAAATGATAGCTTGCCATTACATCCGAATCAGCAAACTTTGGTTTTCATTGCCCGTCAAATTAGAATTGGAAGTCACAGTTTGAAGCTGGTGGTTTACGGGCTAAGTTTGCTGATTCAGATGTAATGGCAAACTACGGTTTGGTTTGCCTGCACAGGGAAGTCAGGGAAGGAATTGGAGGATGCAGAGCAGGGGGGAAGAAGGACTGTGTGATCCCGTCTCTCAGATCCAACAGCCAAACCATAGCTCTGCCAGGCTTGCCTAACCTGGTGCACTCCAGATATAATGTTTCTTAGGTTCAATGTGCCCGATCAGAGGTTGCTCCATGACACCCAAAACTGGACACTATGGGTGAATTGTGGGTTAAACAACCCAAAGTTAACTACAGTTAGTTGCTATATGAACTTTGGGTTGTTTAACCCAAGATTAACCCATAGTGTCCAGATTCGGACATCAGGCAGCAAGCTCTGATACATATCCAAAATGGTGGCAGCATGCACCAGGCAGCAAAGCAACATGGGTTAATTAACCCAAGATTTGCCACCATTATGTACAAATGTGGCCGTAATGATAACTCATGGTTTAAGCAGAGTTCACAACCCAGCAACAAACCATGGGTTCTCTCTCTGGGTTGTTCATGGTGAACAAGCCATGGTTAGTGTGTTCGTGTTCACACATCACAACAACCTAGAATTCAACATCCCATAACATGGGTTAACATTATGTGCAAACCAGGTCAGTGTCTTAACTAAAGTTCCAGATTTGCTTGTTTTATTCTGCTTTTGACTCTACAGGGGCTTTTCAATACTGATTATTTCATAGAGTTCATAGATCATAGAGTTGGAAGGAGCCTACAAGGCTATCGAGTCCAACCCCCTGCTCAATGCAGGAAACTACAGGAGGGGTCTCCCATCCAAGTAATAACCAGGCCTGACCCTGCTTAGCTTTCCACGCTCAGACAAGCTGAGCCAGCGTGAGCCACAGACTTTAAATATGTTTCATGGAGCATGCAAAATATATCAGGTCCTTTTACTATAATATCACAACCAGTGAGCCCTCACTTTCTCAACTATGCTGTTGTTCAATGATTAGACTCTTTGATTAAATCTTATCAGTGTTTCTAAATGCCCATTTTGTTACTAACTAACTTAGCCTGGTATGATATCTATCTATTATATTTGCTTGCCTAAATGTCTATATTTTAGAGCTCGGTGTTGTTTTAGTGTTAATTTTAAGGTTGTTTGGAAGTCACCTTCAAAGTCCAAGTATCTGGGAGTGTGTCTAATGTAACATAAACATCTTACATAATGCAAGCGCAGAGCGTTTCCCCTGCTAGCTCTTGCTTGCCAAGACTTAGGAAGAAGAAGCGGGTGAAGTGAATTCTCATCATTTCCATTTCCATCTCCTGTTGCTTCACCAGCTGGGACTGAACCCCTCCCTTAGTATGCATGCTATTAAGGACCAAATACACCTTTTTAAAAAGTGTGGGAGGGGAGAAGTTTCTGGAATTGTTGTTGTTGTTATCATTTACTTATTTATTTCCATGTAGCTATGCCTTTGTCATTTCAGAATTGGTAGGAGAAAAGAAGTAGAACAAATAGGGTGGGTATGTGTCCTGCTATTTGAAGCCAGGTATCATCTTTCTGGGCTGTTCAGTCCAAGTTTGGCATAAAGAGAAAGAACCCTAAGAAGGGAGAGCCGTAGGAGCCTTGAAGTTGCCCATCAACACTTAGCGCAGGGCTCTCCAACCTTGGGTCCCCTGATGGTGCTGGATGGACTACAGCTCCCAGAATCCCTTGCCATTAGCCATGCTGGCTGGGTATGCTGGGAGCTGTAGGCCAGCAACATCTGGGGACCCAAGGTTGTTGGAGAGCCCTGTCTTAGCGTCTAGAGAGCAGACTGAGGTAGACACACTGGTCCCCTGGTCACAGTCTTCCCCAGGATGGTAAGATGTATTCTATTTATATTTAAAGTATGGTAATTATTTCTAAATTTGCATTTATACATACCAATTAGCATATGTAAATTTTATGCAGATTTATGTCCCCTTTTTTTCCCCCTCCTCTTTTTTGGAAATGCCTAAGAGGCTACCCTAAGAGCAAAGTTTGTGTTGTTGTGAGGGAGTTTCATTTTGGGTTAAGGGAAGTAAGAGTAAGAGAATGTTAATTAGCAGAAATAATTGTTATCTTTAGTTTGCCCTGCTTTGTTTCCTCAAGCCATCCAAACTTAACAGTTGGACTGTGAGCCCTTTGAGGAGAAAGATGTGGACCATTTTATGGCACAAGGCAGAATATAAATAAATAATGTCTGCAGTCTGTGTCCATTCCCCGCCGCACACCTTGTGCCTAAACACTAATTACACTGCCATTTGAAAGGCTGAATCCAACAGGGCATTTATGACCCCGCCGATTCTCTCATGCCCCGACAATTCCATTGCACAAGCTGCCCCCCACTGCTTGTGCAATGTCGATTTACTGCTTCCAGTGCCACCTAAGATGAGCAGGAAAGCGTGTTCCTGAAAGGAGGCAGGATCAGCAGAGCTCACAGCAGGGAGCTCCACCAACCTGCATGGAAGGGAATTGGCGGAGGCAGAAGCGCCCCATTGGATTCTGCCCAAATCGTAAGAACACAGGCAAGCTTTCAGCAGCCATTTTAGAACTGGAAAACTCATACTTGGAGTTTGCTTCACTTGTTTTGCAAATATCAGACTATCCTTTCTTCATAGTCTTGTTCCGTTGCTCTTCTTGTCTGTTGCAGGTTTTTATTTCTTCTCACCTCTTCAACAGATATGCTGTTGCTTGTGAAGAACTGCTTAGACATCTTCAGCAACTCAAAGCACTAACATGACCTTATTGAACAAACTATAGAGTCATCTATCCAAGCTTGCATCTCCGGTTTCCTTTTTCCATCATAATCATATCTTGTATTTGAGAGCTTCTATAACTTAGAGTGACAGATACATACTTTCTAGAACATATTTCTATATAGGATGCTTTAGTAGACACACTGGAGCTCCATGGAACATAACTTCAGGATTACTTGTGTATAGTATTTATTTGTGAAAAATAAAAACAATGAAATGTTCAATGCCTTTGCCTTTTCTCTTCTTCATTCTCTATTTTGAAAAGAAGCACGTATTAACATTGCAATCCTATACATGGTCTACTCAGAAGAAAGTCCTATTGAGTTAAATAGGACTCACTCCTAAGGAGTATATCTAAGTCTTGATCCAACTCTCTGTTGTTGTTTTAAATGAGATGCTTAATACATTCAGCATTTTCAAGATGATATATGACTCTCTCTTTTTTTTTACTTCTACGGAAGAATTACTTATTTGGTCAAAACAACTTTTGTTTAATTAATTATAGCATGATCTACCCAAAGTTAAGCACTTTTAAGTCCTAGGGGTTCCAATGAAAGAGAATGTATTAATGTAGCTATTCTCTCATCAGTGAAATCAGTGGGGCTGAAATTAATTAATTATTAGTTGGATTGTTCCCTTGATTATTTGAGGGGAAATTGGAAGAATTTGGTGGGGCTGCCTTGTGCAAGCATCTTTCTGCAGTGCTCACACAAGGCATTTCTGGATCCGAGCTGGTGTCTTTAAAAAATCCCTTTTCGCAACAACTTTGGCAAATAACTAGCTAACTAAATAATATTCTAGAACTAATTTATTTATTTAACAAAGTTTATTCTTTACACTGTAAGGTGGAGGGAGGAAAAAATACTAAAAGTTGCTGAAGCATGATGGGGAAAAATCATACTTTTGGAAAAGCAAAGCATTACTTAAAACAATGTGAGGCAACAGGAAGAAGGGGAAGGAGAAGCCCCATTACTAGATTATGTGTATTTCTTTTAAGTGTCTGTTTCTAGTCTCGGAGGTAACAAAGTTGTCATGTGATGTAGTAGGTTGCCATGGCAATAATCTGTAATTGTGCAGAAAATCCACTGAACTAGTAGGCAAGTCCTTCGTGTATTGGATGGAGAGAAAAACCAAGCCTGTGTAAGCCAGGAATTCATGGTGTGAAGCTGCACTGAAATAACTTAGTCCTGTTAAGCTATGGCGAATTTTATGCAGTTACCTGCCTCTAGTCTCCATTTATGTTTTATTTCGCCCTCCCTTCTCTCTCTTTGGAGGAGAGAGTGCCTCGTTCCTCTTTTAAATGTTTTCAAGCAGTAAAAGTGAGAAGAGCCATTTACAAAAATCACCTGTCCTTTAGAAAAAAGGGCACTCAAATTAAACAAGGAACACCTTTCAGACTTCAAGTTGTTGACGTGCTCACTGACAGGATTCACCCATGAAACAGATATTTGTTGGATAATATCGGCCACATTCCAACCCCAAATTAAGAACACTTAAATCTATGGTGATCAATGGGTTTAATTTCACTTAATTTCTGCGCTGTATGGTCACAGATGTCTTTTACAAATTATGAAGTTTTACTGTAAGTGGGAGGTGTTCAACGTTGCTTGCTGAGTTGGGTGATGTTGTTGTAACTTGGCAACCACATATAGCCATGTAAACACACCCATTTGGTGGCTGGCCAAGTGTAGCATCTCTAACTCAAAACAGGCATAAGGAAAAATGAGAACATGAAGCCCATGATTTAGCACAGAGTTAAGTGTGCTTATACCCACTGATGATATCAGTGCACATGAGTGCCCTTAACTGGGTTGAATATTGCAACACAAGTTGTCATGGACTACAGCCCACTTCACTTGAAGTTGAATGTGTGGCCCAAGCAGAGGTTGGTCCCATTTCTTAGGAAATAGAATTTTATCTTTGTGTTTTAAAAATTGAAGCAGCTAAGGATGTCTGCTAATAAAATTGTCCAAGAATCTATCAGTATCTCACAGGAATCACATAAGATGTCCCTTCTCATTTGATCCCATAATAACATTGGCATTTAAGAGGCTCTTGTGCTTTTTGTAACTTGGGATTATTAAGCAAAATCAGATATTTTCCTTTTCTTTCTTTTAATGCTGAAAGTGAAGTAGAACGTATTGTGTATCTTACTTGTCCCATGGGATTCAGCAAACTGTTGCAGCTGTATTACTTGGTCCCTAATTATTGGAAACATCAAAATTCACACAAATTGAAATATCAATAAGTTAGGAACCACACAGTACTCAGCACAGGTTAGGCCACCGGCAAGTTTAGTTATTCTCGTGTTTTAAGAAGTTAAGCAAACTTATCAGAGATGCTTTAGAAAAAGGTAAACAAAAGAGATTGCTGGATGCAACAGGAGAGAAAAGTAACGTAACTGAATAGGTTTAGTTTAAGCCTTGTAGTGTAGCAGTGTAGGCTCTGGGTTGTTGTGTCCAATGGTGTCCTTCCACTAGCATAACAGATACCATTGGTGGATCAAATTCCCCCTCCTCCCTGCACCCCCCCGCATGCCCCTCAAGTCTGCTCCGGAGGGCAGGGAGACCCTCTGCAGCAGATTTGGGGGGGCATGTAGGAGGCTGCAAGGAGAAGGGAAATTCCTGTTGCACAAGCAGACTTCCATTCATGCAGTGTTGGATTTAGCCCATTACCTACACGATTTTAATTGACTGAAGCCCTGTTAAGAAGGAAGTAGGGATTCAGGAGTAACTTTCTGATTACAAAGACAGGCCTAAATCCAACATACCATTAGTGGATGAAATTGCTACTCTAGCAGAGCTCCGCTGCTTTTTCCTGTTGTGCAAGCACTAGCCCACCACTTTGGAAACCCAAGATCTACAAGGGGTTGTGCAGCCAGAACTTTAGCTGGATTCTCCCCTTACACATAGTTTGGACGTTGCTTTCCACTAGCGCAACATTATTTGCACTAGCGGAATGACACTGTGTTGGGTACATCCCAATGATTGATAATGGAACAAATGATCAAATTTGAAGATAAGTTTGATCCCAGAGCATGGTCTGAAGGCACATGGTACAGCATGTGCCTTTGTTGAAGCTAAGGAAGTCTGGGTCTGTTCTTCAATGGAAGACCACTACATATAGGTGTCTTGAGTTCCATAATGGAAGAAAGGTGGGATAGAAACATAAATAAATAAAATATATGAAACTACCATATACTGAGTCACAGTGCTTTTTTTCTGGAGAAAAAGGTACCGGAACTCTTGGATTACATTTCCTCGGGAGTAGATGGCGATTAAATTGTAATGCAATTAATAGAAGAAAAGGTGCTGGAACTCAGTTCTGGTGAGTTCCACCAGAAAAAAAGCCCTGCTGAGTCATAATATTGACCCATCTAACCCGCTACTGACTGGCAGCAGCACTCGACCAAGCTGTGATATTGTGTTTGAAATGGACCTTGGCATCCCCAAGCACTTCTTCCACATACATCTCTGACTACATTTTCTATTAGAATTCATGTGTGAGCTGGGGCTGCTATCACACTTCCCCCCCCCCGCCAGAGAATGCCATTGAAAAGCAGGGGAAACCCACTACATCAGTGCCTTCTCATATGGTGAGCTGAATTCTGAGAGATAATATGGCCACTGGGATGGGTAATTCACCACAGCGATACCAACCCCTGTGACAGATATGATATGTACAGCATGTGCGAGCAGAAGTCTTCCCCAGTCCTGCTACCTGTGACCCTTGAACTGGAGATGCTAGGCATCCATGGAGATGCTTGGGTGGCATGCAAAACTGATGCTATACTTCTGAGCTATAGATGCACTGGAGGATTTCAAGCTTCTGGACCACTCATCTTCAAGGGATCCAGTGGAAATACAGAGAACTAGACTAAATGCCCTTTAAGGTATCCCAATTTCTGTTCTTCCAAAATTTACATTTGTGTAAAGTCTACACATTGGAGATTAGTGTGTGCTTTGTGCCAAGCTGTTCTGCACTGGTTGCCTTCTGCTCTGTACTTCAATGGTAAAAGGTTACTGTTTGCTAGCATAACAGAGTTTATTGTTTGGACTAGTTAAGAGATGGAGATAGAAGCTAAGGATATTTCGTGTTAAGGCATAAGCTTCTACGAATATCCAAGTATCTGAGTTCAATGTTTTTAGTATTAGTTTCAATAAATACACGTTAAGGACTAACGTTTCTATTCCTTTAACTCCGGGGTGGGCAGCTCACCACCTAGCCAATGGTGAGGGACGGAGGGAGTTGTAGGCCAAAACAAATGGTGGGCCGCAAGTTTTCCACCCCTGCTTTAACTGGTCTTGCATGTTCAAATTGCTGCAGCAAATGCAGTGGACCGTACATTTAAAATACAGATGAGGCATCTGTTTCCCCCAGATTTGTAATACTCGAACAGGCAGAGGTACCACCAGATATCTACAGATATAGATATAGATGAAACCTTTCCTTTTAGCACTTAAAACTCAGGCTGTAATACATTTTGCTACCTCACTGGGCTAAAATTTGAACACACTGAACATTCAGTTTGTCCCATAATGCAGTAATAGTTATTTTTGTTGTGGAAATCTCTTCCTTCTACCTAGGTAGCTTTGCTTTATATTCCTGCTAATGTTGTCCACTGTGTATTGTGTTGTGTAGTGGACAAAATATTGGAACCAGACGAGGGAGATCATGTATTCACATTCATCCTTAGCCATAAAGCTCACTGGATGACCTTCAGCTAATCACTGTCTCTCAGCCTAACCTACCTCAAAGGGGTTTTGCAAAGATACAACAAGGGAGGGAACACTACTCTGAGATCCTTGAAGGGCAGGTGGGATAATATATATATATATATATAATAAAATAAAGAATATTGGAGTAATGGAAGAAGAATTGTCATCTGGCTAAAATGCTTTGACAGAAATGGGTGGGGAAATCGACACAGAGCCTGGTCTGCATTATTACTGGCTCAAATACAAGAATAAATTCATTCATTAGTTTCAATCGTACGAAATGGAGCAGATGAACACATGGTAATCAGATAATCCCAAGAACTAAGGCTTCAGCAAAATGTTTATATAATGTATTTTTTTAAAGCTATTGGGTAAAGCTAAAGTTATGCAGTGACATACTTCTGAATAGTTATATGCATGTGTTATGTTTGTATATGTCCCATTCTTCAGAACATCTGGTTTTAACAAATTGTGTTAAGTCCACCTTCCCCTCCTTCATGCGCAAGTTTTATATGCTTTAGTTTCATTCCATTTTTCACGTAAGTGAAAATCGTATTTACAAGCCATTTTTGAAGAAGCGAAGACACTTCAATCAACTTCTGTTCTCAGATTGTCACAGTTTAAGCGATTGGGATAGGCGTCTACAGAACAATGTTGGAAGCACCTCCCTTTCAGCTGAAACATGACCAGTAGCTGCCAACCATTATCTGTCCAGTACAGTCAGGACTGACCTAAGAATTGTGGGGAGGGGTCAGGAAGAGCATGCCTTGGGCCCTTTCCCAATTACAAATAACTCACTGCATAAAAATGTGCCTTCTCTGTCCCTATTCTTGCTTATTTCAGCGGAAAGCCATGAAAATAGCGTGCAGCCTTGAGCCCAGAAAAGTCTTATACCCTAAACAACCGTTACTGCTAGTTTAATCCTAATGAAACAAAAGAGAAGGCAAAACATCAAAATGGAAGTGAAAAATGAATCTTTTTTTGATGTTTCAGTTGATGACCACCTTCTTCAGGGGTACAAGAATAAGATTCTCTTGCAGTGGTGGCTGGTGAGGTTTGGAGTTGGTGTGGGGCCAATTTCATTCTTTTGCTTGTGCCTAGTGTGCTACTACAACAGTTGTAGTAGCGAACATGTGCAACACACATGTACCATTTTGTGTGTGTGCATGCACACTTTTGAATAAACCAGGAAGTTCTCTAACTTCCTAATATGGCAATTGGTTCCCATATGGCCCTGCCCTAATAGAGAAAAGTCAGCCAGTTGGAGGGAAATGGTTATCCGAGGGGCTGACCCTACTCAAGGCTCACTGGATTTATGCGTTAAATTAATCAGCAGGCCTGTGGCTTATGCTGGCTCAGCTTGTCTGAGCATGGAAAGCTAAGCAGGGTCAGACCTGGTTATTACTTGGATGGGAGACCCCTCCTCTAGTTTCCTGCATTGAGCAGGCAGGGGGTTGGACTCGATGGCCTTGTAGGCTCCTTCCAACTCTATGATCTATGAAATCTATGAAATATTTCTATGTGCCCTAGGCTAAGTCACTGACTCGTTATCCCTGGTTTTCTTTAAGATGTCCAGTTCCATTGCTTCTCTCTCCTGCCTATAGTTTCAAGCCGACTTTTCATTCAGGCCCCTGATTCTGTCAGGGGGGCAAGGGGGCTGCAGACTAGAGACTCACCTGACAAGGCTCCCCGACTCAGTCTTCTCAGTACAGGGAAGGCGGAATTACTAGTTTCACTGTTGGGCCCCTCTTCCCAGGGAATGATCAAAGCATTCAAGCTGAGGCTGCCAGCAGTTATAAGGCAATTTTCAGCCTTTTCTCTTTTTCTTCCTTTCTTGTGGGGAGAGGCCAAGTCCCATTTGGCCCTGTGGAGGAGCCTCCACTTCCCCTTGTCAATGCAACATCTCTCTCAGTACGTTTAGGGCCTGTTTCCACAACAAATGTATAGCCATTCTCATACCATTTTAACTGTCATGGTTTCCCCCAAAGAATCTTGGGAACTGCAATTTGGTGAAAGTGCTGAGAATACCCTATCAAAGATCCCTACAACCCCTCGCAAAACTACGAGGGCTACTTGGATAATGGGCATGCATTGACTACTAAGTTTAAATCTTCATTTATGTCCACAGCATTGAATTGGATATGTAAACATCAACAATTTCATCTTTGGACTTCAGTATGTTGATGCGTTAGTTCCTAGTCTACAGGCAACCTGTAAAATAAATAAATAAAACTATCACCATTAAATTAAATCAACAACTGAGTCCAACCTAACCAGTCACACGGAAAATGTGTGTGTCACATTTTGAGGCAAGCACCTGGGCAAGGTGCTTGAGCGGGTGGTTGCTGGTCAACTCCAGGCAGTCTTGGATGAAACGGACTATCCAGATCCATTTCAATCTGGATTCAGGCCTGGTTTTGGAACGGAAACTGCCTTGGTTGCCCTGTGGGATGACCTCTGCCGGGAGAGGGACAGGGGGAGTGCGACCCTGTTGATTCTCTTGGACCTCTCAGTGGCTTTCGATACCATCGACCATGGTATCCTTCTGGATATGTTGTCTGGGTTGGGAGTTGGAGGCACTGTGCTCTAGTGGTTCCGATCCTACTTGGGTGGCTGATTCCAGAAGGTGGTGCTTGGGGGATTACTGCTCTGTCCCTTGGCAATTATGCCATGGGGTGCCACAGGGCTCTATTTTATCTCCTGTGCTGTTTAACATCTACATGAAACCACTGGGAGAGGTTATCCGGAGGTGTGGGCTGAGGTGTCATCAATATGCAGATGACACCCAGCTCTCTCTCTCCTTTTCATCTAATCCAGGTGAGGCAGTGGCTGTTCTGAATCAGTGCCTGGGCACAGTAATGGACTGGATGAGGGCTAATAAACTGAGACTCAATCCAGATAAGACGGAGGTACTGTTAGTGGGTGGTTCGTCTGCCCAGCTAGGTGAATATTCAACCAGTTCTGGGTGGGGTTGCACTCCCCCGAAGGATCAGGTTCATAGTTTGGGGGTGCTCCTGGATCCACAACTGTCACTTGAGGCATGGGTGAACTCGGTGGCATGGAGCACCTTTTATCACTTTAGGCTGATATACCAATTACAGTCCTTATCTGAACAGAGATAGCTTAGCTATAGTTATCCATGCTCTGGTAACCTCTCGTTTGGATTGCTGCAATGCGTTATATGTGGGGCTGCCTTTGAAAACAGGTCCAGAAACTTCAGGTGGTCCAAAATAGGGCAGCAAGATTATTAACGGGAAAGGAACTGGCCGACGTGAACATATTATGCCAGTGCTTTCTCATATGCACTGGCTGCCAGTCTGTTTCCAGGCCCGATTCAAAGTGCTGGTGCTAACATTTAAAGCCCTAAACGGCTTGGGGCCAGGGTATCTGAAGGATCGTCTCCTCCCATATGTACCTGCCCAGACACTAAGATCTACATCAGCGGTCCTTCTCCGAGAGCCCCTGCGAAAGGAAGTGAGGCAGATGGCTACCAGGAGGAGGGCCTTGTCTGCTGTGGCACCCCGGATATGGAATGAGCTTCCCAAAGAGGTTCGCCTGGTGCCTACTTTGTATTCTTTCCAGCAGCCAGGCTGAAGACCTTTCTGTTCTCCCAGGCATTTTAATCATTTTAATCATCTTAATCATTTTAATCTTGTAATTGTTTTTAATTCCGTTATTGTAACTGCTGCTGCTAGCTCTGCTGTTTGCTTTTAATCTGTGGTTTTAAATTTTATATTTTATATTGTATTTTGATTTTAACTGCTGTAAACCGCCCAGAGAGCTTCGGCTATTGGGCAGTATAAAAATGTATTAAATAAATAAATAGATAGATAGATAGATAGATAGCTTTGCCATCTTCTCATAAGAAGCTGAATTCTAATCCTTCAAGAAATCTGGGGCACGAAGGAAAGAGCATAAGAATATTAAGTCCATCTAGTCCAGGTAGCATCTTCTTTCCTTTAGTGGCCAAGCAGATGCATCTGGGAAGTCCACAAGCAGGGCATGAGGGAAATAGCCTTTTCCTGCGGTTGTTCCCCAACAGTGTTCTGCAAGTGTGACCTTACATCCCTTGCATTTGTATAAATGAACCACCCTGCCCTTCTCTCACACTTTCATGAGAAGGATATTTATTTATTTATTTAATTATTTATTTGAAATATTTCTAAGCCACCCTTTATACAAATGGACTCTGAGATGCTATACAAAGGCATGAATAGAATTAATTATGCCAGTGTAAATACAGTACAAGAAAAATATCAATAACAATTACAACAAAAAAGAGGCAGAGAAAATGATAAAAGCCACAGAGCAGGCAGAAGCAACATTACCTTTTAAAATGCCTTGGCAAATTAAAACAAAACAAAACATCTTAACCTGGTGCTGAAAATATTATAATGTCAATGGCAAGCATACTTCTTTTATAATGTTGTGCTTTTCACCAAGTGGGCTTGCTAGGTGGGCGACAGTTTGATTGTTGCACACGAGAGCCAGTGTGGTGTAGTGGTGAGAGTGTTGGACTGGGTCTTGGGAGATCCGGGTTCTAGTCCCTGCTTGGCCATGAACTCACTGGGTGACTTTGGGCCAGCCACTGACTCTCAGCCTAACCTACCTCACAGGGTTGTTGTGAGGATAAAATGGAGAGGAGGAGGAGGATTATGTAAGCCGCCTTGGGTTCCTTGCAGAAAAAAAGGCGGGGTATAAATATAATGAATGAATGAATGAATGAATGAATAAATAAATAAATAATGGAGAATGCCTTTGTAACTTAGGACCAATCTACAATTAATGCCTTCGCCATTGAAAATACTTGAGCATAGCCTGGGGCCATAATATTAGAGCCAGGATTGATGAATAGGCACCTCCCTACTCTCCATCTGCACCAGAAATAATTTTGGGGATGAATCCGCTCCAGAAATTAAAAAAAATAAAGAAAAAAAAAAGAAAACACCAATTTGCATAAAATGTGTATATGCTCATTTATGTGCATAGATGCAAATTTAGAAATAATTGTTATAATGTAAATAGAAACACAGTACATCTCATCACTGTATGGAAGACTTTGACCAGGTGACCTTTGTGCCTTGCTCACCCTGCTGACCACCACATGCTGTTGATGATGGGCAACTTCAAGGCCCAGCTCTTCCTTCTGGTGGTTCTTTATTTTTATATCAGACTTATACTGGACAACCCTTCACATAGAGGACACCTACAACGTAGAGGACTGTACTCTGACAGCCCTTCAAATAGAGGACTGTCCTGTGTAAAAGAGGATACATGACCACCCTCACCCACGACCTCTTTTTCCTTATTTATTGTGACATTGCAATGGGTGTTTCATTAGGCCTCTGTTGGGCCCTATACACTGTCATAAGCATGCATGGCAATGTTTAAAGATGCTGGAAACAGGCCATTGCTCAGTAATAGAGCACATGCTTTGCACAAAAAGGTCCCTGGCATCTCCTGCCTGGAACCCTGGAGAGCCGCTGCCAGTCAGTATGAACAATACCGAGCTAGATGGACCAATGGCCTGACTCTGGTATAGGGCAGCTTCTTATGTTCCTATGGGAAATGTGATGGAAGCTGTTCGTGTCATTATGTTTATTTTGTACTGTTATTTTTTGGGGGTGGGGGAATGAGATGAATGTGTCATCTTCATCCTTGACTTCTGCAAAAACCTAGCATTTTGAGAAACTGTTCCATAAAATTAATGCTGGAGTGTTATCAACTGTTTACTCTTTTGTTGGCTGATAACAGAGAATAAAAGCCTCATGAAAAAAGTACATCACCAGCAGCATATGCTATTTCTTATCATTTTAAGATATACAAGATTAAATGTGGAACAGAATTAAGCAAAGGGCCAGTGAATGAGAGGCAACACGATACTTTTTTGCTCCATAAATTCCCTTACTTTTGTGAACTTCTTCAGTGTGGGCAGCTGCATATACAGAAAGGGCATTTCTAGTTACAATTAGGATTCTCTGTAGCTGTTGCTCTATGAAATAAGTCCAAGAATGTGCCAGAGAATATTAGCATGTGAGACGTTACACATAGAGTACCAACTGTTTGTAAGTACACACAGTGGTTCTTCTTAAACTTTTCTGTGTGTTGCCATTTGTAATTATATAACATTACCACAATATCCCCAATGCTTAGAACAGGGGCTACCAAGGGAATAGTGTGAATACCACACTACAATTATTAAGTTAGAAAGGCAATTGAAAATGGTTTGAGTGTGACTGCTGCAGAGAGGAAAAGCTCAATTTTAATGACTTCTATTAATGTGATTTTAAACATTGTTTCCAGTACAGTAAAGCCACATGTACTATAGGGCATTTGTTTCCTTGAAGGTAATATTGAAAATAGGAACTGTTTGAATGTTTCTTCAGGGTTCAGATACAATAAACAATGCAATGACTCTCCACCACAACACAAGCTAATGAAGAACATCAGATTTGTCCTCTATTTCCTACACAGATACCCCATATATTACCAACCAAGTCACTTTGTTCTCTATAGAACAGCTTTCCCCAACCTGGTGGCCTTCAGACGTTTTGGACTATAGCTCACAACATTCCTGACAATTGGCCATGATGGATGGGGATGATGGGGCAAAACATCTGGTGGGTACCAGGTTGAGGATGGATGCTATAGAATAGCTTTTCCTCTCTCTAAAAATGACTGCCCAAAAATTTGAAATACCATAAAGATTCCAATCCAGTGGGGCATGTTCTGTTCTCTATAGTAGCTACAGAACATTGGATACCAGTCTTCCACTCCCACTCAATAATTAGCACCGGGACATAGGATAGGGAAGAAAGGTGAGCCCATCTCTGGAGGCTGACGCTGTGGGTGTTAAGACTGTGGCTTGAGAGAAAGGAATTCTAATACAAACTTGCAGCCTTTCACTGGATTCAGACAACACACTGTGGCTCATCATACATTATTTAAATTGAACAGCAGCGGCTGGTGGCTTCAATGTCAATGGGACAGTGTATCCACTCCGTGCTTCCATATGAACTTTAAAGGAGCTATCCATGGTGCTGAACCTAGTTTGGGGAATATGTTTCAGCACCATGGATAGCTCCTTAAAAGTTCAGGGTGGGACACAGGGTGGATACACTGGCCCACTGACATTGGGCCCACCAACCTCCAATGGTGTTGAAGTAAGTTTTAGCTCCAGTCCACTCAGCTTCAGCATGTGGAACAGGGGTTGGAGGGGTGCCATCTTGTCCTTTGCCTCAGGCAGTAAAATGTCTTGGCCAGCTCTCACTTGACCAGCCCCAGTCCAGATATCTAGTCTTCTCAAATTTTGTGACAATCACCAGCAGTGTGCTTTTTTTATTTGTGTGTGTGTGTGTGTGTGTGTGTGTGTGTTAAACTATGCCCTTCCTTTCTGCACAAGTCTCCCAATGGTGGCTTACAAAAAGCAATCCAAGTCAAACAAGCAATTAAAAATAAAACTGACAATTCAATGCAGCAGCATAGGCATAACAGTCAAACTGACCATACCCCTCTCCATAAAAACAAAACAAAAAAACTTTCTGAAGACTGGCACTAATATAAACCATATTTAAGACATGCACGTACTTGCCTTTTTGAATTAAATGAGCACATGTTTAAATGAGGAAGCCCCTCTCTGAGAGATGAGTTAATATGTCATCATGTTTAGAAAAAGCAGAAATTTTAAGTGATGGGGTTGTAACGCAGAAGTAGATTTTGCTTGGATAAACAATGAATAGTTTGTAGAAATTGAAGCTATACAATTGCTGCTTGCTTTCCCCTCTATTCCTACCCATTTTGTTTGCATTTCTACCATCATTCAGGTAAATAGGACATTTGCATAAAAATCTAGGAATTCGCACTGTCATATGTTTTTGCAACCCAAACTATGCAAGTTAAGTACATGTATGAAGATATGATTGTTTTTATAGCATATATACTATGTGTGTGTTAAAACACCGGATTCTGGGCTTTTAGCACAAAAGTTTAAAAAACCCTCTCCTGCTAACAGATGATCCATTAAGAATATAGAAACAATAATATTTGATTATTAGTTCCAAATGTGCCAATTTATTCATCATCATCATCATCATCAGGCGATCACTCGTGACCGAGTAAGATTGTCTTCCGGGATAAAAGGAGGAAATTCTAAAGAAGATTGTGTAGACTCTAGCGATGGGTCCGTAAGTGACTGTGGAGGCCAATTCTAGATCCACACAGCTTCCCACAGTGAGGACACAGGTTACCAGATAGAAGATGGTCCTGTAAAGGATTCATTTGACGTGCTTTTCGCTTAGCACGTTTCTCCCTTTCACCTTGCACTCGGGCTTCTTCAAAGTCCATGGAACCTTTGTGAAAGGCCAACCTCCATTTAGATCGTTCATGGGCCAGAGCTTCCCAGTTTTCGATGTTTATATTGCATTTTTTTAGATTAGCCTTATGAACATCTTTAAACCTCTTATATTGACCACCGATATTCCGCTTTCCATTCTTGAGTTGGGAGTAAAGTAACTGCTTTGGGAGACGGCAGTCAGGCATTCGAACAACATGACCGGTCCACTGAAGTTGGCGTTGAAGGATCATTTTTTCAATGCTAGTAGTCTTTGCTTCTTCCAGTACACTGACATTTGTTCGTCTATCTTCCCAAGTAATTCGCAGGATTTTCCGGAGGCAACGTTGATGAAACCTTTCAAGGAGGTGGAAGTGACGTTTATAGATAGTCCATGTTTCGCAGGCATACAATAAAGTTGGTAATACAATGGCTTCATAAACCAGTGTTTTGGTCTTCTTACAAATATCCCGATCCTCGAACACTCTATGTTTCATTCGAGAAAATGCGGCACTTGCGGAGCTCAAACGATGCTGGATTTCACTGTCGATGTTAGCTGTAACAGAAAGATAGCTGCCAAGATAGAGAAAATGATCGACATTTTCCAGTATTGTCCCGCCAAGCTGGATAGATGGCATCACCAAAGGGTTAGCTTGCACTTGCTGATGAAGCACTTTGGTCTTTTTGATGTTAAGTGAGAGACCAAGTTTTTCGTATGCTTCTGCAAAAGCATTTAGGATAGTTTGGAGATCATCCTCTGAATGTGCGGAGACCACATTATCATCAGCATACTGAAGTTCCACAACGGAGGTTGTAATTACCTTACTTTTTGCTTTCAGCCTGCTGAGATTAAAAAGCTTTCCATCTGTTCGATATATAATTCCCACACCAGTGGGAAGTTTCCCCTTGACAAGATGTAAAACCATGGCGATGAAAATGGCAAATAATGTTGGGGCGATAACACATCCCTGTTTAACACCTGATCCCACTTTAAATGGAGCACCATGAGAGCCGTTGTTGTCCAAAACCGTTGCCGTCATGTTGTCATGGAGAAGTCGCAAGATATTCACAAATTTATTGGGGCATCCAATTTTCATAAGGATAGTCCAGAGAGCTGTACGGTCTACAGTATCAAAGGCCTTAGCCAAATCGATAAATGCCATATAAAGGGGTTGATTTTGCTCCCGGCATTTTTCTTGGAGCTGACGTGCAGTAAAAATCATGTCTACTGTCCCTCTAGAGGGGCGGAAACCATATTGAGTTTCAGGGAGGATCTCTTCTGAAATAGATAGAAGACGGTTTGCGAGAATCCTAGCAAATATTTTACCTGCGGTTGCTAAGAGAGAAATGCCCCGATAGTTTCCACAGTCTGTTCTATCACCCTTCTTAAAGAGGGTGATAATTATGGCATCCCTGAAGTCTTCTGGGATCTCTTCTCTTATCCAGATTTTTTCAATGAGTTTATGAAGATGTTGTACAAGTTCGGGGCCCCCTTCTTTAAAGATTTCAGCAGGAATCCCATCTGGTCCACTAGCTTTGTTATTCTTCGTTTGATTAATGGCTTTTATAACTTCATCCAAAGTGGGGAGTATTGCAAGTTCCTCTTTAATTTGTTTTTGTGGGATTTGCGAAAAAATCTCATTATCCACCTTAGATTTACGATTTAAAAGGTCATAATAATGCTCTTTCCAACGCAGTGCAATAGACTCTTTGTCTTTTAAGAGTTTGGTGCCATCTTTTGATTGTAAAGGGTTTGTACCATAGGTTTTTGGTCCATAAATGGCCCTTGTGGCCTTAAAAAAGCCCCGTGCATCATGAGATTCTGCAAGTTGTTGAATTTCCTCAGCTTTCTTTTTCCACCAAGCGTTCTTAAGTTCTCTTGTTCTTCTTTGGACCTCAGCCTTTGCGCTAGCGTAGGTTTTTTTCTTGGCAGCGCAGTTAATATCATTTTGCCATATTTGGAAGGCTTTCCTTTTTTGGTCAATTATATATTTAATCTCATTATCATTTTCATCAAACCAATCCTGATGTTTCTTAGTTTCATATCCAATAGTTTGTTCACAAGCTGCAGTAATGGAGGTTTTCAGCTTAGACCAATGGTCCTCAATGTTGTCAGGAGGTTCCGTAGGTAGATGTTCCTTAAGAAGTGATTGAAGACGAGTTTGCTTAATAGGATCTTGAAGGACTTGGATGTTCATTTTACGCCTTGGTTTCCTTCCTTGAAGCCTACGTTGGGGAGCAATGTTGATAACCATTGTGGACCGGATTAGTCGGTGGTCTGTCCAGCAGTCGTCGGCACTCACCATGGCCCTAGTAAGAAGTACATCGCGGCGATCTCTAACACGGACAGTTACATAATCCAGAAGATGCCAGTGCTTTGACCGTGGGTGCTGCCATGATGTTTTAAGCTTATTCTTTTGTCGAAAGAGCGTGTTTGTGATAGTGAGATTATGCTCTGCACATATAAACAAAAGTAAGAGTCCGTTCGGGTTGCTATTACCAACTCCGTCTTTTCCAATAGTTTCTGGCCATAAATCAGAGTCACGCCCGACTCTTGCGTTAAAATCGCCCAGGAGGATAATTTTATCCTCCTTAGGTATCTCTGACAGGAGAGTGTCCAACTGGCTATAAAAACTTTCCTTGATGTCATCATCAGCATCTAATGTTGGTGCATAAGCGCTCAAAATAGTTACCTGTTGGTTATTGGCGAGCTTTAATCGAAGAGTTATCAGGCGTTCGTTAATGCCAGTAGGAACTTCTGACAAAGAGTTCACTAGTTCATTTTTGATGGCAAAGCCTACTCCATGTATTCGTCGGTCCTGCTCAGGTAGTCCTTTCCAGAAGAAGGTATAACCTCCTTTTTCTTCTTTCAACTGTCCCTCTCCTGCCCTTCGAGTTTCTTGAAGTGCTGCTATGTCAATTTTAAACCGTCTCAGCTCCCTTGCAATAATAGCAGTCCTACGCTCAGGGCGTTCACTATCTATGTTATCCAGCAATGTCCGTATATTCCATGTTCCAAAATTCAAATGTCTTTTTCGACCGCTAAAATGGTGACCCCACTGGACGCGGTAATCCAGTCAGGGGAGAAAGAGGTAGACTATGTTTAGGGCACCTTTTCTAGCCCCCTCCCCATATGGGGTGAGCAGAGTGGATCCTAAATAGGGCTGCTCAGTCATGGATACAGCTGCCGAGCTGCTCGACTACCTCGTTCCTTGAACAGGGCGACTGAGTCTGCATCCACCGCCCATGTGCTGGTCCATGGCTAGGGGCTTCCAGATTCACAGTCCTGCCCCCGTCGCCGTTCGCCAGTCGCCATGGGACTTTTTTTATGTTTGTTTGGTTGGGTTGGGTTGGGTTGGGTTGGATGGGTTGGGTTGGAAGACGCCTGTGCGTGAAACTGTTTTATGTGGGGAGATCGGTGCACAACGAATCACCACACAAACTTGACAGAGTACGGCAGAGATCCAATGGCACGGTTACCCTGACGATTGGAAAACCATTCTCTGCTGCAGCCTTCATCCGCCTTCACAGCCGTTGTAATTTAGGTTTAATTATCTTCCGCCTGTTCTGCCGTTGAGGACTTTGTTTTGGATCGTTCTTTGTCTGGTTCCTCTCCCCGGACCTTACCGCCATGGGTGACCCTACTGGGAGTACATAGCTCCCGACGGCATTGCTCACAGGATTCATCGGAACACGCAAGCCCACTCACCACTTCAAGGTGACGATCCAGCGAGGGGAATAATAAATTGGCTGGATCCAGCGACGATCCAGCCAATTTATTATTCACTAATGATGAAGTATACTTAAAAACAGACTGCATTCTTTCCACCGTCTTTTGGATTTATTAAGAATTATATACATTGAAAATAGCCTTGCATTGCAATTGTCTACACATCTACTCAGAACTAAGTCCCACTGAATTCAATGGGGCTTACATCCAGGTAAATAAGTATTGGACTGCAGCCTTAGATATTGAATGGGTAGGGGGGAAGACATAATCAACTGTGTGTGAACAGCCAAACATAATCAGAAGAAAGGACTTCCAAAGGCTTCATATACTCTCAGCACCTTTGTCAAACAATTGATATGTTAAAAAGCAAAATTTGACCACTAGTAATTGACAGTCAGATAGAAAAGGCTAAATTCTTTGACTAAATCATTCATTTCAGATCGTTTGCTCAGCTGCAGTCTCACTCCTTCTACTGTTTTCAGCATTTTTCACCGTACACCAATCACATTAGTCCAGCATAAAGCATTAGCTTGTGGAAAAACTAAGTTCATGGCATAGCAACAGATCCATCTCCACAATATTTAAACAATAAATAAAGTGCACCTGCTAAGAGGGAAAGCTAACTGAGAAAGCCGTCTGCCTGATGGATGCTAATCCTGCAGTGAAAATCATGCAAGGTTCTCTTGATTGCATGAGATAGAAATGATGAATTAACCAAACCATTAAATAGGGCACTAATGTGTTGCACAACTGCAACATGTCATCTATGCCAGCATTTGATGCGTGAAAAGACAACGTGTTGTGGCCGTGTTTGTGCTTGCAGAGCCTTCAGGGTCTTTGTCCAAAGAAGGAGAAGGTGCGAGGCACTTGTTTAGCAGCTGTTAGTTAAGCATTCAGCTAGTACTCTTCATCCATCCCTAAATATCTTAAGCCCTACTCAGGTGTTCTGTACCCAAATAGAACAAACACGCAAAGAGAGAGAGTGCTCCAGCCCTGCCCCCCTTCCTAGCATGGAAGAGAAGAGCCCTCTTTATCTGTGGAGGCTCTCCACATGAGCCAGAATGCTGGGAAATCCATGTTCCAGCTTGCTTGGAGAACCTCCACGAATACAGGAGGCTTTCTTCTTCAGACCATCACCCTCCATCATGGATGGAAATGCATGAGAAGGAGGGTGAGGCTGGAGTACTCCCTCTCCTCATGTGTTTGTTCTGTTTGGGTACGGAAGGCCTGAATAAGGCTTAAGGATAGGGCTGATCTGCTCTAACAGTCCTTAATTATATTTTCCCTCACCCATAGGTGACACCTGGGGGGAGTGTTTATACAGCCTAAAAATTACCTGCACGTGCTGTCTGGATTGGAAATATTATCTGAGAAACCCATAGCGATCCTCGTATGAAAGGACTTCCTTATTCATTTTCGACCCAGCAAGAAGGGAAGAATACAACAGCACTTCTGAGCCATTGTTTTTTTACTTGGACGATTCGGCCCTATTCTGTTTTCCGGGAAACATTTTTCTTCAGGCTGACAGGGGAAAAGAAAATACAACATTGCCTGTGTAGTCAAACTGGAACAATGTTGTTTCCCATGGATGTGGAGAGTTTGGAAGGCAGTGAGATACACTAATGATGCGTGAGAGCCAGTTTAGACATCTGGGTGCCTCATTCTATAATTCTGTTCCCAAAGAACCCAAACATGAATCTAGAATAGAAGAATTTACTTTTAAGATTTTGTTCTTTCCTTTTTTACATTCGTACTATGGGTCTCAAGGAAAAAAGGGCTTGACATTTACCACTATTCAGAGCTTGGGCAAAGACAGGCTCTGAAGCTATTGGAGATTTTTTTAAAAGCATAAAGTTCATGAGCTCTCTACAGTCCTCTTAAAGGAGAAAGGTTGGAGATGAACCCTGACTGTTAGGATTGAGCACCCCAAGAGAAGTATCAACTGTTGTAAACCACCCAGAGAGCTTCAGCTAATGGGCGGTATAAAAATGTATTAAATAAATAAATAAATAAATTGAAGATCTTTTACTGTGCAGAAACCTAGCAGGGTCTTCTATTGTACAAACCTACTGCAATGGTGCTGAAAACCAGACTAAATAATATCAGCACAAAAGAGAATGAAGGTTTGGTTCATTCTTGAAGTTTAGGACTCAGCTGGCCATGAGAAAGGTTCTGCTCTGTCACGTTGTACACAGAGTTGATGCTATGAAGGCTAAGGAGGAATCTTCTTGAAATGCAACTCCGTACTATTACTGAATGGTATAAGGAAGTATGGGATATGGCTTTGAATGATATGTTGACTTGTAATATTAAATGCAAAAGGGGTCAATTAAAGAAAAATAATTTTAAGGATATTTGGGGTTTATTTTTGGAATATGTGTTTAAAAGGGGGAAAGGGAGTTTACCCTGTCAAGATATATTGTATTTTTGGAATAATGAACAATTATAGAGTTATTGGATTGTTTGGTCCCATGGTGATGGGAGCACAATATTAGTTATGTGTGTATGTTATTTTCTTTGTATTGTTTTAAAATTTAATAAAATATTTAAAAAAAAAAAAAAATGAAATGCAACTCCGGCACTTTATTATGGGTTTTTAGAAGGTTGTTAACTTCAACTTTGTTAAGTTAGATATGTAATCAGGAAAATTGCTGTGCAATGTGTCCCATGTTGAGAACAGCACTTCTTGTCTTAAAATGGATTTCCAGTTATGTCTACTGCTGTATGCCCTTTGGATGTCATCGTTTCAGTAATGGTACACATTTTGTAAGAAAAAATGAAACTTCCAGTGCTGCCAGCAAAAATGCCCTTGGTGAGAAGTGAAGAGTTCTACTGCTGACTGGAGCTCATTGTGCAAACTTCAGCAATTTCAATTAGGCTGATTAATATCTTAGTTGCTGACACTGTTTGTTATGCTTATAGATTTCACATGTGCTTTTCATATAGCCTGCAGATAAACGTAAATGTTCATGACAATTCGTCATGTGTGTTTATAGAGGTGTTCCTAAGGGAGGCCATGGAACTGAGTGCAGCTGCTCCTAGATGCATGATCACTGGGAGATTTGGCATGAATAGCCAGCAGTGTGGCCACAACTCAACTGGTCCTAATCTCTTTTAAGAGCTGGGTTGCAAGGCTACTCTTGGTCCAGTGTTGCTGCTGCCTTGGTTCTCTGTGCCTCTCTCCCATCTGATGTCTAGGCATGGGTGAGAATTTAGTTTCAGTTCATTTTTTCATAGGAATTAATGAAAATTTGCACGTTTCTTCATGTTTGGGATGGAGAGAACTTGAGATTCTTTGATGATGATGATGATGATGATGATGATGATGATGATGATGATAATGATGGAGAAAGCACAATTGACAGATGCATCCATCCAGGCAGAAAGCTTTGAAAAATCTGGGTTTGAATCCATATGCATTTAACCATGTTATTAGGATTGAATAAGGATTACCACTTCTTTTTTCTGACAGGCTCCTAATCTTTAACAGCTATATTGCAGACACTTACAAAAAGCTACACTCCATGCTGGGAATAGCTGTACCTACTGAATTCGGCTGGGGCAGCTGGGTGAGATTTCCATTTCGGTTATTTTTTTTTTTTAAATAACAATTTCCCCAAATTCAGAAATTTATTGTTATTTGGGCTGGAAATAACTTGAGATTTTAAACCATTGAAATGCAGGAGAAAGAAAAATTGACCAATTAGTCCATCCCTAGTTGTAACGCAGAGGGACAGACCACCCAACTACTGTGGAAACAGATCGAAGTAAGATGGAGGGAGCAATCCTATGGCTCCTAGACAGCATCTGAGGGGCCATTGGATAATCCAGGTTCCCAGCTATGAGGTCAGTGACCTCCCAAGGGGGGGGAATCAGATATCCAAGCCCCTCCCCCCATGCAGCTGATGCAGAAAGAACTGCACTGACTGCCCTCCAAGGTCAGAAAAGCGACCTCAGAGAGGGGGACATTTCAGTGAGCGGGGAGGGGAGGAGACTGGAGAGGCCGGGATGCGAGTTATCCTGAGCCTCTGCCAGTCTCCTTCCCTCCCCCTCTGAATTGCTTTCGCTAGACAGGCGAAAAAGACTGTCCAGTGAAAAATGCAGGGCGGTTGGACGGGGAGGCAAAGATCGCCTCTGCCACTACTCCCAACCTGCATACGAGGATCACAGTCATCAAGGGCGCAACCCATAGCATTGTGCCCTAACCTGCCCCCAAAAGGTTTTTGCTATGCACTAGGGCTTTGCAAACATACACAAATAAATAGCCTCAGATCCTGCCTTGTTGGCTCAGACAGGATGTTGCCTTAGCTCAGGGCCGGTGCAAGGTAGTTTGGTGCCCTAGGCAAGATCAGATATTTAGCGCCCCCCCTTCCCACTTGAGTGTGCTGTATTTTTTTTCAAGGCGTTTCTGGCGTCCTCTTTAGCCCTGCGCCCTAGGCAGCTGCCTAGTTGGCCTAATGGTAGCACCGGCCCTGCCTTAGCTCAATGGCTCAGACTGACATCATTCTCCAACTCAGATCCGAGGTGGAACTTTACTTTGCCTCATTTTCCAGAGCTTCAGATGGCATCCGCATGGGCTAGAATAATTGAAACTGGGGTAAATACAAGCACGTTGGCTAAGGCTGCTTTTCCAAGTGCACATCTTGCAAGTAAGTTCCACTGAAATTAATCTGTGCTCATCATTAGAGAAACCACATATAATTCAACAAGAACATCCAAACTATCAGGCCTACATATGCTGGAATTTATATGTGCACGTGCCAGTTATATGTTACATCCAGGAAGTGAGGCCATATGTTGGTCTTGCTGTTCTACCACATCTTGGTTATACTCAGTTTTGCCAATGTGTGGATAGGATTTTTGAGACAAAAATTCTTTAGGCTTTGGTCCTATATAGACTTACCTGGGGATACTTCTGAGTAGACCAATATGGGGTTGTATTTCTAATCTTTTCTTTAGCAAAAGTGGTTTTGTTTGGCTATGTTATACTGGTAATATCAATTAAAAAGGTATTATCATTATCATTATTATTATTATTATTATTATTATTAATAATAATAATATTAATATCCCACCCTTTTTCCTGCAAGGAACCCAAACATAATTTGGGTTACATAATTCTCCTCCTCCTCTCCATTTTATCTTCACAAGAACCCTGTGAGGTAGGTTAGGCTGAGAGTCCATGACTGGCCCAAAGGCACCCAGTGAGCTTCATGGCCAAGTGGGGACTAGAACCCAGTTCTTCCAAGTCCCAGTCCAACACCCTAACCACTATGCCACACTGGCTCTCAGCTCTCTCAGTCAGAGAATTATAAAACAAAAATGAAAGTTTCTTTTAGACCACACCACAGAAATCACTCAGAACTGCTCAATTCCAGACCATGTGTGATCTTCTCAAGGAGATATAGCATTCACATGAAATAACTTTTCTTGGACTGTACCACATCAGAATAAAGGTGGGAGATAGACTGCATTTCACATTCTTCCTGACCTGACCACTGATCTACACATTACAACAGAATCACATGATGATCTTTTTTCCTGGACTGAACTACATCATACTACAGACCATAGTGCATTATTAATTAAGCTGCAAGAACAATGAGCTCATTGCACAGGCACTGAAATAATGGGATTTTAATGGATATTTAAATGGAATCATACTTGTAGATCCAGGTGCAATTGCTATAAATGTGAAAGAGAATTTCTATATGGCTCAGTTGAAATCTACTTCACCCCAATCCACAATATTGGGGTGCATTAGAAATATGAATATCAGAAATTTGGCAGAAGAAATACAGATTCTTATTGCTGCCGGTGGTCATGCCATAAATTTTTATCATGCTGTTTTTTAAGTTGCAAAAACCGATTGCAGATATAATGGGCTAAGTGCTATTAATGATTGGGTATGATCCAGAAAAAAGTGCATCATATAATTCTGTTGCAAATGTAAAAGTGTGTCAACAACCATTCATAACAGAAAAACGAATCTGAGAAAGAAGTTTTAGCTTTAGGGAAATTGTTGTTTATATATACATATTTAAATGAGTGGGCTGCAAGACTATTTTGATGGAGCCATTATGCATTTTAATACAGTTTCATTTAAACTGTAATGTTCCAAAAAATATATAGATTCCATTAGAATGGAGTATTATACCGCATCACATCAAATCTGACCAATGTCTGTCTAATCTAGTATTCTGTCTTATTCAACAGCCTGTCCCAAAAGTGAGAAGGATGAAATGTCCTCAAAGGAGCTTCCATCTGACTGGTTTGTGTGACCCTTTTTGAGCTACTGTATTTGTACAAATTATAGCAGCAATGTATATAATTTACACATTTAAGCAGTAGTTGTCACAAGCTGTATATCCATGTGGGTACAAGCTGGCCATGACTCCAATGGCACACCCATACACTCCTGAGTTACTCACTTGAGGGCAGCTGGCAAGTGCGAATCAGCAGTGACGCAGGGCAGTTCACTGAAGAACTATTAGGTTCCAGCATTACGTGGAAAGTAGGTATGGTCGGGCACCTGCCAAGGGCCCATACCCCAACAGGGGGCCACTGTCAACAACTCCCTGAACTTGCTGCTCCTCTTCACCATTGCAACCAGCTTGTTTACCTGCCTCTCGCTCTGGCCTAGACAACGGTGGTCAGAAGCAGCAGCAGTAGATGTCACTGCCTACTTGCTCACTGGCTCTCTGCCTGTCAAGCAAGCAGTGATAGCGAGGAGGAGGAGGAGGAGGAGGAGGAGGAGGAGGAGGAGGAGGAGGAGGAGGAGGAGGGAGGAGGAGGAGGAATAGCAGCTGGTGACAATGACGGTGAGAAGGTAGACTCACTGAGGGAGGGATCCTGGCTTGCGGCCAAGGGCCCTCCAAAACTTGGAGCCAGCACTGATTCCATGCCACTGTGTGGAGGACATTGTGACTGGCAGCAGTGGAGGGATGGGTGCAATTGGTTCAACACCGTGCAAGCACATGGCTACTGAGTGGGTATCAGCACCCCATGTGGGTGCAGGCCATGACGTCAGTGGTCTGCAGTGGGCATTACCAGCCACTCAGCAGCTGCATGTCTTCAGAGCACTGAGCTAATATTCCCCTCACCTCATGCAGTGATGACTTCTGCTAAAAGTACTGGGTACCCCTCTGCCATTCATCTGCACTCACAGGCCACTGCTGGAGTCACTGACCCCATAGTTGCACATACATTCAGTGTCAGGGACACAGTGTGCACTCGGCATTGGGATTCAGCTGAATCCTATGATTTAATCCAAAACCAATGTAATAAGAATGCTGTTTCTAGTATATAACACTGGGCTTTTAATCAAAATAGAGACTACTTATTACATTTTTTTTTAAAAAAAATAAATCTACCCAAACCTGAAAATATTGGAAAAGTATCTGTGGAGAAGAAAGAATTCACTCAGGAGGCTTTCCTTTTATGATGCGATTGTTTGCGTGTCTGGATGGCTCAGCTCCTCATTACGCACCCATCAACCCCGTAGGCAGAAAGCATCTGACATGAATTGGGTCAGGGAGACCGCTAGGGATGGGACAACCAGGGATGCTAGAGCTGGCTGAAATTGGGCGAATTTTACTGCACAGCTTGGTTAGGCTCGCTCCTGTTCTCGTTGGCAACCTGTTTTTCGGTTTGTTTGAATGGGAAAGGTTGTGCATTTCCCAAAAGTTGTGCATTTTTCAAGTGCGCATTTTGCAAACACGAACACAAGTTCAGCAATTTGCTAACATTTTCGGAGAACATGTGCTCGTGTTTGCAGTTCGCAGTCAGGGTTGTGAATGGGGCATTTTCGAGTGATTTGCGAACTAAAGTGAAATTCTCCTACATCTCTGGCCAAACCGCATTAAAAAATTTCCAGCAGGCAAGAAAAGAGTGGAATACCCATCAGATTCTCAGCTCCTCTTCCCACCCCACCTCATTTGTTCCCAAGAGAGTGCTCACATTCCCAGGTGTGGCTGCTAGATGTGGCAAGTATGCCTCACTTTCGTCTCCCTGAAGCCATGGGGTTTAAATGAGGAAGTATTCCTCCTATGAGAAATTATCTTCTTCAGAAGATGCCTGATGTGCTGCTATATGTGGGTATTCAGATGATCCTTAGAATGCCAAATGTCTAAGGTTACTTAGAAACTATCTTTTTTATTATTTGATTTGTAATGTTGCTGGTCTGATCTCTGCTTATCACCCATTTACATTCCCCCCTTCCATTTTTACTCCTTTTTTCTGATCCTAAATGAACCTTACCTACCGGTAACTTGGATTTGGAGTTTTGACTGTTTTACTGTGTACACTCAAGAGGATCTCTCTTTTCTGTGTGCTAAGCCTGCTCTTCATTCATGCTATAGGTATATATAGACGACAATTGTATGTGAGAGAAAGCATTTGGTCAGCCCTCTCCCACAAAATTGAATATTTTCACATATATGGCAAAGCCAGCCATCTGGGTTGTGTAGATTCTCCCTCTACTTTCAAAAAGCGACAGCAAGAATTACACAACAACATGTGAGCCCATTTTTGCTCAAAGGAAAGAGGCTTTTCATGTATTTTAGAATCAAAGCACTTATTTATTTTCCAACTTTATTAGGAACTATCAAATGAAAACCCAATGCATAGCTAGCCAATCATGTCCAGTGGTGTACGGAAGAAGCGGAAGGTAGTTCCTAATTGTCCTTCTTTGGACGTGCACTTTGAACACCCACTAGCTATTTCATTACTCTTTTATTATTCCAGCTCCCACGCTGTAGCCACATATGTTATTAATCTATTAAAATAAAATTCACAATTGATACTTGGACTCTCATGTCTGACACTGCCCTCTCAGATATTTCAGTGTATGAGGTAATGTGTTTTAAGATCCAGGACATTTTTTTCGTATTCATCTGCATTGGTTATTTCAGTTTCTCCTGGCAAAGACATTTCCCTAACTCTGGACAATGCAAACTACCCTGCAAGCATTATGCTGGAAAAACTGACTCCTGTGTGCTCAGTCTCACCGAGTGCCTGTTTCATACATTAAATGGGCTTAATCATATAAAGTTTTTACTATGCATCTTGGCAACGGGAACATAGAAGAATTGCATGTTACCCCATTTAATGCACTTAGAACTTTAAATGGCTTCCAATATATTTAGTCATGGCAATTCAAATGAGAATGCTCATATTTTAGGGAAGGCTTAGCAAAAAAAGAGATGATGTCATGTGAGTGGGCCAGTACATTAAAATTACAAAGGAAAACATAATCCAGCATGAATCATGAAGAAAAAAGGTGTCCAAATTGGCATCCCAGCTTGAAATGGAATCAATGGGAATTACTTTCAAGTAGTTGTGCAAAGGATCAGAAAGAAACATATTATGCGACACAGTGAGGATCCAAATATGCATGTATTTATTTCTTTAAATATTTATATACTGCCTTCCCTTTATAAAGCTCCGGGCAGGCTAACAGCAATCAGTTGTTTTTTTAAAATTATAAAATTTACTAAACACAACAAAGCACAGAAATATAAAAGGCAATAATTAAAACAAGTAGACATCCTCCAGTGGTAAAACAACCAAACCAAACAAACAACAGTTCAGTGCAGAAAGATAAAACACAAATCAGTGTAGGATCTTAAAACCATTCATATCCTGAAAGCCCTTCTAAACATGGACATTTTAGGCATCTAGCAGAGGGAGTTCCAGAGTTTGGGTGCAGTCACCAGAAAGGCCCTCTCCCTGGTCCCAGCTACGCATACCTCTGGGGATGTTGGGACACACAAGAGGGCTTCTATCAGTGATCTCAATAAGTGGGCAGGTTCATATGGGAGAAGGCAGTCCTTCATCTGATCCCAACCATGATGGACTTCAAAGGTCATCACCTTTTTAAATTGGGATTGGCCCAGAAACAAACTGGAAACCAGTGCAGCTGTCATAGTAAAGGAGTCACAGGCTCCGAATAGACAGGAGAATGCTGTACCCATCTAACACAGGTTGAACCCTCATCTCCAGATCAGCTTTTCTCCACCAGTGAAATCTGCAGTCACAGACAATCCCAACCTCCAAATTATGTGAACCTTACTTCCAAGTAATGGGTTGAATCCAGTCATACTTAGAGTAGACCCACTGAAATCAATGAGACTGCCTGAGATACTACATGCTCTTTACCTGCACACCCAGCAGCATGGCATCTGCTTCAGTATGATGTGAGATCCCATACAGGTGTGTGTGTGTGTGCGCGCGTGCGCGCGTGTGCGTGTTTGTGTGTAAATGTGACCATATTGGCTGGGATGATACTGTGGGTCCTCTCTATCTCATTGGCACCCTATAAAGGTGGAAAAGGCCCTTCCTCTGTGATTGTGTTATTGATACACATGCCACATCTGCTAAGTATGCATGTGAAGGGCACCACAATCTACAGTATTTACGGTATGTTCACTGTAAGTTAAAACTTGGGTTAGAGTAGGTTTTTTCAGCATTGACCCCATCTTATGCATTAGGAGGTCTTCCCATGGACCTCAATTAAGCATTGTTCCCATAGACTAACTCTACAAAAAGTTCATAAACTGGAAGCAACTTTTATCCCATTGTCACCACCAAAGGAATGCTTATAATTTTGGCTCTTCAAAGAAATGTACCACAAAACCCAAGGGGGTTATTTTGCTTTTGTTTTTATTTTATAATTTTTTTATATAGACTTGTGAGTTTGTTTTCCATATAAACATTTTTTTAAACCAACCACATCTAACATGAAAGATTTTGTTTTTTCTTGGGTTACTTCATTTATTCAAATCTTGCAATGAACACAAACATGGGGTGAATTTTATGTATGTTTTCTAGTACCTAAATTAAAATGTTAAAGAACACCATAAAAAGTTATTTTTTAGTAAAAGACTTCACTCTAGTGGCTAGGGAATTGATGTCAGTTGGAAAATGATTTCCCAGTGGTTTGGTTTTGTAGCAAAAGTCTTCAACTTTTATGTATATAGTCTTTGAAGTTGGAAATTGTTGTTAGACTATCAAATATTGTTTGAGGTGTCACTCATTTTTCCTTTTTGTTATGGGAATGGGATCTTAGCAGAGAATTACTGAGGCAGAAAATGAGCATGTGAGTGACACCGAAAAGAAAGGTGTTTATAGGGCATATACAAGGTGAATTGTTGTGGAACCTAAAACTGTCAATAAAATCTTGGTTAATTCTCTAAACGTCTGGTTTCTTTTTGAAAGAAGGTGGGGTTAAGTCTCTTAGGATATCTGCTTGCATGTGTCATTTGCTGTGTGAAGAAAAAAAATATATCCCCGCTTGTGTAACCAGATTCTCTGGTTTTTGTAAGTCACACCCAAACTAGCAGTTGATCTGCTGCTAGTATGGGCTGCCCTGGGAATGGCTATAGTAAAAATTCTATCAGGCATGATCATCTTATTTGCAGGTCAATTTGTAGGGACATCTTTGTACTTGTGGTTTATTTCTCAATAGTGGATACACCATTTAGTCTTACTGAACTAAGACGCTCAAGGACAACAGAAAGACTTGTCATTGAGATTGCAAATCAAGTAGGGGGGGGTCAGATCCAGTGTGGACACACCCTATATTGCCTTATGTGAACTGTTCTATGCACACATTCCACAGAATGAGATGGTAAATATTCTGGACTGTAACACTACAGAATGAAGTTGTAAGGTCCCTGCAAGCAGTAAACCAGCACATCAGAAAGAGAGAGAGAGAGAGAAAGAGAACTACAGTAATACCTTGGATTGCAAGTAACTTGGTCTGAGAGCGTTTTGCAAGACAAGCAATTTTTTAAAATAAATTTTGACTTTATAAACAAGCGATGTCTTGCAATACAACTGTAGGGATGTAACCGCTCGCCTCGAGCGGGCATAGCGGGCTGAAATCGGCCCCGCTCACGCCTTCCAGAAACTCGCTTTGATATAAGAGTGTTTTGGATTACAAGCACGGTTCCGGAACAAATTATGCTTGTACGCTGTACCTCTACCCCAAGTGTACTGGCTTTCTACATGCAAGATTTTTTTTAAAGGCAGGGGAGTATTCATAAATACATTCTCCAGATCAGTGGCACCATTAGGACCAGACTACAGGGCAATGAACCGGGGCCCGAGGACCCCCCAAACAACAGTCCAGAGTCTTTACTTTTTAATTATTTTTTACAGTCAGGTTGGGTGCACTGCAGAGTGAAACGCCAGACTGTTGGGCCCCCCATTTTGATTTTCCAATTCCCAGAGTTCCTCTGGGCCGCATGTGGGGCCCAGAGATACTCTGGGCAATGAAGATGGCAGGCATGATTGTCTGAAGCTGCACTGACTCTGCAGCACTCCTGGCCTGACTGTAAAAAGGAAAAAGGAAAAAGAAAGAGGATCCACTGCTGTCACCACCATGCGATCACCACCGGGTGAAAGGAAGATAGACTGAGTCCACATAAGGAAAGGGACAAACAAGTCCATTCTTATTTTTCCAAATATTTTTTACAGAAGTTGCTGCCAAGTGATCTGGGCCACCCCTATGATGGGAGCTTCACTGTGGCTGCCCAGCGTGGCCAGCAATGACCACTGTGAAAAGGTCAGGGAAGGGAAAGAAAAAAATGACCTGTTCATCCCCTTCCTGGTGTGGCACCTCATGTCTGGCCACTCCCAAACAGCAGTCTGGCCACTGCTGCTTACCAGGAGGTGAGAAGAGAAGAAACGTGTCCCTTTTTCTTTCTTTTTCCAAAACTTTTTACAGCGATTATTGTCTAGAGTGCTGGGCAGTAAAGGCAACAACCTCTGTAAAAATAAAAATGGGAAAAAGAAGAAAAAGGGATGTATTCATTCCCTTCCTCATGCCAGGTGTGTGTGTGTGTGTGGACTGACTAGGGTGATGCAGGGTGGAGAGAGAAAGCAGGGTGGTGGAGCTACCAGGGCGGTACATGCCCCCCCCGAGAGCATCTTGTCCCCCCAGGCGCCCTCAAGCCTGGCAGCACAACTGTCCCTGCTGAAGTCTACACGGAGCCCAAGAAATCTTCCAGCGCAAGCTACCACCTCCTTCCATGTAACTTGAATGGCTCATCATTACCCTATTTTCTTACAATATGGAAGGCTTTCCTTTTCATTCAAAAGCAGAAGAACAGGTCAGACGTACAGCCAGCACAACACAGCAGGGCCCAGAGCAACCAAGTCCCAGTATTTCTGAAGCCCTTTATGGATTTGGAATGAAACTGGCTAACATATGGGCCAGTCCCAAACACAATATTTGGAATGAGTCCCACTGCAATAAAGTAAGATAGATTCGGCCAATCTCGGGAGAATTGCCGATGAAATCATAATTTCCAGATTCCGGTGCTCAGTCCGTGTAGATGTATTTGGCCCCGGGAGAAAGAAAAAGACAAAGGACAAAGTCAGTGGAGTAATATCTTTTATTGGACTACAGTTCATTAAGAGATCCACTGCCTGTCACTTGAGGCTTGATGGTTCTTTCTCAGAATAAGAAGAAAGCTTCACTCCTAGCAAGTGACAAAGGGTTAAACCATATAGGCCAGGAGTGCACAACCTCAGGCCCGTGGGCCAAATCCAGCCTTCCGGATGCCCCAATACAGCCCTCCGGGGGTTCCCCAGGTGGCCATGCCTCCTTGCCCTGTCCCCACCCATTTTCCCATGAGCACCAATCGTCTGGTGGCTTCCCAGCTTTTGTAGATTCCCCCATCCTAAAAGGTTGAAATGCCTCTTCTAAGGCTTAGTTACTGGCAGGAAGAGCTTCAAGCTAAAATATGCTGGTGTTATTTGGTATTTTTTTTGGCCCTGTCCCTTTTGCCTTCAGCCCCACCCACCACTGGAATGCAGCCCCCGAGAGCTTCTCCAAAATTGAAAGCTGAAAGAGGTTCAATGCCCTGATATAGGCCAATCCATGGGGCCCTTAAGCATACATGTGCTCAGTCTGATATGTACACGGATCTCCCTCCCCAACTCTCTCTCTCTCTCTCTCTCTCTCTCTCTCACTCACACACACACACACACACACACTTCCATGAAATATGGGGAACTGCCTCTAGGATTGAAATCGGCAAGGAAGCCCACTGATGCAGGAACATCAAAACACTCATGGAGTTTTTATTAGAGACCGGGGGTGCTTCCAGACAAGCCTTTTACCGTGGCACTGCCCTGCCTCATTCATGGAATTTTATGAGGGATCCAGACAACAATGTCTTCCACTTGTAGCCCTCCTGTGCTTTCCCCCTACCTACATCCATCATTTCTTTCTTATAACGATAAATCCATTAAGGAGAAAATGGCGGCACAAACAATGCCTTCTAATTGGTAGTGCTAGGAGCCCTCCAACAAGAAGCACCCCTAGCGGAGTCTACATGGCCAATCTTAACATTTGAAATCACAGTGGCATTATGGGTTACTGTGATCATGTTAGAAATGTGAATTGAGAACGGTGTCTAAGAAAGCACGGATGGGCCAGCTGCATTTGCACATGGCGATCGCTTCTGCCTCTTTGAAAAGAAATGGGATAAGAAAGGGCATGGGCAGGTTTTCAATAATTTTACATCTCAAATGGATTGGAGGACAGACAATAAAAAAGGGATGGGTGTCTTGAGATTAGCCTCCCCCCTTCCTTTTCTGGAGGCAGCAGAACAGAGTAGGTACTGAACAACCTGCTTGTCTTTGGCGCAGATGGCTTTAATTGTCATTCCCAGATGTTCTGGCTCCTGAAGGTCAAATTCACCTTGTATAAATCTGGCTGAATCCTTCCAAGGGAGAGAGATCATACATATATTCTGTGCTAAGAAATGTAACAAAGCAGCAATGTTCTTACTTCATATGTCTCAGCTTGCATATTTAGAGGCAAATGGGACTGTGTACGACACAGATTGAGAATGGGTTAAAAAAAAAAGCTTTTGCCATTGGATAACAGTTTGAACAGCTTCTTCATCATCATTAACTGAAAGGGTTTTTAATTATATATTTTAAAGGTGCAATCTTATGCATGTTTAGACAGAAAAAGCCCTACAACTCCTAGCATGCCCCTGCCAGCCATACTGGCTGGGGCATGCTGGGAGTTGTAGGCCTTTCTTCTATCTAAACACACATAGGATTATGCTGTTAATTATGTAGTTTCTGTGAAAAGAGGATTTGGTGTGCCAAAAATTGTTTCCCTAACTGACCACTACTCTTTCTCCTCCAGTTCTAGCATCTTTGCTGTTAACCCCTCATTACAACAAGAGAAATCATCTGGGGACAGGGGTAGGGGGGTTAAGTTTCCAGTTTTGTTAGATTTTAGATACCAAAAAATTCTATAATTCATTTTTATAACATATTTGGGTATAAAGAGCTTTGCAATCTTGCAAACCTCAATGATGTATTGTTCCCATTTTACAGATGGAGAACTGAAGCTGAGAGCTAGTGCCCCCCCCCCCCCAAGGCTACTGAGTACATTAGTCACTGGATCTGAAAAAAGTATTTCTTGTTCAATGGTTTTCCGAACTCAAAAGCCCCCAAATTCAACAAGACTTACAGACCAAAACATGTTCAGACTCAGGACATGGATTCAGACTCAGGATTAGGGATGGATGAATCAGACTATATCTGGTCTTTATAAGTTTTGCATATATTCAATGAAAAGTTCCATTCAATTTCCACATTGGTCTGTGAATTTTTCATATAAAACTGCATGAAAATGTCCATTTATTTTCATAAGCAACTTTCCCTCGTATACATATTTTTGTATGCAACATTTCCTAATATATGCATTTTTAGTGCCATGTTTTTAGCCGAGAACTGCATTGTAAAAGTCAGAGAAGTGCATAACCGAAAGGATAGCTGTGTTCCTTTCTGCATATTATTCCGGGATGTGTGAATTAGGTCAATTCACTTAAAAATGTGGACAAACCTAATTTCTCTCCCATTCCTAGTCAGGCCTACAGTGATTATGTCTTTCAAATTAAATCTAGAGGGGTAGCTCTGATAGTCTGCTGTAGCAAGAGCAACCAAGAGTCTTCTGGCACAAACGCTCGTGTCACAATAAATATGTTTGGCTTAAGGTTCTTTGTTCTTTAGAATTACGTTGTATGTGAAATGTCCTCTAATGTACAGGTGCTGCACATTACGGTACTCTCCTTCACCTTGTTAAAACTCTGCCTTACTAAACAAACTAATACATAATGTTCCCTCTGCCACTAGATCCCTTTAGTCTCTTCAAAATTATATAGATAGTTTCCCAAAGTTCTGATAGTTGAGGCATGCATTTTACCTCAGTTCAAAATTGGTGCCACACTTATCAATCATCATCATCATCATCATCATCATCATCATATTGTCATTGTCGTGGTGTCATCGTGGTATCGTCATCGTCGTCAAGGGGGCTGGTGACTTGTATTTCAGTGGGGCTCCTTATCCATTGCAGGTTTTACAGCTTTTATTTGGAGCTTCATAGGAGCTATCCATGGTGCTCAATGGTGGCGAACCTATTTTTTTTTGGGGGGGGGTGGAGTTCAGCACCATGGATAGCTCCTATAAAGCTCAGAATGAAGCCTGAAAAACCTGGAATGGATAAGGAGCCCCACTGAAATACGAGTCACCAGCCTCCCCTGGTTATTATTATTCATTTCATTTCTCTACCGCCCAATAGCTGAAGCTCTCTGGGCAGTTCACAATAGTTAATAAAAACACAAACCAAAATACAATAAAATGACATCCCCCCCCCAAATATGCAAAATTTAAAAACAATTTAACAACTAAAACATTTTAAATACAAAACTAGGTTTTAATTTAAAACCATTAAATGCCTGGGAGAAGAAGGAAGTCTTAACCTGGCACCGAGAAGATGACAGAGCTGGCGCCAGGCGGGCCTCCACTCTCATATAGCTGAAAAAGCTTACTCTCAGTGTGCAAGGGTGCCTTCGGGGAGGCACAACACGGTGCTCCAAATATCACATCTCCCATTGAAAGCTGTGACACTGGAAGCATTTTGGCAAGTTTTGGGAATGGGACATGCAATTTGGGGGGAATAAAACCTCACAGGAGCTCCCTTACAGCTCTGATCAGCTAGAACCCACCACCATTTTTTCTCAAAACTGCCCCATTCCAAGGTGTATTCAAGGAAGTAATAGCAGCCAGCACATACAAAAATGGCAGCTGACAAATGGGGAAGACCATTTTTTTTTGTGGTAGCTACTGTTTTCCCCCAAATGCTTCTCAAAATGGGGCATTTGAGATAACTAACTTGAGTAAACAATCTGAAGTTACTCATGCTGATACACTGCCTCTGATTCTGAAGGTAGCATATCGCCATCAGGACTAGTAGCCATTGATAGTCTTCTCCTCCAGGAACTTGTCCGATCCCCTTTTAAAGCCGTCCAAATTGGTGGCCATGACTACATCTTGTGGAAGTGATTTCCATAGTTTAACTATGTGCTGTGTGAAGAAGAACTTCTTTTTATCTGTCCTGAATCCTACCAATGAGCTTCATGGGATGACCCTGGGTACTAGTATTATGAGAGAGGGAGAAAAATGTATCCCTATCCACTTTCTCCACACCATGCATATTTTTGTACACCTCTATTGTACACCTATATTTCTTCCTCTTTTTCCTCCCTCTGTGGAAAAACCAGAGACTGTTCTAGATTAACCGAAATACTTCTCAAAGTATTGAGACCTGGGGTGATTTTTAATGCAGGAAGAGGTTAATCAGATTTCACACTGGTATCTCCTTACAAAGTTAACTCCACTGAGGTAAGGCTACCTGGTCACAGAAACTGGCCCCAAATGTATACATCTCCAATCTTATTGGGCAATAGGACGTTTCTTGGTTGGAATGTTCTGATCAGGAACAGAATGGTAGATGTAGCCCTTGGGCCAGGAAGTAAAGGGCTCCATGTAGTATGCTTGGATTTCCTCAGGACTTTGCTGCCTACTCCAGAACATGTGATAGACCCACCATCACAGCCAAGCACTTTTAGATGAAAGAATATATGAACTGTACTTTACAGAAGATCAGGGATAGGGAACCTATGGCTGTCCACTTGTTGTTTGACTCCAACTCCCACCATCCCTGAACATTGGCCATGCTAGGTGGGGAAGATGGGGGTAGAGTCCAACAACATCTGTAAGGCCCCCGGTTCCCCACCCCTTGCAGTAGAGAAATCTTTTTTTTGTTTAATGCAATTGATCAATTAATTGTATGCACTACAATACTATATTGTATTGCATGTATTGCATATCTTAAATAGTTGTGGACATACACAAAGTATTTCATCAAGAAAACTGTAAGTCAAGGAAAAAAGCAAGACATTCTCCCCAAACCAGCAGTACATGTGGGTAAATCAGCCTTCCCCAACCTGGTTCCTTCCAGATGCGTTGGACTGCAACAACTCCCACCATTCCCAGCCAGAGAGTGTGTGAGAAATATCATTTCATTGATTTAAAACAATTTACACCGCCTCTCCACAGCTCACAAATGCTTGCATAAAATTAAAAAACAAATACTGCAATACAATACACCAAACTACCCAAAAAATTAAATAATCAAACAGGACAACAATCCTGTTAACATAAACAGTTAAAACAGCAATAAATAACCTGATTCTAGCATCAAACATCCAAAGGTTTTCTGAAAGAGAGTGGCATTACACTGCTGCTGAAAGGCAAGAAGGGAGCGGGGAACAGCCCGGAACCAGCCTCATTGGGGACCTTGTTCCAAAGCCTTGGGGAAATTGCAGAAAAGGCCCTGCTCGTGACAACAGCTGGCCTGGAGCTGGACTTTATCAATGGAATACTTGCAAGGGTTTCTGCTGAAAGTTCTGAATGCTTTTTCTAACAGGGATTTCCACCCAGTGGGGCAATCCATGACTCAGACATGAAATATGAGAACAGATTGTGAATCATGATGAGTTTTGCACATGAGCGGGGCAGGTAGCCTACTGGATTGCTAGAAACCACCAGGCTTTATAGGTAGGAATAGACACATTTGTCAGTTTTGCTTTCTCCCACATTCATTTGTTTTAATCTCATGTTATTTCCATCCTGTTTATGAAGATACGAAATTCTTACTTTAAAAAAGAAATGAAACAAAATTCTTACCCATTTACACAGGTAAATTCAATAGGTACAGGTATTCCCAGCATGGAGAGGACCAGGTTGTACATACCTGCCATGTAGTTGTTCACCTGTCAGAAAGAAAGTGGTGAGAGTGGCAACCCTAATTCAGCACCACAAATATGGCTGAATACACAGGGATTCAAATCCAAATTTTCAAGAGCTAAGCACTCAAAGCCCCCTGCCTGGATGGAGATTGGAGAAATCTGTCAGTTCCACTTTCTCCCACATTTTTGCTTTTCATCTCATGTCCTTTCCGTCCCACTTATGAAGAAATTTGTGAATTTTGGGAAGTTCTTATTTTTTTAAAAAAATGAACCAAATTACATTCTCACCTATCCCTATTTACAGGCGATCAGGGACGGGCTGTAGTTCAGCAGTTTGCATGCAGAAGGTTGCAGGCACTGAATCCCTGACATGTCCAGTTCAAAGACTCAGTCAGCAGACGGTGGGAAAGATCTGTGCCTGAGACCCTGGAGGGCTGCTGCTTGTCAGAGCAGACAATATTGGCCTAGAGCAGGGCTCTCCAACCTTGGGTCCCCAGATGTTGCTGGCCTACAGCTCTGAGCATACCCAGCCAGCCTGGCTAATGGCAAGGGATTCTGGGAGCTGTAATCCAGCAACATCTGGGGACCCAAGGTCGGCGAGCCCTGGCCTAGATGGACCAATGGCCTGACTCTAAGACAGCTCCCTATTAGCCCTGAAACTTGAACCATTGATTCAAAATGTCTAATGTTGAACACCTTCAATAATTGATCACTGTGAAAAATATATTCATTCTGTGATTCAAGTTCTCCCTCCCTCCCTCCCCCCCCTCCTCCTCCTCCTCCACATCTTTGGCCAATAATGAAAGATTTCTAGATTCATAACTCCAAGCATTGGTAACTTCTGTTTCAAATTTTAGAGAAAATAAAAAAGTGCATAGAAATGATGATGTAGATTATTTTATTAGAGAAAAGACTAGAAATTCTAGACATGACTGAGGAAAAATTAAGCTGCCATTAACCAACTGTTCAGAGTAATTTTAGACTAGGGAAAAGTACAGACTGGGATGTAGCACTCTGGAAACATAGCCCATAAAAGGGATTGGAAATTTCTACAGATGACATTTATTCTTTGTACCTTTCCAGTACACTGAAATATTTTATCAGTGTCATGATGAAAGTTCAGAAATTCACATTGCTTTTTTAAAAATCTATGCCTGCAAGGTTTATGCTAACTATTGGCTAATTCAGGAGACTTTGAGAATGTATTAAATGCTGTTCTGTGTGCATAAATGGAGAAGGACAATTTGGTTTATTCAGTAAAGTAGAACATATTTTAATATTAAATTATATATATATATATATATATATATATATATACGTGGGGTTACTCTGGAAGACGGTTTGGAAGTTGCAGCTGGTACAGAATGCAGCAGCTCGCCTGGTTAAAGGCTGCCGCCGGCTTGATCACATCACTCCAGTGCTCAAAGAGTTGCACTGGCTACCAGTTGTTTGCCGAGCCAAATTCAAGGTGTTGGCGTTGACCTTTAAAACCCTGTATGGCTCTGGTCCAGTATATCTCAAGGAGCGCCTTCAGCAACATCAAGTAGGCCGCTCAACAAGATTTGCCACGGATGGCCTTCTCCCTGTCCCATCAGCCAGAGAAACCAAGCTGGTAGGGACTAGGAGGAGGGCCTTTTCTGTGGCAGCCCCCAATTTATGGAACTCTCTCCCCAGTGACCTCTGCCATGCCCCTTCCTTGATTAGCTTCCGCCGGGCATTAAAAACATGGCTTTTCAGGCGGGAATATGGGGTGGGTTAGGATTTTTAAGTTTTGTACTGTTTTTGTGTTTTATACTGTGTGTGTGTTCCCCCCCCCTTGTGTTTTATTGGACTGTACATCGCTCAGAGTGGCCGGATGTCTGGCCAGATGGGCGATTCTTGGATCTGCCCAAGGCATGGATTTATGCCTTGGGCATTATCTAGCACTCATGGATGGACAGATGGATGGATGGATGGATTTATATTGCATTTCTGTACTCCCCAATAGCTGAAAATCTCTGGGCGGTCCACAAAACTTAAAACCACAAAATACAACAATATAATGAAACATAAGATAAAAACATTTAAAAGTTTTAATCAGTATAAAACCAAAGTAAAACCCAGTGTAAACCAGTCACCAACCACAGATTGTAAATTGTGTCAATGCCCTTCACTGACTCTCATTTATCTTTCCCAACAAAACTCTTCCCACACTAAAGGCATTCATAAGGCCTCTGTCGTCCATGAGATCTCTGATAGAAGATCAACATATCTCTCCGGCAAAAGTTTTTCCCACACTCATTTGAATGGTTTCTCCCTAGTATGGGTTCCCTGATGTCTGTTCAAATCACTTCTGTGACTGAAGCATTTCTTACAACGAGAACTGTTCAAATTGTTTCTCTCCAGTATGAATTCACTCACATACCCTCCAACATTTCACAGATGAAAACAGGGACACACATGTGAATTTGTAAGAAGTATGGTTAAGCAACATGAAGGTGTGATCAAGAAGGTCAGGCAACATGAGGGTGTGGTCAAGTACAAAAGGTATTAGAGGAAACACACAAAATCTTATATATTATAATTATTACATTTTTATATTATATATTATAAGTGGCTTTTGTAATATTTTTTTTACCTTACTTAAACCCTTAATTGTTGATATCTGGTGTTTTTCATGGGGGTGGGGGTCAGTGCTTGCAGGGCAATCTCTTTCTTTTTGTTTTAAAATGGCCAGGATTGGCACAAATTCAACAGGTGAAGCTTACCCACCCACAGCACACACCCAAACACGGAGCTTCAGAGAGAAGGGGAAGTTTTTTGCATTTCCTTCTGACACTGTAAACTCACCTGTTAGAGGCAAAGAGTCAGCTCTGTTAGGAAATAAAATCTTTGGCAATATAAAGATAGGAATCATGTGCTAAATTCCCTCATTCACCTCTCAGTTGGTCCAGGCTTTTACCCAGCTAATTTTCAGGCCTGTGGCTTACGCTGGCTCAGCTTGTCTGAGCGTGGAAAGCTAAGCAGGGTCAAGCCTGGTTATTACTTGGATGGGAGACCCCTCCTCCAGTTTCCTGCATTGAGCAGGGGGTTGGACTCGATAGCCTTATAGGCTCCTTCCAACTCTGTGATCTATGAAATCTATGAAACATGCAGCAGAGGCAGCAGGTAGAGCATGCGTGCGTGCACACACACATATCCTCGCCTGGCCCTCCCAGCTTAGCAGCATCTGTTCCCTCCCTGCTTAGCAGCATCTGTTCCCTCCCTTAGCAACATCTGTTCAAGCCTAAGCAGAGCTATCTTAAAGGGGCCATGGGCAAAATTGCAGCTAAGCTAAAACTGCAAGCTTAGCTGCAATTTTGCTCATGGCTAGGGATGTACATGCTCGGCTCGGGCGGGCGTAGCCGCCTCAAGCCCGCCGCACCGGATTGCGCTGGGCCCGGCTTGGCGGACTGGAGCGGTGTGGAGAATCGCGCCACTCAGAAAAATGAGTCGGGGGCCCCCGCCGCCACGGAGAGTTGAGGCAGTGGTGAGGCGCCCCCCCCCCAAGGTACATTACTCATGGCCCCTTTAAGCAGGTTGCAGTTGTGGGAGGCAGGGGAATTTGGGACTCTGCATGACAAATTGAGAAGCTGTGATGGCTTAATGGTTTTCGTGATGGTCCCGCATTTTCGGGGCAATTGGAGACTATGCACTCATGTTTATTAAAATATTTTCTCTCTCTGAAGCAGGATTCTTAGGTCCATGTCAGGAACCACCTGACATGGGCTAGATATAGGACCCTTCAGTGTATGGGCAACTGTCCCATGAGGTCACCCGCTGTTGCAGTGAATAATTCTCAGGCTCTGGTCTGGCCCTGCTCAGCTAGGCAGGCCTTAGGGTCTTACTTGGCAGGAAGGGATATAAAGGGCTTCCTCTTTGGCCTTAATATCAATGATCTTCCTGGTTCTGTTCCGGTGTATTCTCTGGTTCTTCTGCCTTCAGCTCTGACTTTCCAGCACAACTGCAGGCTCCCTGCTGACAGCTACTTATATAGTTCACCCCTAGGAATGGGCAAATCGGTCCAGTCTGTGTCACTTTTGTATTTGTTCACTCATAAGTCAATTCCATCTAGGGCCTGACTAGGCAGAGAATTTTGGCTCAGCTGTCTTTGTCAATTTTGTGGGGTACTTGGGGGAGACAAAAACCTCCCTGACGTTACGGAGAAGTTGAACATTCAAGTAGGAGGGTGGACATTTACAGGAATGGGGTGGTACTTAGCTACTTACAGTTTTATGTGGAGGAAAGGCTGTGTTTTCTGTTGCTGTTTTTGTTTGTTTGTTTTGGTACATTTAAAAAGCTTGACTGATAAATTGACAGCCCGGCTGCCATGTTGAAAATGGAGCTGAGAGGTGGGAAGGGAACTATACTATGTAAATCTCAGGATGGCAAATCAGTTAGATGTGGTCTTTTAATTTTTAATTAATTTTTAAAAGATCTTTTGCCCTTTTTTTAAGAGTTCAAGAAGTCCAAAAAGAAAAAGAAAAATCAAAGAATGTTAATGGTGCAACCCATTTTTTTTGCCAGTAACCTCCTGCAATAGTTGAATTTAGGATTTTCTGTATTTACTTGATTTATACACTGTCTTTCAATAACATTTCCTGGGCTGCTTGTATTGCCTACTAGCCTATGTTATTTTGTTACCTATACATTCTAGTTATACAGGTGTGTTATGTAAACTAGCAAGATTAGAAATTAGCCCAAGAATTAGCTGCTTAGTTCAAATTGACAGTGGCCTTCTTGGTAGTGGCACCCACCCTGTGGATAAAAACTCCCTCATGCAGTTCAGGATGCAGAAAAGTTGGCATCTTTTAAACGTTTCCTGAAAACATATCTGTTTACCCAGGCTTTCCCTGGTCCATAATTAAATTAGCCTTGTAGTCCCATTTTACTGCTCCTGTACGGCTGTGTATTATTATTATTATTATTATTATTATTATTATTGTGATTGTATTGTTTTTAAAATTGTATTTTAAAAGTGATTTTAATTGTGATGTTAATATTTATATGGAAACCGCTTAGGGATTTTTCTTAATATTTAGCAGTGTAGAAATAGTACAAATAAATAAATAAATAAATAAAATCAATAAGTGAAATTCAGCACATCCCATTTTGCTCTTCTGGCCTTTGTTACTTTCTTAGGAATGCTCAATCACAGTGCTTTGGTGGTGCTGAGAGAAGTCACACCTGGCAGATTCCTCCCTCCTCTGCTACTTAAAATATACATGCCCTTGATGAAGTGGACTCTAGTCCACAAAAATGTATGTTATTATAATAAAATGTGTTAGTCTTTTAGGTGGCACAAGACTCTTGAATGTTTTCACGCAACACCGCTAACACAGCTGCCCCTCTGGAAATTGTTTAAATCTAAGAACCACTCCCTGCTAAGTGTTCATTGCCTCGTCTAGTCTCCTGTCCCTAGCACCTATGTGAGATTTTGCCCAATCCAATTTTTTCCTTTGTCCTTTCCTTTCTCCAACTCCATGCCTTCTTCATCCCTTGTATTCCTCTGTCCCCTGGTTTTCAGCCCACTGCGTATTCCGTCCCACTTTCTTCCATCAGTCTTCTTGCTTGATCAGCACTCTTGTCTCTCCCTCTACCTGCCAACACCATGCTGTTTTCATGTGCTTAGGCCCTGGTGAGCTTTTTCTTATTGAGCCCTTTCCCTCAGTTCTTTGTCTCCCTGGCTTTTCTTCCACTCAGACATCATACCCACTCACCCATCCCCTAGATTCCTACACAGGATAAGATGCCTGTGGGATGGGAGAAAAATAGGCACTTAAGCTCAGTCTTCCCCAACCTGGTGCCCTCTGGATGTTTGGGACTTCAACTCCCATCACCCCCGGCTAGTGTGACCAATAGTCAGGGATGATGGGAGCTTTAGTCCAAAACACCTGGAAGACACCAGGTGGGAGAAGGCTGCTGCTCAACTGTCCAGTTCCCTCAACTGGACTGGGCCTCAGGGTCTCTGTGAGGGCTTGCCCAGCCAATTTTCTTTCCACTTCACTCACAGATGTTTGTGTGTTTGCAAATATTCTTTTGTCCACACCTCTGGGTTGGTACTCGTACGTTAGAAATCGTCTTGAGCACATCGAGAGAAATAGTAGTTAAAGTTGCCACCCAAAGCAACTTCCTAATTCCCGTATTAAATTATCCTGGTCTTTCAATTCCCCCGGCATATACAGAGTATAGTCATTAAATGGATACTTTAGAAAAGAAGGCCTGGAGGAAGAAGCCACCGCACAAAGAAACTAATAAATACACAACAAAACTGTTCTGCTCTACAATGTTTAAAAAAAAAAAAAAAAAAGGAGAGAAGATATAAAAAAAAAAAAATTGCAGAAGAAACAGATGTCTCTGCCAGAAGTTAAATACACATCTGTTAAGGATGCTCTTCTCATATGCAGGGTCAGAAAAATATGTACAAATGTAGCACCTCGCTGATTGACAGAGAATCCTCAGTTCTGGCACTGTGAATCTTGTTTTCTTGACAGCACTTTGTTTTAAGGCTACAGGCAGAAAAAAAATGTCTTATGCATGTCCTTAAACTGGAAGGCCCTTTGTTCAGGATACTTATACCATTTGCAGATAATGATGTGCATAGCAGTTTCAGCTGTCTGCATATGCATTTTTATGTTTTTTATGACAGCTCTGCATACTGAACTAAAAGGCCATTTAGAGCTGTCACCAGCTGACAAGCATTACCCTTTACATTTACAATTCTGTTAGCATGCATTGTCAGGTGGGCTCACCATTTCCGCCGACATATGATTTCCTTTGAAACCCATGTATGACTTTAATTTAATACAGCAGCCTTTCCCAAAAAGGAACCTTATTAAGATTTCTTTTTCCATTTATCTTTCACTTCACCCCCCTTTTTTGTGTTCCTCTTCCCTCCACCCCCTTACTTCCCCCCCCTTAAAAAAAAAAAAACCAACACACTGTTTCTGTTCAGAGAGATACAAGGAGAAAAAGAAAGAGGAACCCAAGCACACAACTAACTATCTGTCTTGGAACTCGGCAAAGAGTATCCAAGATGTGGGATGATGTGATGTAGAATTTATTTTAGGGGCCCCCCCTCCTATTATTAATTGTTGTTATTGCAATATCTATATCTGTATTCATGTACTGAATTGCCGTATAGGGGGTGTTAATTGCAAAATTTGCAGTAATGAGATTATTCACATTATCCAGTCTAGAAGAACAGCTCAAGGGGGGGGGGAGTATATTATTTCGTTTAATACCTGAGGGTATGTTTGGCTGTTACCAGGAAGTTTGAAAAAAAAGCTTTCACACAATGTCTAAAGCCTAGAAGCCAAGGGTACCAAATTACTGAATAATTTCACCATATCATGCATACATATTGTAGTTATAACCATTTGTTTCCCCAGATCTTTTATTACCACAACTTCCAGGTTACTCTTAGGCCAATTGGACAAAAACAGGTCAAACGATGTATGCGACAAACAGTTGTTATCCGTCATTTCTCAGAAATGTTCTTCCCTTCATGCATCCACACCTCTCTCTGCCTTCAGTCATGATTTATTTATGCCACTTACGCCCAACTCTTCTTCCCAGAATGGCTGCCCACCTGGGTACTGATGAATACAGTTCCCAGGTGGTCTATAGCCCAGGGAGCTTAGCAGCAGAAAGCAGAATTACTTCATATGCCTTCAGACCATCAGCAAAGATGTTGATTGTGTTTGATTACATCCATCCTGCCTTCTAGGCTGAATTTTCCTTCTCCGTCTTCTAACCTTTTGATTTTATTTTTTGATCCAGTGATTTGGTCTTCTACCCACACAAATGAATATAAGAACGGGCAATCATGCCCCTTCACATATGGAGAGTAGAGTCTGGGGTCCAGGGAGGTCTCAGAGAGAACATGTTGTACCCACCTTGCTCCTTCTCCTATGCAGGCCTCACATCAGGAATACTGCTGGTATGCTGAAACAGACATACCATTCCGGGCCATCCGAAGCTTTTCCGTGCCTCACTGGCAGGCATTCAGCATCCTGCTGCTGTCCCACATAGGAAGCTGCCTTATACCAAGTCACCCAGCCTAGTACTGTCTATACAGACTGACAGTGGCTCTCCATAAGAACATACATCACACTGAATTTACATCACACTGTCTAGACTGCTGGGCTAGGGGTCCAGTGATGTAGGGGTCTATAAGAACATAAGAAGAGCCATGCTGGATCAGACCAAGGGTCCATCTAGTCCAGTATTCTGTTCACGCAGTGGCCAACCAGCTGCCCACGAGAAACCCACAAGCAGGACATGAGTGCAACAGCACCCTCCTGCCAGGGCCAGTGCAAGGCAGTTTGGTGCCCTGGCAAGATCAGATATTTAGCGTGTGCCCCCTTTCCACTTGAGCCCTCCCTCCCTATTTCTGGCGTCCCCTTTAGCCCTGCGCCCTAGGCAGCTGCCTAGTTGGCCTAATGGTAGCACCGGCCCTGCCTCCTGCCCATGTTCCCCAGCAATTGGTGTACATAGGTGTGCTGCCTCTGATCTTGGAGGTAGCATAGCATAGAGCCATCAGGACTAGTAGCCATTGATAGCCTTCTCCTCCATGAATTTGTCCAATCCCCTTTTAAAGCCATCTAAATTGGTGGCCATCGCTACATCTTGTGGAAGTGATTCTCATAGTTTAACTATGCGCTGTGTGTACTTCCTTTTATCCATCCACCAATCAGCTTCATGGGATGATCCCGGGTTCTAGTATTATGAGAGAGAGAGAGAGAGAGAGAGAGAGAGATGTCTCCCTATCCACTGTCTCCATACCATGCATAATTTTGTACACCTCTATCATGTCTCCCCTTACCTGCCCTTTTCCCTAAGCTAAACAATCCGTTTCCTCCTAGGGGAGTTGCTCCAGCCCCTTGATCATTTTAGTTGCCCCTTTCTGCACTGTTTCCAACTCTACAATATCCCTTTTTAGGTGCATAGTTTCAGGCAGGGATTTTTCCAGCCCTACCTGAAGATTCCAGGGATTAAACTTGGGACCTCCTGTGCATAAAGCAGAGCCACCACTTCCTTCACATCACTTTCTTCTTCAGTGACTCAGTCATCTTGTTTAAATCCTGAAGTGGCTCAAATAGGATATAACCACATTGGCTCATTAGTACCATTCACATTAGAAATTATATCCACATCACACATGGTAGTAAGTGGTGGCCACTGCCCTCAAGCCTTCTTAAGCTAGTAGGCAACAATGCAAAGAGGATAAGGTGAACCAGAGGAGCTGCTCTTTGTCCAAAGCCACAGAGGAGGTCAGAAGCAGAACTGAAAATAGACCCCTACATCACTGGACCCCTAGCCCAGCAGTCTAGACAGTGTGATGTAAATTCAAGTGGCACTGAGAGAGCAGCAGGCACATAACCCCTTTGATGTTAGTATTGATTTATTGGTTAAACTTGATTTTTACAAGGCACAGAGAAAGTTGCATCCTCGAGGAGCCTGCAAATGACATAGAAAATCCTCCTTCTCTCTAAAACAGAGAGATTGTACCATTATTTTTCAGAACTACTGTTAAACAAATTAGCCTGCTTGATCTGTCAGATTAAAAGGAGGAAGCGAAGGCTTCAGACAGTACAAGAAATGTGAACAAGTGGGTGTACAATATATCATGTTTGTGCTTTTTTTGTGCTTCCACTGTAATGTTTCAGGGGGAATGGGGAGAGATGAGAAATCTATATGTGTATGAAACTTGCTCAGCTGCCCTGTGTGAGTTACTTTCTGGACATCATATTGTCCAGAAAGACAAAGACAATGGAACCAATTACCTAGGAAGGTGGTGGGCTCTCCCACTCTGGAGGCATTCAAGATGCAGCTGGAGAGCCATCTGTCAGGGATGCTTTGACCTGGATTCCTGCATTGAGCAGGGGGTTGGACTAGATGACCTTGTAGGCCCCTTCCAACTCTACTTTTCTATGATTCTATAATTCTATGAAGGACAAAATGTGGGATCACAAGGGCACTCTGTTCATCAGCACTTTGGTAATGTCCAAAGCCATTCACAGAAGCAGAAAGGGAAGGATATGTAAGATAATTCAAAGAGTTACCTCTAATCATTATGAAACATTCTCATTTTGTAGACATTATGGTCTGTCCAATCAGCTTCATTACCTCAGTGTACCTAATCCATATGTGTACAGGCTACAGCCAAAGTATGGTCTGTTACTTAAGAGTATGTTGAGCCTAAGGGCTGATACACGCATGAAGTCAGATGAAGTCAGATGAAGTCAGCTGGAAGTGATCAAGTGAAATTATAAATAACTCTGTTATGTCTCAAAATTAGGATACGTTTTATTCTTTGCTTCCTCTTTTTTCTGAGGACAAAATGGCCACTGACCATGATGTCCAGGGGCCCAATAACCCCCAAATTTCATACTTTGAACAGTAAATTATTCTAATTCCCAACCTATATTCTTCAGGCCTGGACATGGGACGGAAACAGCCTTGGTCGCCTGGTGGATGATATGAGGAGGGCTTTGGATAGGGGCGAATGCTCCTTTCTAGTCCTCCTCGATTTCTCGGCGGCTTTTGATACCGTTGACCACGGTATCCTCCTGAACCGCCTGGAGGGCTTGGGCTTGGGAGGCACTGTATTGCAGTGGTTCCGGTCCTTCCTCTCTGGAAGGTATCAGAGGGTAGTTCTCGGGGAGGAGGCTTCGGACCCTCGGCCGCTCACTTGTGGAGTGCCGCAGGGTTCCATCCTCTCCCCGATGTTATTCAATATCTACCTCAAGCCGCTGGGAGCTATCATCAGGAGGTTTGGGGTGCGATGTCATCAGTATGCGGATGACACGCAGCTCTACCTCTGTTTCAAGTCCTCACCGAGGTTGGCCGTTGAGACCCTGTCCAGGTGCCTGGAGTCAGTGGCTGGTTGGATGGGAAGGAAGATGCTGAAACTGAACCCCGACAAGACCAAGGTACTTCTGGTGGGGGACAAGGGGAGGTTAGGGGATGTTGACCTGGTGCTGAATGGGGTACATTTACCCTTGAAGGACCAGGTCCGCAGCTTGGGGGTCATTCTAGACTCTCAGCTGTCCATGGAGGCTCAGGTGTCAGCTGTGAGCCAGGCAGCGCTGTATCAACTCCATCTGATATGGCAGCTGCGCCCCTACCTTCTTAAACATCTGCTCCCATCAGTGGTTCATGCCTTGGTCTCCTCTCGCCTAGACTACTGTAATGCGCTCTACGTGGGGTTACCCTTGAAGACGGTTTGGAAGCTACAGCTGGTACAGAATGCGGCGGCTCGCCTGGTTAAAGGCAGCCGCCGGCGGGACCACATCACGCCAGTGCTCAAGGAGCTGCACTGGCTACCAGTTGCTTGCCGAGCCGAATTCAAGGTGTTGGTTTTGACCTTTAAAACCCTATATGGCTCCGGTCCAGTCTATCTCAAGGAGCGTCTCCAGCAACATCAAGTAGGCCGCTCAACAAGATCTGCCACAGACAGCCTTCTCCTTGTCCCTTCAGCCAGAGCAGCTAGACTGGTGGGGACGAGGAAGAGGGCCTTTTCTGTTGCAGCCCCCGTACTGTGGAACTCTCTCCCGAGTGACCTCCGCCATGCCCCCTCTCTGCTGAGCTTCTGCCGTTCATTAAAAACCTGGCTGTTCAGGCGGGAATATGGGGTGGGTTAAGATTTTTTTAAAAAAATTATAATGTTTTAATTGTATTTTATCTTGTTTTTAGCCTATGTACATCACCCAGGGTGGCCGGTTGCCGACCAGATGGGCGATTAATAAATGTAAATAATAATAATAATATTTATCAATGGCCAACCTGCAGCCATTAGTTCTTATACTCACTGTCTTTACACTTTTACTTAAACAGCCCTCTCTTCAATTGATATTGCCCTATCACCTCCTTAATAGATTGGTGGCAATTATATGCTTCTTCCTCAAACTCCTTCTTTTTCCTAAGCTAAAGAGGACAGGGCCTTTTTAGTTTATCCAGTTTAATATATTGTCCATTTCTGCATTCATTCTAATTTCCCTCCAATTTGAATTAAGCCCCTTTGAACGTCGGTGACCAGAGATGGATATGCTTATTCCAGCAGAGGTCTCTTGTACTACAAAGGCTTAGATAATTCATTCTTTGCAGCTGCTCATGTTGTGGCACATAGGCATCTCATGGCCAGCTTCATCATATAATGATGAGTCATCAGCATATTTGTTCCTTACCTTTTCTGTTATAATATTGCATTTAAGTTTCCATCTCTATCTCAGCCATTCATGAAGTTATTCCATTCATTCTGCATCACTTACTGATCCTTCAATGTTTTCACACTACGTCCCAGGTCACAACCATTGTTTTCACAATTATAATGTATGTTTCCAGTCCATTTTATTCTACCTTTTAACAAACAAGTGTTCATGTATTTCTCATGTCTGATCCTATGAGGTGCTGTACCGAGGCGGCAGGATTTGTTGTAAGGATCGTAGCACTGGCCTGAGGAAAAAACTTGCCCCACAGACTTTCAAGTCCAAGCCCTCAGACCATGTTTAAGGTTTTGCTGTTGACATGCAAAGCCCTAAACAACTCAAGATCAGGTTACCTACCTGGCTGAGTTTCCCTATATACACCCAGTCAGCCCCTGAGATCTTCCAAGGAGCCCTTTTTGACCATTCCATGAGCAACACAGAATGTCACCAGGCAACAGTGGGTGGGTCTTCTCAGTAGTGGCATCCCCGCCACCCTCTGGAGCATTCTCCCAACACAAGCCTTCCCTAACTTGTAATGAACTATGACACCACTTCATTTGATTATTGTCTTATTGTTGTAATGTTTTTAATTATTTATCATTTTACATTGTTCTTATACTATTTTTATACTGTGTGTGTGTGTGTGTGTGTGTGTGTGAACAACTTAGATATTTTAGGATATTAAGCGGTATAAAAGTAGTATAAATAAATAAATAGCTCTAGGATTCGGTTCTGATATTGGCTGCACACTAACGTTGTATGCACACGCGCACTTCTGCAGCATAGCTCTGCCACATGCAGGCCAGCCTGGGTGCCCAGATGGCCTACTTTACATAGGGCAGTCCTCTGTTTGGAGAGCTGCCAGAGGACAGTCCTCTATTTGAAGGTGTCCTCTGTTTGATGAGATGTCCAGTCCAAATCTGGTTTAAAGTCAAAGGATCATAAGGAGGGAGACTGAGCCAGTCCAGCAAAGGCCTGAAGTTGCCCATCAAACACTGGACGGTGCTAAGCAAGGGTACCTGAGCAGATCACCCAGTTAGTCTTGCCCACTATGGTGAGATGTATTATATTTCTATTTAAATTAGAGACAGAGTAAATAAATAAGCATATGCAATGTTATGCAAGTCGGTGTCCTCTTTTGTGGTGGTGCATGTCCTCTCTTTTTTTGGCAGTGTCTAAGTGGCTACCCTAACATTGCACTATTCTTCCATAATGGGGAGAAGAATGGGCTATCTTTCTGCCACCTTGTACAGTATTGCCCTGCCTTATGGGCTTTTTCTGGCCCGTCAGTGCTGCAGATGTGAAAGTGCTGCAAAGCTTGAGAGCAGATGAGCAGCAGATTGCACTTCAGCAGCAGGACTAATTAAAGGGGTTCTGAGAGGTAGATGGAGCAAATCTCTTATACAAATATTAGGGTCATGAAAGAACATTTGCTGGCTAATACTTTCAGAAACATGTGCTGTTGCCTGATCTCATGCTGCTAGCTGTCCCAATTTTCTCCCCAACTGGATTTTTTAAAAAAATATCAAAATACAAGTGTCAACGGGATCAATACATCAGAAGCAAATAAATAAAGAATGTGGGAGGAGGTGTCCACGACATAGCCTCTTTGCAAGACCATCTTCCATCTGGTAACCTGTGTCCTCACTGTGGGAAGCTGTGTGGATCTAGAATTGGCCTCCACAGTCACTTACGGACCCATCGCTAGAGTCTACACAATTTTCTTTAGAATTTTCCTCCTTTTAAAATCTCCTTTTTGTAAATTTTCTTTTTTTTTTTATCCTGGAAGACAATCTTACTCGGTCATGAGTGATCGCCTGACTGACTGACTGACTGCTCAGAGTTATTCCGCTCTCTGAAATACCATGAGAGAACTAGAAAGACTTTCTTAGAGAATATCCAATGGTTACTCATCACAGATTGCTTAATAAGAGCAAAGCTTTGGCTGTAGGTCTTAGTTCAGCAAATTATGTCATTCGTGTTCACAGAATGGAGCGCTTACAGTACAGATTCTAAATTAAAACTGGTGGTCGAAAATTAAAAGCAGAAAGGACAGATGTGCCTAGAGAAGAAATTTATATTCACATCCTTTGAAACAACTAATTGTTCTGCCAGGATTTGAAATCAGTTTTTCCTGTGTAGGCCTTGGTTGCACCACACCTCCTTAAACCACAGTGAATTAAAAAGTTACTAGATATTTCCTTCCTTTTTCTGTGTCCCAAATGAAAAAAAGAAGGTCTGATGAAACTCATTTCCAAGCATCCAAAACTGAAATGATGCAATAAATGGTAAACAAGGTTTTCACCACCTTAGGGGATGGGAACTCAATTGACCATTTCCAGCTCAGTGTCCCAGCGTGCACTGAAAGTGACATTAGAAGCCTGTAAATCTGGAACAAACCCCTTCCCTGTTACTTGCAGTTAGAGAACTACTATTACTACAAGCTAATCACCAGGTATTTTATTTTTCCTTCAACATGACTGAGATGGATGATGGTTCTGAGATCTTTCTCCTTCTGTTCAAGACAGCTAAAGGAAGCCATCTCTATAATGCAAGTTTGCAACAACAATAAAGACAGATTAAATATTGATGGGGATTCCCAAATATTTCGATGCATAAAGAAGGATGTTACTGACAGCCAGGATGTTGATGATCTCCCTGTCTGTAGGGGTGTGGTGTGTGTGTGTGTGTGGGGGGTATCTGCTCGATTGCTGTCATTGCCAAATCACTGAACTCCAAAATAATAGTAATATTTCAGGACTTTCCACCAAAATTAAGGGGTCAGGGATTCATATCCTAACACCTCAAGTAGCATAAATAGTAATAATGACATGGCAGTTGGAAATACTGTGAGCTATTGGACAGGTCAGTAGAAACATTGAGAAATAAATTGGCAGTTCTAAATAAAAATAATAATTGCCAGTGTGGCGTAGTGGTGAGAGTGTTGGACTGGGACTCGGGAGATCCGGGTTCTAGTCCCCGCTCGGCCAGGAAGCTCACTGGGTGACTTTGGGCCAGTCCCTGACTCTTTCAGCCTAACCTACCTCACAGGGTTGTTGTGAGGATAAAATGGAGAGGAGGAGGATGATTATGTAAGCCGCCTTGGGTTCCTTGCAGGAAAAAAGGCGGGATATAATAATAATAATAATAATAATAATAATAATAATAATAATAATAATAATAATAGCACCTACATAATGCTTTCCCTAAATGCTCAAATGATGCCACATCCATTATCTCAGTAATACGTAACTGAGGTTTACAGCCTGTGTTAGGTGGGGTTGATTCCCCCTTAAGACTCAGGCTTGCAGCTTGGGTGTGCTCCTGGATTATGATGCTCAGGTGGCCGCTATGGCCAGGAGTGCATTTCCCCCCAGCTTATGCTGGTTCACCAGCTGTGTCAGAATGATCTAGCTACAATAATTCATCTCCTAGTAACATCCATATTAGACTATGTAATATAGTCTGTATGGGGCAGCCGTTGAAGAGTGGCTGGAAACTACAACCGGTTCAGAATGCAGCTGCTAGGGCACGTCATTCTGATCACCAATTCTTCAACAACTGCAATTAGCAGCCAATTAGTGTCTCGCCGAACTCACAGCACTGGTCATGAACTTGAAAGTCCTTATTGATTTAGGACAGGGGTGCAGAACCCCTTTCATCTTGGAGAGCTCTCGGGGGCCACATTCCTGTGGTGGGCAGGGCCAAAGGCAGAAGGGGGGGACCAAAACAAGAAGAAATCAGCATATTTTAGCTTAAATCTCTTGCTGCCAGTAACTAAGCCTTAGGAGAGGCATTTTCAACCTTTTAGAATGGTGGGGAAACTACACAAAATTTGGGAAACCACCAAACGATCAGCGGTTGGGGAAAAGAGCGAAAGGCCTTCTGGGGAACTCTGTGTGGGGGTGTACTGTGACCCCCGGAGGGCCGCATTTGGCCCTGAGGCCTGAGGTTCTGCATCCTTGATTTAGGGCAGGATACTTGAGAAGCTGCCTTCTCCGACATGAGTATGTGCACACGTGCATGCATTCATTCTGGAATAAATGAAAAAGTGAACTAAATGGGGCCCACTTAGTTCAATTCTCATTCTAAAACAAATGCAATGAGTGGGTACGAGTAGGGTACGAGTTGCAGGAGGGATGGGTGAACATGTGATGTTCAAGCTTGTTGAGGTTCTTCAGATTCCTCCTCAAAGCTCATTTCACCTCATCCGTGTTCCTGAACGTGTGTGGGAGGAAAAATGCACATTTTTAAAAGTGTGCACCCACAATGTACACTTTGCCCCCATAGGCCAACACGTGGATCGAGGGGGCGATGTGTATTTTCAGAAGTGCGCACTTGTGAAAGTGCACACTTTTGAATGCAAATGCAAGTTCGGGAAATTGCAAAGATGTCCCAAAAATTGCGCTCCTGCTTGCATTCGGGGTTGCGATCAGGAATGACTTTCTTGTACATCCCTACGGACGGTCCCATTCATCACTGATTTGCATGTGGAGAGATGTTTGGGGGCCCCACACCTGCAATTTGCATTACCAAAAAATGATCTATTCATTTCAATGGATGGACAGTATTCTGGACTATTTCTGATCCCAGCGAGAAAAATCCCACCACCTCCAGGCCAGTGTGGCCTATTGCACACACAAGAGAGATCTAAGTCAGGAGCAGGTTTAAAGCCAAATTTTACTCAACCTTGAACAATATATATTTTGAAGTCTTGGATTACTGGTTGGCTCCAGTGTCCCTAGTTTTAACTTATGATGGTTTCCATATACAGAGAAACAATATTACTTTTTCCAAAAAATCATAAACAAGACTTCACATACAATGGGTGTGTTTTGCAGAGAAAGCCTCCTAAAACCACTGGAGTCCCCGTTTCGCCTGACAGTTTTAGCTATTTCTTCCTATCTTTATTCTTTTGTGGGAAGTATGGACTTTACTGAAACCGCCCTGTTGCTTACTTGGACTGCGTTTATCATTGCTACATTATCGATCACAAAGCTAATTAAGGGAGTTTACAGAGGTGAAGACAGGACAACCAAAAAATATGTTTAAGAGCGGGGCTATATTAGCCTGTGGTCTTTGATTGCATTAGAAACATCTCTGCAGTTTTATATTGGCTCTCTGCCTCCTTTTAAATCCACATAAACAGCAGTGAAGCCAGCAACCTTCATTCCACTGCTCTGGATACCCCACTGCTTTTCAAGCTATTATTTTAATAAGGCCTATTTTACAATTAAGGAACCATGGGCTTTAAATTACATGTAAAATAAAACATGGAAATTGAAACATTAAGTGGGTAGCTGCCTTTGGAGGTTCAGCAGCAGCCGTGTGCTGTTGCTGCCTGTTATAAAAGAAAATGGAACGGCTGCAGGAACCTTCCCCAACCTGGTGCCCTTCAGATGTGTTGGACTATCTCTCCCAGCATGCCCTCAGACAGCCATGCTGGGGCATGCTGGGACTTGTAGTCCAACACGTCTGGAGAACACCAGGTGAGGGAAGGCTGGACTATAGTTTACAGCGTGAATGTGTTGCCCATACAGCCTCTTTCCTCAGATCCTTTAGGAACGTGCTGCAGTGGGAAGTGTTTCAAGCGTACCTTGGGTTGCTGACTGATAATTACACTGGCTGTTTCTGTATACTGATATATGTGATCTCTCAAGCACCTTAAAAATCTACACAGGTGACCCACTGTAGGTGCCTCTAGCATGCCCCCTATCAGTCCTTTAGTAGCTCGTGAGGCTGACTGCCTTTGGCACCAACTCCTCCACTATCTCATAAAATGCAGAGTTTTGGGTTACCATAGTTGTCGCTGACGTGGTCTGTTGTGATATGAGCAGCAGTTCTTTCTCCAGATGGTTGTAAAGGTTAATGAGGAATTTATGCCGTGCTCGATACATATTAAACTGTATCTCTCAGTGGAAGCATCTACCATGGACATAAATTTACTTCCCGAACATATATAGCTCTATGGGTAACTGCTAAAGAATGCCAAGCTGTTATGCAGGCAGAACATCACCCAAATGTGCTACTTGTATGTGTAACTACAGAGTTTAAGGCAGTGGGTAACATAGTCACAGAACCTGCTGTACAACTAGCAAAGAGTAACCACATTAATGCCTTTTAAATCATGTTCTCCATTGTTTTATTCTGTCTGAACTGAGGGGAAAGCAACAAAAATGGTACTAATACGCTTTTTTAAATAGGAGACTCCAAGATTTGCTGGAGACTAGTTTATCTATGGAGTATGTGATGGCAGCCAGAGTGTTGCTACAACTCACATTTCGCTGATACTCATTTCCTAAATGTTGTTTCTTTTTATCATTTAATGACATTTGTATCCTACTTTTCTCCACTCAACATGGCATACAAAGCAAAATAAAATATGAAAAATAATAACAATAATAGTCTAAAGTTGTGCTATGCCAGATATGAGCATCCAAACACCAACTGAAACAGACTTGTCTTACTACCCTTATGGAAGACAGTAACAACCCATGATCTCAACGGAGGGGGGTGTCATTCCATAGCCTGGGGCAACTGCAGTAAAGGCCTTGCTCCAACTCCCCTGACCCAATAACCTATATTAGATTTAAAATCTGGTTTTAAAACTAGATTGTAAATTGTGCTGAAGATCGATTGGGTCAAAAAGCAGGGAATGAATGAATGAATAAATAAATAAATAAATAAATACCCCAATAAGCACCCATAGAATCTACTGTGTAATAAGACTTCCCAGTGATGCTACAGCCTTCTCATGTAATGGCATATTTTCAAAAGAAGGCAAATTCATGACAAATGGGCCCTTCCATATGGAAATGCAATAAGCAAGCCCTTTAAGTGTCTAAATTCCATGAGGTGGGCCAATGTAATCCTCTAACCCAAGAGAAGAGCACAGCAGCCAGTTTTGTTTTTGGAAGTACAGTACGTAAATGTACAGCGTTAATAAGTACAGCAAAATACTGAGCAGCAATGCTTATCTACATAAGTCAGTGGAAAGAATTGACTGGGTTTGCATGATACTCTAAGCCACAGTGGTTTATACGCCACTGTGGCTTAGCATGCCATTCAAACCCAGCATGCTTCCCATGGGGTGGTTTAGAAGCCACCTTGGTGTAGCTTCTAAACCACCCTGCGAAGCCATGGCTTATTGTAGGGTTTAGAAAACACTCCGTGGCTTAGTGTATCGTCCAAAACTGGACGACATGCTAAGCCACGGTCAAGCCAAAAGGCTATAGAGCCCCTTGGCAAGAGCAGCTAAAAAGGGTTGCCGCTCTGGCCTAGGGGCTCTGGCCAATGACAACCACCAAAGTGCTCAAGCGGCACTTAGCACGGCTGTCATTGGCTTCGCCCCACACTCCTGCCAATGCCGGGAGAGCATTGGTCCGCCGCATGCCACCTGCTCAACCCCTGTTTGGGGCTCAGGGAGGCGGCACGCAGTGGGGAAAGGAGTTGCTGGGCTTCGCTTCTTCTTGAGGAAGCGAAGCCGAGTGACTGCTTCCTGCCCACCACTGCAGCTGAAAGGCCTGCTTCAGCAGGTGGGAATGAGCCTCTCTGCTTGCCTTCCTTGAGGTAAAGAATCTGCCTCCTCTCCCCCACTCTGGCCAGTGCGATCACCTCATGATCATGCTGCCCGGCAGGGGGGGCTCTTTCCCCACGGCCTCCTCCCCCACTCAGGAAGGGATGAGCCACCTCGTGCTGGACTGGGAAGCCCAACATGAGGCAGCTTGTGCCCCCTACGTTGCCTGGCGGAGCTGTAGTTCAACTGAGCAGCGGCTCTGCCGGGCAATGGGAAGGGGCAAGGAGCACTTTTTGGCACCTGTCATCCCCTCTTTGCTCCCCTCAGTGTTCCCACAGTGTCCCCGGGATACTGGTGGGAGGACCGAGCAGGGAGGCGGCGGCACCCTAACCCCACAGTGCACAGGGGAATTTTAACCACAGTGTGTGGCTAAAATCCCCAAGGGGCTTAGGGTGTCATGCGAACCCTCCCACTGAATGCCATCCTGTTCTTCAAGCCTGTGAACTACGAGGCAAACTATATACAGTCATGCCTTGGATTGAAAGCATAATTCGTTCCGGAAACGTGCTTGTAATCCAAAACACTCTTATATCAAAACGAAATTCCCCCAAAAAAATTTGTACAGAGATTTTTAATTTAAGCCATACTACAGTACTTGTATTGCAAGACGTCACTTGTATATCAAGTAAAATAAAATAAAATAAATATTTAAAAATTTGCTTGTCTTGCAAAACGCTCTCAAACCAAGTTACTTGCAATCCAAGGTATTACTGTATTCCATAGGAACCTAAAAACACCTTCTTCTCACAGGAAATGCTGCTGACCCTTTCATAAAATGGAGTCTGTGAAAACTTCACAACATCCCCTCAACCCTTCCAGAATACTAAGGAACTATTTTGATTCTCTTTATCATCCCTTGACTAACATGTCAGGTTAAGACATTCATCTAGTTCCCTACTGAGTCAAAATCTTGCCCATTCCTCCTAAGAACGGTGCTAGTGATGACACAGGACTTTTATCTTGTCTTAGTTATAAATGGATCAAAGTGAGATGCAACGGAGGCAGCTTAAGACTTTCCTGATACTATTACTGTACTGCACATTGTGCTGACTTTCGGCAAGGGAAGAGGGAAGCCTTTGAATCTTTTTCTCCATTGGAGCTGGACAGCATGTCTCCACAGCATGCTTCTGTGATGCTCTTGCTGGGTTTCTCTACTAGGGTGTTTCACTCAAGGAGATGGGAAAGACTGCCTTAATTTAACCTTTTACATGGATAAGGAAATAGGATGTCAGTGTTAATAGTCAAGAAAGGAAAAAGACACCTCTACTCTTTCACAACAATGCCCCTAATGTAACTAGGGGATTTTATGGCAAATAATCTCCCCAAGAAAATAAGAAGGTGTTTGTTAATGCTACATATTTCTTGCTGTGCTGATTTCCCATCTGTTACTGTCTCTTGTCTTCTCTGTGCTGTACTTCTTAATTCTCCAGGACAGTTAGCCTCCTTATCTCATGCTGTTTATTGAATTAAAATGTTTACTCAGGTTTATAGCTACTGTATAACTCTCCTCCCCTAGTGTTCATCGTGCTACTTAGTGGGCCTATCTTCTAACATGGTTTTAACTCCCCCCCCCCAAAAAAAAACATTGACCACAGTATGTAGAATATGTGGGCTTAATCTGGTCACCAATTGTTCTTTTTCACAAACAAATGTAACTAAGGTTTGTTTTTGTAATTGTTCAAATGGAAACTCTTTCTCTCTCTCTCTCTCTTTCATAAATGTAAAGCACTAAATAATGTAGTTCCCCAAACCTAAAAAGGCTAACCTCAATATATTCCAATCAGCTAAATATTTTCAAGTTTCCCCAGACTGAAAGCTTAGGCACTAAAAATTAAAGCAAATAAGAAGTATTTAAAATATATATATCTGAAAAAGTAGTAGTTGAAACGATGTACAGAAAATGATCTTTTTGTGAAAATCTTTAGTTATGGTATTTTCAGATGCGAATCTGTGAAGGAACACTGTGTATACAACTGTTGTTCTGTAATGTTTATTTTGTGTGGGCTCTCTGAGAGGCTATAATGTATCTGAGTAGGCCTGAGGCTTTGGTTCGTTAATGTCAAAGCCCTGTGTAGTAGCAGCTGGGTGGCATTCTTAAGGAGGGGGATTTGCTATTCGCGGCCGTTTTAAGCTGGGTTGCCCTGGTTTTTACGCTAAAATCGCAGCGTGGAGTCCCATTGCGACACTTCCTGGCAGCCAGAAGTGACGCGACGGGACCCTGTGATGCCGGCAAGGCGGATTGAGCAGTGGGGGGAGTTCGTGCCTTGTGGGGGGGTGCTCGCTGAGAAAAAGGCAAGCACCACCCAAGGTAGGTGCACATCCCTACAATAAATTAACTTGTTTAATAGTTCATCTGGTCTCTAGTGTTGGTATCTATCTCATGCCCAAGCCTCTTATACCAGCTACTAGGAGGTTTTAAAGTATTCTAACAGAACTAGTGGTGGCAGCAGGAAAGGGCCAGCTTGTGGAACTCTGGGTTATAGTGGCAGAGAAATGTAAGGCCTGGAAATGTAAGCATTTGCTGAAAATAAGAAACCCCATAGGTGGGATTACCCAAAGAAAGAGCAGTCCCCCCATAGGCGATGGCAGAGCTGGGGAGAGAAAATCCCCCATAGAGTCCTTTTCAGAAAGAAATACTCAGCAAGCTATAGTGATGACACAACTAATAGGATAAGAATAAATTATTATCACCAAAAGGGATTGCGCTGTAATAAACTAAGACAAAGTAATAAAATCCTTCAGTACAAGATGTCTTCTTCAACCACAATACAAACAAGGAGCAGATAAGAAACAGACAACATGAAGGTTCTGTTCGCATGGTTTATATGTGGCGAAGACTATTGCAGTTAGGGCTGAGCTGAAACCACACAATTTTTTTCTTAAACATTTTTGGCAATGGTGAAAAATGCCACCTTTTCAAGTATTTTTCAGAACATTTTTGTGAAAATGCTCAACAATTGACTGATACGTTGTCCTCTCTAGTTTTCAATTTCAGGACCAAACTGCATAATATGTTAAATACATAGCATGCAGTTCCTTCTCTGATTTTGTTTTACTCAAAAGTCCAATCTGGATTGGGACTACGGTACATAGCAGTAGGGTAGCATTAATCCTTTCCTCCCCAGCCACAACCTTCCCCTAATCCCCCATGTGGCAGTTACTGATCATTTTAGAAGCCCCTGTGGGTGCCAATGGGAGCTTTTTTAAAGCATCTGTACCCCCTGTGCAGGATTTTCAGGTGTCATGGCTTGGGAGGGAACGATTAAACCTCCCATCCCGTTGTATTTCTGATCCAAACTGGGGGCCCATGTGCTTACTTTTGAGTAAAACAAAAATATAAAGGGAGCTGCACGCTATGTAGCTAAGGCGATGTATACGTTGTTGTTGTTGTTTTTAATATTATTTTTACTGAGTTTTAAATCACATGTTTTCAATTTAATCAATGAGTATATAGAAAATAATATAACTTTTTCAACTAGCAAAAGAAATACATTGCATAAAAAAATCAAATTGCAGTTAACAAGAATTACAGGAAGCTCTATATAGTAAAAACCTTATATTTATCCAGAGAAGTTCATCAGGGGTTTAAGATTTAGTTGTAATTATCTAAATGTATCTTTCCACATCTGCCCATGACATGCTGGTGGATTTCTCTGGGTACCTTGTTTGTTAATAAAGTCAATAAATGTATGCCAAATTGTAACGAAGGCGTCAGATTCTTTTTGTTGCCTTTGTTGCCCTTATCTGTTTAGTTAAATTTTCAGTTAACACAATGTTCCAAAGATAATTTATGCCACACGGCTACTGACAAATCAGCAGATTCCTTCCAACTCAGTTCTCTTAATATGCCTTTACTGACTGCCGATGCAGCATTCAGACATTACCCCATTAAATTTACTACAGCCCTAATAGTGCCTTCAGCCAAACATGTCCGAATGCAAACGGGTGTGTGCGGACTGCCGCCCCTGCTCCCAACGTCGTCCCCCCTGCCCTTCACCTTCATGTCTTTAGCAGCCGGCAGGTCCTTAGGGAGATTCCAAGTGTTTTCATCTGAATGCAGTTAGAAGCCTCCCTGTGCTTGGGAACCCCGCATTATCAGAGGCCCCAATTTCAGGGAAGGCCCTGAGCTTGTGCAGCTGAACGCACAAAGATTGGAAGTGGAGCCAGCATGCTGCGAAGTTGGGGGGCAGAGCTTGCATTACATCCCCCCCACCAGCCCCACTTTAAGCCCATACACATTGTTCCAAATGCCTGGATGCAGTTCATGCCATCCCATCGCTGAAATCAGCTATGTGACTAAATTTCAGGAAGGAAAGGAGCCATATTTATTTTATTTTATTTATTTATTTATTATATTTATACCCTGCCTTTTTTCCTGCAAGGAACCCAAGGCAGCTTACATTATATTATCCTCCTCCTCCTCCTCCTCCTCCTCGCCATTTGACCCTCACAACAACCCTGTGAGGTAGGTTAGGCTGAGAGAGTCAGTGACTGGCCCAAAGTCACCCAGTGAGTTTCATGGCCGAGCGGGGACTAGAACTCGGATCTCCCAGAGTCCCAGTCCAACACCCTCACCACTAAGCCAGACTGGCTCTCAGTTTAGGCATTCTCCTCATGCAAGAACTGCGAGAGAGCAGGGGATGTGCTGGCTCGCTCTGCCTCCTCATCCCCCACCGCACATGATTGAGAACCCTGAATCGTGCAGGCATTTGCCCTCCCCCAATGCGCCTGGACTGGAGGGGTTGGATGGTGGTGATGCACTGGAGAGGGCAGCGCTTGCGAGTGCATCTCCACTTTCCCCGCAGAGGATTCTAATTGCATGGGAAGAATGCCTGAATAGGGATAAAGGCATAGCGAGGGGAATGGTGCTGCAACGGTAGGTAGGGGAAATAATGACATTGAGCAGGACGAGGAAAAGGGGTGACTATTCACACAGACTGTCTTTCTGGAAATATTTCTACTCCCCCCCCCCCAAATCAGTGTGTGTGTGGTGCGGGAGGGGAGGGTGGAATATATTTGGTACATAACTATTGGCTATGTTCTGGGGAAAATATTATGAACCTTGAAGCAACTTCATATTATATATTTGCACTGACATTAAAAATTAAGGGTGCAATCCTGTGCATGCCTGACTGGGGAATGCCGGGAGTTGTAGGACTTTTTCTTTTTTCTTTTTCTTTTGGTCTAAACATGCTTAGGATTGTGCCCTAAGTCTACAATCCTACGGACATTTACTTGAAAGTAAGTTACATCGTACTCAGTGGGATGTCTGAAAGACATGCATCATATTCCTTATTCCCTTAATGAGTTGTTTTGGGGTATATCACCATTAAAAAAGGAAGAGGGGGGAAACAACTCAGACGTTTGCAGCATATTGCATTTTGTGGTTAGATGACGTCCAAGTTTGTGAACATCTGAGAGATGTGCTAAAAAAATCGGGAGTTTTTTTCCCCTTCGAGTAAGCTCTGCTCGTTATCACTCAGCATACTTAATGATTTTTGCGAGATTAGGAAGGCGGCACACCCTCCTTTAGCCTCATTGGAGGGTGAGATCACACCATAGTGGTCTCACTCTCCTTCCCCCATGCACAAAATTGTCCCCGCCCACAGCTATGTGTGGTTGGGGGAAGGGAGCGGGCGGCGGCGGTGGCGGGCCGGGCGGCGGTGGCGGTGGCGCGGGGCGGGTGGGCCAGGGGACGGTGACGAGCGGCGGCGGCGGCGGGCGGGCGGAAGAGGCTGGCCCTGTACTTTCTTGTGGCAATCCATGTCTGAAGAAATATTGTCTCTTCTTAAATTGAAAAATGGAGACTCACCCATAGCCATACATGTTGCAATTGGCAGCTCACAAGTTGCAGATTGACACATGCATATTTTCAATGCTGTATTGTACTGTTCAGTGTTTCTATCTCCCCAGAGAAATATGCCCCAGAGCTGCAGTTTTACATAAGAAACTTGCTCTCAACTGGCTATCTACTGTCCCCAACTAGAAGTGTAATTCCTTCAACTGGCAAAAATTCTCCCCAAAGCACTCATTCAGTATATTATTGTTATGTTAGTGGAGGACGCAGCATGGATTTTCCTCCATAACATAGGTGCAACAGATATATCGTCGTTCCATTCCAGTGGCAAACTAGATGAGTTGGCGTTGTAAACAAGATTGTCTCTTGCAGTCTTGTAAACACAGGGTCATTTTAAGGAGCATGAAAGAGTCCAGATCACTAGCCCAAACTCCTATTCAGCAGCCTAGGAAAGCAAACTCTAACGCACTCCATTAAAATAAATAAATAAATAAAAAAGCCTGTAGCTCCTCTCTCAGGACGAGTAAGTTTTCCAAATGGCTATTTTTCTCTTGTATAATATGGTGTACCAGGCCTGAGGCCCACTAGGCCCAAACAACATTGAGGCATTCCCCCCTGCAGCATTAAAGAAATCATAATAAATCCCGCTGGTGCTGTTGGCCTGTACTGTGGAGTTGTTCAGTACCAGCCCTGCTGTTAAATCACAATAAGGTAATAAAACACCATATTTGAAAATTTTACATTTCCCCACAAACCGCTTTTCTCGTTCACCCTCCCCCTTCTTCCAGTCCCCCGAATTACATCATTGCTTTGCTCTCTTTCAGCATGGCATTGTTCTTAAAGCCTCGCACTCTTTGGTTTGCTTTCTCCGTTTTCTTTCGAGCGGTTCGATTGCTGATTGTAGAATACATTACCATTAGCTTCAATCAGCCTGCCTACTGAGAATACCACATGCCAGTGTCCACTAACAGCTTGAAATCTTTTATATCTTAAGTGCTCTTCCCCTTCCTCCCTATCCTCCCCCCCCTTCTTACGATTCACAAACTTACCTTTTACCCAAATAGCCTTTTATCCGTATTATGGCAGTTTCTGGGAATGACAGTTCCGGGAACTGATGGCAAGTCCCACTTCTCCATACGTGTGGCTTATTTTTGTCAGCTCAGCTCCGAACATTGACCACAGGATGCCTGGCTGGGCTGCTGAGGCTGCCCGCCCTGTTATGATTTTCATGCAACACCCAAGCCATACCCATGATAAAAAACTATGACATGAGAAGGATTTACCAGTCATGTCTGACTTTCAAGTAAACACAAACTGCATTCGCCGGAACAGAGGCCAATGGCATCCAGAAATTCTTTGTGTGTTACTCCGGAGTCTGACCTGTTCACAAACCCACGTACAGCTGTACATTTCACAAAAGGAGGATAATCCCAATGAAGTCAGTAAGAAGAGATCCCACACTTCTCCTCTGCTCTGCTTTATCGATTCCTGTTTTTGGCCTACCCCATCCAATGGTCTAAATATCTTAATTACAAAACCCCTAACTGCATTATTTCAACCCCATTTTTGCCGTATGCCACCCTATCTCTGTCAATGAAAAGCCAATTTGAAAAGATTTAGACCACTGCTGGAGACCCTGGATTGAGAAGGATCTGGTGAATCTCCAGGGTGAATGAATGAATTCAAGAGTGCATGTGGAGCTGCCGCCAAGAAAGACTCTCTGTACACTCTTGCAGGGATGTTGAAGAGTCCTTGGTCTCGAGTCGAGTCACGAGTCTTTGGACCCGAGTCTTTGGACCCGAGTCGAGTCTCGAGTCCGAGGTCCAACATGGTGACTCGAGTCCCGAGTCACTCCCAAAGCGGCGGCCCATGGAGGGAGCGGGAGGGTCTCCGCGAGAGGAAGAAGAGCCGCCCTTCCTCCCATGGAGAACCTCCCGCTCCCTCCATGGGCCGCCGCCGCCGCCACTTACCGTCGGCGGGTCCTTCCCTCGTCCCTGCTCCTGCTGCCGCTTCTGCCGCCCCTGCTGCCCCAGGGATGTATTACGAGCCCTCCCTGGGCTTGTAGTTCTCCGCGGCGGTGGTGGAGCGGCCCGATCAAGCTCTACTGAGTGGTGCAGAGCATTCTCCGTGCCGCTCGAGTCGCTGCCGCTGCCACACCGCCGCCCGCGCGCCGCCTCATGCCGCACGCCGCCGCACCTCACTGTCACACGTTGCACGCACACCGCCACTGGACCCCCACGCTCTATTTTTGGCAGGGGGAACCAGGGCAACAGGGCTGTTTAAGCCCTGTTGCCCTGGTTCCCCCCGCCAAAAACAGAGCGGTGACAGCAGCATGCAGGCAGCGGTGAGGTGGGGCGGCGACGGCGTGCAACAGCGGCAAGGTGAGGTGAGCGGTGGTGGGCGGCGGTGGCGGAGTCCTTGGTCTCAAGTCCCGAGTCGAGTCTTGAGTCCCATTAAAAATATTGGGACTCGAGTCTGACTAGAGTCAGACGGGGGACTCAGTCCGACTCACGAGTCGAGTCCTTGAGTCCGAGTCCCCATCCCTGCACTCTTGTGCTTAGGGTGGCCATTTATGAATTGATGTGGTAAGGGCTCAAGTAGCCGTGGGTTCGAGTCTAGCCGATTAGGTCAATCCATCAGCCAACCGCAGGCAAAGAAGTTTAAGAACAAAGCTTTATTCAATCAGATAATACAGTTGCATGTCCCAGCTCCAAGCAAAAATGGAGTGAGCCCCGAACATACACAAGCGTTCTACTTTTAAGGAATGCAGGCTTTGTAAGTCACGCATGCGCAGATGCTACCAAGATCTTAGAACAATAGAGCTAACACCTTTCGGCTCTATGCCAGACATGCACAGTGTATACCAACTGTGCGAAGATAAAATTCCACAGTCCTTTGTAGGTGGACATGCGCACTATGTCCCTGAGTAATGGACACATTTCCACCTACTCATTTTCTGAACCTATTCTGCTTGCCCTGCAGTTTATTGCGTAGGGCGAAAACAGCACATCTAAGCTACAATGTTAGTTGTGAGTTAACTAACAAGTTGCTGGGGTAAACTGGAGGTGAGTAGTTCTTGGTGACTTTTCCCACAATTGCAAAAAAAGAGGGAGTGCCTCACCCCCCCCCCAAAAGGGACAAAAGATGACACAAATTTGCATAAAATATGTATAGATGCAAATTTAGAAATAATTATTATAATTTAAATGGAATACAGTACATCTCACCATACTGTGGAAGACCGTGATCGGGTGACCTGTGTGCGTGCCTGTTCAGTCTGATGTCCAGGTGCTTCCTGTTGGCGGGTGACAGTTCTGATGGGTCTTTATCTTTAAACCCGAATTGGACAGGGCAGCCTTTTAAATAGAGGATGCCTTCAAATACAGGACTGTCCTCTGGCAGCACTTCAAATAGAGGACTCTCCCCTGCAAAAGAGGACACCTGGACACTCTAATTGTGGTCCTGAGTTAGTAAGCATAAGAAACCATTCTTGGTCAATTTTAAAGGTTATGTAGGAACAAAGGATGAAGTTGGCCATTAGATACGCTGCTTGGCCCAGATGATTTAGGACTTGGTAGATTATCACCAGTGCCTTGAACTGAGCCTGGAAAAATATAGGGGGCCAGTGCAGATACTGGTGTAATGTGCATCCAATCTCACGCGCACACACACACACACACACACACACACATCCCTTGAAGGTGGGCTGCAGAGTTCCTGGTTTTCTAGATAAGAAAATGGCAATTCTCTCTATGGTGGGTAGAGGCATTCAAAGAAGTGGATAGTGGGCCTTTACTCTGGTGATATTAAGTCTAGTAATATAATAGGAACAATTAAGGAATAAGGATATTTACTCATTTTTAAAGAGAAACCTTACCCACACATCCCTTCCCTCTTTAGTATGATCAAAACATGAATACAAGTATGCTAATAAGTTTCTGTGAATATGGGCATTTGTATAAACCCTTCACACTTCACAGTTTCCATGGATGTAGGGCCAAAAGGTTATTGCCTAATGGAAAATACAACATTCTTTTCTAGTCCAACTTGAGATTAATGCAGTTATACTCATTTATTTCCTAAAGCACCTGAGGATTGTAGCAAGAGGAATCAATTAAAGAAAACTATCTCCTCTTGTCTGAATGAGGGTGAAATGTATACAGTTTGAATTGGGATGGAAATGCAAAGTGAAACTATTACGAGAGAATGTGGCAGTCAGCAGCATGGGAGCCTAAAAACACCAGCTCAGGCAAAGCGTTACTATTATGACCAACAACAACATCATCTACTAGTTGCCTTTCTAGAGGAAATCAGCCAGTGCTGGTTCCAGGTTTTGGGGGGCCCTTGGGCAACACACTCTCAATTGCCCCGCTCACTCAGTCAGCCTACTCTCTCCTCTCTCCCTGCCATTATTGCCAGCTGCTCCTCTTCCGCATCGTTTCTGCTTGCTTGCCATACCAGAGAGCTGACGAGCACAACTCCGTGCTTGCTTCTTTTCTCGCACCCCTGGGCCAGAGCGAGATCCGGGGCGAACAAGCAGAGTGCAATGCTGAAGAGCAAGAAGGGCAGGTTGAGGGAGCGGTTGTCTGTGCCCCCCCCCAATAAAGTGTGGGCCCTTGCAAGGTTCCCAACCATGCTGACCTTTGAGGCTGGCCCTGAAATCAGCCCTCAAGGTGACTCACAGCATTATTAAAATATACACTAACACGGTTAAAAATAAATAAATAAATAAATAACATGCTGAATACAAACAACAGAGACCAGTTCTCAACACTGAAAGACCCAGGGACAAGCCCATTCAAGAAAAGGCATGAATACTTAGTGTAGGTTTTCTATCGAGCCCCACGGATTGATTGAAAAGTTCTGAAGTCCAGTTACAAGAATACCTGCTCCAGAGAACAGCAGCTATATATCATATGACACTAATCCATAGATCCATGGAAGACTCACGGTAATAAAATGTTCAACCTTGAACTACAACTTCAGTGTTGGCCCAATGCATTCGGTCCAAACGGCACCCCATCCCCTGCTAAGGCCAATACTTTAAATCTTGCTATACCATTCAAAGACTAATTCCCGCCTTCCCGCACCTGAAGCAGCCAGCCAGACAACCGAGCTCTGCTTCTCTCTTAGGCCTTTCATTCTGTTCCTGAGCTTGGAAAATCTGGAAGCAGGACGGTTCAAGGCATTTGGTTGCCCTAGGCTATTAGGCCCCCTTCCACTAGAGCGCTGTATTTTTTTCAAGTTTTCTGCGCCCTTTAGCCCTCCTGCCTGCCAGAGTGGAAACCGCCCATGCTGGAAGGCTATCCAAAATGACCCCAAACTCTGCTGTGACATTTAAAACTCAAAACTGGCCTTCATTCTTTGTAGGTCTTCATTCTCCCTTTGTTCTGCCATATATATTTGTGATTGTGAAGTAAGCAGAATTATTTAACATTCACTGCTTTTTTATTTTTCCCACTAACTGAAAAAAGTTTTTACTGATGTTTGCTTTAAGACATTGAGGTGCCCCTGAGTTAGTGATCAGAAGGCAATGTATTATGAGTGTTCACTCCCTACCCTCATTTCTCTCTCTCTCTCTCTTTCACACACACCACACACACACACACAGATCTGCCAGTGATCTCAAGCCTACCTAGACGGTCCAATTTCCTCTAGGGATCTGTCTTCTGCATCCGCCTCAGGCTTTTCCAGAAAAGAGTCTGCTAATTGGGAAAAATTATGTTGCGCTACGTGTGGTGATTTTGTGATGCAGACTGTTGTCTGCAGGGAAGTCAGCTGAGGCCCTTCAGACTCACGGCAGAGATACAAAACCTCAGCAAATAATGGCTGGACTTATCGCTGGTGTTCATAGGGTAGCAGATGCTGATCTTACATGTAGACAGGATGCTGCTGAATGCCTGATCCTAAGTCGTCAGAGCAATCAGCTAACAAACAAGTTATGCTCTTAGAATTAGCAGCATTAGATCCAGCAATGAAAAGCCAGGCTTTTCGAAAATGTAACATGTAGACAATACTACATCATGCTGCTCTTATGCAAATCCATAGTGCGACCTCACTTAGAATACTGTGTACAGTTCTGGTCACTGCACCTAAAAAAGGACATTGTAGAGTTGGAAAAAGTGCAGAAAAGGGCAACTAAAATGACCAAGGGGCTGGAGCAACTCCCCTAGGAGGAAAATGTTACAGCAGCTGGGATTGTTTAGCTTAGAAAAAAGGCGAGTAAGGGGAGACATTAATAGAGGTGTACAAAATTAGGCATGGTGCGGAGAAAGTGGATAGGGAGACATTTTTCTCCCTCTCTTATAATACTTGAATCTGGGGTCATCCCATGAAGCTGATTGGTGGGAGATTTAGGACAGATAAAAGAAAGTACTTCTTCACACAGTGCATAGTTAAACTATGGCATTCACTTCCACAAGATATGGTGATGGCCACCAATTTGGATGGCTTTAAAAGGGGAATGGACAAATTCATGGAGGAGAAGGCCATTGGTGGCTACTAGTCCTGATTGGCTATGTGCTGGGGAACATGGGCATGAGGGTGCTGTTGCACTCAGGAACGGTGCAGGGCTGTTTGGCGCCCTAGGCCAAATTATATTTAGCGCCCCCCCGCTGCCACCGCCGCCACCGCCACCACCACCTACCTTCCCCCTGCCCCCGCTGCTGGCTGCTGCTGCTGCTGCTGCTGCTGCCGCCGCCTCCTCCTCCTCCGACGTGATGGGACCCCCGCGCTTTACAACGGGGAGGTAGGTAGGTGGTTGGTGGGCGCGCGCGCGCGGGGGGAGGTGCAGCGGCGGCAGCTGGCAGCAGCCGGCAAACAGGCGGGGAGGCGCGGCAGAGGCGGCAGGCAGGGCTGGAGCGCGCCGGAGGCGAGGAAGGGGCGCAGTTTCTGCGCCCTCTTCCGCCACGCGCCCTAGGCAGCCGCCTGGGTCTGCCTAGCGGTAGCGCCGGCCCTGGTTGCACTCATGTCCTGCTTGTGGGTTTCCTGTGGGCAGCTGGTTGGCCACCGTGTGAACAGAATGCTGGACTAGATGGACCCTTGGTCTGAGCCAGCATGGCTATTATTCTTATGTTCTTTTGTTATACTCCATCAAGAAAATAGGAGTGGGTACAAGACAGAGAAAGGAATAAATGCTCAGTCTAAACCAGTTATATATGTATATATTTTTCAAGGAAGGAATTCAGCTTTGACATAAAGTCCACATAGGAGTAAATCCCACGTTGCGAGAGTGGACACCCGCCCATGCAACTCAACATTGCCCTCCCCTCCTCCCCCTGCAGCCCTCTATTCCCCCCCAGATCTGCTCTGAGGAGTCCCCCAATCCTCCAGAGCAGATTGGGGGGTGGGCAAGCATAGCTGCAGGTGAGAGGGAGAATCTGTTCTTCTGACAGGTGTTACTCTGTTGACAGATGGACACCATGGGATTTCAACCATGATGATAAAGGGACTGGAAACAAGGCCCTATGAGGAGAGACTGAAAGAACTGGGCATGTTTAGCCTTCAGAAGAGGAGACTGAGGGGAGATATGATCGCACTCTTCCAGTACTTGAAGGGATGTCACACAGAGGAGGGCCAGGATCTCTTCTCGATCATCCCAGTTTGCAGGACACGGAATAATGGGCTCAAGTTACAGGCACCCAGATTCCACCTAAACATCAGGAAAAATTTCCTGACTGTTAGAGCAATAAGACAATGGAACCAACTACCTATGGAGGTGGTGGGCTCTCCCAGTCTGGAGGCATTCAACGTGCAACTGGACAATCATCTGTCAGGGATGCTTTGACCTGGATTCCTGCACTGAGCAGGGGGTTGGACTCGATGGCCTTGTAGGCCCCTTCCAACTCTACTTTTCTATGATTCTATGATTTATACTATTTTTCTAATCAAATGTTAAAAATGTAAAAAAAAAAAGAGAGAGAGAGAGAGGAAACAATGTGCTATTATGTAATTAGTTACAGATACTGCTGGGTTATTCAAAAGGCCAGATTGATTGATTAATTGATTAACATGAGTCCCATGTATGTATGGCCTCCCTGTTTGTTTGAGGCATGAAACCCTGATGTGTGCAGTGGGGAATGCCTCCACATGCAGAAAGCTTCCTTTTTATGAAATGCACCTGTGGCTTTTGGATTTTAGTTGTCCTGTAGGACTTGGCAACTGCAAGGATGTGTGAAGCAGGGTTGGTCAAATATTTCTCGCATTTCAAATGGTGAGTAGGTATTGACTCTCTTGATGAGAGATTTTGCAGTCTTGCTTTCTTTGCTAATAATATCATCTGAAATTTATATACCACATTAGAGTGCTCAGGGTGCTTCATACACATTATCTTGGTGAAGGAGAATGAGAGTGCATATATACACTCACACATTGTGTACTCACATGTCAGTCAGTCTATTAATCATATTGCTAGTATTTAACCATAGTATAGCTCAGAAGGCATGTTATAAAGCATCATACCACAACTACAGCAAACGTTTGGTCAAAACTCAAACTAGGATAAGATGGCAAAGCCATGAAAGGTCACAGAAAGAGGAACCTAGGAAGTTATAAGAGCTAAACATTTCCTGTCCCGGTAGTTAGAAAATAGGTACAAAGAGGACAAACGGGCAGTGTTGTTGCCTAGAAGGGTAAAGGGCTTCCTGAGGGCAGTGATGGTTACTGAAACTTTGAGAGAAACAAAAGACATAGGTGGGAGGCATGGTTAGACAGGAATAGGCCAGAATATCATAGGTATGGAAGCCAATCAGACTTCAGGGCACACCACTACCAAGTCTGATACACTGAATGGGGTATTTAAGGGAATGCAAGATATTAAGGAGGTCACTCCTGGCAGGGGGTTACCTCTGCTAGCAGAAAGCTACTGTGCTGGCCTTCCCCTGAGGTGTGGTGAATCCCCCGCCACAGGAAGCAGAATGGGAGGGCCTGCAAATTGCCACAGCAGGAGAGCGGGGCCCGTGGAACTCTCTGCACCAGTTGCCCATCCAGCACCACTACAGCAGGAGAGAGGGCAGGCATTATTGGAAGGGCATCCCAAGAGATACAGGCAATCTCTCTGAGGACCCCCTCAGAGCCAGGCATTTGGACCTGGCCAGCTCTCTGAAGAACCTCAACAGCCGCTTTCTCCAGCCAACATGGCTCTCCAGAAGGCCCTCCCACCCTCTGGCTTGTGCTGAGAGGATTCTCAGGGTGAGCCAGCAGGCAAGGGGGGCAGCAACTGGTGGAGATGGGGGGGTGACATGGTGGGCGATGCAATGGCAGATGTGGGAGCCGATGTGGCAGTTGTGGCAGTGGCATGTGTATGCTCTCCCACCTCAGTTGGTGGAAGAGCTTGTGCTGGCACTGGAAAACTATACTGGGTAATGAATATCTTGTTTCTTCCTCCTGTTCTAAACTTTGTCACAAAATACCATGGTACCTATTCTATTCTTTACTTTTGTCTTAATGCCTGTTAAACAAATGTCATCTCCTTTTCCTTATAAAGTGACTGTGCTGTTCAATTCAAGAACGTGGGCAGAAAACCAAGAACCAGGGGTTCCCTTGTGGCCAAGGTTTATAGGGACCCATCTAAAGCAGGGCCTCGGTAAAGTGCCCTTGGCTGTGAAATAAAAACACAGCTAAAATTAAACTCCTATATTGTTTCTCCTTACAACAAACCTTAAAACCTCCAGATGTTTTGGACTAGAACTCCCAGCATGCTGGCTGGGGGATGCTGGGAGTTGTGGTCCAACACATCTGGAGGGCACCAAGTCGGGGAAGGCAGTAAGATAAGTCAGTACTATTATTTCCATAATCCAGGTGTGAGAATGGAACTAAGGAAGAACAGCTTACCTAAGGCTAACTAAGGGTGCAACCCTATGCATGTTTAGACAGGGCGGGGGGAAAGGCCTACAACTCTCAGCCTGGAATGCTGGGAGTTGTAGGACTTTCTTTTCTCTAAGCATGCATAGGATTGTGCCCTAAGTGACTTTTGGGCAGAGACGAGATTTCAACTAGGCCTGATTCATAGCATAGCCTTGTATAGTACAATCTGATGCATGCCTATTCAGAAGTAAGCCCCATTGAAGTTAACAGGGTGTACTCCCAGGTACCTGTGTAGATTATTGTATTTGTAGCCACTATGTTACTTTAAGTCCCAAGCGTCTCCTAAATGAGTTTATGCTCCAGCATCTCTCATTATAGAATAATGCATAGGGTATCTTCCTTTCCAAGACTCCAGGATCACCAGTAAGAACTGGCGGCAGAGAAAGTGCTGAGTCAGCCTTGTGTAATAGCCATGCTTGGGCTGCTTTGACCGGCACGCATACCTTCTCCGCTACATTTCCTTTTCCACCTGCAGGCATCAAATATTACTAAGCAGAGGGCAACCACCTGTATAAACCCTTTAATAATCTGACCTTGACTTCTAATCACACATGCTCATGTCCATATATAGAATTCACACGCACACGCTGAGTAGGTATTTGAACCTAGGATTCCCACTACGCCAGGAAACATGCTGAGCCTATCCTGAATCAGCTACCTGCTCTTGATCTCATCTGCACATGCTCAGAAGCACACATGAATCTTAGCTAAACTCAGTGCATGTCCGGCAACAGCCACTGGAGTTCACGTAACTTTTTGAGGCCATGGCAGAGAAGGAAAAGGTAAATTCTGGTAATCTGGTTCATCAAAAATCTTGTTACCAAAGGCTTGAACAATCATTGGAACACTCCCATAATTATACCTTGATCTTAATCCTGTTCTTCCCGCCTTCCTGATATCTATTTCTTCTACAGAGGAATACTAGAAAAAAATTATGCAAAAATAGCATCTTATACATCTTGAATTTTCATTTGTTATTATTTATGCAGACACACTGTCTGATTCATAAATACATAAAGTGAGCTAAGGCTGGGATTTATAGCTAAGAGGGCCTAACCAATGCTTCATGTACTCAGCAGCAACTATTATACGCTATTTCATGTACAGCTGGAGACAAATGATATTTCCTTGGTTTGTCTTAACTTAAAATTCAGAAGTATTGCTCAGATTCATTTCTTAACCATCCTGGGTGGGGGATGGGCATGGCAGATTTATGGCCCTTTAATACAATCAATTCTCAACCTATCTTTAGACAAATAACTTTAAAAGCAATGCCTCAAGAAACACCTCTATTAATTTCAGGTTCAGTGTATTTTTCTGTACATTTTTTTCTGAAAGAGAGAGAGAGAGAGAGAGAGAGAGAGAGAGAGAAGTCCTCACTTTAACTTGGCTCTGAAACAAATTCCAACAGGAACATTTTGAAATAAAATCCCAGAAGTGTACAATCCTTCAAATAATTAAACTGGGAGAAAGTCCCCTGAGGGCAGACCAGCAAAATTTAGTAAAAAATAATTGCTGTGCAGAGTCCTTGCTCTATTGGGCTGAGTATAAGCAGACGCGCACACACAAAAAAAAACCCTACTGAGAGCAGGAACATTCCAACATGAAACAAGCAAACAACAGAACCATGTAACTACCTGGCCACACTGCTGCGCTTGTTGCTGGCATGCAACCCAGAATTTTATACTTCAGCCAATATAAAATAACAACCAGGCTATTTACAAGGCTCTGCCAAATATTAACCTTATATCCAATTCGCTTCAAACCTTTCAAAGTCTCTAATGCGAACCATACAAGATCTTCATTACTTTATGGGATTCCGTAAAGGCTGCATTATGGGGTAGTTATAGGTTTTAAAACATTGCGTGTTTATGTAAACATAATGATGTGGGGCATTTTCTGCCAGGTAACCTAGCAATTAATTCATTTGTAAACCTCATCTCTCCAGCGCCTCTGAAAGAAAGAAAGAAAGAAAGAAAGAAAGATTAATTTGCTGAAGAAAACAGGTTCAGGTTTACCCTGAAGTCAGGAGACCAAATTACTTTAGCATGTGGGTTGCGGTTTTAATGAGTTAGAATTTTAAAATGCTTTCTGCCCAGTGAGAATTATTAATGAAAAGAATTGAGAATGAGAAAAACAGATATTGGTGATGATGACTCATTAAAACTATTAAAATGATAAAAGAAATGTAAGTTGGAGGTTAAAAGGAAGTTTGAAGGTGAAATTTCTATAGTGATTAAATTGACAAAGTCCTTGAATTCTGCAGAAGATTAAATGGCAGGTATTTTACTGGAAACAGAAATCCCCAGTATCTGAACCTCAAATATACAAATTTCTTGTTCATCCTATTCACTGAATTAGTCCCATGTCGTAGTGTGTAAAATATGGAGCCAGTGTGGTGTAGTGGTGAGAGTGTTGGACTGGGACTCGGGAGATCCGGGTTCTAGTCCCCGCTCAGCCATGAAGCTCACTGGGTGACTTTGGGCCAGTCACTGATTCTCAGCCTAACCTACCTCACAGGGATAAAATGTTGTGAGGATAAAATGGAGAGGAGGAGGATTATGTAAGCCGCCTTGGGTTCCTTGTGAGAGGGAAAAAGGTGGGGTATAAATATAATAAACAGACAAATAAATAAATATGTGAACAACATTTACCTGAGTTTTCCTTTACCCTAGAACTGAAATGAATAGTTCTGCAATTATAAAAAATTCAATGAGAAAATTTGTAATCAAAATTTGAATGTTCATAATCAATAAGAATGAATCCCAAGAAGCCCCTTGTATTTAGAGTGTGTGACATCATCATTGTCTCAGTGGCCAAAAAGGTGGGGGGGGATGAAATATGGAAATAATTAATTATCATAAAGCCCCCCCCCCCCCAAATAGGGAACATGGTGGAATACATCCGAGTGAAACATGTTCTGGAGAAAGCAGCATATTATGATTTTATGGTTATATGCATCTATTCAGATCATATGATATTTTGCTTAATGTTTATAGTTGTTGTAAACTGCTTAAATAAAATGCTTTTGAAAAGTAGTGCATTAACTTTAAAAACATAGGCCTGGATCTAGAGTAGCCCTTCCACAAAAGGAAGGTCTCCTTCTGTTTGCTGAAGGGCTGGCAATCCAATTGAGGCTGCTGCTCATGGAAGGTAACTGCACTAAAGAATGCAAAACCATATAGGACACTGAGCCCACTCTTACAATCTTGACGGGGTAGAGATTCAGCATGGATTGAATATTTGAATCTTATACTTTATCCTCATGTATGATGTGATGTGTCCAGACATGTAATCATATGACGCCTCTAATCATGGATTCCAGATGCCTTGAGAATTGGAGAAGCTTCCAGAACACCTGAGAAGGTGGTGCAGGAGGCTACAGGAGAAAGGGAGGAATCAGTGCAAATTACCTTCTCCCCATTCGCCTGTGAACTAGAGGTTCCATGGACAGAACTCCTCCACTAATCGGTTCTCTGGATCAAACCCATACACTTATTTATTATGATTATTATTTACATTGTGCCACCAATGTGCTTCATGCTTTTCAAAGTACAAGAATCCATGGTTATATAGGCTTCTTATTAATTACATGTCTGGGCACATGACATAGTACATGTGAATAAAGGATAAGATCCAAATGGTTCATAGAACTCACTCTGCTATCAGTGTCCTCCTACATCCTCAGCCACATGCCACTTAAGATGGAACTGGACTTAAAGTGATTTAATTACATTAAGGTCAATGGGAATCTTTCTAGGAACTGAAGACCTATGAATGAAGTCAACTGAAGTAAATCAGGTGAAATCCACGTTGTCTGGCTGGCTTAACTGGTTTGTGGATCACAGATGCATTAATACAAGGTTTACCAATACACTGAAAGCCTAATTTAAATTTCTACATTCTGTAACATGACTCATTGGATGGGGTGGGGGGGGGATGAGGAAATACTTAAATTGCCTAGAAGTATTGGCAGGCAATTTACATGAGACTTTGAGCCCAGTAATATGATTCTTTCAGGAAGACTGGGACATAAGTGAACTGGGTCCACTCATGCAATATTGGCTGGGATTGGAACTCTGGCAGCCTCACTGTAAGAGGGTTCTATGGCAACCCTACACTGAGGGTAATATATGACTATTAGATTTGTGAAGATGTTTGCTATCTCCAATTTCTTTCCTACATATATCTTTGTTTGTTCTAAAGCAGTGATGGCGAACCTTTTTGAGCCCGCGTGCCCAAACTGCAACACAAAACCAACTTATTTATTTCAAAGTGCCTTAAATTTGGCAGGAAGGAGGAGGGGCACTAGCTAATCGTGCCCCGCTCTGTCTCAGGGCATGGCTCTTCACCGGGCGCACAAAGATTCGGGCGCGTGCACACTATGCTTCTGAGCTATCTGTTCAGTTAGAAGGAGGGCCGGGTGCCTGCGCAGTCTGCTTCTGGGAGTGGAGATGTTGGAGTGTGCCTGCCTGTGGAGGCCAGTGAGGAATGAGTGGAGGATGGAAACCCGACGCTGAATTGCAGAAGGGGATGGTCTTTTCGCGATCTGGCGACCAATGGCTCGAGTGCCCACAGAGAGGTCCCTGCGTGCCAGCTGTGGCACGCGTGCCATAGGTTCGCCATCACTGTTCTAAAGCTTGGCTTCAATAATAGGAGACTGCATATAGTTGGATTAACTGACATAAGCAAAAGAGAACTGTGCTTTTCAATTATCTCTTCTGAGAATGGTGGCTACAATGGATTTACAAAGAATTTGACACTGAGATTCTGGACAACCAATTTTCTAGTAGGCTTCCACTCTACTTGGGATGTCCATACCTCAAGCTCAAAATTCCAACCTCTTAGCCTTTAAGCCATGTGAAATGAGAGCATGCAATCTTTTCAGCCCAGTCCTATTTGCTCAGATGTAAGTTTACCTCCAAGTACATAGGATCCTTCTTATTTCAAGAAGGAACATATGTACTCATAAGTACTTTCAGGATTGTGGCATAACATTCTACACCATTTACTGTTCTTTGAAACAGAAGGGCACTTCTCCATTTGATTATCAGACACCTAATTAGGTGTTATTCCTAATTAATTTTGTAGCCTTGAAGTATATTTTGTAGACACATCTTTAATAGCAGTACTGTTATTTTAACAATGGTCTACCATTGTTCTATCTCACAAACACACCATCTGACTAAAAGCCCATATTTATTTCCTTAATTTTATAAACATTTAATAGGTCCTTATTAAACACATCAGCCAGCATGATTTAATAACACAATCAGTCTAGAAGTTTGAGAAAATTGAAAACAGGATTTGAATGTAATACAGCCACAATTACCGGAGATTATAGACAATCATTTCCATATGTCCGCAATGGAGAGCTGCTAATCTCTGTTTGCGTGGAGGTGATTTCCCCTGGAACACTTCCCAGCCTTCAACAGCACTAGTGCTGAACAAATTAGATTTGAAAGTCCCCCATTTTATGACTAAGGTAATATACTCAGTGTGTTTAAAGAAACACTGAGTTCGTATTTTCACTGGCTTCCAAAAGTTGGGCAGAGACCTTCTCCTCATTTAGTTTGGCTACATTATGCTATATGGTAATTAATTTCTTTTCCTAGGGTCAATACATGTTTAGGGGGTGCTGTCATAGACACAAAAAAGGCTCTCCACCCACAAGGCCCTAAAACATTTGGTGACATCATGATTTTGGAATGCAAAGCAATTAGCCTCAGTCAGAATACTACGTGCTGCTTGAGGCATGGGGAGACATTTCTTATTTTAGAGTCCTCCTAACACCTTACTCCCTGATTTGCGTCTTATGAGGCTCTGAATAGAGGTGTTTGTGTGCCGGGAGAATTTAGAATATAGAAAGTAAGCCTTTTGTGTAACATTGACTAGGCTTACACAGCAGCAACTAAAATAAGACTACAGGTTTCTTAGGGCACAATCCTATGCACGTTTTGACAGGAAAAGGTCCTACAACTCCCAGCATGGCTGGCTGGGGAATGCTGGGAGTTGTAGGACTTTTTTCTGCCCAAACATAGGATTGTGTCCTTAATCCTCTTCAAAAGAGTCATGAACTCTGAATAGTCAGCTGACCAATATTTCCAATGTGCTGCATTTTTTCATAGTCACTGCCTAGTAAGATGCACATGAAACTGATTCATAGGAAGGAGCTACAGTAATACCTTGGATTGCAAGTAACTTGGTCTGAGAGCATTTTGCCAGACAAGCAAAAAAATAAAATAAATTTTTTTTTTACTTGATAAACGAGCAAGGTCTTGCAATACAAGTCGTAGGGATGTAACCGCTCACCTCGAGAGGGCATAGCGGGCCGAAATCGGCCCCGCTCACGTCCGCCAGAGACTCGCTTTGATATAAGAGTGTTTTGGATTACAAGCACGTTTCCGGAACGAATTATGCTCTCAAGCCAAGGTATTACTGTGTAAGTACTTTTTACACGGTCTGAAATTATTCATAATAAACATGTTGGAGGGAGAGGGAGATGCCTCATTGGCTCACCCTGCTCTCACTTTCTTTAGCTCTGTGTGAGTATTGTGGCTGTGGGTTGTGCAGCCCCACCCACTTCCCGCACAGCCCAGCTGATTCCCTGGGCTGCGGGGGAAAGTCCACTGGTCATGCCAGTGGCACCATAGAAGCCGCACTTGCAAGCACCCTTAGAGTGCAATCCTATGTATGGCTGGCTGGAGAACGTTGAGAGTTGTGGGACTTTTTTCTATCTAAACATGATAGGATTGTGCCCTTAGTCTTAGTAAAGCAGGGGGAGGATGGCAGGGAAGAAATGAAAGTCATTACAGTATGTCAAAAGAACACCGATAGCTGGCCAACTCGCAAGTCCTATATATACACACTGGACGGCTATTGTTTTAAATTAACTTGGCTTATGCACTAGACAAGTATGCCAAAACACAAATCCTTTTGCTTAAAAAAAGAAAAGAAGGTGGCTGTTTGTCTTGTACTGATAACATTGCTATTGTAATTCTGAAGTATAAAAAGGTAGAAAATGACCACCACTCAGCACACCCCGTTTTCACACTTAACCCTTCAGTGTGTTGAAGAGCAGGCCTTTGGGCCTTGAAGAACCTTGCTCTCTATCCCGTCTTTCCAGATCTGAGATGGCACCCCTGAGGCTGAGGGGAAGCAAGCACAGAGCTGCATAAAAGGCTGTCAATGACAGACATTAACACTTTGTCTCCATGAAACCAACACTGCTCGAATCAGTAAGAAAACAAAAAACAACCAATCAGATTTCCCCTTTATAAGTGGCTACTAGCTGAAACAATTATGAAATATGACCTAATGCCATGATGTTGGAGGGGCACCCCTCCAGCTGTCATCTCCTGCATTGAAAATTGGCTCAGTAGTTTTAGTCTGTATTTTCACAATCATTATTTGATTGCATCTGGGGATAATCTGAGAAACAACCAGAAATAGCGTGCAACTCCAAGGTGGGAAGCTTGTTCAGCATGGAAGGCAAAATCAAACGTGTGTCATGAGTCAGTGGAGGGGACTGCCGTTAATTTTGTAAATTTTGTTGTAAGTAATTAACATAATATGTATCTCATTGTCATGAACACAGCAGATGTCACACTACAGCTGGCAAATAGAGTCCACGTTAATCTAGATTGTTTTAATTTAGAGTTTGTTACCCTCAAATGTGAAAAACTAGAATCTGGCCTGTGTCAGGGTTTCAAGGAAGGAGAGAAATTGTTTTATGTGGATTTATAAAACAACAACACTGGACTTTTGCTGACTTATCTCCTTAACATGTTGAGGAATAAAAACCTTTTTAAAATGAAAGGTGGGGTTCTCAAGGGTCTAACAAGTGCTCATAGGAAATTCAGCATGTGCCTGGTGTAACAAATTGCCATATTTGACTCCTGGACCTTGCTTGCCATTTTCTCACTTATTTTTATTTTATTTTACTTATTTAAAACTATTTTTAGACCACCTTTAAGGGTAGAACCCTCTCAAGGCAGCATACAAGACATAAATTTGCCAAAGAACAAATAGAACTATCTGGGTTTCTTTTACAAAATGCATGACTTGCCCTACGGACCCTTCTGCAAATCGGAGACGTTGCACCCTTCAGGAACCATTAAATCAGAGCAAATTTGATTGCTAGAGTGTTTGCTTTCAAAAGTGAGTATGCTGCCAGTAAAATTCTGGAAATATATCATGTTCAATTCTAGTTGCATTTGGACACAATCCTGCACCCTGCATTATCAGCAAGCAAGGCACAGAGCAACTCCCATAAAACTCAGTATGGTCCTCTTTCACCAGCCACCATGTAGCTCGTCGTGGGCTTCACATAGATGTCTGGGTGGCCACCATAAGCATAGAATGCTGGACTAGATAGGCCTTTGCTTTGGTCTCATCCAGCTGGGCTCTTCTTATTATATCCCCCACCCACTCCTGGCTCATATGGGGGCCTGTGGAAGAGCTCTCTCTGGGAAGAGCTTGAAATAAAAATGTGGGTGGCCTCCACTGAATATGAATAGCCTGGTCAAGTTGCAGCACTAGGAAGAGCAGCAGCATGCTGAATGAGGAAGCAGTTGATGGACGAGGATCATATTAGGGCCCTGTTGGAGCCATTCCACACCCTGCTTTCTGGGTGTGCAGGATTGTGGCCATTTAACTAGTTCTATGTTTTAAAAACTGCTGCTGTAAAGCATTTTGTTTCCTTCTAAACATCAGGCAAGAGTGACAGATAGATGAATTAAATTTTAGAATTCTTTGGGCAATCCATAGTATTACAGAAATAAAAATATAGGTGCCAGATTCATTAAAACTGTGATCCTTGACCTTAAGGAGTTTATAACTAGAGTGGTTCCAAATCAAAATTTGAAAAGCATGGGAACATTTATTAGACTGTAGTTCCCCTTGTACAAACATATACTTACCCACTTTTACACACAGAAAAACACACTATGTTCTAGTTGATTCTGCTGGGGTCAGGAGGGTGTTATATTGTGATGTTGTTTCTTGGCTTTCTTTCTGTATTTAAAACCAATCTTGATTAGTTTTTGAAATTAGAAGTCATTAATCTATGTGTATGGTAAATATTCTTGGCAATTCCAAACACAACATTTCTTTCCAGTTGAACACCACCCAGGATAACTGGTGCCCAGAACTTCTGAGTGCAGAAGAAAAAGGCACACACACACACACTTGTGAAGATAAATAGACAAAACTATGACCTTCCTAGGGAAGCCTAAGGCATAGATTTAACAGATTGTAGCAGTGTAAGAGGCTTCTGAGGCCAGTGTAAGTATTACTGCCCCCCATGTGAGCACCACCAAAGAAACCTTCTTCCCTCTAGTGCAGGGATGGGAAACATGTGGCCCTCCAGTTGGTGTTGGACTACAACTCCCAGCATCCCTGACCATTGGTCATGCTGGCTAGGGGTTATGGGAGTTGGAGTCCAACAACATCTAGAGGGCCTGAGGTTCCCCACCTCTGCTTTAGTGGCCCACCATGCAGAAGTAGTGATGTCCAGAGACATCTTGTTGCTCACATCTGTCCAAACGCTTCAGGGGCAGCATTTTAGAGTGGGCAAGGGTGCAGCTGCCTCCTGCCTTCCCATGTTTCAGACCATGTGCTTAGGGACTAGCCTTTCTGATTATGGTATGGAATAAATAAAGAAGTTAGCACAACATATGCTCTTTAAATACTTTGGTGTGTGTTTTTCTAATTTATCAAAGAACAAGATTTTGGACCTTGCTGTGAATATTTCCTCCTCCCTCTCCAAAATCTTTGCACACACATACCATACGTGTGGGTGAGTGGTGCTTATATTTCCTTATATTTCCCCCTGTGATTAATACCAGGTTCAGGGAGGGGGAAGTTTGCATTGTGGAATTGGTGGTGCGGAGGTAAAAGGTCAAGCCCCTCTGCCACCATTATGGCCTTAGGCCTAATTGGGCCCCGTGTGCTGCTTTTCAGATGAGAAAAAGACATGGGGACTCTAATCAGGGAGCTACACATGACATCAAGCTTGGTCCTTAACTTGGAAGTGCATATTTTAGATATACTTGACCAAGTCGTATATCTATGCGATGCATATATTTTCCATTCAAGGGAACTGAATTTATTACCAGCTACCAGTAAACCAGTGGTGGGAAGGGTGTGGCCATCCAAATGCCAATGGACTGCAACTTCCATCAGCCCTAGTCAGCATAGCCAGTGGTGAGGGATGATGGGATGGGCAGTCCAACAACATCTAAAGCAGGGCTCTCCAACCCTGGGTCCCCAGATGTTGCTGGAGTACAGCTCCCAGAATCCCTTGCCATTAGCCATGCTGGCTGGGTATGCTGGGAGCTGTAGTAGGCCAGCAACATCTGGGGACCCAAGGTTGGAGAGCCCTGATCTAAAGGGACAAATATTTTGCATCCTGCAGTAAATGGTTAACAAATTAGGTTCTCTCTCACCTAGTGGAATCTTTAACTGACATAATAATAAGATAAATTGATCTAATGTGGTTTGAATAATCATGATCTTAAAAAAAAAAACCCAGCTGTACTCTACTAAAATGTGACTATTTTGGGACATTTTCACCATAAATGGAAAAAGTATTATTTTTCATCATAGTAGATAAAGGATACAAGGAAATTAGGGGGGACATGCAAATTAGCTTGAAGATTTGAACACCCTAATCTTTTAGTAGCTCAAAGACCCCACACCTTTTATAACAGAATGGTGGGTAACCATGTTTTTACAGGATGACTGTTGCTGTCGCTTTATATCTCAAACTTGGGAAATTTCCATAATGAACTACCTATAATCTCTCAAAGCAAGGGTGCCACCCTTAAAGGTGGCCTAGAAATAATTTGAGATAGATAGAAAGCAAGGAAGCCTCCCACGTGATGTGCATATTGAGTGTGTCAATCACCTTGGGCAGCATCCCATGCCGCCCACGAATGCAACGGGAAGCTAGCGGACCCTGAAGCAAACAGAAACACGCCGAAATTCTGGTGCAACAGAAATAGTGGGAGCACAGCAGCAGTACTGGATACCACCCTATACAAACAGTTGTGTGAATGCATGGCTGGTGTGAGTTCACCGATTATTACCAGCATTAACCAACAGGCTTTGCGCTACCATCTAGTTACTTGTGTTATGTTTGCCCCACTTTGATCAGGGATTGGCTATTGTGTATTTTCCTCTCTTATCACATCCAGCCAATATTTAACAAAGGGATACCAGCTGGGAGTTGATAAATCTATCATATGTTTGCTCTGTCTGAACCTCCAATCGAGGGAGATGCACCTGTGAAAGGAAGCTAACAGTGCAATCCTGTGCACATTTGCTCAGAAGTAAATCCCTCTGTTTTCAATGGAGTTTATGCCTAAAGTAAGTGTGTAACTAGAATTCCAACTGAAGGCTCTGCTGCCTATGAAAAAAATACACTTGAAAGCAAGCTCAACGGAACAAAGTGATATTTATTTCTGGGTAAACATGCATGGGCTCAGGATGCATGGCTCCAGTCCTATGCACACTTACTTGGGAGGGACTAAGATAAATTGAACTAAGTGGGAGTTACTTTCATGGAAGCATACAATAGGACTGAGGTATAAGTTAAATGCACTGGCTGTGATCCAGCAGAGCTAATCTACCTGCAGGAGTGGAGCACTCCTGTTATCAGATGCTGGGAAAGAAACAGTTTTGTTTATTTTATTTATTTGTTACATTTGTATCCTGCTTTTCCTCTTCCTCTCCCTTTTACTCTCACAACAACCCTGTGAGGGTTGGGATGTTGGACAAATCTTTAACAATTATTTATTTATTTATTTAGTATATTTGTTCACCACCCATCAGCCAAAAGGCTCCCTGGGCGGTTTACAAAGAGAAACAGGATAAAAACAATCATCTTAAAAACAACAGAACATAAAATAAAATGGACAGCAATATAAAATCACATAATCAACAGATTCAAATGAGATCGGATTTCTGTGAATCTGACCAGATTTTGCAGTGGAGTGGCCTTTTCCAAGTTGCAGTGGATTCAGTGGACTTGTGAACCAGTTCTTTAAAAAAACTTTTAACTCCATCAATGAGCAGATGATGGATGCCTGACAATCCGCAGAACAAGACTGAACAGATTTAACAAGATCTGTGCATCCCTACTCTGCGGCAGGTTAGGCTGTGTGTCAGTGACTGACCCAGTCACCCAGTGAGCTTCATGGCCTAGTGAGGACTAGAACCTGGATTTCCTGAGTCCCAGTCCAACACTCTCACCACTTCGCTACACTGACTCTCTTTGTTCACCGTTGTATCTTTCCCATCATAGCCAGCAATGCAAGATGTATACATGTATGGAGCTCTGGATTGGAAGGATCAAGGAGGGGAAATGTTTAGGATTTTCCTTTGGCAGCTCACCCACGCAAGCCAAGAAACTGCTTGAGATTTGTCAGCTCTGACAAGTGACTGACTCTAAACATATGGAGATATTAGAAGCTATTTAGACTGAGTGTCTCTATACTGTATGGCACTTGTGGCAGTGAAACCTCTGACACCAATTAGCTGAGCTGGTGTGAGGGCTCTAAATGGTTGCTTTGCAGTCCTGTATTATGTGAGGAAGGGAAGTTGACATTTTGGCTGGGATTAAAACCATACAGAAGTGACTGGGAATACAGAGAAATTGAGGGACAGATGGTGGTGGGAAGCCCACAGGCAAAGAGGCCAAAGGAAAACTGCTCAGAAAATAATGGATTACAAAGGAGGAACTTGGAGGGATGGTAGAAGGAAAATTAGGCTTGATGAAAAGGCAAATAGAAAAGATGGAGGTTCAAAGGGCCTATTCAGAAAGAGGACTTTTTCTTTTTTAAAAAAGCTTTAGGCTGAAGATGTGTAAGGGCTGTATGCTGTTGGGGATGAAGAAAGGAGAAAGCCTGGGGGGAATGACTGTAGAGAAACAGTGATTCAACCAACAGTTAATTACATTGACCCGGTAATTAAAGGGAAACAGTTTCATGACATTGCTTTCCCCTCCACAACTTTGTCCCCAACTTCATTTCACCAAATCATTTCAGTGATTCATCAGCACGTTTCTTGACAGGAAGGATGCACACAGGCAAGGGAAGAGCCAAGAGGTTACCCTGTTGCTAGATCTAGTGCCGACACCTTGACAGGTGAATTCTGCCCTTTTGTGGCTTTTTCTATCATGGCCACATTGTGACTTGGCAGCCCTAAAGGGAAGAGAAGGGCCAAGAAGCAGTGGAGGAGTGATAATGCTCAATGGCACATATTGATTTGCACTCCCTGCCATTTGTTGGATGCAAACTGAAGACAGTTCCTTTGCCCCACTTGAAATTGCCCCAGCTGGCTTTTGCCACTGCAGAGCACCTCCACAGGTGTCTGAAGCTCAGCAACTACTAGGTGATTTATGGTGGAGAAATATAATATGGTCATTTATGGTGGAGAAATATATGGCAAGGCAAGTTCAAGCACCCTTCCCTGCAACTTCCCTACTCCCAATTATGCCCTCTCAAAGTGCATAAAGTGTGCACTTTATGCAAGTGTGGTTCCCCCCCCCCCAAACACACACACAACACCAGGGGCATTGAACTACTATTAAATGTATGCAAGGTATAGATAGGCTTCAGACAGAGACCTTTCCCAACCCTACAACAGGACAATATTTAACTGAAGATGGTCATCATGATTGAACTTGGGATCCATTTCATGCAAAAGATGTTTGAGCTGCGATCCTTCCACACAGGAAGCACCTCCATGGGGAAAGGGATCGTTTTGCCCACAAATATAGCACTTCACTTCAGAGGGCTGCCATAAGCCAAACCTGGGCGTCTCTTGGAATAATTCCTTTTCTCTTTTCCTATATTTATGTATTTTCAAAGGGGAGGGCTCTGTTGCTTTTCTATCCCAGCATGACTCAGTGGCCCAGTTCACACATCGAAATAACCCAGGTTTTTTGTTTTTCTTTTTCTTAAACTGGCTTGTTGTGAACAAGCGAGCGTGTTGGAGCATGCTGTCTAATTGCTCCTGTTGCGAGCGGGAACAGCTAAACAAACCAGGCATGTTCCATCCTTAGGCTGGTTGTCATGATATGTAAGCCAGGAAGTCTGGACTTATCTCTCCCCTGACAAGCCAGAGAATTAACCCATAGTGTGTTGTTGGGTTGTTTCTCTGGCTTGTTGAGGGAGAGCCAAACCAGAGTTCTTGGTTCGCACATCACGACAAACAACTCCAGAATACAGCAGGAGTGAATGGCCAGCATACACCAACATGCTCATTCATTCACAACAACCCAGGATATTTAAAAAAAACGTGGGTTGTTGTGACATGTGAACCAGGCCAGTGTAACTGAGATCTTTCGGCCAATTAAAAAAAATATTAATTAATCTAAATAGGGATTGAAGATTGAAATTAACTGCAGACAGTGCTAGACTTCATGCCCTGATAAATACCTGTTCTGCCTTTTTTGGCCTAAACATCCAGCATGAAGGAGAGCTCTGTATAACTCAAAAGCTTGCACACCACATCCTGAATTTAGTTTGGTCCGAATAAAGATATTGTTTTACTACCGTTATTTATTTATTTTTTTAATGGATTGGCACTTATGTGCTGGGATTAAGTTTACAAAGATTTGGAAATTTTAGTATATGTTATATTTTTAGCTGCTTAATGGGATTTAAATTTAATTTGAACAGGATATTTTATATTCTTTCCAGTGTGTTGCCCACCTATAACTTTTGAGAGAGAGTGGGAAATCAAATATATAAGTAGAAAATATTTTTGCCACTTGATTTTTTGGAACTAGAGTTTTATTTTCTAGTAGCTCCTCTTGCTTTTCCTGTGAATGTTCTGGCTTGTGGAGGATCTCTACTATATTAATTCCAAAAACCAGTTATGTGTCATTGGTTTAATGGCCTCTGACAGGAAACATGATTTTTTTCAAGTGAAATACTTACTCATAAACTATCCAACAAGGTCAATGCCTGTGCATGTAAATAACAGCATGAAGAATACAGGTGTTAATGAATACATTTTAATATTGTTTCCCGGCTTTGCAGATATTGTACATTTAGAAGCATGTGGTACTCTTGCGCCTACAGTAGTTCTTTTGGAAATAAAACAAAATGGGAAGCATCGCAGGCATTTTATTTCACTGTCAGCTTTAATAAAAACAAAATGATTTTCCTAAAGGAGAAAAATATCCACGGCAATTTTTTCCCCCAAAACTTTTTTTTTGTCAAGCTGAATATCATATTGAACTGTGTAAGCAAGTAAACAACAAAAAAGACATGAGATTTGTATGCATATCTTATTAGCTCATTTCCTTTGATTCCTGCAAGTGATGTCATGGAGCCCAGCTGGTGCGTTATTGCAAATGATTTCCCCTTACTCATGTTTCACCAAGTCATTTCAAGCCCTAATGGAATTACTTTCTCTTTGAAACCAGAGGAGTTTCCTCCCACTCCACTCCTTCTGATTCACCTCTCCTATCAGCTGTAAAAGAAAAGAGTCTGTTACAGAAATTGCAACAAATACATGAAAGCAAATACTGTTAAGAACATGCTTTTGTTTCACAGTGAATGATCTCCCCACCTTTCCCATTCACTTCTTTGTGTCTGCCGTATTCAAGCGGAAGCTGCTTACTAAACTGCTAACTGCTTACTAAACTCTTTTTTGAAAGCGGAATAAAGAGAATTAAAAGTGCATTGGCTAGAATGCTTGAGGAATGCTTCTATCATTTATTTTTCAAATTTATATACCGCACCTTTCTCCCATGTTTCATCCTTACAACAACCCTGTGAGGTAGGTTAGACTGAGAGACAGTGACTGGCCCAGGGTCACCCAATAAACTTTATGGCTGAGTGGAGATTTGAACTTAGGTCTCATCAGTTCTCATCCGACACTGTAATCAATACACCACATGGCTCTCCACATTATATTCTTATTTTTTTCCTATTCTATGCCAGACTGGCTAAAATATTTCTTAGAGTGAGAAATATAAAACTAAACATCATCATCAATCAAAAACAAATCTTTACTTTTCCTAGCTTTCGTTCTCTGCCTGCATCTACACCTGCATTGTTTACAGGAAATAATGCATTTGTATGCTCATCTCTATATCTTGGTTAGAAACTGTTCACTGAAAGTTTTGATTCTCTTTAAAAGTACAATAAATTAATAAATAAATAAATAAATTCTCATTTTATTGATTGTGGCTAGTGTTTTGCCACAGGTTCCCCAAAAGGGATTGGCAAAGGTTCTTTGAGGGATTTTCAAACCATAATAAATACTCCTCCAGGAAGTTAAAGCCAAACATCTTTATTGCAAAGCTGAGCATGAAATACAACAATGCTATGCCTTCCTCCAAGTTCCCTGGTGGAACTCCCACCCCTTAGCTAGCTACGCAGTCACTGTATTATTTCCAACCAGCCCTGCTAGTTCCAGCAGCTCTCCGCCTGGGTATCAGCTTTCAGCGTTGGGGCTTCTGCAGAGCTCTCTGAACAGCTTCCTCTGCTCCCCCTTGCTCCTTCCGATTCTTCAGCACTACACACACAACCACCACCATTACCAACAACCACACCTTAGTCTGCATTTGCTAGTCTTATATACTTTTCTAGCACCAAACTCCATGGGCTGCAGACCTCATGCTTAATTGGTAGCACCTGGGCTGTTGTGCAGTGTCATTCCTCTGGCCTGCAGCCAGGTCACACACCAGCAAGTTTCTGAAGATTGCATCAGCCTGGCTAGCAGCCAACTCACAATTTAAGTTTTAAGCAAGGTCATGCCTTGCTATTACAGAGCAAAATACAGGGTATAATACCATACAGAGCATGATACAGAGCATAGTATCATACAAAGCATAATACAGGGCATTGAGGCAGGACTGTTGTACAACACTGCACTCCTCGCCATTTTCCGCAACTCCCATTACAGCTAGTTGTACACACTCGGTCGGTAATATTCATGTATCTTAGGGCAAAACTGAGGATGGATAAATCTGCCAAATTCAGTTTTGCGACAGTTTCTCATGTTTCTAACCTTAAGTTTGGTCCATCCCATTTCCACATCAGTTTGCAGTGGGGTGGGTGGGTGCGAATAAAGTCTGCATGAAAAATCATGTGCTGAGTCCACTTTCCCCTAATATACACCATTTTTGTTTGTATTTTTCCACTGAAGAAGTGCATCACAAAATGAGGGAAAGTGTGAATAGGAAAGCATAAGTGCATTTCAATTCACATACTGGTTTGGGAAGTGTGGATTAGGTAAGTTCACATTGAAATGCAAACTGAATGAATTTTCTCTCTCATCCCTAGGCCAAGCTAGCATGAATAGCCTTTTAAAGTAAAGAGACCAACCCAAATCAGAATCTTGGTAGGGTATATGACAGCTTTAAATATTTGCCCTGCATCCTGCATTTCAGGGCTCCAGCACTTGCTATTTCCATGGGAACAAAGATTCCCATTCATGCCAATGGACACACTCCTTCCAACGCAGGCGTGGAAGACCCAATCCAGATCAAAATCACTGCAGGGGAGGGTGAAAGGTTAAAGCCCTCTACCCTCACTGAATCGCACACATATACACACGCAGCTGCTATTTACTTTTTTAAAAAGCCATCCACACGATTGCGAATTGTGTGAGTGGTATCATGTCTAATTTGGCCCTTAGAGATCCCAGTTCAGTGAAGCAGTGAGCACATGATGAGCTTTAAGCACCTGCTGCTAGGCTGTGGGAAGTCACAGTCATGATCCATGGAGCCAAGAAGCAGGAAAGATATTTAAAAGATTCGACTTTCGAAAGATTCAAGTGGATTCAAGTCAAGATTCAATGGCCAAACCATTTTAAGTAATTTAAAAACATTTCTCTCCCCCCCCCCAATGATTTATCTTTGGGATTAATCGTAGGGATAGAGGAGAAATTTTCTCAGTCCAAATGTTCATACAAATGTACCCAATTCCTACCTCCCAAATGCCTATGAGAACCAGAACACACTCATAAGTCGAAATTCACACTTTTCAGAATTTTGCAGAGTAGTACATGACTCAAAAGAATGAACACAAAAAAATGTGAATATTAGGGGAAAGTATTCAAAAATGCATAATATTAGGGGAAATCACTTGCAAAAAATATGCATGCTGGGAAAAGGTTGGAACAAAAATCTGCATGTTAGGAGAAATGTGCACAAAAATGCATATAAATTTTCATGCAGCCTCTTTTTGCTGAATTCGCGAAGTGATGTGGAAATAGGCTGAAACAAACTTATGGCTGGGAAAATGAGAAACTGCAATTGACCCATCCCTACATCATAGTGCTGCTTCTAGAAACAGCAAATAGGCGGCAAAATGTGTTTTGTTTTGCAGAGATTTGAAAAGTCACAATTTTGTCCCTGTGTCAAGTGTATTCACTTTCTCATGCTCAGCCTGTGGAAGTGTACTGAATCACACTGTTCACACAAGCAGTCACGTGGGCAATGTAACATCAAAGCTGCAAACTCACATGCAAGATTGTAACTCCTCTCACCTGACCTGAAAAAATTGATTTTCCAGTTCACTGCAAGGGAGCTGCAATCTCGTGTGAGTTTGCAGTAGCAACATTAAAGTGCTCATGTAAGCAGACCACTCACATGGGCATTGATTTGTAGACTGTGAGGCCCTAACTAGGTGAGACATCTGCGATCTGCGATTAGATGTCTGGTCTCTTCAGAATTTAGATAACGGGAGCTGCAGGGAGAGATTGGGATGAGAGCACTGGTGGGAAGGCCCCTTGGAGATGTTATTTGCCCCACGGAGGTGTTATTTGCCCCACCAAGGGAACTTTACATGTACACAGGTTGCACATGTAAGTTTCCCCTAATGGTACAAATGTGTACATTTAATTTTCCCCTAAGGGGGCAAAAGGCAGTTTCACATGAGACATGATTCTCATTAGGAAAATGGTGGGAGGGAAAAGAGTTAACCCACCCTCTCCAATATTCCAGTCTCAAACTGAATCTCTCCTACAACCACCCCCTGCAGGAGCTATCTACTACAATATAAAGAAATGCGAATTCTGATCACAGATCTCAGACATGCCTTCTTTGACCATTTGAGGCATTCAAGGTGCAGCTGGACAGCCATCCTGTCAGGGATGCTTTGACTTGGATTCCTGCATTGAGCAGGGGACTGGACTCGATGGCCTTATAGGCCTTATAGGCCCCTTCCAACTCTACTACTCTATGAGTCTATGACCCTTCATTAGCAACCAAAAGTGGACCAACTTTGAGAGAATTAAGTTGATTTATGGTCTCTCTCCCCTGGGCGGGAAAAGGGGCTGCAGCTAGGTAAGCCACAAGACAGGAAAGGATTTAGCTCTTCTCATCCATATGACCCTTTTGCTTTAAAAAAAATCAGGTTCCCCAATGCCCTTCTTTCTACATGGTCAGGGTAGTTCTATGGTTATTAACATCTAGTTTGGAAGGAAGAAACAGCAAGGATGGGATAGGGAAGTGATAAGGACTCAAATGGTGTCCACAGAATAAAGTAGAATAGGGTAGGTTCTCTCATCCTTTCTTCTTTATAAGCCCCTGAACTAGAGACCTGACTTATTTCCCACAGCAAACGGTCCTATGCAGTGTACATCGAAAAGAACCATACTCTGTGTTTTGTTTCCTGTGGCCTACTACTATCGGGCTGCCTTATTAATTTCCATTGTCTGGCAAGAGATCACTCAGGCACAACCAGACTTTCACTGTGGGGTTATGGATAAGACCCTAACTGGCAAGGATGCTACAGACATGACCTGATGTTTGTTAGTACATTTTGTTGTTGTCTGAGAACATAGCAAGCGGCTTTATAGCTAAGCAGGGTCAGGCCTGGTTATTACTTGGATGGGAGACCCCCCTCCTCTAGTTTCCTGCATTGAGCGGGGGGTTGGACTCGATAGCCTTGTAGGCTCCTTCCAACTCTGTGATCCTATGAAATCTATGAAATATACTGAGTCAGACCATTGATCCACCTTGCTACGTACTGACTGCCCCAGTGGAGGCTGGTGGCTCTAATGTCAGTGGGTTTTAGTCTGAGCTGTCCATGGTGCTGAACCCAAACCCCTAGCCCCCCCAAAAAAATTTAGGTTCAGCACCATGGATAGCTCCTTAAAAGTTCAGCCTGCAACCCGGAGTGGATACACTGCCCTAGCGACATTGGAGCCACCTGCCTCCACCGGTCTACTGCCTGGCAGAGGCTCTCCAGGGTCTCAGAGAGGAGCCTTTTTCAGCCCTGCCTGGAGGCGCTGGGGACTGAATGTGGAACTTTGGCATATGAAACATGGGCTCTATCCCAAAATCCCATGAAAGCGCCTAAGCAGTTCAAAATCTGGTTATTGAGGCACGATTGCTCATTGCCCAGGCCAATATTCAGTGGTCTCAATCCAGATACTGGCATGCACTCCAGTGCACACATGGCACTGTTGCATGAGTGCCCCCCCCCTTTTCACTTCAACAGAAGGGCCAATACTGCATATGCAAAGAGCTTCTGTTTCTTTACTGAAGTAAATGGGAAAAACCCTGCAGGTTAGGAACCTCCATTCACACATAAGAGATCCTGAAACTGCAGGGAAGCTGCATGAAAACCATTGACTTCAGTGATAATTGTTCTCTTGAGTTTATTTTGAAAGGTATTTCAGGGCTGGCTCCATGTTTGAGGGGGCAGTAGTTGGCCACTGTGTGAATAGGGAAGTGTCATCTATGCCCAAGCCCATCATGCTGGGCTAGATAGGCCTTTGGTCTGATCCATCCAGCATGGCTCTTCTTATGTTTTTATGGTTTCCTGGTGGCAACACCAGGTAGCAGCAGCATTGTGCCAAGTGGCTTAGAAAAAAAGGAGAGTAAGGGGAGACATGATAGAGGTGTACAAAATTATGCATGGTGTGGAGAAAGTGGACAGGGAGACATTTTTTCCCCTCTCTCATAATACTAGAACCCGGGGTCATCCTATGAAGCTGCCTGGTGGGAGATTCAGGACAGATAAATGGAAGCACCTAAAAAGGGATATTACAGAGTTGGAAAAAGTGCAGAAAAGGGCAACTAAAATGATCAAGGGACTGGAGCAACTCCCCTAGGAGGAAAAGTTACAGCAGCTGGGATTGTTTAGCTTAGAAAAAAGGCAGGTAAGGAGAGACATGATAGAGGTGTACAAAATTAGGCATGGTATGGAGACAGGGGATAGGGAGACCTCTCTCTCATACTAGAGCCCGGGATCATCCCATGAAGCTGATTGGTGGGAGTGTCAGGACAGATAAAAGGAAGTACTTCACACACACAGCGCATGGTTAAACTATGGAATTCACTTCCACAAGATGTAGTGATGGCCACCAATTTGGATGGCTTTAAAAGGGGATTGGACAAATTCATGGAGGAGAAGGCTATCAATGGCTACTAGTCCTGATGGCTCTATGCTACCTCCAGGATCAGAGGTAGTATGCCTATGTGCACCAGTTGCTGGAGAACATGGGCAGGAAGATGATATTGCACTTATGTGCTGCTTGTGGGATCCCGTGGACAGCTGGTTGGCCACTGTGTGAACAGAATGCTGGACTAAATGGACCCTTGGTCTGATCCAGCATGGCTCTTCTTATGTTCTTCTGGAGCCACTATTTAAATTTCCCACAATGCTTCTGATATAACTTTGCTCTGGGGCAGTGTGAGAAATTAACATGGCAGCCCATTTTTATTTCCCACAATTGCCTGGAGCAAGGCTCTATCAGGGAGATGGTGAGAAATGGAATGGTGACCCTATTTTGATTTTTCACTATGGCCTGGAGTGAGACTACATCAGGGGCATTGTTGAAATAGTCGCTCCAAGCTGCCCAGCAGCATGAGGAGGAGACAGACAGGCAGGCATCAGTGCAAGTAAATAAATAAAGTCAAGTACAATAAATAAATAAATCAGTGTAGCTGTGGATCTCTTCTTTATCTTGTTTCTGTAGAATGTGGAATTGACATTTTACTATATGAGAGATATACTGAAAGAAGAAGCTGTGTTCACTGTCCTTTCGCTGCAGACTTCAGAGAGGGATGGAAAGCGGATGGATTCCTCACGTACATTCCTCACAATTCTTAAAGACACTCTCCCATTCAGATAAGAAGTGTCATCTATGCCCAAGTGTGACTGGGCTCTTGCCTAGGATCTTACATATTAGGGCAAACTAAGTAACATTTACCCTACACACACAGTGACATTAGGTATTAAGAAGCTGGAGCATCTTAAATAGTGAGCTCCTGGTCTGGGTTGAAAGGGTTTGGGCATTGCCATGTCCTTTCACCAGAGTACATTGAGGAAGGCAAGGCACATTGAGTGCCATTTCCTGGGGGGAATGCTGGGATCAGCTGACTAGAATCCATTTTCCTTCTTCATTCTCCAGTCCTCACTGGTGGCAGCTGCCTGGTGACGGCATGTATCAGCTTTGAATATATATGATGACTTCAAAAGCACAGCCAAAAAACAAAAACAACCCCCCCACACACACACACAGCACAGCAAAATGAATTAATTCATCCAAGCAGTTGATGGATAGGCTGTCACTGTTTATACAGTAGGCACAAGCCTAATTTTCAGGTATTAGCTGATTAACACATGAGTCATAGTGTGTGTCCTGTGTCCAGTAAAGTGGAACATCAAATCTGTGAAAGAGATTAATTGTGTGCACAGATGTTAGTCGCAGAATCAATTTGTCTGGGGTTTGAGGGGGTGGTACCCTACAGATCAATAGGAAAGGAGAGAATTAGAGTAATGTGTTGAAAGGAGTCACAGTCTAATCTCTGAGGCTCGTTTATCTACCTCAGTTGGTGAGGCCCTTGTAGAGAATTTCAACAGCACAGTGACACAAAGGACTCAATTCAGTCTTGTATAGGGCGGCACGGTGCAGACATCGCCATCCAAAAATTATGAACAGGGAACCTCTCCCACCAAAGGAAAATGTGGTGGGGAGGAGGCAGGAAAAAACCTTTCTGACTCAGATGCTACGCGGCATCTGAAGACAGTCACATACGCACAGAACATTACTTAATGTTCAAGCGGCACCTGCAACAAAATGATGCGGTGTGGAGGGCTCCAGATCAAGGTTCTAGCCTGCCAGCCTTGGGCCCTTCCAGGATTCCCCGTTCCCTTCACTTCCCCCTCCAACAGTCATCCAGCATTCCATGATCACTGAGCACACTCTGTCCTCATTGGGTACGCACGCACGCACGCACGCACGGACCCACACACACACATATGGGGGTTACACGTACCTTTCCTGCCGCTCAATGTTCTCCACGGCTTGGCTCTCTGCCGCGCCGCCAGCCCACTCTCGATCTGAGTGGTGCGGAGCGTTCTCCATGCTGCTTGAGCCGCTGCCGCCACGTCCTGCTGCTCCGACGCGCTGCTGGACCCCCGCGCTATGTTTTTGGTGGGGGGAACCAGGGCAACAGGGCTTAAACAGCCCTGTTGCCCTGGTTTCCCCTGCCAAAAACATAGCGCGGGGGTCAAGCGCACCGGAGCAGGGTCCCATCGCATCACTTCCGCCGCGCTGGAAGTGACGCGACGGGAACAGCACGGGTGGCGCGGTCAGCTTGCCGCGGAGCACAAGGAGCCAGGTAGGCCCGCGCTCGCCGTGGAGAGCCCGCGCGGGCCAGTTCTGGTCTCACTCGTGCCCGCGCGGGCAAAAGTAACATCCCTACACACACACACACTTCCCCCCCCCCAAAAAAAATTGTTCTTCAGCAAACCTTGGAGAGGTTACTTACTGATATCTCCCTTTGGCATGTGGATCAAGCTATTTTGGCAACATAAGGATCCACACAGATAATAAGTTAATTGTGTGTGTGTGTGTGTGTGTGAAGGATTGAGGCTTGAGTTAGTTTGAAGCCTGTAGGCCCAAACATCTCCTGATGGGAGGGGGGCATTCGTGAGTTTCATTTTCCCCTCTTGGAGTTAAAGTTTCCTTTTCATTGAGAGAAGTCATCTTTTCCCCTTAATAGAATTAAGTTTCGTTTCCCCAGTTTGAAGTCACAGGTTTGTAGCCTTCTAGTCCTGGTGAGAGTGTATATAAAGGGGAGGCAGAAGCAGAGAGAGAAGCTGTGTGGAGGAGAGGTTCTGCAGGCACCAAGAAGCAGAGACAGACAGAGAAGCAGAATCTGAATATCACTGAAGAATGCAGAACAGCCAGAGCTAGGCTGAGAAGGAATCTCTATTAAGGTTACAGGTGAAATAGTAGCTAGGTTAGAGAGAACTGCATTAATATTTCTTTTATTTTTATTTTACCAGCTTTTTGAAAGTACACAGCTCTATTTGTGTAATTACCTTTAAAAGTTATTGTGAATCTACTATACCAAGATTTAAAGTAAACAGTTATTGTTAACAGCAAGTTGTTTGGAGTGCCTTTTGCACCACGCCCAAAGCCTAATCCCACATTACTGGGAAGAGAAGGTAAAAGGCAGGGAATTGGCATCCTGATACAGGAGGAGCTCTTAAAGAGGCAAAATATATTTAAGGAGCTGATCAAGGGGTCCTGGTGCAGGTGGAACCTTGACAGTGTGTGCATATGATACAGATTATGAATCCTGGTGCTCATAGTATCCATCTTGAAAGCTCTTCCACTGAAGATTTTTGGCTCATACAGTAATACCTTGGATTGCAAGTAACTTGGTTTGAGAGCGTTTTGCAAGACAAGCAATTTTTTAAATATTAATTTAATATATATATTTTTACTTGATATACAAGCGACGTCTTGCAATACAAGTACTGTAGTATGGCTTAAATTAAAAATCTCTGTCCCTTTGGGGGGACTTCGTTTTGATATAAGTGTGTTTTGGATTACAAGCACGTTTCCGGAACGAATCATGCTCTCAATCCAAGGCATGATTGTATTACACTTATCTAGCAGAAAGCACAAGAAAAATTCTGAAAACTGAGTGTGACCTGCAAATGTATACTTTGCTGTGTTTACATATGGTATATGCACACTTTGTAAATGTGGCCAATTATAGCTTCCAATGGTATACACACAATGAAATATATCCATGCATAATCATTACATAGGATGTTTTAATCTACACAGAGCTTTAGGATGAATCCTTTGCACACTCTCCCAGGAGAAACTCTTACTGAATTCAGTGGGACTTACTTCAGAGTTGATATATACAGGATTGTACTGCGCATGTTTTTTTGTCGCCCCTCCCCTAAAATGTAATGCTTTCTGTGAGGCAAAAGCATAATGTTTGAGACAGCACTTACTCCCAGATACATAGGAACTGCTTCTGATTGGTCATTGATGGGGAAGGAGGAAGTGCTTTGTAACCTGGAGACTCTCAGCACCTGTTGGGGTATTTTCCAATGCTTCTAATCCATTAAGGTGCTCGAACATAGAGCCAGCTGTTCGCTCTTCATATGGTTAACTGAGCCAAAACTAAGGTGGGAGGACAAGGGAGGCTTGGGAACAGAGGGAAGAAAAGAGGCACAGAAAATAAAACTTCAGTGTTCAGAATATGGTGGCCACTTATGCAGTGCCAAAAAAAGAGGACACCAATTGTTATAACATTTGCAAATGCAAATTTATATGTATAGGTACAAATTTAGAAATAATGGCTATGATTTAAATAGAAATACAAGACATCTCATCATAGTAGTGAAGTCTGCGACCAGGTGACTTGTGTGCCAGCTCATTCTGCTGTTGAAGTGCTAACTGTTATTGGACAACTTCAAGGCCCTTGTCCTCCCCATCTATGGTTCTTTGGCCTTAAACCAAACTTGGGCTGGACAACCCATCAAATACAGGAGACTGTCAAATGGAGGACTGTCCTCTGCCAGCTCTCCAAAGTAGAGGACTGTCCTCTGTAGGACACCTGGCCACCTTAGTTCCCAAGCAGCGTGCCTCTGATTATCTGATGCTGGTGGAGACAAACAGTAGGGGATGGCTGTCATCAGCATGTCATATGTACAAGCTCCCCAGGGCCATCCAGTTGAAAATAAAATGTTGAAAATAAAATGTTGGACTGGATGCAGCTTTGGCATCAATCAAGATAGCATTTTTTATGCAGGGATGGGGACTCGGACTCCAGGACTCGACTCGTGAGTCGGACTGAGTCCCCCCTCTGACTCGACTCGGACTCGAGCCTCAATATTTTTAATGGGACTCGAGACTCGACTCGGGACTCGAGACCAAGGACTCTTCAACATCCCTGGGCTGTGCCAGAAGGAGTGGAGAGGAGTGCGATCGCCGGCGAAGAGTGAGGGTGAAATTGTGATGAGACCTCACCATTCCAGAATGGGGGGCAAATATTTAGAAAAAATCATGTTCCTCAAATGCAAATGGATAAGTTTTAGGAAGTACAGCAAGTTTATTTTTTAAAATCATTTTCCTAAAATGCAACCTTTCAGACATTTTAGGTTTGGCTGCCTCTGCCTGCCTGTTTGGGGTTCCCTGCCTCCTCTGCCTGCCTGGTCTCTTCTTAACCAGTTCCACAGTTTGAATTGTCCAAGACAAAGGCCTCTGCCTGCCTGTTTTGGGGTTCCCTGCCTCCTCTGCCTGTCTGGTTATTTTGGGTTTGTCTGCCTGGTCTGTTCTTGCCAGAGTCTGTTCTGTCAGTTGCAGAGTTTTGAAATAAAAAGGCACATTTGTGCCTAGAATTTATTTAAGCCACACATCTGAAGTAGCCTTATTTTGTTGGGGAAAACCCCCATTGATTTTAATAGGGATTTGTGGAGTCAGCTTTGGGAGTGACTCGTGACTCATGAGTCACCATTTTGGACCAAGGACTTGGACTCGGACTCGAGACTCGGGTCCAAGAACTCGTGACTCAACTCGTGACTCGAAACCAAGGACTCTTCAACATCCCTGTTTTTATGTCCTCATTTTGGTACAGAAAGGCAGAATGTGACCCTATTTCATTAACACGACACCTGAAATCTGCTTTGGTATAGTAGTTTTCACCAAGACTGTTATTGTGTTCCTCATTCTGGACAGACTTTCACTGCCCTTCTTTCATGAGTATAATGGTCAAGCTGACAGCCATCACGTTTAAAGCTAGGGGATGTTTTTTAAGAAGCCTGAAACAAGAGGTCAAACAGCAATCCTCCCATGTAATCACATATAAGGTGGGCTTCGATTTGGTGAGTGTCTACTCCACAGCAAACTTAGCATAAGAATATCGTAATAGCTTCCTATGTATGTTTTAGTTTGTGCCAACAAGTATTGTAGATTTGTAGTATTGAGTTGTTTCATGGCAACCGCGGTAAATTTTCCTCTGAAAGTAGACAAGTCAGGTTAAACTAGACAGAATTATAGCTGAATTGCTAGTTCCTTCCAATACACTGTCTTTATGAGAGGGTTTATTGAATTTTGCTTAATAAGATCTATTGCTTTTATGTATTAAAGGAGACACTGTATGATGCATTCTTCATTGAGAGCTGTATCTAAATTAGTTATATGTAAGCATGGAGAACAGGTTCCTACTAAAACCCCTATTTTTTCTTCATGAAAATTGCTCTAAAAATATTGAGTTAAGAACTTTCCCCTGCCATTCATTCCAAACAAAGACTTAAGCACATACTTACATTTTGCCCATTGAAATCAATGGAATGTCACAGTGCTTAACTTTGCCTTCATATCTTTCACTAAAATATATCTAAATCAGAGTTTATCCCAAAGCTAAGCCCCTTGCTCAATGCCACATTATTTTTTCCATTTAATTTTTTTAATTTAAGGATTATTATCAACCAAAAGAAATACAGTAACAGCCCAATCCTGAATGTGTTCACTCACTAGGTTTCATATAAATGAGAGTAAGATTACAGCCTAAGGGTGCAATCCTACACATGCTTAGACAGAAAAAAAAAAGTCCTACAACTCCCAGCATTCCCCAACCAGCATGCCTTTTTCGGTCTAAACATACATAGAATTGCACCCTAAGTGTATTACAAGCTCTCAGAGAAGAAGAAGAAAATAGAGTACTTCTAGGACATTGTGAACAGCATAAGACATTTTATAGAGTTTGACCATCAGTTATTAATCATCTGTTCTGCAGCCCCATTGTTGTTGTTGTTGTTATCCTCATAGACAAAGTCTCTTTTCAGGGGCAGGCAACTTATGACCCTCCAGGAGTTTTGGCTTACAACTTCCATGATCCGACACCATTGGCTATGTTTTCTAGGGCTGATGGGAGTGGTGGTAGGCCAAAACATCTGCAGGGCCACAAGTTGCCCATCCCTGTTCTAGATCCTGTTCAGATTAAAGCACAATAAAATTCAATAAAATAAACTAATAATTAAAAACCAGCACAGACAGAAAGTCCAACAGACACATATCAGCATAATGCCATAAAATACACCATAGATTACAAATGATAGACTGCCTTATGAACTTTAGGGCTGGTTCATATTTGCATGTTCATTATTTGATATCTGTCACATGAAGTGATGATATGCATATGGAAATCGGTCCTCACAGATCTGACACTACAAATAGAACTTTAATATCACCTGAAATTAAATGTTTTTCAGTGGATTCGGTCTACATATTCAGCTGCCAGTCATCAAATACAGATCAGACTATTTGTCTATCTAGGCCGGTATTGTCTACACCTATTAGTAACCGCTCGCCAGGGTCTAGGCCTGGAGGGGTCTTTCTCAATATCTGTTATCTGGTATTTTAACTGGAGATGCCCGGGATTCAACCTGAGACTTTCTGCATGCAAATGAGGTGGTCTACCAAGGTCCCTTAATGAAGGTCCCTTAATGAAGTGTACATGTCTGCACCAGTCCTGATGGCACATGCTACACCTAATGCAAACAAGGTTAAACTTAGCAGAGCTGTAGCAGCACAATATGACCAGCATTGGGGAAACTGTTGTTTCAGGATTTCCCCCTCATGACTATGCAGTTGAACAGACACCTTTGTATGTATGAAAATATTTTCAGAGAAAATTAGGATATTCAGGGTGTAACTGCCACAACTCTAGCATATACTAGGGTTTGACTTGTCCTGGGGACTGCAAAAGGAACTATAAAGGTGAAAATCAGATTAAGTTCTCTTCCAGATTCTTACCCACCCATACAGTCAGGCAATGATGCAACCATTTATTGAACATTTATTGAAGGCCTGACTTCAGTAGAAAATAATGACATTCATCTGTAATTTAGATAAAGGGGAGAAAGTATTGTATCCTATTTTGATCTAAAGTTCTCTGGTAGATGGGCTCATAGAGACTGGTTTTCCTTATACAGAAGGTGAGTGTCAGACGGAAAGTGTGTCTTTTTACACAAAAGTTCTTTCTCTCCAAGAGAAAGTTTGGCTTAATGGCTGGGATCCAGTCTGCTGCTTTAGGTATTGTCCCCTTCAGTTGCAAAAGCAGTTTGCCATGTGGTGCAGCAGGAAAGGTTATTCCTTTAGCGTTGTATCGCTACTTTGTCAAACAAACAGCCAGCCACTTAACATTAGGCAAACCATTAGACTGAGGGCTAAACTACACACTACGTTAAATGTGTAGCCTCTAGCAGATCCTAACTTTTTTATTAAACTTTAGTGTAAGCTTGGGGGGGGAGGGAATCTGGATCAGGGCCACTTTGCATAGATAGGGGGCATTAAACTTTCCCACCCAGTCAGGACTCAGGCATGGACAGGGAGGAGCTGGTGAGATCCAGACTGCCAGTACTAGCAGCAGAGGTGTAGGCCGAAAATCTTGCACTCTCCAGTGCCTGCTCAACAGCACAAGCAGCATATTAGGTAGGTATTAATGGAGAGGTGCTCACCTCTGGGCCTGATAGCTGTTCCTTAAAGGATCTTCACTCTTCAGCAAGAGAGTGGCGCCTGGGAGGGGTACTTGGGGCCAGAAGATATAAGGGCTCAGTTGGAATTCGAACTTAATTAAAGCAGGTAGCCAGCTCCTGGTGATCTTCCAGAAGGCCTTATATGTGAGGCTGGCCTTGAAAACAGTCCAGAAACTTCAGCTGGTCAAAAGTGGGGCTTGAGATTGTCAACAGGGACTGGCCGATATGCTCATACTATGCCAGGGTTTTGTGATCTGCACTGACACCTAGTCTGTTTTTGGGAGCAATTCAAAGTGCTGGTATTAACCTGGCATGTGGCAGGTTACCAAAATGACTGTTTCCTCCCCCTAAGACCATCTTCAGAGACCCTTCTCCAGGTGCCCCTGCTAAATAAAGTGAGGTGGTGGCAACTGAGAGGGCCTTTTCAGTGGTGGCACCCGTTGTGGAATGCCCCCTGCAGAAAGGCTTACCTGGCATCTACATTGTGGCCTTTTCAGCACCAAGTGAAGATCTTTTCATTCTCCCAGGCTTTTTAGTCTTTAAAAATGGCATTAGTGCATTTTTAAGTTTTTGTACTGCTGCTGGCTTTTACTTTGGTTTTATTCCATTTTTAACTTTTAGAGGTTTGTATATTATGCTTTTGTATTTTGTGGCTTTATGTTTTGTTTTGTGAACCACCCAGAGCTTCAGCTTCAGCTATTGGATGTTATAGAAATGTAATAATTCATGCTCTGGTGGTAACGTCCCTTTGGATTATTGCAATGCGCATCTGTGGGGCTGTTTTTGAAAATGGTCCGGAAATTTCAGCTGGTCCAAACAGGGTGGCTAGATTGTTAATGAGGACTGGTCAATATGATCATATTATGCCAATACTTTGCCATCTTCACCGGCTGCCAGTCCATTTGTAGGCCCAATTCAAAGTGCAGGGTCCAGGTTACCGGAAGAAATGTTTTTAACTAGTTATGTATTTTATATTTATGGTTGTTCCCCGCCTCAAGTGGAGTGGCGGGTAAGAAATAATAATAATAATAATAATAATAATAATAATAATAATAATAAATCATCATCTCCTCCCTGCCAAATGAAGCAAGGTGGTGGGGGCAGTGGACAGATGATTCATCCTTTTGTCCTAGTAGGCCAAGGGGGGATAGCATAAGACGAACCTAGCTGAACCAGGCCAAAGACCTGTCTAATCCCGCATTGTGTTCACAGAATGGCCAACCACCTTCCTCTGGGACACCCACAAGTAGGACATGATTGAGCACGTGTTCCAGCTCGTGTTCCCCAGCAACTGGTGTACACTTTCCGACTGCCCAATAACCAATGTTCTCAATATTTCAAGGTGTTTTAAGTCCTTGCTGAGAGGAGGAATGCATTGCTGGAATGGGCATATAACATTCCTTTAGTCGCTGCTTTTATTTCATATTTTAAAAACTGCTTTCACTGTATGATTCTAAATGTTAGCAAGCCTTTGAGAATGGACTACTGAAACATACATTCTATATTTTCAACTTCTACACTAATCCCATTTTGATTTAATTGGACCCCCCCAAAAAAAAACAGTTGGGGGAGAGACGATAGTTACTTTGTGAAAATAACTCTGCAAAAATGTATGATGCTTTGGTGAAGAGCAGCACAGGGAAGTATAAAATATGCCACATAGTTAATTCACATCTTGAAAAATCGGGGGCTTGGCAGCTGTGCTGGTCAGAAACCACACTGAAATTACGAAGCTGTTGTGTGCGTTTTAAAAGTGGAAAGAAAAAGAAGCCCTTCTGGAGACTTTCGGTAACCCTTCACTGCTCTTTCTGCTGCTCATTTGCATTCTGCTGCTTCCGCACCTGCTGTTTGTGTAGCCCATTCACTGATGAATGAACACGCACCCGTTCCATTGGAGGGCAGACCTGCATTCTTACAATCCATCACCCAGTTATGTACACATAAATCCCATTCATCTCAGGGGGATTTAAGAGCAGTTTAGCTGTTTCTGACACAGTGGCTGCGCTCCTGCACCCAGTTAAATGCACATAAGTCCCATTTGTCTCAGTTGGACTTATGCACATGTAATTCATTGCGTGGCGACAGATGTTGTATCAGCAGTAGAGCCATGCTCTTTCCCGGACTATATGAAAATGTCACATGTCTGAGAAGAAGCAATGCGGTCCAGGAGTAGAGATTTCAGCTTGGATCTGAAAGACACAGGTCCAAGCCCAACACAACATGTTGTTTCCCAAAGCATTCTCGATCAGCCCTTAATTCTTCAAGTATAAAGTAGGAATGATGGTAGCCTACCTCACAAGGCTGTTCTGAAGTGAAACACAATAAAAGACTGCCAAGCATTTGCAAATTGGAGTGTTGCATAAACGACCGTTAAAAATGGACATTGGAGCATTTAACTTAAAACACCTCAGTGATGTGGGAAAACAATTATTTTAAGTTCATAGTGCCTCAGTCCAACTGGATCTATACCAGGGGTGCAGAACCTCCTTCAGGCCAAGGGCCAAATTCCATTTCAGAGAAGCTCTCGGGGACCACATTCCAGTGGTGGGCGGGGCTGAAGGCAAAAGGGGCAGGGCCATTAAACCAAAAACACCAGCCTATTTTAGCTTGAAGCTCTTACATCCAGTAACTAAGCCTTAGAGGAGGCATTAAAATCTTTTAGAATGGAGGGAAACTGCACGAAATCCAGGAGACCACAAAACCCTCGATGTGTTTGAGGGGAAAGGGGGTGGGGCCAGGTGAAGGGGGCATAGCCTTCCAGATGTGGCCCCTGGGAGTTGTTATGCACCTCGAGCTATAAAGTCACTGCTTGTGTGATTTTCCTGCTTTATTTACCAACTGGGGCTGCGCGCACATTGTCCAGTTTAAGGCGCAGTCCTGTGCCCGATTAGACAGGGGAAAAAGGCCTACAACTCCCAGCATGCCCCAGCCAGTATGGCTGGCTGGGACGTACTGGGAGTTGTAGGCCTTTTTTCTATCCAAACGTGCATAGGATTGTGCCCTTAGACAATTTGCTTTGCACCTATCAGCCTTTTAGGATGGGAAAGAAGGGGCTGGAGCAAATTTCCCCTCTCATTACTGCTGAACGGTGAATCAGCCCCAGGGCTTTTTTTCTGGTGGAACTCACCGGAACTGAGTTCCAGCACCTTTTCTTCTATTAATTGCATTACAATTTAATCGCCATCTACTCCCGAGGAAATGTAATCCAAGAGTTCCGGTACCTTTTTCTCCAGAAAAAAAGCACTGATCAGCCCTAATCAGAAAGACTCTCACCAGCCCCAGTTGCTGTGTGTGCACAGATTAGATCAAGGCCCAGGAGAAAGCCACTGCAAACATGTGATTCCTATAAAGTTATATACAATTCTACAAATCCAGCAATTTCTTGGTACTCCAAAGCACTCACTAGTGTGCATCAGATTGCCTTGGAGTGATTTGGAGTATCGACAGTTTTCAAGTCAAAGAATTCTGTTCAAAACTGCAGAACTAAACGACGAGCTGGAATCTTAACAAGCTGTTTCCACTGCAGAAACACTGCGGGTCTGCTCTGGATTCAGCCGAATCACAAATCCCGAACTGAATTGGGCTGATTCGGACGGATGCAGGAGATGCAGACCAAATCCAAATCTGAACACTCCTGAAGATTTAGGATTCAGAGGGACACAGAGACACAGAGAGTGTGTCTCCAAAAATGGATACATTTCTCCTCAAGCCTCTCCATATAAGGAAAATACCAGGGTGGGGAGAAGAGGAAAGGAGAGGGCGGGTATAGTTTTGTGACTAGCAGCTCTCACTGCTAATCATAGTGAATGGTTTTATTTATTTATTTATTTATTTATTGTTGTTGTTGTTAATTATTATTAACATTATAGACTAAAAAGTCATCAAGCTGGTGCACAGCAATTTAAAACAAAACCTTAAAACGATAGAAATAACATTACGGGCGTAAATATCCTATGGCCCTCCAACCATGTCTGGGGTGGCCATAGGATAGGGCATACTTAGTTGCCACTGCGACCTCAGATATCCCTTCCAAGGTTGCAGCGCGCAGTTCGCTTCGCCCACGGAGTGCCCACCCACCCCCACCTTGTAGCCGGCACGGTTCTTTCCACGCCGGCAGAGAACCGAAGATGGAAGGCCGGCTTCGGCTCCCCCACGGAGGGGGTGTTCCCGGGGGGGAGGGGATGAGTGCGGCACTACCACCTTCCCTAGAATCCTGGCGGTGGCTCAGCTAATGCTTCTCCTCCTTGGCAGGGTGTGTGTGTGTAATGCATTTAGAAGTCCGAAATCAGGCGTCTAGATGTTTTTGAGGGTGGGGGAGCACAGCGGCAATCCTTACCACCGCGCGGCTCCTCCCACCCTCAATAGGATGCCCGCAATCCTCCAAGATCGGAGGGGTTACACAGGCAGCCTCATTGGATTGCTCTGTAAAACAGTTAAACATGAGAACATTAAAACAACTACATAATTTAACGGGGTAGTTTAAAAAGATGGATCTTCACACCCTTTTTCATGTTTCTTCCCTAGGGACACCTCTATGACATATATGTCATTATCACACAAACTGAAAACAAACACACACACACACACACACAAAGCATGGAGAGGGGTAAGGGGAAGTGAATCATTTACCACCACCACCCCCAAAAAAACAGTCAACACTCAGCTTCCACAAAAACACGCTGCTCCTATCCCTCAGAAATTTTTCAGGCTTCTAAACTAGTGCCAATTTTATGCTGTATGACATTTTCATAACAATTGCCCATATATATATATTTTTAAAAATAAAACTGCGTAGAGGAATAAAGATATAATACAGGCTGTTTTTGTACAAAGCTCCCTGCACCTATTCATCTGAAACTTGGCAGTTGCCTCAGCACGGGCAACTATTTACAGAAATTTTATCCAATTCTGCCAAGATTTTAAAAGTTTTTGTCAGTTCCCTTTTTAAAAATAAATAAATAAATATCATAATGTAAAGGCTCATAGCACAACCCCCCCACCCGCATCTATTTGTCTGAGACGTAGAAGGCAGCATTACTCCCTCTTAAGGAACTACTATGACTGCATATTCCATCCAATTCTGACAAAAAGAAAAAAAGGTATAGCCATTTGTTGATTTCTAATTGTAGTCAATGGGAGGCAGGAAGATTTAGAATTCTGAGAATCGTAATTTGGACCTGAGTCAAAGCAAGCAGCCTCTGAATAGGTCCGAGCTGAATTGGGCTGTTCTCTGAATCGCTGAATTGGGGTTCATCAGCCAGGAAGGTACAAAAGGTTGCAGGGGAGGGGGGAAGGCAAAACAAAAAAGTACAAAAATTAGGGCAGATATTATCGTCAGGAGGTCTGCATTTAGCCTCCATCTTAAGGTGGAGATTGCAGACTGAATTATTTAGTCTCTGCTAGGTGCTATAGGTATCAGGTTACCCCTAGGATTCTGGGATGAAGAAGCAATGGCTGACCCCCATTTCTGAAAACATAAAGTTGCTAGTGTTATTCAATTTCGGGGGGGGGGAATACATGCACTGTTAAAAGTACACAGATCTATGTGGACTATATATATCACTTTAAGAGAAAACGAAGCAGTGCAGAGGCATCAGTTCAGCTCTACAGTAAATATATAATGTGCATGAAACTGCCGTCAGTTAACAAAGTCAGCACTTGAGCCCTTAAAGGTGCAATCCTATGCAAGTTTAGACAGAAAAAAGTCCTACAACTCCCAGCATGCCCCAGCCAGCTGTAGGACGTTTTTCTCTGTCTACTCTAAACATGCATAGGACTGCACCCCAGGGATGGGGACTCGGACTCCAGGACTCGACTCGTGAGTCGGACTGAGTCCCCCCTCTGACTCGACTCGGACTCGAGTCCCAATATTTTTAATGGGACTTGAGACTCAACTCGGGAGTCGAGACCAAGGACTCGTCAACATCCCTGCTTGATGCTACCTGCAGGTGCTGTCTGGACCTAGTTGCAATAACAATCCAAGTTTATTTTTTAAAATCATTTTCCTAATGCAACCTTTCAGACATTTTGGGTTTGGCTGCCTCTGCCTGCCTGCCTGGGGTTCTCTGCCTCCTCTGCCTGCCTGGTCTCTTCTTAACCAGTTCCACAGTTTGAATTATCCTAGACAAACGCCTCTGCCTGCCTGCTTTGGGGTTCCCTGCCTCCTCTGTCTGCCTGGTTATTTTGGGTTTGTCAGCCTGGTCTGTTCTTGTCAAAATCAGTGGCAGAGTTTTGAGATAAAAAGGCACACTTGTGCCTAGAATTTATTTAAGCCACACATCTGAAGTAGCCTTATTTTGTTGGGGAAAAACCCCATTGATTTTAATAGGAACTCGTGGAGTCAGCTTTGGGAGTGACTCGTGACTCGTGAGTCACCATTTTGGACCAAGGACTTGGACTCGGACTCGACACTCGGGTCCAAAGACTCGTGACTCGACTCGTGACTCGAGACCAAGGACTCTTCAACATCCCTGCTGCACCCTAATATTGCTAAATTTATTGTCCTAGTTTCCAACTTGAAGATCAGTACTCTTGAGGATGTATCTGTATTTTGAATTCAAAGCCCTGAATGAGTCCTGAACACTGATTTTTGTCCTTGTTCATCCTTCCCTTCTACTGTTCATTAAGATTAACAATAATAAAAAAAGGGCCAAACATACTTCAGGTTACAAGGATCTGATTTCAGTTAGCATTACACCATGGAAAAACCATTAGAACAGGAGAAAACCGCTAATCTTTATTGTTTATTTAGCATCAGTGTTTGCGTATATGTTATTCCTAGAATCCTGCCCCTGCCCTTCCCCCCAGGAATAGCACAAGAACATTTTTGCTATTTGACTAAATTTCCTATCCCATGCCTACTTTAGGTACACTGATGTTCCATTTAAATATGTTAGAAGCAGACTCTTACCTTCAGAGTGTCTTTGCAGGACCTGGGAACGAATATTCTAATAAAATCAGAATAAATCGTATCAGTATGCACAAAAGACACCTTTAAAACAAATGTGCTTCTAGGATTTTAGAACTCCAGGTGCTGTCCAAGAATGGGGAACTGCTTTGCATCCCCGTAGTAAGAAATCATGTTTTTTGGGGGGATGTAATCTGTGGTATGTAAAACCTCTGCCCTGTAGAATGATGCTGTGGAGAGGAGGCAGCCGCAGGCAGACAAAACGTGAACCAAACAGCTATTCATTTGCCAAGCAGAAGTCATTGCTTCGTATGGAGAAGGAACAGCTTTTAGGTGTACTATCGACTAACAAAAAGGTTATACCTGAAAAGGCATATTCAAGAGTCATTTCCTGTTCCCAGGAACCGCTGGCATTGTGGTTTTGTAGGGAGAAAGAAGTTAGAGTTCTCTAACTGCACATTGCACCTAAATGTGGAAATACAGAGACAAGAGTCTATACAGTAATACCTTGGATTGCAAGTAACTTGGGTTTGAGAGTGTTTTGCAAGACAAGCAAATTTTTAAATATTTATTTATTTATTTATTTACTTGATATACAAGCGACGTCTTGCAATACAAGTACTGTAGTGCGGCTTAAATTAAAAGTCTCTGTACAAATTTCTTTGGGGGGGATTTCGTTTTGATATGAGTGTTTTGGATTACAAGCACGTTTCCGGAACGAATTAAGCTCTCAATCCAAGGCATGACTGTAGTTGTGTTTAAAATGGGAAACTATTTTACAAAGGAAGAAAAGTGCCACTCTGACTCTGCCCACCAGCAAGCTGGGGGCTAGATAAAGTGATGGCATTCTCAGTACCTCCTCAGCAAACTACAGTTCCCATGACTCACTGGGGAAGCCTTGAAAGTTATTCCATGACATTATTCATTATTAAAATGTATGTCCTGCCTTATTCACTAAAAAGCCGTCATGTAATATAAATCACATCTAAGTCCATAGTGTAGATAGGATGTACCAGGTGCTCATTTTACCAGTAGTCAGGCCTGGCATCAGCATCTGACATACTGAGAGACTTGCCGGGGGCCAAGTACCTGGTAGAGCTCACCAGGGCTGATGTCCTGCCTTCCCTGCTCCCCTGGTGGCAGCACTGCTGTAGGCACCAGCCTTGCCTTTCCCCTGGCAAATGGGCATGCTCAGCAGTGGTACAGTGATGCCCTGGAAGCTGAGCAGCTGCTCTGCCCTGATTGGTCCCTCCCTGGTGGCTGCCATATTTTTTTTTTGTCTCCCACAATGCTCATGGCTGATTACAGCACTGCCAGGGGACCCAAATGATGGTGGCCACTGGGGGTTGACCTGGTTGGTGCTGGAGGGCCCACCAAGGGCAGCCTGCCCACCCCCACCCCCACCCCCCAACACTTGGGGCAGACCCTGCCAGTAGCGAGAGGATAGCACAAATTCCTCTTGCATGATTCCTTGGCAAATTTTCCTTGGGTTTCCATTTTTGCCAAATATCTGTGGCTATTTGCCAGATATTCTCCCTAAACTTAATTTTTTTTTTTTACTCTGCACGCTACCTCCTATTTTGGTTCTAAAGTGTGCATGTCTGAATGTGGCAATCCCACACACATGCACAAAAATGCAATATCCCCATGGCCCAAAGTGTTTGCACATCCCAAATGCAGTGCATTTTCCACCACTTATTTTTATCCATATTTTAAATCTACTAATCATGTGTCCTTTCCTCTTGTGAATTCCTCTTTCTTCTCATTAAATACTAGTAATGAGCAGTTGTGCATTTGTAGAAGAAGGTGTGGGATAGGCTCACTGATGTCACCTCATTGTTCTGCCATTGCTGTGAGTCAACCGATGCCTTCACCAGATGCCTACGTAGCAACATCACTGCATGTTGCTTGCTGCTTTCCATGTGTGGCTTATGTGGGAGTGCCATCAGTGGGCAACGTTGCAATTTAGACAATAATTTTATTAACTTTTTCCAAAACAAAAACAAATCATATTTGACTTCCGCCTTTTTGTCTGACAACTGTTACCAATCCATATCCAATCTAAATTTTCTCTATTTTCACAGAGAATATTTCTACCTTTACTAATATACAAAATTCAAAACTCAAAATTATTAATTCACTTTCCCTCCTCTTGAAGAAGTCCACAAGGGGTTTCCAGTCTTTCATAAATGAGGATTATTTTTTTTCCCCTCTGATTGAGCAAGTCAGTTTCGCCATCTCTGCTAAGTCCAAAATTTTCAACAACCAATCTTCTATGGTAGTAGGTATTGCTGCGCTGCATCTTTCCATTTTTGAGCATAGATTAATCTTGCTGCTGTTATCATATATTGTAGTAATATTCCATGGTCTTTCTCTAGCTGTAAATCCATAATGCCCAACTAGAAACATTTCAGTGGGTAATGTTGCAATTGATGGGTGGTGACATGGTCACAATGGACTGTGTCAGAGTAACTCTCATTATTGCTATGTTGCCCCCCCCCCATACTGCAATTATTGTGATTTTGGCAGCTGCCAGGGGAGCATAAAAGTAGGTATGCTGGTGTAAGCTCCATCTTAGTTGGACCATAAGATCAGTATTCCTGAATCTATAGGGGAAAAAATATTCATGTTAAGATACTTGAAAGAGCCGAATCTGTGCAAATATACAAGTGGCCCAGTTGCGCAGGTGCCTTGAGGACTGAGTAGGAGTCTGCACAGGCTCTTGCTGTATTTATATAGGAAAGGTGGCTTGAGATTTGTCTTTTGTGTGACTTGGTAAACTGATGGTTAGGATTAGTGTGCAGAGAACTTATTCTAGCGAGGGGCTGCACAGAACTGGCTGGCCATGGGCAGGGAACTGATAGATGTAGGCATTTCAAGCAGCCACTGTCACCCAGTGGGTGTGGGAATCACTTCCGCAGAGTTGTGACTGCCAGCTGGAGCTTGGGGTAAGTAAGTAGACAGTAGAGCAGAGACTCCTGACCTATGGCAGCCTGACAATTTCATCAGCCATATAACACATACTTTTATTTATTTATTTATTTATTTAATACATTTTTATACCGCCCAATAGCCGAAGCTCTCTGGGCGGTTTACAACAGTTACAATCATAAAATACAATATAAAATATAAAATTTAAAACCACAGATTAAAAACAAACAGCAGAGCTAGCAGCAGCAGTTACAATAACGGATGCTCGGCCACATCCCTAGACTCACACTCCCCCTGTCCCTCTTCTGGCAGAGGTCATCCCACAGGGTGACTAAGGCAGTTTCCGTTCCAAAACCAGGCCTGAATCCAGATTGAAATGGATCTAGATAGTCCGTTTCATCCAAGAGTGCCTGGAGTTGACCAGTAACCACCCGCTCAAGCACCTTGTCCAGGAATGGGATATTAGCTACAGGCCTGTAGTTATTAACATCATCCGGGTCCAGGTTAGGCTTTTTGAGGAGTGGCCTAATCACTGCCTCTTTCAAAGAGGCCGGCACCACTCCCTCTCTCAAGGAGGCATTGACAACCTCCTGGACCCAGCTGGCTACCCCTTCCTTATTTGATGTAATAAGCCATGACGGGCAAGGGTCAAGCACACAGGTGGTCGACTGGACTTGGCCATGCACCTTGTCCGCATCCTCGGGCCTCAATAACTGAAATTCATCCGATAAACAATTACAAGATTAAAATGATTAAGATGATTAAGATGATTAAAATGCCTGGGAGAACAGAAAGGTCTTCACCTGGCACCGGAAAGAATACAAAGTAGGCACCCGGCGAACCTCTTTGGGGAGCTCATTCAACAACCGGGGTGCCACAGCAGAAAAGGCCCTCCTCCTGGTAGCCACCTGCCTCACTTCCTTTGGCAGGGGCTCTCGGAGAAGGACAGCTGATGCAGATCTTAGTGTCCAGGCAGGTACATATGGGAGGAGACGATCCTTCAGATACCCTGGCCCCAAGCCGTTTAGGGCTTTAAATGTTAGCACCAGCACTTTGAATTGGGCCCGGAAACAGACTGGCAGCCAGTGAAGATGAGAAAGCACTGGCATAATATGTTCACGTCGGCCAGTCCCCATTAACAATCTTTGGGCCACCCAAGTAGGATTGGAACCACTGGAGCGCAGTGCCTCCAACTCCCAACCCAGACAACCTATCCAGAAGGATACCATGGTCGATGGTATCGAATGCCGCTGAGAGGTCCAAGAGAATCAACAGGGTCACACTTAGGGATGTACTTCGGGCCCTACATGGGCCCGAAGTTCTCTGTGGTTTGGCCCTCCGTGGCAGCGGCGGCCCGATCCCGCTCTTCAGAGCAGCGTGGAGCATTCTCCGCGCCGCTCGAGCCGCCGCCAGAGGACCCCCTGCTGCCGCTGCAGCCCCCCCACCGCTGTTGCAGGGCCCCCCCGCTGCCGTCCTACCTGCTGGTCCCCTGCGCTGCTGCTGCTGCTGCTGCTGCTGCCACCACCGCAGCCTCCGCTCGAGTCTGCCGCCGCCGGAGCTGCTCCATCATGTCCAGCCTGGACCCCGCCCGTGCTCAGTTTTGGCGGGGGGAACCAGGGCAACAGGGCTTAAACAGCCCTGTTGCCCTGGTTTCCCCCGCCAAAAACAGAGCGCGGGCGGGGTCCAGGCTGGACGCGACGGGACCAGCGGACAGCAAGACAGGCTCTCCGCTCTGTGGAGAGCCTGCAGGTAAAGCCCACGCGGGTGGCTGAGAGCCCGCGCAGACACGAGCAGGCCCAGTTCGGACCCTGCTCCTGTCTGACGGGCTGCTCGGCCACATCCCTAGCGTACTCCCCCTGTCCCTCTCCTGGCAGAGGTCATCCCACAGGGTGACTAAGGCAGTTTCCGTTCCAAAACCAGGCCTGAATCCAGATTGAAATGGATCTAGATAGTCTGTTTCATCCAAGAGTGCCTGGAGTTGACCAGTAACCACTCGCTCAAGCACCTTGCGCAGGAATGGGATATTAGCTACCGGCCTGTAGTTATTAACATCATCCGGGTCCAGGTTAGGCTTTTTGAGGAGTGGCCTAATCACCGCCTCTTTCAAAGAGGCCGGCACCACTCCCTCTCTCAAGGAGGCATTGACAACTTCCTGGACCCAGCTGGCTACCCCTTCCTTATTTGATGTAATAAGCCATGACGGGCAAGGGTCAAGCACACAGGTGGTCGACTGGACTTGGCCATGCACCTTGTCCGCATCCTCGGGCCTCAATAACTGAAATTCATCCAATAAAACCGGACCAGACGGTGCTCTGGACACCTCTACTAAAGGAGCTGCACTAACTGTGGTGTCCAATTCATGACGAATTTGAGCGACTTTATCTTCAAAGTGCCGTGCAAACTCGTCACAGCATGCTACTGAGGGTTCTATCATTTCTCTTTAAGAACTAATGCTGTCAGACTCCGTTACATGTGTTTGCATGTAACATGCGGTTAGACCCTTATGCTCCACAAAGAATTGAAACCACAATAATTAAAAAAAACAGCTGCACAGGTACATTGAAAAGATATTTACAAAAAGTGGAATTAAACACAAATGAGCTACAATATGTGATTACACCAGCTTTCCATTTTGCTAAGACAATCATAAAAACTGCGGCAGTATTTACTTAACTTAGTATGATCTGCCAAGATGTTTATGCCTCTGCCACCATTAAAGACACACAGTGATTTGTTTTAACTCATCTGCTTTATTTTCAGGCTGGTTCTCTGGGATAGCTCGCCCAGGTCTAGCCTATGCATTGGGGATGGTGGAGGGAAAAATCATTGGAACTCGTGTGTGTGTGTGTTGTTGTTGTTGTTACATCGGAAATACCAAGCAGGGTCACTGACTGTGCCCAGCCCCTTGCAAATGCCGCCTTCTTCAATATAGTCCGTTTTCTAGTGATTTGTCCAGGGAAGTTTTGGATGCTTTCGATAATGGGGCTTCCCCCCCCCACTTATCCCCTTGGGAGGCGATGTCTCAGCAAATAGATCTTGGAATGTATTGTATAACTCCTGCTCAGGTAATGGCTGTGTAACCCATTTTATTGGTTGTGTAACCCATTGTTGTGTGAGGGGCGGGAAGGTTCTTTTGGAGGGATGGATCAATAGTCCTTTTTTAAAAAAAAATGTGTACATTTTGTTTAAGAATACTAAAGGTCAAACTATAGGTGACGCTAAATGCATCTGCAACCTCTGCCATGACTGAGATTATGCTTCTCTTCTTTCGACAAAGAAAAAGACTAACAGCAGGTGATGCAGGGCTGCCCCCCCAAACTTGACTGAGACTACGGCAGGAACAGACGGGGAGGGGGGCGGTAAACTCTTTCCCCTGTGCCTTTTCCCCTACTGAAAATATATCCAAAGCTTGTGTTTGCCCCCTCACAAACTCACATTCCTCCTTGCTAATAGCCGCAAATAGCAATTTTAGGAGTAAAAAATATCAGTTTGGGGAGAAATTTTCAAGGGGAATTCCCTTCCCTACTTCTCCTCACAAGCCTGATCTTGATTTAGCCCCTGGCAGCGGCTGTTAGTAATATAAGAGAGAGAGAGAGAGAGAGAGAGAGAGAGAGAGAATCCCAAACATGGGATCCCAAGACATGTTTAGTGTAAGGCTGTACTGACCTGACACGGACTATTTCTCAGTCATTTAACCCACCACAAAATTGGCAGTTTTGTTTCGGTTGTATTTTGGGGTTGAGAGGCAAAATTCTTTTGAGGGGAAGAGATTGGATGTAGTCGCCATTCAATGTTTCACAGTAAGCCCTGTTTTTTGAAGTGTTTTTTTTCTCGAAAGCTGGGGAATTGAAAATGGCTGCCCCCATAAGAAGTAGCTGTCTCCTTTGCCACTCATTGGGGGCTGTCAATTTATTTATTTATTTATTTTTATCTCTCAGCAATGTTTTTATACCATGTCTCATTGCACAAATCACGATGCAGTTTACAACACCACCATAAAACAATAGATTATACAATAAATACACAACAGTACAATATAGTGAATAGCAGTTGAATATCTATAGATATTTCTCGAATGAAACATAGAGTGTTCGAGGATCGGGATATTTGTAAGAAGACCAAAACACTGGTTTATGAAGCCATTGTATTACCAACTTTATTGTATGCCTGCGAAACATGGACTATCTATAAACGTCACTTCCACCTCCTTGAAAGGTTTCATCAACGTTGCCTCCGGAAAATCCTGCAAATTACTTGGGAAGATAGGCGAACAAATGTCAGTGTACTGGAAGAAGCAAAGACTACTAGCATTGAAAAAATGATCCTTCAACGCCAACTTCAGTGGACCGGTCATGTTGTTCGAATGCCTGACTGCCGTCTCCCAAAGCAGTTACTTTACTCCCAACTCAAGGATGGAAAGCGGAATATCGGTGGTCAATATAAGAGGTTTAAAGATGTTCATAAAGCTAATCTAAAAAAATGCAATATAAACATCGAAAACTGGGAAGCTCTGGCCCATGAACGATCTAAATGGAGGTTGGCCTTTCACAAAGGTTCCATGGACTTTGAAGAAGCCCGAGTGCAAGGTGAAAGGGAGAAACGTGCTAAGCGAAAAGCACGTCAAATGAATCCTTTACAGGACCATCTTCTATCTGGTAACCTGTGTCCTCACTGTGGGAAGCTGTGTGGATCTAGAATTGGCCTCCACAGTCACTTACGGACCCATCGCTAGAGTCTACACAATCTTCTTTAGAATTTCCTCCTTTAATCCCAGAAGACAATCTTACTCGGGTCACGAGTGATCGCCTGATGATGATGATGATGATCTATAGAAAAACAACAAAGGGTACCACAAGACTGCAGTTTGTGCTGCAGTAGATTAACATGGCTACCCTCTGGAAACTAGAGAAACACACTGTCACAAAGTGGGCAGAGCATTCCTTCAGCAGCTCATTTTATCTGAGAGGTGCAGTGTTAAATATCCAGCAAAGAAATGGCAGTGATTGAAGCAGGCTTGTGAAAAAATATAAACCCATGGTAAGTCCAGTTCCACGCAACCCTATTTTTAAATCTGAACTACTGGGGAAAATATCTTTCCCCACTGGATTTTCGCTCTCTCTTTTTTTTTTTTAATGTAAGAATGTTTTACAAAAAATCCAAAGATGCTTTATTCAAAAAGCAGACCCGAAGATTTAAATGGCATCTCATATCAGGTTTTGGGGGTGTGGGTGGGAAATCACCATACAATGCCCATCTAATCATAACATGACCTCTTTGAATTCAGTGAAACTTACTTCCAAGTAAATATGCTGAAGAATCAGTGAAATGATTTGGAGAAACAAAGTTTGGGGAGGGACCATTGCACAAAACTGTTTCTCCTCAAATTATTGTGTCAATCTAATGATTCTTTGGTCAAATCACTGTTTCTCCCCAGTCCTAATGCAAATTATGTCATGTGTAGTTTGGCTCTTAAATACATTGTTGTTGGGTGTGTGTTTTTACTGCTTTGTTTGTGCATTTTAATTCACAGGTTAAGGCCAAACTACATGTTGTACATTCATATTTCAAAAAGAATAATGCTTGAATAGTTTACTACAAACAGCACCACCTAAGTTCTCCAGGCGGTGTACAAATTAAAAACATAAAAAATAAGACAATAAGCAAGAAGAGAATAATGAACAGCAATAAGACAATAGAAGAAGTCAGATAAGAACAAGATAAAATGTCTGATAAGAACAACAACAACACAAGATAAAACCACCAGTGGCACACATAAGAGCCAGTGTGGTGTAGTGGTGAGAGTGTTGGACTGGGACTCGGGAGATCCGGGTTCTAGTCCCCGCTCGGCCATGAAACTTACTGGGTGACTTTGGGCCAGTCACTGCCTCTCAGCCTAACCTACCTCACAGGGTTGTTGTGAGGATAAAATGGAGAGGAGGAGGAGGACTATGTAAGCCACCTTGGGTTCCTTTCAGGAAAAAGGCGAGGTATAAATATAATAAATAAATAATAAAACCAGAAGTAAAACCAGTAACAGGGATAAAACTATGCAAAGATGTACAAGCACTAAAAACAGTTCCTAAAATGCCTGGGAAAATAAAAAGGCTCAGAAAAGACCACCACACAGGTGCCAGGTGATCCTCTCCAGCAAGGGCATCCAGCACCTGTGCAGTAGACTGAGCAAGGCACACATCACCTGGTCACAGTCTTCCACACAATGGTGAGATGGGCTGTGTTTCTATTTAAATTAGAATAATGATGTCTAAATTTGTATCTATACATATAAATTTGCATATGCAAATGCTATGCAAATTGGCGTCCTCTTTTTTCGGCGATTCATAAGTCACTACCCTAAACACCAGTGGCCAGTAATATGTTGAAGGATGGGGACTGAATCCAGGACAGCTTCCATGATGTACTGTTGTTGTTTTACATTTTACCCTACTTTGGGGTTAACTTCCTGTTTCCTGTTTTGACTCTCAGTTCAGTAAAATTAAGTTTCCTATGGATGTTTATACTATTGAATTGCTTCTTAACTTATGAGATTTCCTTGAAACTCATGCATTTCTACAACCCTCCCCACCTAACATAAAGGATAAAGCAGGTAGAGCAATGAATGAATATGATTTTATTTGCACAGTTTCTGCCTTTGTCCAGGTTTCTGCTGTGATCCTCTGGTGGCGGGTTTTTTTTGGGAGGGGGGTTTCCGTTGATTGGTTTTCTTGTTAAAAGTTGTAATTGCCAAATCTCATCCAGACCCAAATTTTATTCCCTCCCCCTCATAAAAGTATTATGGAACAAATCCAAACCAAAGCTAAGCTGCTTAGACAAACCTTTCACCGTACATACACACTGTACATTGGAGAAGTCTTGCTGCACTGCCTGAAACTTAACTGGATTGTTTCATGACTCTTCTGGAACAAAGTAGTTTTGAGACTGCAGCCAAATTAATACAAAAATCTTACATGTCACATCTAAATGTTTCCTTGTTTTAGGGAGGAGTTACGTAGTTTCCAAATTGTAGAAGTTCATTATTAGCCTATTTTGCAATCCTGTATACTAATAGTGAATCACCCTCACAGAGTGTGAATATTTATGTAGCCAAAATGGCACCATCTCTGCACAAGAGACTTGAAGGAACCCCAAGGTTACAGAAGTACAAAAATATCTTTAGAAGAAGAAGGAAAAAACCTCTCAAGGGTGAGGGGAACCCAAAACACCCCATAGAGGACTGAGAATGTTCACTGAGCACAGAATTTGACTGACTAGTGGCAGGGGGTGGGGGGTGGAATGGAGTATCCTGGGAAAGGGCATAGCTAACTGGCTGGAATCCTAAACAGGAGCCCTCCATGCTGCATCATTTTGTTGCAGGCCCAACTTGTCAGGGATGTTGAAGAGTCCTTGGTTTCGAGTCACGAGTCGAGTCACGAGTCTTTGGACCCGAGTCTCGAGTCCGAGTCTGAGTCCTTGGTCCAAAATGGTGAGTCACGAGTCACTCCCAAAGCTGACTCCACGAGTCCCTATTAAAATCAATGGGGATTTTCCCCAACAAAATAAGGCTACTTCAGATGTGTGGTTTAAATAAATTCTAGGCACAAGTGTGCCTTTTTATTTCAAAACTCTGCAACTGATTTTGGCAAGAACAGACCAGGCAGACAAACCCAAAATAACCAGACAGGCAGAGGAGGCAGGGAACCCCAAAGCAGGCAGGCAGAGGCCTTTGTCTTGAACAATTCAAACTGTGGAACTGATTAAGAAGAGACCAGGCAGGCAGAGGAGGCTGGGAACCCCAAAGCAGGCAGGCAGAGGCAGCCAAACCCAAAATGTCTGAAAGGTTGCATTTTAGGAAAATGATTTTAAAAAATAAACTTGCTGTACTTCCTAAAACCTATCCATGTTGCATTTGAGGAACACGATTTTGGAACATGAGTCCATGGTCTCGAGTCCCGAGACGAGTCTCGAGTCCCATTAAAAATATTGGGACTCGAGTCTGACTTGAGTCAGAGGGGGGGGACTCAGTCCGACTCACGAGTTGAGTCCTGGAATCCGAGTCCCCATCCCTGCAACTTGTACATTCCTATACTATTTGGATTTTTCTGAAGAGAGACAATAGGAGCAACAACTACTACCACAACAATAAAAAGTGACCATTTCAGTAATCATTAATAAGAATCTCCAGCTGATAAATGGCCGTGGTTCTTTTATTTTCGTGCTTTCTGTTAATTATGAGGAAAAACAAATTAAAAGTGTTCCAAGAACTGCATATGTGTGGGCCATCCATCCCTTGAATGTTAATTGAGGTTGGCATGGTTCATGGATTCATATGCAGAAACACTGCTTGGTTGGTCTTAAGCCAACAAAGCAAAACAATGAGAGGGTATTTTGGGTTTTTTTTTTGTCTTTACCCTTCCTCTAGTCTGAAATAATATGAACAATGTGCGCAATAATGTTTAATGGCAAAACTACTTTTATATATTTATTAATGTTTCCCGGTACAGTGGTGAAACCTCGCACCTTGGTTATAAAGGAGATGCATTTTTAAGTCTGGTTTGCCACCTCCATCACGTGGCTCCAGAATCATCTAATAGCACTCTCATTTCTTAAATTCATTTATGGGTTTCTAGCAATTTGACTCCCATCTTTCTACAAAATAAGTAATCCTTTACTAGTAACTAGCAATATCCCTGTCATTAGGACAAGTATGTGTGTGTGGCGGGAGAGCATGTATATGACAGGGCCCCGGGGAGGGCACGATACATCTCTGGATGGACCATATATACAGACACATTGCATTGTATTTGGGAGGGTGGGATATGTATTTGAGTACATATTTCAGTGTGAGCTCACTAGGGGGTAACTGCGTTATTCTGCTATACCACAGTGCCACTCAGAGGCTATGTACCGGAAAATATGGAAAGGTAGGAAAGGAAACTCTCTTTGAGCTTTTCTAGATGAGGATGTTAACCCTGTATTTACTTCTGGTTTTGTTGCAGAATTAAGATTGGATCTCTACACAAAGAGTTTTTTCCTTTCCTGCCTTTCTGCTACAGAACCTCTGGGTGGTGCTGCGGTATAGCAGAATAACGCAATTACACTAGTGGGGACTTGCCCTTTGTTTCAGGATGAAAAAAATACTGAATTTTCTCCACTCCAAAAAAAAAAAAAGTGAAAGAACTCTTTTTTAAAAAACATGCAAAATTGGAGAGTTATGACATCATCTAAAGCACCCATAAACAACTGTGAGTGAGGAATGACGAGTGCATAATAAAAGGCTTGTGTAGAAAGGCCTGCACCATGGAGGATCCTAACTGTTACTCTCTTTAGACTTTTATGGGCATTGCCTATTTGAGAAAACACTGGATACAGTAGGGCATAAAGGTGCATAAAGATGTATTTAATCTGAGCATTAAATTGTATTTAATCTGAGCACTGGTGCGAAAGCTCAACATATTCTGTTTAGACATACAGTCTTCTCTCCTGGGTTGAGCTTGGGAGGAAATAGATTTTAGGTGTTAATTGCAGAAGTTGGCTGTGCATGGCACTGATTGGCTGGAAAGTGGTGACATCAGTAACACAGGTTTTCAATACTGAAAACTGATTCTGCTATTTTAAAAGTGTGTGTGTGTGTGGGGGGGATAATGTATGTTTGGGCTGCAATGCTATATACACTTACCTGGAATAGCCACTGGAATACACACATATACCACTAAATAGACATGCATAGGATTGTGTTAAATGAATGCAATGCTTTGAAAATACACAGTGGCTGGCCTGCCTGAAGTACAGGGGAAGGCAAGGAAAGACAACTGTAGTCAGTACCTCTGTCAGATGTATGGTAAAGATATTTGGGAAGCTGGACTCAAGCTGCAGGAGAAAAAATTACAGCAAGGCTTGATTTGCATGTATGTCTGTACGTATCCTAAATTGATTGATATATATAAAAAGCCACAAGATAGGAAGTTATTAGAATGGTTGTGACTGAAAAGATCCAGTGTGATTTATGCAATGAACCTAGGAAGCCATGTGACGTGAAGTCAACAACTGAAGGGCAATGAATAATTCAGCACCTAGATCCATCACATCGTCTCCCTGACCATGTTATTGCTATTTTTTACGTAATTGCAAAGTGAAAAATAAATTGATGTCATAAATAAAAACCATGTCATTTGTCTTGAAATGCACTTTTAAGAATTATAGGCCCATTTCTCCCTCCTGTTTGGTGAGAACAATGTGATCTTACTGTATGCAAATACACACACACACACACACACACACACACATATATATATATATATATGAATGTGTCCTTATCAGTATCCTCTATAGCAGTGTTCTCCAACCTTGGGTCCCCAGATGTTTTTGGCCTACAACTCCCAGCATGTTTTGGAGTTGTACACCAAAAACATCTGGGGACCCAAGGTTGGAGAACACTGCTCTATAGAAAGGAAGAGATCTATGTTATGAGCAAGGTGTGTAATCTGTGTTAGTAAGCTGAATTAATGGAGAATGATGTCTCTGAATTACTCCTTTACAGCACTTGTGTGCCATTGTCCTTGCCATTGATCAATGGTGCAGACTCGTATGGAGAAAAGTTGGTCCTTTTGGTAGTCATGTTCTAAGACAGTTATGGAACATAGGAACATAGAAAGCTGCCTTATACTGGGTCACACTTGGTCTATGTCAGTTCAGTGTTCTCTACGCTGGACCGACAGCAGCTCTCCAGAGCTTTGGACAGGCATCTTTCCTAGCTGTACCTGGAGATGCCTGGGACTGAAACTGGGGATTGAAGTATATGCTCTACCACTGAGCTATGGCCGTTCCCCAATAACTGGAAGCCTTTAAAGCAGGGGTCCTCAAACTTTTTATACAGGGGGCCAGTTCATTGTCCCTCAGACTGTTGGGGGGCCGGACTATAGTTTGAAAAAAATATGAACGAATGGATCAAGTAAAAAAAAAAGGACTCGGGTCCTTTTTTTTTTACTTGATAAAATGGAAGGTTATTATAAATTAATAATAAATTAATAATAAATTAATTTGCTGTCTAAAATTGAAATACATTAAAAAGGCATAGAAAGGCTTGATTTGCATACTGAACATATTTATTTGTAGTGCAAAAAAAACAGGAAAAAACAATAAAATATTTATATTGTGTGATTTTAATTCAATTATTTTTTTTATAAAAAACATTACTATACTGCCTTTTGGCCCACAAGAGGGTCCCTAAAGGTAATGTACTACTATTTAAAATATTGTTATATTTTTTAAAAAAATTGAGAGCATTTAACACAAATAAAACAAAGCCAAGCAGTCAAGTTTAAAACTCACCAAAAGCTTGGCAGAATAAAAATGTCTTGACCACCTGCCTGAAAGAGATCAGAGAGGGGGCCAATCTTCTCTGTTTTTATTCTTATTTTTAGATCTTGGTTTTTAAAAAATTGAACTTGAACTTGAACTTCAGTTTGAAAGGAAAGTGGGGTAAAAATATTCTAATGCTGCAATCCTGTTTCCTGGGAGTAATCCCGATTGAACTCAGTAGGGCTTACTTTTGAGTAGACATGTCTGAGTGCTGGGAAGTGGGGCGGGAGCCATCCGCTCGCCCGGAGCCCTGCAGGGCGGGCAGCAGCACCTGGGCCAGTGTCTCCTCCGGTGGAGGCGCGGTTGACCCGGCGCGGGGCACGAGCTGCCCACCCACCCAGAGCCCTGCAGGGCGGGCGGCAGCGTCACGGCCAGCGTCTCCACTGGAGGAGGCGCAGCTGAGCGCCGGGAAGTGGGACACGAGCCACCCGCCCGCCCGGAGCCCTGCATGGCGGGCGGCAGCGCCTGGGCCGGTGTCTCCTCCGGTGGAGGCGCGGTTGACCAGGCGGCGGGGCATGAGCTGCCCACCCGCCTGGAGCACTGCAGGGTGGGCGGCAGCGTCACGGCCAGCGTCTCCGCTGGAGGAGGCGCAGCTGAGCGCCGGGAAGTGGGACACGAGCCGCCCGCCCGCCCGGAGCACCGAACGACAACAGCGCCAACTCCCCCCCGGCTCCCCCCGGCTCCTCCCTGGTCCTGCGCGCCGCCTCCCTGGTCCTGCGCACCACCAGAGCCACTGCTCTGGCATGCTGGAACTCCGCCCACGCTCTGTTTTGAACAGAGCGCGGGGGTCCAGCACGACGGAGCAGGGTCCCGTCGCACCAGAAGTGACGCAACGGGACCAGCGCGGCCAGCTCTCCGCGGAGAGCGAAGATTAATTTGTGAGCCCATGCGGGCGGCGGAGAGCCTGTGCGGACACCGGTGGGCAGCCGCTGGGCCAGATGGAAGGACACGCTGGGCCGGATCCGGCCCGCGGGCCGTAGTTTGAAGACCCCTGCTTTAAAGGTAAGAACCAGCACTTTAAATTGTGCCTGGAAGCAGACTGAAAGCTAATAAAGAAAAGGAACCACATGTTCCCGAAAGTTAGCTCCAGTCAGCACTCTAGCTGCTACATTCTGGACCAGCTGAATCTTCTGGACACTTCTCTATGGGGCACTCAGCTCAAGTACATTCGTCCTGGTCCTAGCTTAGCCTTCTCTCCAACATACTAGAGTTGTTTCCTATGTGCAGGGATATTTTTACCAAGAATAATCAAGCATTCAATTCCCATTACTACCAGCTACACTCCTGGAAGAGTTTTATCCAACTTTATCCAGCCATTAGTGTAGATCATGCCTGTGACTCCGGGACTGTGCTGTCATAGCATAGATAGATCACTTTTCTTCCATGGCTGCTGTAGATCTTTTTTGGGTGCGTAAGAGAGTTGGTTGATTATGGGGAGGAGATTCTTGGAAATGAAAACTTGAACATTTTAAGCTGTAGAGGACAACTTCTTCCTTGTCCAGTGCAGTGGATTTCAAATTCAGAACTATCGAACTGAATATTCCAGGCTGGATTTTCATACCAAAAACAGAAACAGATTTGAGGGCCACTGTTAGGCATTTCAATTAATACTTTAATTTCAGCACAAAAAAGCAGGTTTTTGTATTAAAGGTGCAACATGTTTCAGTAAGCTTCACGTGAGTAGGGAACATGGGAAATCCATGCCAATTTCAGAAGAAAACTGAATTTGTATTAATCTGACACTAAATTTTTGAAATTTTAAAATTTAATTTTGTTAAATTTTTGAAATGAAATGCCAAATTGTAAAATGCGATAAGTCCATTTCCTGCTTAGAATTTAAGATGAGTTTTTAAAAATTGACATGGCTAGAATAAATCTTATCCCGGCCCCTCCGATCTCTTTCCCTCCCCGCCCACCAGAATGCCCCCTTTTCACCTCCCCGAGGTCAAGTTTCCAACCTTGGAGAGGCAGCTGGCATGGTTCTCTCTGTGCCAGCAACAAGGGGGTGGGGGAAGAGAGTAAATCTCCAAGTCCCCCTTCCAAGGTTGGATTGCTGTCTCCAACCTCAGAGGGGGGTATCTAAACTATCCTATGGTCCCTGGGATGCTCTCCCAGCCAGGGACCACAGGATTGCTCTCTCTGTGCGTATTAGTTGGATTAAAGTGTACCTGAAGTCCACTGTTTAATTTGAAATCTGTAACTGCTGAAAGATCATTTCTTTTTTGTTTTGTTTTTGTTGTTGTTTTTCTTCTCCCAATAGGCAGCAGCAATCACTCATCTGCTCTTGACTTTGTCCTTCAGCCACCTGAACACAATACTCATGTGAGCAAATGCCATTTCTTTGCAAAATTCCGACTCAACAATGCAAGCTTTTCAAAGAAGAATGAATGCAATCTGTGAATTGAATTGGCAATGCAGGCAGATTAGAAGAAATGCTATGCAATGCCTGGGACATGCCATTTTAATATCTAAAGATGATTGCTTTTAGGAAGGAGACAATGGGTTTAGCGTAGAGGTGACAAAATATATTCTTTCCCCCTTCCCTTTTGGTAAACAAACTTCTTTTATAAATGAAATGAAACCATATTATGGAACAGTGATCAGAAAGGGAAGACATGGGCCTGTCATTGTCCTCCAGCTGATAGGATAAGAGGCATTCGCAACCAGGATAGGGGAGGCTGCCAGAGCCTAATGAGCAGTTTGTGTATGGATAGGTCTCAGAATTTCAAATGCATCTTGCTAAGCTTAGAAAAGCTTAGAATTACTATTGCCTTTGTTATTATATAATTGTTAAGATATATCTTAAAAGTTCAAGGTCTTTGAGAACCCTGACAGCTAGATTTGGATGGTTTAATACAGGGCTTTTCTACATGAGGCTTTTAACCTGCCACTTTACCGAGGCTTCTGCTTCCGGATTCTTTGCAGCAGGATTAAGATCGGCTCCTTTACATGTGTTTTTTTTCCCTGGGGATTTTCTTTGTCTGCCTTTCTATATGTCCCATTACACAACCACTAGGTGGCGCTGTGGTATAGCAAAATTGTGCAAATACACCAGGCTTTCATGCCGCCATTCACAGATAATACCAGACTTTCCTCGATCTATAAGAAGCCACAGAGATGGTTGCAAACAATGGGAGAGGCCCAGGAGGAAGATGACATCATGTCAAGCACCTGCAAACTACCATGAGTGAGGAATCACAAGAGCACAATAAAAGCTTTGTGTAGAAAGTCTCACATCTTCCCCACCCTGGTGCCCTCCTAGATGTGTTGGACCACAATGCCCATAATTCCATGGAGTCAAGGTTGTTGCAGTCCAACATATCTAGAGGGCACCAGGTTGGGGAAGACTGGTGTAAAGCAAAATAAATATAAAAGCTTGGCAATTTTCCTGGACTACAGTACTGCTAATCTTAAAAGCAGGAGTTAAGGAGAACACTTGCTCAGTCCCTTACTTCTGTATGTTATACGGTAAGTGCCAAGTTCCCAAGCATTTTCCCATGTATTTCCCAGTACATACATCATGTAAAAGTGTGGGGGGTGGGTGGGGGGGGTTGTAATTTCTATTCATTAAAGGATGAATTGTGTGCAAGAGCTTTTAAGACAATATTGGATTGAATATTAGAAAAGATAATTATGGTCAGTTTATATGCAAAGTTTTCTTGAAAAATCGTGCATTTCTCTCTTCCCACCCTATTATTGGTCAGACCAACAAGTGTGTGTGTGTGGGGGGGGGGGAGACAGAATTGTCAGCTGAGTCTTATTTCAATCCATGTCATCTTTTAAAATGTTAAGAACTGTATAACTCAATATAGGTTCTAGGTGAGAACAGGCTAATCCAAACCAGGAGTTGCTCCCTCATTTCTTTTTCTGATGTTTAATTTCATGCAGTTCCAGGGGTGGGGGAAACTACATTGACACTTTCCTGATGTCTGTAATAAGGTCATTTCAAGGGCACATTTACTGAATTCTGCGTTCTCCCCATCTCTCCCCATTGCCCCTGCCACCAACACGGTGGCCAAAATTACGTTTGCACAATACGCCTGAATTAAGCCTCAGCTTTTCATAAAGGTTGCAAAAATGTCACGTGTTGCAAAACTGAAAGGAGATGAACCGCCTTCAACTTGATATCTGTGATTTCCCCTTTATTGACATACATGGCGTGCCTTGCTAATATGGAATGGCCTGCCCTAATGTTTCCAATTTGGTGGATGTCTGCAAGGGGAAAAACAAACGCTTTAAGTTCACGATGCCAAGAAAAACACATCAGATTCCACCGCCATTCAGCCAGGGATTGAATGAGTGCAGTTCAGACTGAAATAGGGTGGAGCAACGGGATGCTTTACTTAGCAGGACATCCAGCTTCTGAATTCATTATCAAAGTGTGTTGCTTAGTTTACCAGCTCAAGCCCTCCCCACTCTCCCACACACCCCCCTCACTTATTTTGTTTTTATTGATTCCTGCCTAGCCAAGCACTGTGTTCTACTGCTCGGATTATAATCGCCTTGAAGGGAGTGATCAGTGTAAACATTGTTCTTTCCTCAAGCGCAAAGGATGCACTAATTAAAAATATTCCGGAGCCACTGGCATCATTTCCTCATGTTAGACGACTGACAGAGCCTCGTTGCTATTTGTACAGTGGAGGTTGAAAAAGAAACAATCCGACAAGATCTTAGCGGAGAATATAAGGCCAATAAAAACCATCGCATTTAAGCCAGAACATTGTCCTATTTAGAACAAAGAAAGTGTATTTGCCAATATGATTCAAGTTTCTGTTCCCCAGGAAGGGGTGTGTGTGCTTTCGATCTTCAGTACAGCTCACGATCAGCACTCAAGCAATTCGTTGTCAAGCTTATTCTTTGCTTCAATAGAAACATTATCTGCATTTTTTTTAAAGAAGTATTGGAGATGCATTGTGCCAGGTAACAACATGCTCAGGGTAGAACCAGGCCCACGAGTAAAAGGTCTGTACTTTGTAGCCATAGACCTTTTCATCCTGTAGGTCCTGTGCCATATTAAGATTGGCATTGCATGTGTTCTCGTTGGCTTCCATCCCAGCTGTATTATTATTAGTGAGTGCTACTACAATAACCTACTTTCCAAGTAAATCCATCACTTCATCCCTAGGTATGCTACAGAAGGAACACCTTATAATAAATCAAAGCCAATGGTCCATCTTGTTCAGTCATCTCTACTTCCCTAAAGAGTTGCATCTTCCCTGCCTGCTACCTGACGGCATTTAATTTAAGAATGTGTTACTCCTCCCTGAGAAAATTCACTTTTTCTTTTTCGTTTTTGTACAACTCTTATTACTGCTTTTTTGAAATTCCTCTGCAGAACTTCCTGAGAAGGGACTTCCAAATCCACCTACAAATTTAATTTAACGTTAAATAACATGGCAACTTAAGGATGTTTGCACCTCCTAGGGATGGATGAGAATTTTGTTTGGTTTGTTTTTTGATACAAACTTATCAAAATCCTCAATTTTTTTCATTAAAAAGGATGGAAAAAACCTGAGATGTAAAAAACAAACCCTGAATGTTGCAAAAAAGAAAAACTGACAGATTTGTCCATCAAGTCTTTCGTACTTAATTCTTAAAAGTCTGGATTTGAATCCCTATAGTATTCAGCCACATTTGTGATGCTGAATTAGGGTTGCTGCCCCCTTTTTTTTCTGACAGGCACCTCATGTTTAACAGGTACCTGGCAAGCAGGTACAAGATGGTCCTCTCTGTGCTGGGAATAGCTGTACCAATTGAATTTTGCCAGTGTAGAGGTGTGCGAATTTCATTTGGTTTGGGCGGGTTTCATAAGAACTTACCAACATTCACACATTTCTTCATAAACAGAACAAAAAGAACCAGGAACCATTTCAGCATCCGCCACAGCCACACCTAGTTCCAAAAGGAAATAGAGCTGAATGGCATCATCCATTCTATACTAATTCATACTAATGGCAACACATGCCAAACCCCTGAATGACCCTGCTCAGTGGTTTCATGCAGATGTTGAACAGCATGGAGGATATTATGGAATGCTGTGGGACCCCAAAGCAAAGATACTACTGGATCAAGCAAAAAAAAAAATCCCCCAGCACCACCTTCTAGAAATGCCCATACCAGGTATGCACAGAACCATTTATATATATATTTAAAACTACTTCTATACCACTTGATCTCCTAAGATCTCTAAATGGTTTACATAAAAATACATACGATACAATATAAAAAAAACCAATGTTAAAACAATATAAAATAATAAATACATTACAACAAAAACAGTAGAACAGAGTAGTGTCATAGTTGATTACAAATCAGGAACAACCATCACAAAGTAGTCCTGCCCACACACAGCTCAGATAGGTAGCCCAGAAGGATCATGGTTGATGGTATCGAAAGCTGCCAAGAGATCAAGGAGAATAAACATAGGTGCAGTCCCCCTATCTCTCTCCTGACTGAGATCATTGCACCAGGAGATCAAAGCTGTTTTGGTGTGAAAATCAGGCCTAATCCTCCACTGAAGTGGACACTGAAAATCAGTTTCATCCAAAAAAGCCTGGATCTGGTCAGCCACCGCACACTGAAGCACCTTGCCCAAGAAGGAGACATTTGCCACTGGACTGTAATTATTAACATCTTCCAGGACCAACAAATGTTTCTTCAGGAGTGGTCACACTACTGCCTCCTTTAAGGAGTTGACTACCACTTGGACCCATCTGGTTGTCCCCTCTTTAGCAGATGTAATCAGCCACAAGGAGCAAGGATTGAGCAAAGATGCAGTCATTCAAACCTTACCAAGCACTTTGTCCATATCCTCAGGCCCCACAAACTGAAAATCATCCAACTATATAGGACCAGACAGTGCTCTGGACACCCCCATGGCTTGACCAGTACCACCTGTGGAATCCAAGTCATGATATATATATATACAATGTTATCTTCAAAATGTTTTGCAAACATGTCACAGCATGCCACCGAGGGTTGTAAGGAACTCCCATAGCCAGGGAAGCATGTGAGTTTTACACCTTGATCCATAAAACCGTGATAAAGTGGGTCATTTGCCAGAAACCTTTGGCTACACAGCAGCCAAGAATTAAATTACATTGATTTTGTGGCCGTTGGTAGTTGTTGTTTTTTAAGTAAGGAAAAATTGTTGTTACATCTGGTCTGGTTTCTTTGCCAGAGTCTTCATTTAATTGTTTTCTAATTTGAAGAAAACTTCAAATGGCAAAAATACTAGAGCTTTAAATGTAGCGTTAAGTTGCTTTTGTCAGATTTCTAGTTCACAAGCTACTACGGTAATGTGAAACTGTAGATCTTTCCTATAAACAAGAGACTCTGAGTTGGAGCCGCTGATGATTTCTCTCTCCATGTGTTCTCCTGAACTGCACATTTTCACACATTCATACTTCCTTCATTTTCTCCAGTGTTTCCCCCCCCTCTTTTTTTTAAGCATTCAGCCTGATTCCTTTGAGCAAATAAGTGAAGCAGACAATTGTCTATCTAACCTAAGGCAAAAACTTCCTTAACAACAGCCAACTTGAAGATAACTGCTACTTTTCAGATTCCCCACTGTCAACAATCTAAAGCAGGAGGAGGCGAAGAGGCTGTCTCTTGCTGGTGAGAAAGTTGGATGCTAGATACAGGAAGGAAGATGTAAGGAGAGCTCCGCCGAACCATCTAGCCCGGCATCCTGTTTCCAACAATAAGCGGCCAGATGCTTTTGCAAAACCCACAAACAAGGCGTGATGATGGCCAGAGCTGGCTCTGGGCTTTGGAAAACCCTTGATGAGATCCCTTTCTTCCTATGCCCCATAGCAGCCCCTCCTCTGCCAGAGGGAGCGAACAGGCAGTGGCTGCTGCTGCTGCCGCCCACTGAGTTGTCACCGATTGCTTGCTCAGCCATGTGGGCAAATGAGATCATTGATTCTGTAGCCAAGGATCCATTTTGGGTGAGGCCCTATTCTTCTACTGCATGCTTAACCGTTCATAAAACTCTGGTTCTTTATCTGACTGTGAATTCTAGTCTGAAGAACGGGACATTATTTTATCATTCCTATATGAGACACTGCAGACCTTCAGAATCATTGGGCTCACAGTGGAGGACAATGCCGGCCGAACCTGCCATCATGAGGAAGCCCTGCTCTGAGTCCCCCTGAAATCTGGTAGGTGGTGACTGTAGATAGGGTCTTTTCAGTTGTGGCACCCTGCCTTTAGCTTACGGGCATCCCCCCTGGACTGCACCCTAACACTTTTTTAAAAACTAAATCCCTCTTGATTATGACAAGGTCTGAGAACTCATGGTTAATTGGAAGGAATGGCAGCTCGGTGAAATACTAGGGGATGGGCTGTCCAGTATGTGATACTGTAGAATTACAGCTATTGTGCTTTAGGTTGCATGACCCTCTCTTTCACATCCAGATTTAAGCTGCACATAACATACATGAACCCCAGGACTGGCAAGAAAGAGCCAGGACCCAGGGTCTGAATGCAGCACATCCAGCAAGCAGTGATAGAAAGCACAGCTGCTCCTAAAGAGAAGGGGTGTGTTTTGGGGTTTTTTTTGTTGTTTGTTTGTGTGTGTTTTTTTAAAGAAGAGGTAGGGGAAGGATGGGAAGCATTACTATCCCTCTGGGGCAAGGGCTGCTGTTGCACCAAATGCCAGCAGCTTTTCAAACCTAGGCTGAAGCTATAAAATATGAAATATAATGAATAAAAGTTGGCAACCACCCATGTGGAGCTGTCAACCTAATAAAAACAATAGTAACTGGCAGCTGGCATTTAGGTGCTATGAGATGGCGGCTGGGAGATTTTCATAACATAAAACTGTTTTTTCCTTTCTTTTGGGGGGCTTTTTCATCTTTGTGTGTGTGTGGGGGGGAAATGAGATGTGGGCCTGGAGTAAGCCCCCCCCCCTCTTTCATCAAAAAACAGATGGCACATAATTAAAGTACTAGTCCAGAGACGAATAAGGTTCAGTTCACAGTGGAACAGAACAACAGACTTTGCTCGGTGAAGTTCGTATCCATTGGATTTTGCTAACTGGAATGACTCAGAGATACCAAATCTTCCTATTCTCTCAGAACCACAAAGAACCTCTCCTAGAGATGTGCGAAACAAATAAATACATGAAGTATACATGAAGTATATCGGGGGCCCAGCAGTGGGGGACAGATTTGGTCCCCAGGGGTGGGGAACCTCAGGCCCAGGGACCAAATCTGGCCCTCCTAGGGTCCTAATCTGACACTCCAGGGTTCCCCCCAGATAGCCACACCTCCTTGCCATGGCCCCACCCCTTTCCCCCAACCATGGATTGTTTGGTGGTTTCCCAGCTTTTCTGTAGTTTTTCTCCATTCTAAAAGATTGAAACGGAATGCCTCTCATGAGGCTTAGTTACTGCCAGTAAGAGCTTTCAGCAACAATAGGCGGGTATTTTTTTGTATTCTGGTCCCACCCCCTTTGCCTTCAGCCCTGCCCACTACTGCAATGCGTCCCCTGAAAGCTTCTCCAAATTTGAATTCAGCCCTTGGGAGGAAAGATGTTCCCCACCCCTAATTAAGAAGCGCAATGAAAAATAGATTACAACGTGTACATTCTGGCTGGCTGGTGCTATCTGATAATATGTATGAATACCATAAAACAAAGAAGGGCAATATGGTACAGAATAAATGCAGGGAGTATCTATCTTCAGCCTCAGATTAATTCTTTCACATAATGAGGATGACTAGAGTGGTAAATGGTACATTTCCCCCACTCTGCCAATAAGGACAGAGTCAGCCCAAGACATTTTGCTTCCTGAGGTGAAAGACAAGGTGGCACGCCCTCCCATTCCATGTACAAAAGCTGACTGACTGGTAGTTGAATCTTTCTTCAGTGGCATAGTGGTGAGAGTGTTGGACTGGGACTCGGGAGATCCGGGTTCTAGTCCCCGCTCGGCCACGAAACTCACTAGGTGACTTTGGGCCAGTCACTGTCTCTCAGCCTAACCTACCTCACAGGGTTGTTGTGAAGATAAAATGGAGAGGAGAAGGACTATGTAATCCACCTTGGGTTCCTTTCAGGAAAAAGGCGAGGTATAAATATAATAAATGAATGAATGAATAAGCATCCTACACTATACCTGAAGGCAGGAGTCCTAGAGCAGGTCATGTGGCCCACAGCTCTCTCCTCCAAAACCTTGCTGCAATCTCCCAGCATCTGTCACCTGTGGTGACTGCCTCACTTCACTTAATGGTGGACCTTTGACTGAAAGCCATGCTGAGGAAAAGCAGTCCTCATTCAGGCAGCACTGCTGAGGTTCTACGCTCCCAGTCATCTATAGCTGTCACTATGAAGATGCATGTCAGGTACACCTAAAGGGTGTTGTCCAAGTTGGGGGAGCAATTCAAAAGAATGTCATTACAAGGCCATGAGTTACAACAGCCATTCAGGACCTGAATAATTCTGTTGACTCAATAGGGTTGAGGGTTTGTTTCATAAAGAGTTTGAAACATTTTGCCAATGTCCAGATTTTGTTTGCACTTTGGCCAGAAAAGTTCTGCATTCTGGGTGAGATGCTAAACTCTTAGGGAATCTTGCCTACATGACAGTACCCTGAACATTCTTGAAAAACAAAGCAATGAGATCAACTTTTGTCATAAAAACAATTCAGACATTATATTTTTAGTTTTACCCATAAGATTTTGTTGAATGTATACTTTAAAATGTAATCTCAAAGAGATGTTTCAAAACATGTGTCATACCAATAGTACTTATCATCAAAGGCCTAGGATTGGCCACATCTCCCTGCCAAACAAACACTTGGTTGCAAGCCCAGCTTTTCTGCCATATAGTGTGAGGAATAAGTATGAGAGCTGGGACTCAGGAGATCCGGGTTCTAGTCCCCGCTCGGCCATGAAACTCACTGGGTGACTTTGGGCCAGTCACTGACTCTCAGCCTAACCTACCTCACAGGGTTGTTGTGAGGATAAAATGGAGAGGAGGATGATGATTATGTAAGCCACCTTGGGTTCCTTGCAAGAAAAAGGGTGGGGTATAAATATAATAAACAAACAAACAAACAAACAAGAATTGCCTTGTAACCTGAACTTGCTCATTCATGAGAATCTGACCCCAGATCCACTTCAGAGAATCTGAACTGAAACAAAACAGTGTCTATTTTTATTATTTAAAAATGCATTGTGTACCATGTTTGCCCACTGACTTCTGCTCTCCTGATCCCAGCTAAACATCACGTTGTGAGTTATTGGCATTAGTAGACCTGCCTGGTATGTGTGGTACTATAGGATAGGAATGGAATTTTAAAAGAAATCAAGCTTTGTGTGGACTCAGAATATTTGCTTCCACTAAGAATCCTTGAACTGCTAATTTTATTAAAGTCACTTCACATGGCATTTTATACGATGCCAATGCCATATCTTGTATTTTTCCCCCAATACCTGCCACTGGAAAGAAAAGAGTACACCTTGGCTTTGCTTCTTTCTCCTCGCTGATGAATAAACAGTGTGCGAGTCTTCCTCAGCCATCATTTCCCTGTGGGTTAAAAAGTATTTGTTCATTTTTATGAATGTCAGCCTCTTGGTATTCATAGCAAACACACCATCACCCCTCCAGTCTCCTGACATTCCTGGTAAACAGACAAGTCTTTCAGTAAATGATGATCACCCCTGCAGAAGAGAGAAGGCATCAGGTTACAAATATTCAAGGGCACAGAGCTAAGCTGCTCCATAGAAAGAAGTGAAGTGCACACAGAAAAAATATTGTAATTCTGGGGTGGCAACATGCAGCCTGTGGGGGTACACAAGGTCCCCTAGGCACTTGCATTTGACCTAAAACTGCTTGTTAAAAGTACAGAGATGATCTGAGACGGGTTTTAACAAAGTGCATCTCTTGCCCTCTTGGTTACAAGTTACAGCTTGAAAATACAGCAGCAATAATATCACCTTCATGGGATTCTTGTTTGTATGTTTGTTTGTTTGCATCTTTTTTTTTTTACAAAGGAAGGTTATGTGCATATCATGTAGGTATCGACAAGTGAAATTTTCACTGCCAAGGAGATAAAGTGATGGGGACAGTGATGCAATGTAGGATGCAGCTGCAACATCCCTGACAGACGGCGGCCATCCAGCTTCTGCTTAAATACCTGCAACGCAGGAGAACCCACGACCTCCCAAGGCAGTCTATTCCACAAACCTCATGGATCAGCAGAACTTTCTGAATTTGACCTATCAGAATTTATAAGCAGTCCCAATATTGTCTTACTCAGTCTGTCTCCTTTCAAAGCTCCTCTAGGGTTGGTGTTCACTGGTTGAGGCAGGAGAACCTTTTATAGGGCATACCACCATTGCTGTAAGGATCCTTATAGAGTCATTTCACACACACGATGCACAAAGAAACCTTGGATTGCCACTCAGTATACAGTCAACGGGGAGCCATGGCTAATCTCTCTGATAAGTGTCTGCAAACACATTTTTGAGTGTACATTTTTTATTTAAAAAATCTTAGGTATAAAGCTAAAAAAATGTAACAATAGAACAACCCATTGAGAGACAAAACTCTCCGCTGTGAATCCGGGCCAACTACCCCACTGGCCCTTCACAGATAAACTCATACAATGAATGTATGACCTAGTGAATGGTCTGGGAGTACCTGATGCTGTCATACAATTGAAGCTAAGTAGGTGTGAACCTCATCACAGTCTGGATGGGAGACCACTGGAAGCCCCATGTATGCTGCTTTGAGTTTTCTAAAGGAAATAACATACATAAATCCAAAGAAGCACATGCAACGTACTACAACAAGTAGAGGGAAAATGCAAAGGATGGGTGCTTGGAAGGAGACAGCTTCAAATGAGCCCAGCTGCATGCTGAAAAAGATGACAAAATATTCCTTTCCTCATACTTTAACATAAATATATATATTTAGAAAATTATATACTGCTATTCAGACCATAACCTCTCAGAGCAGCTAACATTAATTTAAAGAACTGAAACAACAATAAACCAACAATTACATTGTGACAATGCTTTATACGGCATCGAGATATAAAAAAAATATTGCTAAAAGCTCTACTTTCTTTGAAAATTATCAGTACACTGGGATATAGTGTCTTATTGTGATAATACTCTTTTCCAACACTTTTCAGAAAGAAAGAAGAAAGAAAGAAAGAAAGAAAGGGCTTCCTGCAGCTACTGGCACTGCCTGAGCCAGACCACAGTGTGTAGGTCTGGGGCTGTGTGGTCCAGGAAGGCCACCAAATGATGACCTCCTGAAGGTGGTTGCAGTGGCGGCGGCAGCACTCCCCCTCCTCCCCTCCTCCCCCTCCCCCCCTCCTCCCTCCTCCTCGCCTGCTGCTGGCAAAAGGAAGTGCAGTGGCAGCTGGCCAGGCAAGGCTGCACACTGCTTTAAATTAACTTTTGTGTAGCAGTGATCTGAACCAATCAGATGCTGTCTTTGGGAAGACACAGCCAATAAGAGCACAGGAGTGGCAAAGGGGCAGTCTTTACATTGCCTAACTTATACTGAGAGCCAGATCATTGGTACATTTATTTATTTATTTATTTTATCTATTATATTTATGCCCCACCTTTTTTCCTGCAAGGAACCCAAGGCGGCTTACATAGTCCTCCTCCTGTGAGGTAGGTTACACAACAACCCTGTGAGGTAGGTTAGGCTGAGAGTCCGTGACTGGCCCAAAGTCACCCAGTGAGCTTCATGGCCGAGCGGGGACTAGAACCCGGATCTCCTGACTCCCAGTCCAACACTCTCACCACTACGCCACACTGGCTCCAATCTAGCCCAATGTTTATTTACTCTGGCTGGCAGCTGCTTTCAGGGATCTCAAAGATTTCCCCCAGCCTGAGATCTTTTACCTGGCGATGTTAATGGTTGAATGTAGAACTACTGAAATGGGAAATAGGGGCTGGAGCAATTCCACTAGGAGGAATGGTTACAACACTTGGGATTTTTTGGGCTTAGAAAAAAGGCAACTAAGAGGGACATGAGAGATGTGTATAATATTATGCATGGGCATGGTGTGGAGAAAGTGGATAGGGAGACTTTTTTTTTCTCTTCCTCGTAATACTAGAACCTGGGGTTATCCAATGAATGGTGTGAGATTCAAGACAGATAAAAGGAAGGACTTCTTTGCACAGGACATAGTTAAACCATGGATTTTGCTACCACAAAGTGCAATAATGGCCACCAGTTTGGATGGCTTTAAAAGGAAATTAGAGAAATTCATGGAGGAGAAGGCTATCAATATATAGTCGTCATGATGGCTTTATATTACCTTCAGTAGCAGAGGCAGTATGCCTCCCAATACCAGTTGCTGGGGTACATAAGTGAAGATACCATTGCACTCATGTCCTACTCATGGTGGGCTTCCTATTGGAGCATCTGCTTATTCAGAGCAGAATGCTGGACTAGACAGGCCTTTGGTCTGATCCATCACAGCTCTTCTTCTGCTCTTATTAAATGTGGTGGTCCTCTTTGCACCTTTCTTAGCTTCCAAAATAATTTTGGGTGAGAAAGGATATCAACTTTTCCAACTTAAAGTCTGCTGACATATTACACTATGGTATATTATCATTGTTTTCCACTTCCTCTTTGTATTGTATTGTAGAAATAAAGAAAATTCTTGTGAGGGTGCCTGAATCGATCGTGCATCGCCTGGAGAGCAGAGCCTAGAAGTGGGCTGCAAGCTGAGCAAATCACCCCCCACAATATTAACCATGTCCTTCAACCCTGTAATGGCCTTTGGCCCAAAGGGCCATTACAAGGATGAAGAGAGTCATGGAAAGAACTGAGTGTTTTAGTGGTGGGTGGACAGACATTGTCTGGACACCAGGTCTACCCATTGAGAAAGAACTTCCAATGGCCCCTAGGGTATGGGAATTTTTGAATTCGATTGTGATCCCGCCAGGGGGATCTTAGCTAAATTGGTCGCATTGGCGGGAAGTGCAGGTTTAGGCAGGAACAATTAGGGTTATTGGTGATCATCCAGTGGCACCTTTCAAGGTGACTGATGTTTACCCAAGGCTGCCCTCGCCAACGCCATGAGGCTTGGCACGAGGGAGATTGGGACGCCTTTGGGGTTTTACCTTTCTCACCTATTTTGGGAGCCTGGAGGCGCCAAAGTAAGGTGACGATGGTAAGGCCCTCCAGCTCCACATGGAGGGCAACTGGCCGGTGGCGGGCCATCCCGCCTCCGGTTCAGTTAGGATGCATTCGCCAAATATTGGTTTTTTTTCCCGGCCAAGGGCCAGGCTAGGTTAGAACCGCACTTCACCCTTTACAGATCTTCAATTCAATAAATGTGGCCCTGATTTGAAACCATATACCCTGTGTCTGCCTCTTCTTTATCTCGCCCTTACACGCGCAAACAGCGGTAGACTTGGTATACAAATTTCTCAGAGGCTAGATCTACCTATTTTGGTAGCCTGGTGCCCAGGCCTTATTGCTTCTCTGTCACCAGATCTACCAGAAGTTATAGACCTGTTCCCTGATGCTCTCAGGACTGTTTAAAAATATGCAACCATACACAAATATACAGTTCAAGGAAAAATATGCAATTCCAAAAGAACATTGCTGTAGTTCAAAATTCATGCCACGCAAAAGTTGCATTGTTAGCTGATGTAAAAAGTGGCTGATAACAATGTGAAAAGTAAAGTGAGTACTCCAAGCTCCTCCAGAACCTTAAAACCTGATCAAGCATACTCATTTCTCCTTCCACTGCCAAAGACACTCCCCACAGACTCTAATGCTACTGTCTGAGCTACTTTTCCCATCCTGGTGCCCTTCAGATGCTTTGGACATTCAACTCCAATCTAGGGATGGGCACCCAGCCCGGCACCCGACTCGCGGGGTGCTCAGCGAGCGCTCCTGCCACACTGAGCCAAGCTGAGCTTCCGGTGAGCGCCAGCTGAGGCATTCGCCGGACTTCTGGGTCCCTCGGCTCTACATTTGTGCAAATTAAGTCGTTCTCTGCATAAATAACCTAGCACCGGAACCCGGAAAGTCGCTTTCCCCTGCTCGGCTCGCAAGAATGCGAGTCGAGCCTGGGAAAAGGTAGGGCGAGCAGAGCTCGGGGGCCAAGCCTAGCGAGTTCGACAGACTTCCACGCCCCAATGGAGCTCCGTACACATCCCTACAGTCCAATCAGCCCCAGCCAGCATGGCCAATGTTCTGGAATGCTGAGGTTGCAGTCCAAAACATCTGGAGGACACCAGGTTGGGGAGGTCTGTTCTAGAGAGTGTTCACCAATGTTCCCAAGATGAAGGAACTCATCCAAGTATGAGTCATGTGAAGTTGTCAATGTTATGATGAGGGCAGTGATGCCATAAAATATACAATATGATATTCTTAAAACAGCTGTATTATGTTTGTGGATTTGGGATTTTTCCCTCTTGTTCCGGGTAGTGGTGGTTATCCCTCACTCCAATAAAGTTTTGTTTGAGTTCATGATGCTTCTTGAATATAACGCTCTTCTGCATTAGCGCTGTTCACTTCCCAGGAACTTCTACTATTCGGTGTAGGCTTCTAAATATCATGGAATATGATGCTAAGCAACAAAGAGCACACGCAAGGAAAGTGCACAGGTGTGTTGTAGCAGTGCAAGTGAATTACAACCACAAACTGCTGTGCAGCTTTGCCACACACACGCCCGGGAAAATTCCTGTGGATGCCCATGTACTGAAGTCAGCTTCAGTGTATGACTGTTGTGATCATTCCCACTGGAAAACATAAACTTCAGCTGGGATCAGTTCAAACTACAGCAGATGGATAATATTTTTATGCACCCAAATTGTTACCAGTTGTTCCACATGTGGGTTTTTTCCTTAACAACAACAACAACAACAAAAAGGAAGCATAGCCAAATTGGTGACAAAAGGGGTTTTTCTTTCCCTTAGTATCTTTGGTCTCATGCTCCACATCTGAATCTGGCTTGGTCTCCCTGGATATCTCCTTGTCATCAACACAATTAACGATGGTTTCCTTATTTGGGATATTAGAAGGGCTTCAGTCAGTGCCAAAATCCTTTGGAAGATGATCACTCTGAGTCAGCCTAATGCTATAACAAGATGTGCAACAGCTGTAGCTGGGATACCTTGGCAAGCCAGGCTGAAATTCTAAAATGAATTGCAAACTTCAGCTTGTAGACTGCGTACAACTTATGCCTTGCAGGGGAAGCTGGTGACTCCTGTTTTCAGTGGGACTCCTTATCCATGCCCTCTTTTTGTTGGAGCTTGATAGGAGCGATCCACAGTGCTGAACTCCATCATCAAAATAGGTTCACCACCATGGGGCACCACGGATAGCTCCTATAACACTCCAACAAAAAGATGGAATGGATAAAGAGCCCCACCACCGACACAGGAGTCACCAGCCTCTCCTGCATCTGTCTATTCATTGGAGAGCCTGCTTTCAGGAATCCAGTACCTGCACACATAAACATGCATACGCAGGGGTCCAGACCCAAAGCATATTACATCTGATGCAAGGGAACAGTGAAGGAACAGTGAACTGAATGAACAAGGAGTGACCCTGCCAGGCAAGTAGGCACACCAGGAAAACTAAGAAGCAAAGAAGCAGTCAACGATGGTGTTCAGATTCTCTTGGTCACCCAGATTTGCAGTAACGAGAGTTTATCCGGAACCATTACCACCTGATCTGCAAGTTGCTGCAGCAGTACTCAGAAGTGCTTTTTAAGAAGCCTTTTCTTTTTGAGTTCAACCTGGTAAACTGCAGTACCTGGCTCACAATATTACTATGAGACTAGAGCAGGGGTGGAGAACCTCAGGCTCTGGGGCCGAATAGCTGTTCCCTAGCTCCGCCCCCTTTCTCCCAGCCGCCGATCGTGTGGTGCTTTCCCAGCTCTTGTGCAGGTTTCCCCCCCCCCCATTCTAAAAAGCTGGGGTGCCTCTCATAAGGCGTAGTTACTAGCCGTAAGAGCTTTAAGCTACAATCTGCTGGTATTTATATATTTTGGCCCCTCCTCTTTTGCCTTCGGCCCTGCCCGCTACTAAAACGCAGCCCCTGAGAGCTTCTCTGAAATGGAGTTTGCCTCTCAGGCTGAAAGAGGTTCCCCACCTCTGGACTAGAAGATATGAGGCTGCCTTTGAAGACCTTTAAAAATGGTCGGCTTATTTCAAACCCAATGGACTTTTCCTTAGTGTCTACCTGGTTTAAATCTGTGGCATATTGACTGGCCATGGGAGAAGACTTGCCAATGTGCCCGGGGTCACAGGAAAACTTGCATACATCATCACCAATGGGGTTAATGGAGAGCTGGGTGTGTGATAAGCCCTATTTACACAAGGAGTCAATAAAGACACATTTAAAATGGGTAGACAAAAAACCAAACTTCAACCTAATTAAAAACACCTAATAAAAGATGAAGTCAATCAGCCTTAAATGCCCAGCCAATGCATAATTTCTAGAAGGAGGAGGAGGAGGAGAAGGATTTTATTTCTATACCGCCTAATAGCAGAAGTTCTCTGGGCAGTTGATGTCGAGATTCAAACTTGTCTAGAAAGACCACTCTCTGGTCTTTTCCCATAATTCAAGGATTCTCTGCAGGAACTCAGTGGTGAGGTACACTCTAGACTTTTAGGGATGTGTTCATCTGTTCCACCTATTTTATTTGTTCCAAAATGGAGCCCTGGCATTATTAACAGATGAGCCATGGTAATTCCTGGCACAAGCTAAGCACCATGAACAACTACACTACAATGATAAGACAACGTGGAATTGTCCAGGTTGGCTTTTCTTTGTGCATTGCCCACAGTCCATATCAGCCACATAGTTACATACAGTGCTGACATTCTAATCATTAGAGTCAAATGCAAATGGTTGGCATGGTATACCTCTGCCCTGAATAGCTCTACAGTATGTCACTTGCAGATTAGATTCATAGATCATAGAGTTGGAAAGGGGCCTACAAGGCCATCAAGTCCAACCCCCTGCTCAATGCAGGAAACTAGAGGAGGGGTCTCCCATCCAAGTAATAACCAGGCCTGACCCTGCTTAGCTTTCCATGCTCAGACAAGCTGAGCCAGCGTGAGCCACAGGCCTGCTACAATTGCAGGGTTGAGGCCCAGTGTGGAAATGATTTCTTGTTCAGTAAAATGGAAGAGGAAGAAAATTTAGAAAATAAAAATAGATTCTTGAGTAATTTGCAGCTGCTCTGTACACTCAAAAAAATACTGCTACATGTAGTAGATACAGCTTAATAGTTACACTGAAATCCACCCTTCTTTCTAAGACATCAGTATGCAAAGTTAGTCTTACAACAACCCTGTGAGTTGGTTAAGTTAAAATATCGTGACTTGTGCTAAGCCATACAATAAGAACTGTAATAATACATTGACTTCAGGACCAGTCCTACCATATTTTGAGGTACTATTAAGGGCAGCAAATGGTCAGTCATACATTTTGCTATTATGTCATGCCATTTAGATGGCTTGATTGAGTCACCATAATGTCTTCGGCCATCTCTACTGACCTATCTTACAAGGTTGCTGTAAAGTTTACTGTGGTGATGTAAAGTGCCTGGAGTGCTCTAAAGCAGCCTTCTCCAACCTGGTGTCCTCCAGATGTTTTGAATTTCAATTTCCATCAGCCCCAGCCAGCATGGCCAATGGTCAGGAATGCTGGGAGTTGTAGTCCAAAACATATGGAGAGCAGCAGGTTGGGGAAGGCTGCTCTAGTTTAAAGTACCAATAAGGACATTTCCTGGCTAAGGGTGCAATCCTTGTGGCTTGGCTGGGGCATGCTGGGAGTTGTAGGACTTTTTTCTTTCCAAACATGCATTGGATTGCATCCTAAATGGGGATTTGAACCTGGTTTTTCCCACCGAAGATTCCACACTGGATCCAAGCAGAGACCACCAAAAAACATTGAAATGGTTAATCTTTCTAGGACTGAAGCAAGTTTAGATGGCTAGCTAAAGCAGAATTGCCTGTGTAGGTCTCTGCATTTCTCTAGGAAAAATCTTATTTTCCACCTCACTTGGTACAAGCAAACACTTGTAGGCCTGAGACATTGTGGTCCATGTAGAATGGAATGTTGAGCTCCTGCCATATGTTTGCAGATCTTAACTTTGAAATGTGGGCACAATACCACAAGCTGTCAAGATGTGTAAAAACTTAAGCAAAGACAAAAACATAGGGTAATATTTACCAGATGAGACTTCTATGTAATCTTGTTGGAATTTTGGGAGTATCCAACTTTCATGGATTTTGAAATAAGCCATGTATCTTTTGTTTTTACCCATTTTCCCTTATGATGAGGGAAAGAAAACAAAATATTAATGAAAATGAAGCATTTTATATGGCCAAGCAATGAACTCACTGTGGCATTGGGGAGCTTCAATGTATACATGTTTTGTGCCCTTGGCTCTTATAAAAGAAGAGGCAGGAGGCATGCTTCATTCACCTCAGTAAAGTTTATTGTTAACATACTATCTGTAAAAGCAAAGAACCTTTTTTGAAAAAAGGACCAAGTTTGTGTTAAATATTATCATTCTGTTATGAAGTTCCATTCTGTCATGTTTAATATAATAATTTTAACACTAAACTTAAAATTAATGATTAATTTTAATGCTTTTTAAAATTGATTAATGCTTTTTAAGAGAACAACAAGAATTTAACATTCCTGTGAAATAATGATAATAAATGGTCAAATTAGTGTTAAAAACAGTATTCCCTCTAACAGCAAACGTGGGTGGTTGAACGCCTATTAGTCTGGAAGCAAAGTGGGGCCACCGAAAAATAAGGTAGTGATTTCTATATACCAACTAGGTATGCAGCAGGGGTGGGAACATGTGGGTCTTCAGACATAGTTGAACTACAACTCCCATCATCCCACCATTGCTTATGCTGGCAAGGGCAGTCCAACAACATATGAAGAACCATGCATTCCTCACCTCTGGTATACAGAAATATTAAAAGTTTCTGAATTTAAAAAAAAAAAGAATGTTTATTACTCAAAAAGGTCCTGTGTGAGCCTTCAGGGTCTGTGGAACGCTGCGGACATAGAGATAATCAAGTTCTAGTATGCCATCTCATTGTCTGGAGAGCAAACTTCCAGGTTCACATTAAGCACCAAATTACACTCCTGTCTTTGCAGCTCCCTTTGTGGGGGGGGGGGATGCTGCTGCCCAGTCACAGCTATATGCTAAAATCCTGAATTTATTGGCAGCTTTCACTTCTGTCCCTGGGAAGAAAAAAGTGGCCGTCTAAAGGAACTGTTACAGATTGGGTTAATGTGGGAGTCTAACAATTAAGCCTATGGCTGAGGGCAGTTGAGCCATAGAATGTTGTGGGGGGGGGGCAGAGGAAAATGGAGTGGGGGAGGGTATTGACTTACTTCAGTCCCCAACAACTTATGGTGACCAGGTTGGCACGCACACGGGTGGTTAACAAGCCATGGTGGCTTGTTAACCACCCCTGTGCATGTCGGGCGCATCCCCGCCCAATTTCCCAAATTACCTTCGCCAGGCGCAGCCTGTTGTTATGTGTGAACCCTGTGAGGGTGGCTGGCTGGGCTGGTTAACAAACCACTCGGAGCCCACGCTCTGTTGTAGGGCTGCTGGTTTGTTAACCACCCCAGATACCCACCCTTGCTGGGTTCTCACGGAACAACAAGCCACGTCCGGCGAGGGAAATTGGGTGGCGTGTGCCCGGGCACATGAGGGGGGCGCTGAGCAAGCCACCATGGCTTTTTAAGCACCCTTGTGTCATGCAAACCAGGCCAGTATCTTGGAGGTAGACATTAGGGTCAGGTGGATGCCTGCCAATAGGTCAAAAGGTTATTTTCCTCCATGCTATTCTCTCTCCCCTGTCCCACCACCCTGCCTGCCCTTGTCCTGCCCCTATTCAGCTAAATATCAATAACGTGCTCAGGTCAGGGCTGGTGTTATATTGCACAGAGTGGGGAAGATTACAGAAGAATGCAAAAGGAGAACCGTGTTTCCTGCAAGCCCTGGATAACACTATAAGCTTTCTGTTCTAGGCTGGATGGAACCCTGAACAGGAGCACTCCTGTTACAGCAGCCCTCCACATGTTTTGGCCATCAACTACCATCATATCCAACCAGCATAACTGATAGTCAGGAATGCTGGTAGTTGTAGTCCAAAGCATCTAGAAGGTACCGGGTTGAGGAAGGCTGTGTTAGAGGCTGGGGTGGAGATACATTGCAACATTCTCTTGTAGTAAGTCTTTACTTGACTGTCACCATCTCGTTACACCATGCCACTTTTTGAATGCCTCCAGTGTTTTATGTTCACCAGTCTGACTCTGGGCACCACGCTTTAAGAAGGATGTAGACAAACTGGAGAGGGTTCAGAGGAGGGCAACAAAGATGATTAAGAGACTGGGAACAAGGCCCTATGAGGAGAGGCTGAAAGAACTGGGCATGTTTAGCCTTCAGAAGAGGAGACTGAGGGGAGATATGATCGCACTCTTCCAGTACTTGAAGGGTTATCACACAGAGGAGGGCCAGGATCTCTTCTCGATCATCCCAGTTTGCAGGACATGGAATAATGGGCTCAAGTTACAGGAACCCAGATTCCACCTAAACATCAGGAAATATTTCTTGACTATTAGAGCAATAAAACAATGGAACCAATTACCTAGGTAGGTGGTGGGCTCTCCCACTCTGGGGGCATTCAAGGTGCAGCTGGACGGCCATCTGTCAGGGATGCTTTGACCTGGATTCCTGCATTGAGCAGGGGGTTGGACTCGATGGCCTTGTAGGCCCCTTCCAACTCTACTTTTCTATGATTCTATGATTCTATATGCTACACATTGGCGAAGAGTCACTACTAGAAAGCCTTCCCAGCTCCATAGTGCAGTTCAAATTGGAACTGAGCTCCAACAACAACACTTTCAGATTCCTGACTCTCTAGGCTCATCTTCCCATGCCTGGCCTGCTGTACTCCTATGGCCACTTCCTCTGAAACCCAGACTTGCTTTGTAGATAGGCTTGAAAGACACATCACCTTCTGTCACCAAAGGAAGCCGTTTGAGGGCAGGTCTCAAGCCTGCTTGGAAGTGATACCCTTTGCTGTGTAAGCCGTCCAACTGATCTGTTGGTTGATGATTGTCAGGGATGCTTCACATACTGTAAAAAAAAGGTAGTGCATGAGTATGCTTTCTCTCTATTCCCCACTTCTTCTTTAAGGTGTGAATAGGGCATTGCTCATTTCTCCTGTAAAGAGATGGATATGCCATTCACATATCCACCCCACAACAGGGACATGTGTTCCTTATAATATACTGCAGCCTTCCCCAATCTGGTGCCCTCCAGATGTTTTAGACAACAACTCCCAGTGTTCCTGACCATTGGCCATGATGGCTGAGGCTGATGGGAGCTGAAATCCAACACATACAGAGGACACCAGGTTCGGGAAGGCTGATATACTGTAATCCCCTTGTCAGCAGATAACTGGAAACTTCCTTCCCTCTTACCCTTCAGTTAGGCTAATGAGTTTACAGTTTAGTTCATAAGCAAAGAGATTGCACTTCGATGCTATTCACGGCAGCCCTGCCTTCTTTAATATCGTTTCCTTTTTGTGGGAAACGATATTTCCCACAAAGTCAGCAGCATCCCATTCCCTGAAATTTCAGAGCCCAAACCTGAGACCCAGGGGGCGGGCCTTTGTGATGTCACAAGGGCAGGCCCTTCAGTAACAATTGCAAAATGTGTGTTTCCTGTACGCAGTTAAATACAAAAGAAGAATTATATTTAATTATTTATTTTTACAGTAATGAACAAACTGAATTTGCAATCACAGAAATATTTTCACAGTATTTAGAATTTATACTTGGAATTTGAAATGCATGCTCTGAGCAACCGTGGTTGCTGCTTTATATACAGTAATACCTTGGATTGCAAGTAACTTGGTTTGAGAGCGTTTTGCAAGACAAGCAAATTTTTAAATATTTATTTATTTATTTTTTACTTGATATACAAGCGACGTCTTGCAATACAAGTACTATAGTACGGCTTAAATTAAAAATCTCTGTACAAATTTTTTTGGGGGGATTTCGTTTTGATATAAGAGTGTTTTGGATTACAAGCACGTTTCCGGAACGAATTATGCTCTCAATCCAAGGCATTACTGTACTTGAAAAATTGGACACAGTTCAATTCATAATTGAATTTAAGAGAAAGCTCTGCTTTAACTAGAGAACCTAGCATGCACTTCCTGTTGTCTGTCCACATGTTTTTAATGTGAGAAAACACCCTTTCTACATATGCATAACTTACTGGGATGGCAATCACAGCCCTAACAACCTGTGCAAGATATGTTGATTTGATGTGTTTCAGTCACTGCACCTATTTCTGATCCAGAGGAAGGTCTAGTTTTCTCGCCTCTACCAAGAACTTCTGAATTACGTTGAGCTCTCCAAAAAGATCTTCTACATTAACTTCCTGGACTCCAAGGTCAGCATCAAAGTACTGCACAGCCACAGGAAACATTTTATGGTTGCCCCTATTAGATGCCTCAGTGGCAAAAGAAAAAATGATCTTTTGTTGTTATTGTTGAATGGCCACCCGGTGCCTGCACAACATTTTTAACGGATTTGGGTCCAAGCACATTTTCCGTTATGCTGCTCACTGCCTTGGTTCTCCCACAGGGCATGTTCTTAGCAACAGCAGAGTCCTCAAACATTGTTGATATGAGTTTTATTCCACCGTCTGTACATAAGTAACTGTGCTAGTGCATAACAACATGGTACACCCAGGCAACTTCTACAACAGCAACATTCAGAGCCTCTGAACTCTGCATCTTTGAAAAGAAGCAAACAAGGCAGCATTCTGCCTCACTGTACTTGAGTTTTTCATGTGCGTTTCTCTTCCCCCCAGATGCTTCCGCGCTGCCTCGGTGCCATCATATTTAACTGTAATGTTAATATTTCACTGTCTGCACTTTGCAGTCGTGGTGTCAACTTTCACAATCCATTCTTTAAATTTAGCATTGTGTGTCCAATCATCTTGATATGATGCCAAGTATCTTTTCTTCTTGGTGGCAAGAATTCATTTGTTCCCCACCTTCGGGCTGCATTTGCAGGGGGATTGTGACAGAATGCCTATGTCCAATTACTTGCACTCTTACAACACAACTTCACATTACAGGAGTTGGTAAAATTAAAATATATCTGAGCCAGGCTGCAGTCTTGTACATATTCACCTGGACATACATTTCCATTGAACTCAATGGGACTCACTTCTAAATAGACATGGATAGGCTTGCACTGCCAATGACATTTGCGCGCGTAAAAGGGGAAAAGAAGAGGCGAGACACAAGTATATGGTGTAAATAAAGGGCCACATTTTATTAATCAAGATCTGCGAAGGGTGAAAGTGCGGGTACTAACTAAAACTGGCCATTGGCCAGTGAGGTATCCCGGGCAGATACATCCAAACCCGGGGGGTGGCGCAGCACTTCGCCACCCCCCCCCCCAGTTTTACACCCTCTTGGGTGTTGGGAGGCTTTCTCACAATCGCCACCTCACGGTGCCACGGAACACCGATCCGTGTGATGTAAACCATCCTCACTGGCGAACCGTATTTCCCCCCACTGAGCCACTAAACTCAGCAAGCGCTGAGATACAGGTCTCGCCAGCCACCTGAACAGTGCCATTGGATGACCACCAAAAACCCTAACCCCACTGCCTATTCCCGCACTTACTAGCCAAATGTGACCAGATTGGACCAAATCACACGGAAAACCCAAAATAAAAAACACCCAACCCTGCAACACAGTGTAGAGTAGGCGAAACACACCCATTGCCCCCAGCCAATCAGGACAATGAGCCAAAATTCCTACTCGGCCCCTAGAAATGGCAGCCAGCAATGCCCACACTGAGAACAGGGAGGGAGGGAGGGAGCTGCAAAAGAAAAAGCCCAGAGTGTGGGCATGCGGGCCTAATAACGGTCCTGCACGCTCCACCCTTGCATCTCATTGGAGGGTGAGATCACCCCATAGTGGTCTCACTCTCCTTTCCTCCGCGCGCAAAACTATTTTTTTCTGAGCAAGGGAGTCAACAAGCTAAAGATCCGCTCCAACGGTGCAGCAGCTAAAAAGGAACAAGAAAGGCCCTAACAAGCCACAAGCCCTGCCAGTCGTGGAATGTACAGATGTGGGGCAACTCATTTCTTGGAAGTTCCACATAAGCAACAGAGGCAGGCAAGCAAGGCAGGCAGGCAGATGAGCAGCTCATTCATATTGCAAATGCACTCACTCTCTCTCCTCCATCCCAAGCACCCACTGACCATTTCATAGATTTTATAGATCATAGAGTTGGAAGGGGCCTACGAGGCCATCAAGTCCAACCCCCTGCTCAATGCAGGAAACTAGAGGAGGGGGGGGTCTCCCATCCAAGTAATAACCAGGCCTGACCCTACTTAGCTGAGACACACTCAGACACGCTGAGCCAGCGTAAGCCATAGGCTTTGTGTGTCACTCACTCGCTGTCTTGCAGGTCTTCCATTCTGTGATTGAATCATTCTTGTGAGAAAGGCCTCTCAGTCGCTCTCTCTGAAGTCACCTCTTATGCCTTCTTTGTGTAGTTCCAATCTCCACTCCCCCTGCCTGCACTGAGCACATTCTGCTCCACTTCAGATAACCTGCAGGGAGTGGCATTTATTCCTGCCCTCTAATTGGAAATTGGGTAAAACATTGGGGAAGGGGGGGGAAAAACCTCTTATGGAATCTTTTCACTTTCAGAATGAGTGATTTTTTAAAAAAAAAATAGTTCTGTTTTAAAATATTATTGCTGGAAACCTCAAGATTCAAGGGTAGTAATTTAGGTTTGCCGCCCTGAGGCTCTGAGAATTGACCTCCAAACCTGAGTTTCAGGGCCAAAGCTGGAGACTTGGCAACCATAGTGGGGGCTGAGTCCTGCCATTAATTTGGATGTACGAAACATCACAATACTCATCTGTACCCCATTTAACTGGATGCTCCTGGAGGCCCAGGTGGCATCTTTGACCAGGAGTGCCTTTGCTCAGCTTCAGCTTGTGTGCCGCCTGCCTGCATCTCTTCCTGGATCATGAGGATCTGGCCAGTCACAGTCACTCTCATCCTGGGCACATACAGATTGGACTACTGCAATAGTGTGGGGCTGCCCTTGAAGAGTGTGGAAATTCCAGCTGGTACAAAATGAGGCAATTTTGGGTGCTTGCTTCTTAGAACATATATTATAGCAGTTCTTTTTCCACTATACTGGCTTGGCTTCCAGTTCATCTGTGGGCACAATTCAAAGTGCAGGTGAGTTCCAATAAAGCTCTAAATGACTTCAGATCAGGTTTTATGGAGGGACACCTCATCTTGCATGAACCTGCTCATGGGCTGCTTTCATGGATCATGGTTGCTGATCCATGTTCTGCCACCTTCAGAGGTGTGCTAGGTGGGGACTCAAGAATGGGCCTTCTTGGTAGTGGCATTCAGACTGTGGAACTCCTTCTGGAAAAAGCTTTGGCTGGCTCCCTCTCTCTCATGTTTTGGGTGGGTGGCAACAGATACTTCTTTGTTCTGCTGCTTCTAATCTGTTTTAACCTCCTACTGTGGCAACGTATTTTTAAAATGACCCAATTGCCTTATGTGCCTCTCATGCTGCTTTATTGTATTGCATTTTTAAAATTGCATTAAAAAAAAATCTCATTACCTTTATTGTATTGTTTTTTTGTTTTGTTTTTATCTAGAAGCCACCTTGGACTAGATGGGGTAGACATTTTCTAAAATAAATACATAAATATGTCTGGATGGATAGTTCATGTAGATGTCTACCGCTTCTGGGCTACTAGATGTTGTACACGAAGAGTGCTTAAGCACTGTCTTATGGCCTCTGAGACCCGGCAGCAACCGCCTCTGCTGAAAAAAAGAAAGAGGGGAGAAGGGAGCAAACCCTGCTCTAGGAATGGGCTCTGTGGTTACTGCCATAGAAGCCTTGTTCCTAGAGTGTCCTAGGAAGCAGTGCTCAAAGGTCCCTGCTTCCAAGACACTTGAAAGTGGAACCATAGAGCATTTCCCCTTCTTTTTCGGCAATTTTAATGCTTTCACAGGCTCACTGGGCCTCTGTTCTGTCACGAGTCACAGCAACAAAGATGTTAAGTTTATAGGAATAAGGGAGAGAAGCCACACCACCACCATTTGTCACATGATAAGCCTGCCTTCCTGAAAATTTCTAGAATTTATCCCAGAAGAAATTACTGAAATGCCGCCCCGTTTTCTCAAGCTGAGAATGTGCCCTTGGTCGTTGGGCATCATTTTCAGCTCAGCATTAAGTGGGTCTTCTAGGGTGGCCAGGTGTCCTATGTTATGGAGAACAGTCCCCTACTTGAAGAGCTGCCAGAGGACAGTCCTGTATTCGAAGGTGTCCTCTATTTGGTGAGCTCTCCAGTCTAAATCTGTTTTAAAGTCAAAGAATCATAAGGAGGGAGACCAGGGGCCTTGAAGTTGCCCATCAAACACTTGGCACCAGGATGGTGTTAAGCAAAGTACTGAACAGGGAAACAAACAGCTCTCCTGGTCAGTCTTTCCCACTGTGGTCTTGTGTGTCGTATTTTGATTTAAGTTATAGCAATTATTTCTAAATTTGCATCTATGACATAAATAAGCATGTGCAAATTGGTGTCCTCTTTTGTCCTCTTTTTTGCTGGTGCCTGTTGCCTCTCTTTTTTGGCAAATTGCCTCTCTTTTTTGGCAAATTGCCTCTCTTTTTTGGCAATGTGTAAGTGGCCACCATAAATGTAGCTGGCCCAAACTTGGACGCACTACTGACCCTGACCCTCCCAGGGTTTTGACTGTGATGTGAGTTGTATGTGAATGTGCGTGCATACATGTGCATGCGTATGTGCGCATGAGCACATGTTTGAACCCCGCCACCACAGCAGACACTCGATGCAGCCCTCAGGGACAAAAAGGTTGTGCACCGCTATTGTATACAATTAGAAGCTGGCTCAGGATCACTGTTTTTAGTGGTTGGTGCTACTAAAAATGTAATGACACAAGATGGTTCATGCAAGCAGTCTGCACCACCTAAGAGAAAACACACTCCCCACAGCTAATCTGATCTGTGGGTCAATTTCCACCCAAATCCAAATATGAAAAAATCAGAATTTAAGCATGAACCCAAAATGCATGAGATTCTCATTAGCAGTTGTGAGCATCTCTAAAGTGATGCTCAGCCTCAAAGTATCATTATACTGCAGCAGCCAGATTTGAACTTCATTGGTCCAGCCAATTCCAGATTTTCAAGACATTCAGAACTGGAGTGTTCATGTGGACACAGAGTGGACTGAAAGTCAGTATGTCTTTAGGAAAACAAGGACATAGATGTGAATATTTTCTTGACACAGAAGGTCTTGACATGTGATCTTTTGGCTTGGATTATTATACTTGGGAGCAACATTATGTAGGACTGAATATGTAAGCGTTTAAATTCTTCTCATCTTTATTCTGAGCAATGGAATACACTGGGAGAAGAATGTTCTTCTATGCTCCTCTCCACTTCCGTTCAGACCAAAAGGGTGGGCAGGTCTTGTGCCCTGTTACCCCTTTCTTAGACATGATATGGCCTTCTAGTAGGGCCTTCTCTGTGATGGCCATCACCCTCTGCAATTCCCTACCCAAAGAGATCCATCATCAAGCTTTCTGCCCCCGAAGTGAAAATGTTTGCATGTACAATTTCCCTCCAGTTACTAAATTTTTAGAGTTATTCCTACTATTAATCAGTTTAGTAGTATATTTTTATGATTGTCTATGTTGTATTTTTGTGTTGCTATTATAGGATTTTTGAATGTTTGTGTGAGTGGCTTTGAGAACTTGCAAAATAACCAATAAGTTTAATAAGGGGCAGAGCAATCCCATGGCCCCTAGACAGCGTCTAGAGGGCCATGGGATCATCTGGATTCCCAGCTCCGGGCTTGGATCCCCCCCTGCAGCCCGCACAGAAAAACTGTGCCGGCTGCATCTCCAAGGTCATAACACCAACCTTGGAGAAGGGGTGAAGAGGGTGTGCCAGGGGGCAGGAAGGGGAGGAGACCAGGTCCACCAGGATACAACGTATCTTGGTGGCACTCCAGCTTCCTTTCCTCCCCATCCAAAGTGCCTCAGCTAGATGGCTGAAATTGGCCATCTAGCTGATTTGCAGGGCAGGAGAGTGGAGGCAAAGATTGCCTCCGTGCTCCTCCTGCCCTGCATAGGATGCCCGTAATCTTCCACATTTGGAGGCTTATGGGCATCCCCATTGGATTGCACCCTAAGTAAAAAAAAAAAGGGGGGGTTCTATGACTGACCTATACCCAAGCTATATATATTTGAACCCTGAGTTAGGGTAAAACCTGAAAAGATAAGGGCATGCCCTAACATTCAAATTGGGACCTGCAATGAAATGTTGCAGTGTGGATTGCTCCTGTTCACTGTTCCAGTCAATTATCCATATCTTCCTCCATTCCATTCCATTCCACTGTCCCTCCGTCCAGTTTCCAGTTTTTTCTTCAACAGGCACTTAGCATTTTGTTGCTGTTAAGCATGCTCCCTGCTCATTGTGCTGTTTTTTGGGGGACCCACCCCCCTTACGTTTTTTTCCTAAAGATTTTTTGTATTCTGCAAGCCTTTGGGATTCTCTAGGGTTGCTGATTCTTCCCTCTTGTGCATGGACGGTTCCATTTTAGATATGTAAAGGATCCAAACTCACCTCTGCACATTGGAAGTAAAGGGAATCATGATCTAGGAGGTTTGCGGTAAATGAACATTGGGTTGGTAATGTTCTTTAAAGATTAAATATTCTGAACACAGTTCACTTCATTGTATGTCCTTTATGCTGCTTTGTGGACACAGAGAGGAACAACAGAGAAAGGAGGCTGACACTAGTGGAATCCCAGTGCACACAGAATGGGAAGTAAGAATGTAGTGAAGGACTTGATTGCCCTCTTCATTTTAAAATTCTATGTGATCCTTAAAAAAAAAAAAGAAAAAAGGAAATATATTTCTTCATTAATGAGTCTAAAATTATTTCTAAAGAAGGGGGCACCCTATCAACTTGAAAAACGGAAACAACAAATGTGAAAAAAAGAAATTAGAGCCATTTAATCAATCATGGCATTAAGGGAAATGCAAGGTTAAAAAGAAGGAGGATTATATACACACACACACACACAAAGGTGCCTTTGCAAAACTCTAATAGACATTCCAGATCCCTCCTCTCCCTTTTCAACAGTTGTGGCGCATATTCTTGGCAACAGTTCAAAGAAATGAAGTGTTATTTTTATTGGAATTGTCTTTCACACAAAAAAAGTAATTAAGGGAATAAAAGAATATGATGTATTAGAAAATGGGAGCCACAACAATCTTCCCAGTAAGCTGCCATGGCTAATTCTTCGTAACACTCATTTAACCGCTTTCAAACGCGTACACACACACACACACACACACACATTTCACATGTACTGTCCCTAAGAGGAATTCTCTCTGGTTCCATCCCATCCAGCGGAGAGCACGTCAAAACATCTAAGCGCATATTGTGTGTCCTAATGGCCAATCTGTTTCCCTAGCAAAGGAAACGGGGATGGGAAGGCTGGTCAGAAAGCACAAAGGGACGGAGGGTTTTCTATTTATAACTTGTATAAGGCCCTGTAAGAGGAGAGCTTGGGAACTGGGCGGCTGATTGCACTTTCTCTGATGTGGACTCTATTGAGTATTGGAAGGAATCCTATTACTGACCACTACAAAGCCCTCTGTGGTTTAGTTAAGAACACATTCTTCGTGTTGAGAATGCTGCAAGGAAAGTAATACTCGCCTGCCAAAAGAAGTGGTGATTTTGTCATAAATAATGCAATAGGAGCTCCTTATGAGTCTCACCAACAGATCTTCACTCCGATCAGAAGGTCACTACACCTCCTATTCAAGCTGCTTCAAGTGCCTTGGAGAGAGTAACAAGTGTCCCAGGTACTTTTACTTGGAAGTATACTCCATTGAAATCATTTTTATTTTTTAAAGCTACTTCTAGGGACTGACTGACTGACTTATTTAGGACTACAGACCACAGCCCACTCACTCCACAGAATTGCCATTCTGCATCGTGGTCTTATTGTCCTCGGCATCTGTCAAATAGGCCTGAGATACTGTCTCCATTATAAGCACAACAAGGAGCCTTGTCTCCTGTTAAAGACAAACAACTTTATTATGGCAGTCATTGACTAGCATCCACCGCATAGTCCATAAAAGCTTATGCCACAATACATTTGTTAGTCCTTAAGTTGGCGCAAGACTCCTTGTTGTTTTTTTGCTGCAAAACAGACTAAAACTGGAAGGCGTCTGCATTACGTTTGATGGACGAAGGAAAAAGCAGAAATATGAGTTATATAAGGACAGCTTTATATATGGCATTTTTTTGACATGGATTTCAAGCAGACAATAAAATACACATAGCAGCTGCTTCGTCTGTGTACCTGACCTCAAATTATACACCCCATTTCAAACCTGACAGTGAGCACTGCAGTGTTGCACGGACCATAAGTGTATGATACAGGAATGAAGCATAAAAAATACTGTTTTACGGAGTGGTTGTTTTTAACGGGTAATTGTTGCGGGTGTTTTAAATTGTATATTTAAATGGTATATGTTTTAATTTTATTGTAAGTCACCTTGAATCTCCCCCCCTTTTTTTTGAAAGGCATCCAAGAAATTAAAAAAATAATAATAACAATAATCCACCCAACTTTATCTGCTTACCGACTCAACAATTTTGTACAGCAGTCTCAAGCCTAAGTGTCCCCTAGGACATTAAGGCATGTCCACAAATTACCATGGTCTTATAAGATTTTACCTGAAATGGCTCCCCCCTCCCCCCCCCCCACAAAGCATCCTGGGGAGTATAGCTTGATGCAAGCGGTCAGAATTCTGTGTATTGGAAAACTCTAACTTCCCAAAGAACTACACTTCCCAGGCTTACCCGTGCAAACGTGTGCAGCATAGATGTGCCGAATGTGCCATATAAGCAAGCTCTGACCTGACATGTGAGGCAAAGGGCTGTAGTGCAGTGCAGTGCTTTGCATGCAAATGTCTCAGGTTCAACCCTTGACATATCCAGGTAGGGCTGGGGGGGGGGGAACTCTGCTGGAAACACTGGTGAGCCACTGCCAGCCAGTGAAGAGAATACCGAGCTAGATTTGCCAGTGGTCTAATTCGATATAAGGCAGCTTCTTATATTCCTATGCTCTGAATCCATTCGATAATACGGTCTCAAGCCACTACAAGAAAGGCAGATCCCACCCACGGAGTCTTCATTTTTGCTTCCTCCCACTAGCCACCCACTTGCTATCCATGCGACTAATTTTATGTGTCCATTTTATCGCAGTACGCAGTAGCTATAGGGTTATTCCGCAGCACCCGTCAGAGAAGCAAATAGCATTAAAGTTGGCAGCTCTTTTGTGTTTCTTCCCTTGCCCAGTTCCCCCCCCCCTCCAGTACTAATAATGTGATTCTTTCCTCAGCCTCAATTTACTGCCACACAACCTCAACCGTTTGAACGGAGTTGCAGGACCATGGCACCTGTGTAAGGAAATGTCAGCACAGCAGGAATAAAAGGCTGTTTCATCTCAGCAATTGTTCTCTGCTGAGCATAAAACTAACACAGAACACAGCTGGTGGTAGTAATCTATATCCATCAGATTTGGATAATAATACCATAGGCGAGCTTATAGTGTTGATTACAACAACAGTCATCTTGAGCTTCAACAGAGGCTGAACTCAGAAACTCCAGAGCTAGCAATCTGCAGAGGGTGAGTTAAGGGATGGGCCACCTGAGCCTCAAAAGCTTCACGTCAGTGTTTCAGAGGTTGAGGAATATGTAACTGGCTGAGAAGGCTAACTAGATCCCAGAAAGGAACAGCACATACTGACAGAGGATGATGATCTCAAGGGAATTGTTCAACATGGTTAAGAAATGCATCCTTGCACTTATTACACTTTGGGTAGTCCAAGGGCCATTTTTCTCCCCTGATTCACCACCACCACCACCACCACCAATCCGGGGCAGTAATGGAGCAACCAGAAGGGTCAAAATTAGGAGCATGGAGCACTAAAAGGATTTTAAAGGGGTCAAAACGGCTACTCCGGATGCCATTTTTATTTGCAATTTTGGGGGGTGGCAGGGGGTAGTGGGGGCTACGTGCAGACCCTGGGACACATGTTGCCCACCCCTGACTTACTGGGTTGCATTCAGTGATGCTATTCTGCTAGTGCAAAGTTTCTACTGCTTGCAGAAACTCCATTTAAATCCTTGCGCAGGTGTCAAATCCAATGCTTCGATTCCTCTTCCTGAAGAACTTCCTCGAGCCATTGCACAAGCACTTTCACAAATAATTATGGCTTCATTACACCGGGTGTTGGATTGTGCTAGTTGTTTCTTTATCACTTGGAGAGCTGCTAGCGGAACACACAACTACTAGTGGAACAATACCACCTTTTGTACATTTTCTCCTAGCTTTACATTAGATAGGAACCCATGGTATTCTTGAAACCACCCCAAGTTGTTGTCAAATGGAAAGGAGTTTTCCATTATAGTCATATATAGCCTATACTTTCTACATATCACCTTGACTTGGACATTGTTAGAAACCAGATGCTGAACTCAATGGTCAATGGTAGTATTCTTTTTCCCCCCCCCAGAATAACATGGTAAATAGTGGAAGCTACAGGAGAAACAGCACCCTCAGATTCTGAGTCAGACAGAAAATATGGCTCTGGCGAGTGGTTTTAATTCAGCCTTATTTTGACTTCTTTCCCCATGCTTTTATGGAATACTAGTTTCTTGTTACCTTAGCTAGAACTTGAGCATGAAATATCATCATATATAAAGTCATAGAACTATCCAGGGTTCCTGGAACATCAAGAAAAAACAGATAGAAAGTATAGATATAGGCACACACACACACACACATATAAATGGAAGAAATCACGTAAGACTATTGAGCTAAGAATGAACTAGAGATCACTTTCTGTTCCCATTTGAAAGTCGCTGCCATTTTGGTGACAGTACCATGATGCTACTAGAGAGAAAATATATCCTTACTTCTTTGTAAGATAAGACCTGTCTGCCTGGCATTGATCATTACCCAAATATGTTCAGATGTTCAGTTCGAAATAAGAAGTGTCAATGAAACTGCATTTAGACAATCACCACTTTTGTCCTCCCATAATTGTATTTCCCACACCAGAATGCTCCTATGTTTACTGGGGAAAGGATCATACAAAGGTTGGCATCTAACCTGAATGGCAGTTCAAACCACCATACTCACCTTCTCGGATATCCTGTATTCAGTTATGAAAAGTCGATCTTTTTTTTTTTTTTTTTTAATCAGGTTGATTTAAATACAGAGAGAGAGAGAGAGTAGTTGTATGCTGCAAAGTGCATATCCAGATTTACTGGCACACTTGCCTGTACCTGTATCTCATTCACAATATTACATCATGAATCAACAGGATGCTGCTGTGAGAATGTTCAGTAGTCACAAAGTAGTAGTGATCACTTGCTTTCTGCTCCCAACCTGAATATATGAAAGAATGAAAATGCTACAAAAGATTAAGCATTCCTTACAGGAGAGAATTGTAAGAAAACAGTGGTAATGCAACGCACTTTAGAAAAAAGCTGGATTTTTCTGCCCCTTGCTCTCCTGAAATCTTAAGCCAATTTTGGCAGGTACTGCTGTATTAAGTGGTCAGTCTCTCATACTAGTCACACACTGTTTTATTGGAGTCCTGACAACAGCAACAGAAGAGACAAAATTAACCCTTTGGCACTAAAGGCTAAGAGGGACTCTGTTCCTGGCAGTGGTGAATGCATCAAGAATTTCAAGCTCTCAGCCCCCAGGGGTTAATGGCAATCTGTTGCTGATTTCCCTGGACAATCAGAGTAGCAAACAGTGGTCTTTTTAATGAGCCCCTGAGGACAATGCTGGCATACACAACTGCAAAGATCTGGACAAACTAGGGAAACATAAAATGAAAACAACCAAGGACGTTTATTTTCCTAACTCATCAGTTGCAAACAAAATTTTCATTTAATAAACCATGAAATGATTCACAGAGTTTCTGTGTATTATTGTAAGCACAGCTGGGTAATATAAAAATTGCTTTCCTTTACTTTGTTACTTAGACCAGTATTGGGTTTTCATCCAAACAAAGCTGTATTTATTTGTCTTCAATGTATTTATCATTTTACTTCTTCTGCATGCTTTTCAGCATCCATCAATGACTACTCCACCTGGGATCTTTTGATGGATCCTTCTTAGGTCAAGAGGAAATTGGTGTAGTAGGCAGGAGTAGTAGGCCCAGCCCATATTATTTCCAACAGAGCTGCTGGGATCCTAAAAATGTAAGTAGGTGTTTCTCTCTTGTTATACCTGTGCTCATCTGTGGACGAGTTCCCTGTAGCAGGATAAATATTTATGCTTACATTGCGCTTACGGAGTTGGTCAAGAGGGAAGGAGGAATCATGAGGGAGACAATCTTGTTTTTATCCTGTAAGGCACCCTGAGAACTTCTTGTGATAGGGAGGCCTAACCAAAATATTGTTCATAAATCAATAAATAAATTGCAACGGTTCCTCTGGCCATCTTTTCTCCTAAAGATTAGCCTATGGGACTCAGGGAAAATCAACACATTCCTGGCTTTCCTCTGCAAATGTCTTGCCTGCTCTTGTGAGGGGGAAAACCCCCAATGCTGGATGATTCCACATATTTTGCTTTCCACTTCCACACACCCTGCCCCCATACAAGACTAGTGAAGGGAGGCTATGCTAGCAAGTCCAAAGGATCTGGCTATAAGTCATGTTTTATAGGAGAGGTTTTCATGGTTTCAAGCTCAAACATGATTAGTATACTTGATAGCAGGAACCTAAAGTAAGACAAACTTTACTTCTGCTGCTCATTAAAAACCTGGCTGTTCAGGCAGGAATATGGGGTGGGTTAAGATTTTTTTAAAAAATTATACTGTTTTAAATGTATGTTATCTTGTTTTTATCCTATGTACATCGCCCAGGGTGGCCGTTTGCAAGCCAGATGGGCAATTAATAAATGTAAATAAAATAAATAAATAAATAAATAAAATATGAGTCTAACATCTCACAGGTGGGGAACAGGGATTGGTGGATTGTTTCTTTTCTTTGTCATTTTTTCTCTCTATATAGCATAATTTGGTTGAGTGGATAGGATATGATTGTCTAATATTCTTTCTGCAGCTGGCATCTTGTTGTCCTGCTGCAACATCGGCTTCTCTTGTCTCTCCTTCTGTCATACAATAAAGTATTTGAGAATCAACAATCCTGTTTCACTGCAAAGAGTTAAAATTGATGGCCTTAGAGTTCTGTTCCATTCCTAAGTATTCATAGAAATTGATGCATAGAAATGACAGTATTTAGGGTTTGCAGAAAGACAAAACTTCATATTTCCTTTCCCTGAGCAGTAGGAAGTTTCAGAGCAACTTTCCAGGAGATTTGAGATGTTTCTCCAGTGTCTGTCTATTTATTTATTATTTATTTATTTATTACATTTCTATACCGCCTTTCTGCTAAGGCACCCAAAGCGGTTTACAATGTATAAATACACAAACAAACGTTACCCCCCCCCCCAAACCAAACATATACCAGTTCTCTCAGGCCAACTGAAGGCTTCTTCTGGAGCTGCTGGTACAATCTCCCTGGCCTGGGCTTTTCTTCTGCCTTCCCTCTGTAGTCCCAGAAGGTGGGGGAGGGGGCTGCCCCAACAGTCCTCTCAGGCCGGTGATGGTTGTTTCAGGAGCTGATGGCAGTTGCTCCCCGGCCTGGGCTTCTCTTCTGCCTTCCCTCAGGGCACACAGGCACACATTTGTATATATTTACAAATATACAGGTTGAACAGGTACCAAGCATGTAGGCACATGGATGTAGGCGCATGTAGGTGCAACGCAGCATCATTCCAAAAACACACAACAGCCATGCCACTTCAGCTTCTGCAACTCAGCTCCAAATTTAAAAAAAGAATAGAAAAACTTTTCTCTCTCTGGCCAATTGTCCTCTATTCCAGGTCTTCAGGCAAGCTCATACTGGACAAACCAGTTTTACAGCTTGTTCCCAGCCTGCAAGTGAGTTTGAGCTGAATATTGAAATGGCAGAGACAATTTCCTGGTTTGAATGTACATTAACTAGCAGTCAATGTTAGTGACCACACATCATGCGAAAGCTAAAGGGAGGAACTGAATGTGCTTTCATATTAACAGAATGCTAAAAGAACAGAGTGGCCTGCAATAATAGTAAGAATCAACCAATATGTAGGCAATGCGATGGTTGTTTTTTGGATAATAGATAAAGCCCCTGACCTGACCACACACCTAACAAAGCGTTGTGATCCACTAGTTACCTGCAAGTACACATAGTGGGTGCAGAAAACAGCTGGGAATAGGCATTGCTGCCAATATTGGAAAACAGTTGGGAAGGTGGTTCTCAGTCCATACTAGTGAACTGAATACTAATGGAAATTGCATCCTTGGATATGCTTCCAGATGCATATCTACATCTGGATGTTCATTCACATTCCTTCTATCTTTGCTGATGCAGATGCCAAGTCTTCTGCATTCATATGTGGAAACTCCTTCCTGGATATATATCTGTGATTCTGTGCACTGAATAGTACTGAAATAATGGTACATTGGCACATCTCAAATTTCTATCCTTACATGCCTTCCCAAATGAGCTCTTGAGTTGAAAACTTTCTGGTTGACTATGTTCACCTTTAATTTAATTTTTAAACATATAGGAAACACAATTGTGGAGCTTCTCATTAGCTGTGGAATCTTATAGTCATAATTTTGATACACAACATTACTTACCAATTAGCTTGTCTTGTTCATTTAAATTTCTTCGCTCATATTTTAATGGGAGCTAATGATGCCTTTGTTGACTTATTTAATGTTATGTAAATGTGGCTATAAACTGTGAAGGGTTTAAGGAACAGCCTTGTTTTTGCTTACTCGTCAGTTTTTGAAGTGTGCCTTGGTATTCTCACAGGCTGCAAGCATCACGTTGATGAAGAAATGCAACTAAAGAGAAAATAATCATAATACTAATAATTTTGGAAAATAAGCATCAAAAGTTATTTAGAGGGTGAAATATGATGATTTCCTTCTTTGAAAGTAGTCGGCTTTAACGTCTAAACAAATACAACTGTGGGGGGGATTTATGGAACTTTTGTCAGTTTTAATCATCTAACTTGGAAACTGTTTAATATCAAACATTGGGTTGGATCCAAACTTAGAGGAGACCCATGGAAATCCCATTGACTTTAGTTAGTCATGATTAACGTGTCCCATTGATTTCAGTGGTTCTCTTCTAAGCTTGACTAAGTCTGGATTCAACGCATTATGTTTAAATTGCAAACACAGTTGCCTTACCAATGCATAATATTTTTGTCTGTGCTGAATTTTTCACTGACATTGATTACAAAGATGGGTAACTCAGATGTGGGCTACCACACCACAGTGGAACTCCCTTCTACTGGGAATTCATTGAATGGGTACTATTGCTCCAGACATGAACAATTTCCAAAAGCCTGAAAGGTCTTTGGCTTGGGCTGAGAAGATTTGATTAATTCTAATTTAATAGAGCATTCCAATATAATAATGGATATTTTATTTCTAATGTCATTGGATGGGGTTTTAATGTTGGTATATGGTTTCAAGGACTGGGGCAATCAGCCTAGAAATTCAATACATAATTATATGAATTAAAAATATTTAGCTATTTCTAGGCTGGCATTTCAGCCATGTCATAATGCATCATAAATGATATATTTTATAAAATAACCTTTGTGGAAATTATGTGCCTTTTGGATTGTATTGAGTCAATTAATATTTATATTATCTTCTCAAAGTTCTAGACCTAACAGTTCAACGTTTTAACTCTGTAAAACAATATATGTTTTCGTTGTCTTCCATCTCTTAGTATCTAACTGGTTTTGACTGAATAACTGATGGAGAATATATTTAATATGTTCTGAGGTTGGGAAGTTCAGTTCGTATGTAATGGAATCAAGATTGAACTTTAACACTTAAAAGCGATTCTCCTTGCTAATTGATAGTAATGGAGAAAGAAAGTTTCCTAAAATGCTATGGCAAGGGACATGCAGTCTGTTTATCTCCGGTTTCTCTCATCCAAGGATAATGGATTGAAAATGCATTTCAAGCATAAATACTCATTATGCCATAGGCACAACTACAATATATGCATCCAAATAGTACCCATAATGTTCTAAGGTACTCTGCCAACCAATATGGGTTCTAGCACAATTTGCAGTGAAATAAGGGCCCATTTTTACCATGGGTTACTTCTTAGAGGAGTAAGAGAATCTAATTCTCAGAACATGGGTATGTCATTGTCTCTTGAAAAAACTTACTATTTCTCACTTCACAATTTTGACAGCAGAAGCTGTAGCATAGATATTCGGTAGTGAATAAAGAATCCTAAAATAATCTATGCTAATTGCTAAGGGTTAAGTGTCCTAAAGCAGCATATATACCTACTCTGGTAGTTGTATGTTCTATTTTAACTGCTTCACTTCTGTACTACTTACCTACATTTTATTAGCCGTGTAATGGCTCCAATTACTTCCGCACTTGTTAATGTAAAAATATAGCTCCTCTCCTGCCTCCTTCTCGAATTTCAGGAATCCTGTTTTGGGACCCTGAGAGACACTGAGTTGTACAATAATGGGCAACGGGTGGTGCATGAATCCAAAGCTAATTTGCCATTGGCTGCAAACTGTTCTGCAAACAACCAGGTCAGTATTGATCTGAAGTCTGTGCTGTAGTTTTCTCTATTTCTGCAAAGGCAAATGTGTTCACAGAAACAGGTTTCTTAGTGTGGGTCATGTTAACTGCTAGCATAAGGTTTCAGGGATAGGTTTGGGGGAGGCACCATAGCTCAGTGGTAGAACACATGCTTTGCATGCAGAAGGTGCCAGGTTCAGTTCCAAGGATCTCCAGTTTAAAGCTGCAGGTGAGGAAGCAGGTGAAGGAAAACACCTCTGCCTGAGACAGGGAGGAGCCGCTGCCACTCTCCATCAGCCTGGTACCCTCCAGATGTGCTGACTACAAATTCCATCACCCCCAGCCAGCATGTTCAGTGGCATGATGGAAGTTGCAGTCCAGCACACCTGGAGAGTTTCAGGTAGGGGAAGTCTAGAGTAGACAATACTACGCCCCTACTGATCATCTGCTTGGCAGCAAGAAGCAAAGGCTCCAGAGGTACTATCTTACATTGTCCCACCTCTCTAGATCAGGGCACTGTGTTCAGATTTCACACACACACAAATCACTATTGGACCTGACTTTGGAGAAATAAAGACATTCATGGCTACAGGAGGTCTGCATGCGTCAAACTCAGAACATTTCCGTCTGCAGTTTCTGGCAAACTTAACCAAAGTCTAAAGCAGGGTTGGGCAACTTGTGGCCCTCCAGATGTTTTGGCCTACAACTCCCATAATCCCTCCCCAGTCCCCATTGACTATGCTGGCTAGGGCTGATGATGGGACTTGTAGGCTAAAACATCTGAAGGGCCACAAGTTGCCCATCTTGAAAGATAGTGTGGTATAAGGTGTTGGACTGAGAGATCAGGAAGATTTGGGACCTTGAGCCAGTCACTATCTTTCAGCTTAACCTACCTCACAGGGTTGCTGTGATGATGCAAAAATGATGGGCAAAACCATGTACACCTCCCTATGTTCCTTGGACAAGGAGCAGAATAACAAATGTAATGATAACTGAAAAGTCTTTTTAGAAAGCTGACGCTTTGTCAAACAGTAAACCAGTATTTTTGCAAGAAAGTGAAATAAGAGCACTGTCAGACAGTTCTCTTTAGTAACTGAATACTATTGTAAAGTAAGAAATTTCACAAATAATTTAAACTTCCATTCTCACAAACTGAGAATCAGCCATGAGAATATATGTGCCAGTGCCACTGTGCAATTATTTTTTTCTTCATTATTCTCATGGATATAGCCAGCCTTTGTACAATATGCTCTCTAGAGTATTAAATAGCTCCATGTTTCCTGATTGGTTGCTGTGTTTCATTTCCTTTTAAAAAAAATGGGGCCTAAACTGCAACAGCTTGTTCCTTGTTGAATGAGTTGTGGCCCATAAGTGAGCAAATGGCATTTATCTAAATAAATGAAATATTCTTCTGGGCTCAACAAAACTGCTTGATGGGCTGAGACTAATCGCTAGGAAATGAATGGTGTTTGTTAGTGTTTGGGGGTAGGCAGATTCAGTTCACATTAGTATTTTCCAGTGAGCGCCAAAATAAATGTACAAGCTTCTAAGTTACAGAGCTTGTTATTGTTATCCTGATGATGGGTGGAAGGGAATACAGGCATTGTGCAATGCAAGTGGATTTTTTATTTTAAAAAAGTTGGCATGGAAATCATCGACAGTCTCCATCACATATTTTTAAAAGGCTAGTTATACATTGGACATTCTTTGATGCAAGAGAGAAGAAAAATAAGCACTCTGCACCAGATTTTTCTGGAGGTGCTAAGCCCTAAAATCTATATTGTTTTCAGTACAGCTACAGTATTTAGCAATGCTGCCAAAACATTGCAAAGATGTGCTAAATTTGGAGCGGTCCTTATCAGGGCTGAAAAATGTCCTGAATTTCATAGCAGTGGTTTTCAAACTTTCTGCCATTATGGGACTCCACACACTGGCTGCATTCAGGCATCACACTAACTGTGGCTTAGGAAGCAATGAATGAGCCTAGCCCAGTGATGGCGAACCTATGGCCCGGGTGCCACAGCCGGCACGCGGGGACCTCTCTGTGGGCACTCGAGCCATTGGTCACCGGATCGCGAAAAGACCGTCCCCTTCTGCAAAACACTAATGATCTTGTTCTTTCTCACAGTGTGGAACAGAATGATTTTATTCCAGAATTCCTGTTACAGAATTCTTTTCTACATTGTTATCACTTTTAAAAGATTTTGAAGAAAGTTTGTATAAATTCCCTTCAGGCTATGTGTACAATGTAGTACTATAATAATTTTTTTAGTTGATTTTTTTTTCCAACAAAAAACTGTTTGTATCATTGAAAGCTCTGTTACTGTGCTTTTCTTTTAAGACAAAATATGTTAATTAGTTCGGACAACTGTATGAGTTGTTTTTCTAAAACTAAAACCTCGGTATTCAGGTTATTTGCAGTGTTGGCACTTTGAAATAAATAAGTTGGTTTTGTGTTGCAGTTTGGGCACTCGGGCTCAAAAAGGTTCGCCATCACTGGCCTAGCCTCTTCTTTGGCTCATGCACCCCCTCCCACTTGGCTGGAGGAAGACATTCAGGAGGTTTTTGCTTCCACTTTTGATTAACCACAGTTTGTCACGTTGTTCAGACCAACTAACTGTGGTTAATATATACCAGTGATGGCGAACCTTTTTGAGCCCGAGTGCCCAAGCTGCAACACAAAACCAACGTATTTATTTCAAAGTGCCAACACTGCAATTAAACCTGAATAAATATATGATAAAATAAATAATGAATATAATAAACAATAAATATAATATTAATAATGATAAAAGAGAGGATAATCCTGATGATAAAAATGATTTGATTGATTAAAACCCCCATGTAGACGCTTTCCTTACATTTGTCCAATTTTTCAGGCTGTAGAAAGTTTATAGTTCTTATTTATGCTAAAAATGATGAGTGGTTTATAATTCATGTATAAATAATGTTCATAAAGCCCATAGATAAAATTTCCTATATACTACAGTCTGTGGAGCTCCTAAGTCCAGGACAGGGCAAAACTATAAAAAAAATACACCAGAAAACAGAAGTGGGGGGAGGCATTCAAAGAAGTAAATTCAAACCTTAACAATGCAGTACAGGAGGCTGGGTAGGTACCCTCATGAAAGCTAAATTAGTGGAACAACTATCTGACCTGCGGTTTTTCCTCTTCATGTCATCCCAGCACTTCCCACAAAAATGCAACAGGAACAAGGAAAGCAGTTTAGAAAGGTTTTCTGGTAGCTAATGTGGAGGCAAAGCTCCTTGTAATTCCCCCCCCCCATTATAATTTATGGAAGCAGGAGACACGAATGCTATGGCTCTCTCTCTCTCTCTCTCTCTCTCTCTCTCTCTCTCTCTCCCACACACACACACACACACACACACTTGTCTGCCTACTTCTGCCTATCTCTGTCTTGCTGCAGAGACAGGTGGGAGGGAAATGGCTCCAGCAGCAGCAGCAAACCCAAAGAATCCCTGAGCAGGAACTAAGTTTGCACAAGACTCTGCAGCTCAACTCCAAAGTCATATGTAGCATCTGCAAAGTTTTGTGCCTTGGGTTACTCTTCCCTAGGCATGATCTTTCCAGCCTGAAGAGGGAAAGGGTAAAGAAGGACTAAGGTTGGTTGTTGTTGTTTTTATGCGTTCTTTTTAAAGAAGCACGTTTCCCTCCCTTTCATCACCCCCTGCCAAACCTGTTTGTGGGATCCCAGCTTTTCTCTGCAGCTGTTTCCAGGACGCTCCAGCACGCTCCCTTTGTCCACGGGGGCTGCTGCTGCTGCTGCTTTGGAGATTTCCCCCCCCCCATAAATCCCCTGTGCCAGGAAAGAAGCGGCCCTGAGCGCGCGTGCTTGGGAGTCCTCCCCACCTCAGCCTCCTTTTTCCACCTCGGCTCCAGCGTCCCCTCCCCCCAAGCCTCTCCGTGGCCAGTCCTGAAGGCGCAGAGAGAGAGGGAGAGAGACCTTCCCTACCTTGCTACGACTTCCCACGGGAGGGAAGGAGCGGTATGAAGGGAGGCTGCCGCTGTGTTCCGCTCTGCCCTGCCCTGCCCTGCCCTGCCCTGCCTTACCCTGCCTTACCCTTACCCTGCCTTGAGCACTTCCTGGTGGCAAAAATGACGCGACGGGACCCAGCGGTCCAGCGTGGCAGCGTGGTTACTTGCTGCTCCTCCTGTTGTGTGTTCCAGACTATGGCTCACGTGCCCACAGGGAGGTCTCTACGTGCCACCTGTGGCACGCGTGCCATAGGTTCGCCATCACTGATATATACTATGATTAGTTTCAAACATGTCAACTTCAAACCATGGTTTCTGAAGCTGGCTTGTTTAAACTAACAGTCATTAATGTTAACCACAGTTCTGGGTCCAGATGACATGGCAAGCTGTCTTTAACCAAAAGCGAAAGCAAAAGCTTCCGGTCAGATGCCTCCTCTCAGTCCTTTTTTTAAAAAAAAAATTAAATTTTTTCAAGCAATATATAAGACAACTAAAATGACATACATAAAACTTAAATAGTGCTCCCATCACCACAGGACCAAAAGATACTTTCTGTCTCTATAATCAATTATTGTTCATTATTCCAAAAATACAACATATCTTGACATGGCATGTTCCCTTTCCCCTTTATTAAAACAAAATCTAGAAATAATCCCCAAATGTCCTTAACATTGTTTTTCTTAAGTTGTCTCTTTTTACATTTGATACTACAAGTTAATTTATCATTTAAGGCAATATCTCACACCTCCTCATACCAATCAATAATTAAAAATTTGTGTTGAACTTTCCATTTCCTTGCTATCATTAGTTTACCCGCCGTTAACAAATTTACAATTAATTCTTTTATATCTTGAGAAAAAGCAACTTTCTCTGTTATTGATAACAATGCTAATTTTGGGCAGACCTTTAAATTAATACCAATAATTGCTGATATTTCTACAAAAATTTTCCCAGAATTCCAATACACTTTTGAAACTCCACCACATATGAGCATAGGTACCTAGCTCCTGGCATCCTCTCCAACACAATGCTGGGCAATTACTTTCTATTTGCTTTAATCTCACCAGAGTCAGGTACCATCTCCAAATAAGTTTATAAAAGTTCTCTTTTATCTTTGTTGACATATTTCTCAATATATGTCTGCCCCATATATTTTCTTTCATTCGAAATCTCATCCTCAAATTCCATATCCCAAACTATTTTAAGATTATCATTTTGTTCTTCACCTTTTTGTATCATTTTATATATCTCCTTTGTTATCCTTCTTGATGAAGTATTCCCTTCTACAAGTTCTCTGGACAAAACCATCTTTTCAAAACCAGTTAATTTCCTTTCATACTCATTTTTCCTCTTCCATTTCTTCAACCACTGATCCGATTGCATTAAATTTAACCAGGAAATTCTTCCTAGTCCAACCGTTTCAATTATTTGTTGCCTAGTCTCCATTTTTTCCACCCAATCCATTAATTTGATGACTCCCCCCCCCCCCAAATATACCTTCCAGACCGTCGTATGTTTTCTGGGAAATCCTCCATAGCCACCACTGGGGTTAACGGGGATATCTCTGGTATAAATATTTTCCTCATACTGTTCCAAATCTCTAACATAATTTTTAAGAAAGGATTTTCTAATCTTTTTATTATATTATTATTATTATTTTTCTTTACAAATAAAATATTCTCAACCCTATTCCCTAGTTCTTGTGCCTCTAACTCCATCCACATATTGTCTTCTCTTAGCTATAATTTCCATTATATATCTTAGTTGATATTATAATACCACTTTATATTAGGAAGGCCAAGTCCACCTACTTTTTGCGCTTTATACCACCTGCTTTTAATAAACCTCGGTTTCATCCCCCCCGTTACAATAATTATTAATTATTGCTTGCCATTCTTTAATTTCCTTTTCTGGTACCATTATTCTCCTTTAACCCTATCCCACTTATATTTCTATCCTCTTTAATTGCATTTGCTAATACCTCAATTACTAAAGCGAATAATACAGGGGAAACGGGGCACCCCTGTCTAGTTCCTCGGCCCAGGAAAATTTATTCTGTTATTTCATCATTTACCACTACTGTCGTTATATTTTGAGCATATAATTGATTAATAATTGATTAATAATTAATAATTGATTAATAATTGATTAATAATTGATTAATAATTGATTAATAACTCCTCTAAACCCCTCACCAAACCCCATAGTTTTTATTATCATTTTTAACGCTGGCCATTCCACACAATCAAAGGCTTTAAAAATATCTAATGCTAACGCCCCAGCTCTGAAATTACTTTTCTTTATTAAATATATTATATTTAAAACTCTTCTAGTTAAATCCACCATTTGTCTACCTTCACCTGTTGAATTTGTGCCAATCCTGACAATTTTAAAACAAAAAAGAAAGGGATTGCCCTGCAAGCACTGACCCCTCCCCCCATGAATACACACTTTCCTGTGAGTCCCATTGAACATAATAAGACTTACTTCTGGTGTGTGTGTGTGTGTGTGTGTGTGTGTGCACGCGTGCCCGTGCGTGCCCGTGCCCGTGCCCGAAAAGAAAGTTTCCCTTTTCTCTGAAGCTCCATGTTTGGGGGTGTGGGGTGGGTGGGTAAACTTCACCTGTTGAATTTGTGCCAATCCTGACAATTTTAAAACAAAATTGTTTTTTTAAAAAAGGGACTGCACTTTGCACACTCAGAGATATCTGAATGTTAAATATTATTATTTATTTGGCAAACTACTAATGAGAACAAAGCCACCATGGAGGGATCCATTTTTTAAGTGGGAGGGAGATCTTTAAAACAAGTTTCCTGCACAATGTGGGGAAAGTAGGCTGAAAGTTATGTTTGACTGAAATAATTGAATATTCCTCGCCGGCCGGTTTTTCCCCTTCCTACCATTTGTTGTCGCCTCTATATTACATTTTAGATTGTAAGCTCTTTGGGGCAGGGAACTGTTCTCTTATACTCGGTAAAGCACCATGCACATTGATGGTACAAATACAATAACAATAATGAGAACAACAGCAATCACCATCCTCATCATGGGTCTGGAGATCACAGTGGCTTCAGAGTGGTCAGAGCCCTTAAATGGTCAGAGCATCCTGGGGTGGGTGGCTATACCCTTGGCCACGCCCTCATGTTGCCTGGCCACGCCCTCTTGATCACACCTTCATGTTGCTTAACCATAGCGCTTACAAATTCACATGTGTGTCCCTATTTTCATCTGTGAAATGTTGGAGGGTATGTAATGATGTTGCACTAGCATATAATACCAACCCTTGCACAAAGTAACTAGTACAAGGGGGAAAGTGGCATTGCAGCAGTGTCAGATTTTGGCAGCAAATTGCCATCTTTTCCTGTTGTGCTAGTTTCATTGTGTGAGCATTCATTTAAGCTAACACAACATCAATAGCGCTAGCAGGATCACACCATTGGATCCTCCCCAGTTTTAGGGGCAGTGTTTTTTTTAATTAGTTGGTTAATCTATCTGATAAATGGACTAAATGTTGCAGCCCTAGAAAAAATGGAAATACAGGCACAGTGTTAGGACCACTTTCCACTTATTGCACAAGGGTGTTTGCTGTGTGCACACTGTGAACATGTTTTTGTAAACATTTCAAATTGATGTGATTCATGCCTGGCTTCTTCCTGAAACTCCTTGAAATGGGCTCTTATTGACAATCAGGGTGAATGAAGATGTTTTCTATTATTGCTATAAGGGATCTCTACAGGATCAGAAGGTTTCTCTGGTCCATGGATCTTTATGGACAGACAATTAGCACTGCCTTAAATATACAGTAGCATACTTGGAAGAGTAGAGTCTTCCATACAAAGACGTGTATTTTCACAGACAGCATCTCGCACCATTTACCGGTAGTCTCTTGTTTTGCCATATGCCATTGACTGTGACATTCCACACATTAAGAAACATGTTATTTCTTTGTTTGTTTTGTCAGTCTTAGATATTCTCTGGAGGAAAATTATATCAGTGTTTCAGTGAAATAGATTTAATTTGTTTGTGACTTTTTGTCTATAGAATCCATCTAACTACTTATCTCTTGTTACCTCTCAGTCAAAGGTTCTCCATCATGTTAACATTTTAACAGGGGGAAAATTGTACTTGATTTCTTTGAACTCTTCAGATGTTTGTCCAAACCTGTAGATATTTATTTTTCTGTGATGATGAGAAGGGAAAGAATTGGGATTGAAGGTTTATAGAGTTAGCAGAGGTTCAGGGTGATTTGTTTCCACAGAAAGGGGGAAATGTTCAAGCAACTGAGATCCTTTCTCAAAAAATAATGTGGCTATACAGCACTAGAATATGTCCAATAACATAATAATGACCTGCTTTCAAAATTTGTGGTTTAAAGCATCTCACATTTTGCATTACCATGCTCTGGCATTAACTCATTCAGGTACTTTGGGGAGTTCCATCTGGGGTTTTTAGATATGATTTAACCTGAAGAGATCACCCCAAAAAATGTAAGAGTAGATCTGACTGGATGGTTTCCCACAGTTCACACAATGGGAGATTATTTCTAAATAGCTTTCTAAATTTGGAAGGGAGGAACAAAAGATTATTAGGGGACTTCTCCTCTACCTATGCTATGTCATAAATTGGAGGGATGTTTTCAATTGTTAAATTTCTGACTTTGGTGTAAGCTGCCTAGAACTCTTTGAGATAAGACGGGGTATAAATGTTTTAAAATAAAACATTATTCGAATAAATCAATAGTCCATTGACATTCATCCTGTGTTGTACTACAGGGCTCTGTTTTGTCCCCAGTGGTGCAGCTGGGGCTGGACCTTGGGGGCAAAGTCCAGGGCCTTGCAGCCCAGAGCCTCCCCATATGACCACCTCAGGTGATGCCGGCAGCAGAAGCAAACTCCATTTTATTCCTGTAGTCATCATGGTGCTATAATGTAATTGAGTTTATAATATGAAATTACACGTGCTCAGAGTATTTTTTTTAAAATCAAGGTTGGTGAACAGTTTTGTTGTTCTAATGTACCAGGAATGTAGAAGTAGTTGTAAACCATGGAAGGATGCAATGGGGTGGAGAGAAATGCTAGTTTATTGTATTTATTTATTTATTATTATATTTATTATATCCCACCTTTTTTCCTCTTGGAAGGAACCCAAGGTGGCTTACATAATCCTCCTCCTCCTCCTCTCCATTTTATCCTCACAACAACCCTGTGAGGTAGGTTAGGCTGAGAGTCAGTGACTGGCCCAAAGTCATCCAGTGAGTTTCATGGCTGAGCAGGGACTAGAACCCGGACCTCCCGGGTCCCAGTCCAACGCTCTCACCACTGTGCCACACTGGCTCTCAGTTGTATACATCACAACTGAAGTAATACACATGACTGTCTAAGGAAGGCACCCATAAGACCAATACATCCTGCACCTGTTTCCCCTCCACCCCACCCCACTGTTTAACATCTATATGAAACCAGAGTGAGGTCATGTGGCTGGCCACTAATAGAAACAGAATGTTTGACTAGATTAGTCCTTGCCCTGATCCAGCTTGGCAATTCTTAGGTTCTACCATTCCGTTTCAACGACTTGGTTCCAGGACCATCGTAAGAAAAAAGAGAACTGGTCACCTCCAACTCACGGATATATTTTCCTACGGGATGCTGTCAAACTGAAACATGGTGGAACAGCCAGGAAAAAGTATGTTAGAAACGCATAACGATAAAAATGCAAACATGCTAGGCATAATTTAATGGTTTTATTTTTAAAAAATCTAATCTCCCACCCTCCCCCACTTCTCTTCATGAGTAGAAAGACTATTCTCATGTGCCACTCTCTTATTTAAATCTGTGAGTTATAGTAATATGCTCTTATGATGGAACATTCCCCCGCCACACACACACACACACACACACACACACACACAGAGTTTTATATTCTTACGTCATTTTTGTCCCTTATTCATTTAACTCATCCTTCCTTTTGGCAGCTGGGTACAAATTTTGCTCTGACATCACCAAGTTTGAAATTGACAGTCCCTTCTCATAAAAGCGTGATGCTTAGGGGGCAGGGTGGGCGTTCTTACACTGTAATTGTGAATTGCTCTATGAAGTCATAGTAAGATTATTGACTGCGATCTTCTGGGTTCCTTTGGAGGTGACTCTTCCTGATTTTACATTTATAGTATGCCCTATTCCAACCTTGCTGGCTGGGGATGATGGGTGTTGTAGTCTGACATGCCCTGAGGACACCGTGTTGGGGAATTCTTTCCCAGATGTATTCCCCAATCTGACACAATTCTGAAGTTCAGTTCCATCTATACTTTTTGATGGGTCAATGTCTCCTTTTGCCATTTAACCCGTCCACCCCGAGGTTTGTATCTTCTGCCGATCTGATGATCACTGAATTTACATTCTCTTCTGCTGTTAATGAGTATATTGATTAATGCTGGCCTCAGTTCCAATTCCAGTGGGAAAACAATTGATACCTCCCTTCGTTTATTCTGACACAAGGCCATTGATGATAACTCATTGGCTCCTAGCTACTGGATAGATTTCTATCTGTGTTTGATTATTAACCAAACAATGCCGCTCTGGTTTTCCTGTTGCATATTCTGAGTAATATGCATTGTGGTTTAGGAAACAATGATTAAAAAAATATAACAATATGATGCTGCATGGGGGTGGGATTCTTCCTAAAGGTTGTGCTTCACATACTGAATGCAACTCATTATGAGTTAAATATAGTATGCTGTTATTATAATGCTAGGGGCCTCTTGTACATGCAAAGTACCTGTAGCGTTCTCAACTTGAGCTGGGCTCCTGTGCTTTTCACAGCAATGTGTTTATTATTAATTTATTAATTATATTTATACCCCGCCTTTTTTCCTGCAAGGAAAATGTGTTCAACAGATGAAGCTTGTCCACATCACTGTATCCTTATGCTGGGGAAAGCTTTCCCTGATTTACTTCTCCTTGAAATAAACCCATAAGGAGAGATGGGGCAGGATAAAGAAGAGAGCAAGTTGAAAATATTGGACTCAAAAACAAAACAAAACTGAAACAAAGCAAGAAAGCGCACAAGTCTCCCACATATGGAGAATGTTTAATTCCTATGAACATGGAAGAACAGCAGACGGTGTGGAGGTTGGTTATGGTGTTTTTGCCCACCTGCTGTCTACCCCTCCTGGGCTTTTTCACACAGGCCAGGTGGCCTTCCATGGCCACTGCGTTGGGATTGAGGCACACACTTTTGTCAAATGCAAGGGTGGGCTCTAGTCCAGTGAAAGCTTGTGCTGCAATAAATCACTTACTCTTTAAGTGTAAGTGCCACGAGGCACTGTCCTCCAAATGGTTTGGATTACAACTCCCAACATTTTGGATCATTGGCCATGTTTGCTGGGGCTGATGGAGTTGATGCCCAAGACATCTGTAGGGCACACTGGTTGGGGAAGGCTGCATCAAAATAACATGGCCACCCCTTTGGAATTAGCCACAATTGAGAGATGCTATTTCACAGTAGACAATTTGGCCTCAGTTCTTTCCCTGACTGCATTAGAGGTGATTTCTGGCTTTGTGGGTTGTTACTTCTTTTTTTGTGTGCCCCCCCCCCACTCCCTTTTGATAGACACAGATATTTTTATCATGTTGTTTCCTTCACATTTTCTGAGTGACAAACTATCCAAGGGAGAGCTGCTGTCAGAAATGACTTGGCGGTAGACAGAACTGATTAGTTCTAAATGAAGTTCTGAGCTGCTAGTACATGAAATGGAACTTTTCTCTCTCTTCTTTCTGTTCCCTCCTCCTCCTTTTGGGGGTGTGTGAAATTCCCTTCTTTGCACCCTCCTCCTCCCTGTCTGAATCTAAGCTGCAGTTCCCAACTCTGCCTCTCTCTTCTCCACAGAAGTTAGTCATTCCTTGGATGTTTACACCAGATAAAAGCCAGTCATTTGCCTCTTTCATGGTGTCACTACTAATTTCCACACAGTCAAAGCTGCTGCTAATTTATTTACTGAACACTGATGCCCTGGTAGCAGAGGCTGCCGCTAAAACTGCTTTCTGGCCTTCGGCTTTTGTTTGTTGACAGCCTGATTTCCCAGTAGGCCATTTCCACCTGTGTTTCTGTTGTTTTTAGCGCATGTCTTCCTTTCTTCTTCCCAGTGACTGTCTCCCAAATGGCTCCTGAAGGCGTTTCTCATCTTCACATTCTCTCCCCACCCCCTGCGCTCTCTTTCTCTCTCATCCCCCTTTCTCCCTTTCCAGCTGTAAGGACTTGGAGCTTGGCTTTCAGTCTCGCTGCAGTTAGCAGTTGTCTACACTCCCTGGGTCCCCTGGGGCACTAATTTTTGTTTCAAGGACAAGATTCAAAAGAGTTTGCTACACACAGGTTGCAGGGTGCGCCTTCAGAAGTACCTTCAAATAAGCATCAGAGATTTGAATATATGAGCTCCTGCATATCAGTTTTAAATTGTAATGAAGGCCTATTAAATAGTGTAGGGGAGCGGGTGGAATCATTGCTTTAAAAGAAAAGAAGAAAGAAAGAAAGATGCATTTTCTAAAAGTTAAAATTTTGCTTTTCCTACTCCCTTGACACTGGCTGGAAATAGAAATTAGGAGGACAGGCATTTCCCTTTGAGTTCATACATATCAAAGGGAGAGAGCTGTCACGATGGAAATCATTCCGCAAGTGGTCAGAAGGTTCTGTAGTGCTAGTGAATAAATTGATTGAGATGTTGCAACTGAGATACAAAACACACACACACACACACACACACTGTGGTTAATGTGAACTGAATGTAGGATGTGTACATAAAAACCAATGATTGTGTATACATTCATTTAAAGGCACAAAGGAAGTATACAAAGTAGACTGCATGAACAGGGAATGTTTCATATTCTCTGCTAGGGGACCATGTATGCATATTGCTTGGGTGAATGTATGACACATACATATTTTTTTTCACATTCTCCAGCATCAGTTGGTGATTAGCCATGTTATCTGTGCAAAGTCCTCACTCAATGGTGTGTTTATTTGTGTGCATTCTCGATATCTTCATGTGGGTGTGAATGTCCATAATCATCAGTGTTTATGCAAAATTCAACCCACGTGAATTTCAACCCACGTGAATCACAACATACACCCACATCTACACAGCCAGCCACCCACATGTATGATGGAAGCACATAGCATTAGTACAGGGGTGTTGAACCTCTTTCAGCCCGAGGGCCGAATTCCATTTTGGGGAAGTTCTTGGCCACATTCCAGTGGTGGGCAGGGCTGAAGGCAAAAGGGGGGGGGATATCAGCATATGTTAGGTTAGCGTAAGGCTCTTACTGCCAGTAACTAAGTCTTGGGAGAGAGAGACATTTCAACATTTTAGAATGGGGGGAAACTGCTCAAAAGCCAGGAAACCACTAAATGATCAGTGGTTGGGGGAAAGAGGCGGGGCTAGGGGAAGGGGCGTGACCATCTGGGGAACCTCAGAGGATTGGATTGGGGCACCTGGAATGCTGGATTTGGCCCCTGGGTCTGAGGTTCTGCACCCCTACATTAGTACTTTGACCATATCGGTCAAATCTTGCGGTTTCTCAGAATAATTCAGTGCGTGCTCATTAGGCAGCTAGCATTGCCTAGGGCGCAGGCTGAAGATGCCAGTACAAACAACCTAGTGTCAAGGGGGGCGCAATTCGATCTTGCTAGGCACAAGTCACCGGTCCTGAGTCACATTAGTCATGGGGCTACTACAAGTAAACAATTGTAAAGTTTGTATTATATTATACTAGTGAACAGACTTGGTTTCATACAGGTTGGAATAACTCTTAGTTTGATACAGCAAAGCCTTCAAGCAAAGTTAGACAACTGTCAGGGTTGGACACATTGTGCCCACCCCATCTGAGTTGGACACCCCTTGGCTCAGTCCCTGCCATGGTGCACACCTTTAGCCCCTTAAGGGAGGGGCCTGTCCACTCCATTCCCCTGAGGGGGGGCTTTCCCACAGCAGGTGAAGAAGGCAGCTGTATAACTCCATCCCATGGAACACCCCCCCTCTTGTCTGCAAATGGTATGGTCTGCAATCTACTGGGTAGGGAAGTCCGGCACCTTGTGACTGAAGATGGTACTGCAGCCTGAAATCACAGAGACATATTAGAATTCATTAAAATTAATTCATGTGTTTAAAAAAAAAAACCCAAATGAGCCTGAGATGCACCCCCCTAGGGTCCCATTAGTATGCATGCTGAGTTTCAGGTGCCTAGGTTTCATCATTTTGGATCTATGGTGATGACAGACAGACATCCTCTTTTATTATTATAGAAGATTTATATTATATTATATTATATTATATTTTATTATTATATTATATTATATTATATTATATTATATTATATTTATTATATTATATATAAATGAATTGTGTAACTTTATGAAGGGCTTGTGCATTTGCTTGTTTTGCTGTTGTCTCCCCATCTCATTCTCTTTTTTGTAACATGTATGCCTGCGAGCAGGATACTCCTATGAGTGCATCACCAGCAGGATTATAAACTACATACACACAACAACTCAGTGCTGCATATGAAGATCCATGGCATAAATTTCAGGATCAAGCACTCAGGGCCACATACGCAGTGCCTGACACTGGGCCATTGGAGGGAGGACAAGATGAATGCTGTAGGCTCTCCAGAAAAACAAGTCACTGGTGCTTTCAAAACTGGCAGCAGCGACAGGTGCTGGGCAACTGGGTGCATGCAGACAGCCGCTGAGTTTTGGATCAGGGCCTTTGCTATATATACTAGCATGATTCTACATCTGCTAAATGTATTCTAGGATTCTACAATGTATTCCTTTAAATGGCTTTTCCTGGTGCTCTCTGACAATAACGAGGAAGGGGAAGGTAAAGGGACGGGGAGCGAAGAAAGAAATATAGTAGATTCTAGACTACAAAACAGCTGAATTAAATGTTCTGGCTTTCCTTCCACTCAAAGCCTGCCCTTTCTGAAGTTGTGTTGTGTCTTGCCCTTTAAACATGCCTCGATGCTCCAGCTATGCTTGTAACATGTACACCCACTCTTAAAGTCATGCATAGCTTCAGCAGCACACAGTATGATGGCTGATATCACTGTACAGCATCAGGTTCAATCCTGGCAATTCAGCTGAGTAAAAGCACCACAGCATTGTGAATGCCACGGGAATTACATTCTTACATCCGAATTAACAATGAGAAATAGATGCATGAAGCAGTGTGACATGCCTACTTCATCTTATGCCAGGCTGTACACAGATCGACTCAGTCTACATTCTCGTCACATCTTTTTGGTCATCTGATCAAAGTTTAGAGTTTGGCATAAGATTAATTGTTTCTTAAGGTTGTGTGTACTCATCATTCCAATCTCTGTCACTTATCTCTGTTACTTATTATACAGTCCGTTTGGACTACAGTAACATGCACTATGCGGGGCTGCCTTTGAAAACTGCTCAGAAACTTCAGCTCGTCCAGAATGCTGCAGCCAGACTGTTGACTGGGGCTGATTACAGGGAGCACGTGACTCCCTTGTTCCAACAGCTTCACTGGCTACTGGTCTGTTTCCAGGCACAATTAAAAATGCTGGTTATGGTGTGGGATATGGCTTTAAATGATATGTTGACTTGTAGTGTCAAATGTAAAAAGGGACAACTTAAGAAAAATAATTTTAAGGATATTTGGGGATTATTTTTGGATCTTGTGTTAAATAAGGGGAAAGGGAACATGCCATATCAAGATATGTTGTATTTATGGAATCATTATTTTATTTATTATTTTATTTATTATATTTATACCCCGCCTTTTTTCCTGAAAGGAACCCAAGGCGGCTTACATAATGAATAACAATAGATTATAGAGATAGAATGTATCATTTGGTCCCGTGGTGATGGGAGCACTATATTAGTTGTATGTATGTTATTTTAGTTGTTTTATATTTTGTTTGAAAAACTTTAAATAAAAATTTTAAAAATAAAAATAAAAATGCTGGTTATGACCTATAAAGCCCTATACAGCTTGGGATCAGGCTACCTGAAAGACTGTCTTCTCCCATACGAGCCTACCTGGTTCTTAAGATCTTCTGGAGAGCCCTTCTTTCAACACTACCGCCTTCAGAAGCATGTTGGTGGTGACCAAAGGGAAGGCTTTTTCGGGGGCTGCTCCAGGCTGTGGAACTCCCTCTCAAGGGATGCTAGGTTTGCTCCCTCTCTGCTATGCTTCCCCCAGCAGGCAAAGACCACCCTATTCAAGAAGGCCTTTGGCCTGTAAGTGGGTCTGTTGGGTTGAGTGTTGTTGTTTTTATTTTTTTATTCGGTAATTGTTATGTTTTTATTATACTTTAATGTATTAGTTTATTGTTTTAACCAATTTTAATTGTGTCTGTAAGCCACCTTGATTGTCATTTTTTTGGTTAAAAAAGGTCAGGTAAAAATGAAATCAATAAATAAGCTAAGACTATGAAAGATTGTGGTTTGGTGGTTAGATTAACAGCATGACCCCATTCCACAATAGTTGGAGGAACACTGCACTGTCAGCACTGCTAGGGCCAATTCCCTCTTACCCAAGATCCTTTTTAACTGGAAACACTGGGGCTTGAACCTGGGGACTTCTGCTTGCAAAATACCGGTAAGTGAACTGTAGCTTCTCTCCAAAATGTATGAGCGGCTTTATACTGAGACAAGCAAATAGTTCATCTAGCCTTGTGCTGTCTTCTCTAACTGGCTGAGGTTTCTATAACTGCCCTTGGACAAAGATCCTTTCCAACATGTCATCCTTTTTCAGCTGAACCTGGGAATTTTATGCATGTAAAGCATGTGCTCCCACCTCTACCACTCGGTTATAGTCCAATACCCTCCAGGTGATTAGAGGGCAAAAGGAGAACCTGGAGTCAATCCTTTACTTCCATTTCAAGCAGGTGGTTAGCAGTATCAGAAGAGACCATACCAATCCATTTAGAGCAGGGGTCCCCAACCTTTTTGGACCCATGGGCACATTTGGGAACTGGAGAAACTGCTGTGGGCACCGCCTCAAAATGACACCTACGGAAGCAGTGGCTAATCACATAATGGCTGCTGTGGGGGCCTGGCTGGTCAAAAGTGAGCTAAAGATGGGCGGGGGAGAGAACCAGTGAAGCTCGATGCTCCGAGGGAGGAGGGAATAGCAAGGCAAAGGTGCATAATGGAGAGAAAGAGCAAGGCTAGAGGCTGGGAGTGGCGGAATACAGCAAGGTAAAGAGATGGGGAGAGAAATCGCAACAGTAGAGGCTGGGAGGGAAGGGGAAATAGCAAGGCAAAGGGGTAGAGATAGAGGGCTTGTTCGCACGACACGGTAACCACGGGGGAGCAGAAGTCCCCCACGGTTCCCGTGTTGTGTGAACGCCGACCGGGGGTGCCCCCACAGGAGGGCCGCGCGCGGGACGCACGCAAAGTGACCATGGGCGGTAGAGGGGTAAGCCCCTACCGCGCGTGGCCACCGTGCCGTGCGAACAGCGGGCGGCCGTCTCGCGGGGTCCACACAGAGGCGGCTGCTCAGAGCAGCTGGAGCTGCCGCCGCTCCATCCTGTAGGGGCAAACGGCCCCTCTGGGCATCCTGGGGGCCTCGCCCCATAGCGCCAGGAAGCCCGCACTGCAGTGCGGGGACTGCGGGGTACGCCCATGCGCGTGGGGCGCAGGTCGTCTGTGGTGCCCCACTGGACCCCGCGGATCGCCCTGTGGTGCCTCCCCCGCCCGCAGCCTGCGAACCGGCCCAGAGCAAGTGTAGAGGTTAGAACGGGAGAGCAAGAAGATTGTCCTAACAATCTCCAAGGTTTTTCTTAAAAACAATTTTTTGAAGGAGGCAGGGAAGGGAGAACTTCATGGGTTGAGGGAATATGTGGATATGGGGTTGGATCCAGATTTAGGTGCGTGCAACTGGGCTGGGGGAAGCAGGGTTGTCCACCCTCCTCCCCTTGGCAACCCTTCTAGCAGCTATTGCTACAATGCATGGGAGGGCAGACTTCAGGCTCACAGGAACTACTTTGTTTTTTAGTCCATCAAGTGGAGCTGAGTGCAAAATAGTGGTTCAGGCAAGGGGACGTACGCTAAGAGTCAAGGAACATGATGGTGCCTCTGAGCATATGCTCAGCCCAGGAACTTATGATCAGGAACATAAGTAGATTCACAATTCCTTTCACACAAAAATCCACTTGTGCCCGTCCCTCCAAGCATTCCTTTTCAGCAACCTAAATTTTTTTGGGGGGTGGGGTGCTTTTTAGTTGCTGTTATTGTTAAATGGGATTCGGAAAACTCTACTGATCTGCAAATCACCGAGATCTCCCAGTAAATCCCGACCTACCATCTGCCAGCCCCGGGATAAGGCTTGCGATGTTCTCAGAGAGAACACAAAGGGTACTGTTATTGTTGGTGTTTTGTCAAGGCTCTCATCAGGGCCGGTGCAAGGCAGTTTGGTGCCCTAGGCAAGATCAGATATTTAGCGCCCCCCCTTCCCACTTGAGCCCTCCCTCCCTCCAGCCCTATGCCCATTATGAAATAAAAGTCAATTGGCAAAACCTAAAAAAATTATTATCATAATAAATTATTATCCTCCTCCTTAGCATATTTGATCACTGGGATTCTCTGGTCTGTCTTCCCTCTCTTTCTCCCCCCCTTTCTTTTCTTACCCCTTCTCTCTCTTCGTTCTCTCTCTCTCTCTTCTTTTTGTTCCCCTCCCCCTTTACCTTCTTTTTTGTGTGTATGTGCAAAATTTATCTCTCCTCCCCCCCACACCCCATCTCCTCTCCTGCAAGCTCCTCTTCTCCCCCACCCTCTCCAATTTCTACTTTCACGTGCATGCAAAATTCTGGTTTATTTTTTGCTTCTGATATTTATTATTAAATAAAAAAATTATTATTAATTTTTTTTGCTCCCCCAGCCCCCCCTTCCTCCCCCTCCCCCTCCCCCACTCCTTTTATCATTCTCCCTGGCTAGGGGTGGGGGCTCTCTCTTTCTTCCTCCCTCCCTCCCTCCCCCCACCCACCTCCTCCAGCACCACTGCTGCTGCCACCTCCCTCCCTAACCGCCCCCCTCTCTTCTCTTCCCCTTATCGCCCCATGTGCTGTACGAGAAAGCAGCTTTGCTAAAGAGACCCACTTGCGAAAGAAACAGCAGCGGCAGCAGCGGTAGCGGCAGCAGCGGCAGCGGCAGCAGCGGCAGCAGCGGCAGCAGGAGGACTGCGAAAAAAAGGAGAGAGCCGAAGTAGCCGCAGCGGGGAAAGAAAAGGAGGAGGGGGAGAGAGGGGGGGAAGAAAGGCAGAAAGAGAAAGCAAGCCTGGGGACAACAAAAACAGAAGAAGAGACCGGCACACGGAGAAAGAAGTGAAGCGAAGGGGGGAAAACCAGAGAGGCTTCTGATTTGGTGTGGTTTCTGCGCCCCATTTAGCCATGCACTCTAGGCAGCCGCCTAGTTGGCCTAATGGTAGCACCGGCCCTGGCTCTCATGCATTTTCAGTTCCTTTCTTCATCAGCATGTCAGAGGTTTCCCAAAAAGGACTGCATGTAAAAGTAATGTATGTTTAGCCTTCAGAAGAGAAGACTGTGGGGAGATATGATAGCGCTCTTCAAGTACTTGAAAGGTTGTCACACAGAGGAGGGCCGAGATCTCTTCTCGACCATCCCAGAGTGCAGGACACGGAATAATGGGCTCAAGTTACAGGAAGCCAGATTCCGCCTGGACATCAGGAAAAATTTCCTGACTGTTAGAGCAATACGACACTGGAACCAACTACCTGGGGAGGTGGTGGGCTCTCCCACACTGGAGGCATTCAAGGTGCAGCTGGACTGGACAGCCATCTGTCAGGGATGCTTTGACTTGGATTCCTGCACTGAGCAGGGGGTTGGTCTCAATGGCCTTGTAGGCCCCTTCCACCTCTACTATTCTATGATTCTATAAATCCTGCATACTATAAAGATTATTGTTCATCTTACTTTTAAACTATTAGGTCACTGTAAGAAAAGTGCTTATCATATACTGTGCTGCTACAGATGATGATCTGCCGTTTCATTGCTACTATACCACAAATGTAAATTTTGTACTTTCACTTGGTGTTGGGTGTTTGGTGGTGGTGGTGGGGTTGTATTAAACTTAACTGTTATTGAGGAGATCAAAGTTAATTATCACTAAGGAGATCACTTTACCTATCAACCCTCTTCTGCAACCCCTCTAATGCTTGCAGAAGCGTTATGCTAATCAGTTGTTTAATTTGCATAAATTACTTGTAGAATGATACTTTTTTTTTCTCTGCATGAAAGTAGATCTGTTGGCAAAAGCTCTTCAGAGGTAAAAGGCGGAAGAGTAAGGTTAAATTCAAGGGTTTATGAACAGGATAACACACAAGGAAATTATCCTCAAATTTTATATGTGTATCATAAAACAGACAGCGCAACTTTCCTTTTATGAACTGAGTCTTCCTGATTCTTCCTGATCGGAGGAGGCCAACAGCACATGTTTAGCATCACATGACATGAATAAGAGTGGGCACTAGCTCCACCCCCACCCCCATTCCCATCACCCTCCATGAGTTAGAGAGTGAACTTCAGCAGCAGGGAGCCTGCTCTTCCCGTGTACACTTGTCCTGTGATTTAGAACCCTGATCTTCTGGTGAAAGTGGGTGCAGGGCCAGCACACTTATCCTTACTCTCCCTCACGCAATTCTAATTGCGGGGATGGGGGCAGGATTGGAATGCCTAAATAGGGCTTACATTGGGGGGTTGAACCTGTTTCAGACCAAGGGCCAAATTCCATTTTGGAGAAGCTTCCGGGGACCACATTCCAGTGGTGGGTGGGGGCCAAAGACAAGGGGCGGGGCTAAAGGCAAAAGGGGTGGGGCTAAAGGCAAAAGGGGTGGGACCAAAATACCAGCATATTTTAGCTTAAACCGCTTAGTGCCACTAAGTTAAGAGAGGCATTTCAACCTTTCTGAATGGGATTTTTAAAAAACTACACTAAAGCTGAGGAACCACCCAATGATCAGTGATTAGGGGAAAGGGAACTCTTGACTTACATGTTCAGAGAAAGCATGTCGACTGGTACAATTCAGAATGCAGGGGGTGGTGGAGATCAGATTATTGAACACTCACCTACCTTGCAGTGAAAAACTCCCCACAGGTGGAAAGCTAGGGTATTAGGTATAATTGTTTTAGCCTACCCTTCTTTCTTATATACTTGCTTATTAATGCAGGGAGTTTTTAACATGGGGGAGCATTCAGTCATGTGATCCCTCTGCATTTTGAAGATCCAGAGACACCCAGCCTTTTCATGGCCACACCCAGATTTTGAAATTCCCTGCCCAAAGAGATCTTCATCACCCCCCTTCCCTGATGGTCTTCCGATGGTCACACTGTAGTCTGAACACCTTCCTCTTTATGACAGCTTTTGATTTGGACAAATCCTTGGAGGAGAAGGCTGTCAATGGCTACTAGTCCTGATGGCTATATGCTATTTCCAGCATCAGAGGCAGTATGCCTATGTACGCCAGTTGCTGGGGAACATGGGCGGGAGGGTGCTGTTGCACTCATGTCTTGCTTGTGGGTTTCCCATGGGCAGCTGGGCAGCTGCTGTGTGAACAGATTGCTGGACTAGATGGACCCCTGGTCTGCTCCAGCATGGGTCTTCTTATGTTCTTACGATTGTTCGTAATTTTAATGAACAACATAAAAACTACTATTCTTGTGCTTCTATCTTTCTGGGGTTTGCTGCTCTGGTTTTTCTTTGAAGTAATGATGGTGTAGTGTATTCTGTTGTATCCCGATTGTAATTTTATTGTATTTTTATCTATATGCATTGCATTTATTTTTCTTTGTTAGCTCCCTTGAACCTTTTGGGAAAGCAGGTTATAAATGTTTTCAATTAACAAATAAAAGCTCATTGTCTACATTCATAGATCAGCTCTTATCCAGGCCCTTGTCTGACCGGAAAAAGATATAGTGAACTTGCCTGGGTCCTATCCATCTGAGCCGTAGGACATTATGTGAGTGTCCCATAAATGACTGAGGACCTGGGTACACTTCACTTTAAAGGCATTGCTTGAAGTAACAACAGGGTGTGTTTCATTGCCATTTTTAATTAAAACCTAGTGTGGAGTGTGTGTGATCCAGATCAGGATCTCAATGTGTGGAGGGGGAAGGGGTTATCCCTTCTCTCCCCTGCACAATACTGACAAAAGTCCCCCCCCCAAAGTAAATATTGATAGTACACCCCCCAAAAAACCTTCATTGATGGGTGGAAAGCATCCCCCCCCCAAGATCATGGAGGGTGAGGAAAGAGTTAAACTTCCCATCCCTACACATTGTGGTTCCAATCTAGGGTTGGATACAGATTTAAGCTGGATCAGCTGCACTGGCAGAAGTGGACTTCTCCACGCCTTCCTTTCCATGACAGCCCCTCCAGCTCCCTGAAAATGCTGCACAAGGAGTCACAAGGACCCTGCTGAAAAGGAGTGAGCTGCAGTGTGTGGGGAGGGGGGGATCCCCCAAAATAGGGCAGAGGGACCTTCTGCGAGTGCAGTCCCTCCTCTTGTGGAAGGTCTCTTCCTCTCGCAGAAGGCAGATCCTGGATCCAACCTCTGGACTGCCAGCCACCTGTGCTTGGTTTTAATTTAAAAACAACAACAACAACACACACACCCCTCTTCATTTAAAGTAATATGTGCTAGGCCTTAAATTTCATGTAAATGCACCAGAGAAGAGCCAAAAAGGAAAAGGGAAAAAAAGAAAAAAAGCAGGTTACTACAGTACAGATGCAGAGGCGTAGCGTGGGGGGTGCAGGGGGGGCTGGCCGCACCGGGCGCAACATCTGGGGGGGCGCGCCCGCAGCTCTCTGCCCCTGCCTGGCTCACGGTGCCATAGCGTTCCGCGACACGGAAAAGAATCGGACGCGGAGGGCTTACACAGAGGTGACTCCGCTGTGTCCGCTCGCCGTCTTCAATCAGCCCGCAGCCCTGCTCAGAGCCCGCCCCCGCGTCGGCATTTGGCCCTCTGCTTCCGGGCGCCGTTGCTCCTGGAACGTCGGCGTGTCGGAACCGGCTCTATTGTGGAACGTCGGGACGCGGCTGCACCATTCCACCCACGCGCGCGCCCGCTCGCACGCTTCTCCCGAAAGCCGCAGCGCCGGCTCTCTCTCTCCCTTTTTCGCGCGCACACACAGCAAAGCGGCAGTCGGAGCTCTCCGGCTTTCAGTAGCCAGCGAAGGTCATATAAATTGTGAGTTAGTCACCATGCCTTCCAGAGGGTGGCATAAGTGGGGCTTCCAACACAAACAAGTGATACAAGTGATAATATCTGCTAACAAAAGTACATTTCTCTGTTTGTGTTATATGTAATACAATCTTTTAATCAATGTTCTCTCCCCCCCCCTCCCCATTTATATACTCTTTGGTACTTTCTATTCTGGACATCTCAAATTGTGTAGTATATTTTACTCCACATCTCTATTACATATATTTAATCCAAAATTAAAAGCAAGTTATAAACTATACTCAACATGCAGCATTACATGCACGGAGCACAGACCCCAATAACATAAACACCAAACATGCACATTATTGTTTAAGGAGACAAGTCGATCCTTCATATTTTATCCTGCTTTTATCAATGAGCACTCTCTCAAAGTTATTGCAAACTCAAGTTGCAGCTGGTAGAGCTATCTAGTACACAATTCTTGTAGAATTATGCTAGGCCACTTCTCTCTCTGATTATACAGGATTGGTTAACTAAGGCTGCAATGCTATACTCACTTATCTGAGAGTAAGTCCAATTGAACTCAATCAGACTTACTTCTGAGCAGACATGCATAGGATTGTGCTATTAATGTCTAGTCAACTTGCTTCATTAACCAATACAAACTGCTACTACATTTTTTATAAACTCACAATTATAGTACAAACTTGTATTTAGGCTTAAAAGATACACTATACATTCATCCCATCAGGCTGGCCCTGTTTCTGTCAAACTTTTTTATCCAACATATGTCTTCTGTGGAATACTGAAATGCAGAAGAAAATCTGTCAGATTACGGTGGGTTTTGTTGTTATTCTTCTTTAGCCATGTGAGTGGAAAAAACATACCTCACTGTTATCCATGTAAGGAATTTTTTCATATACCTCTTATTTTTTAATGGCATTTCAACTAAGTCTTCCAGCTGAGTTGCTGGGCAGACATTTGCATGTAAAAAACAACAACATTAGCATTTTTCAAGGATTTTATGTATACTTCCATTGCATTTGATCTTCCAGTCTGCCCAGGCTTTATGGTACCATTGAGAGAGACTTTAATGTAGATTTCAATTCCGTTGTTGAAAAATTTGCGCTAATTAAAAGCAGGCGAATTTAAATTAATCTGTATATTATATACAGATTGATATCTTGCACTTCTATTAAAGAATTACAATTAGAGGTACAGGATTGAGGAAGTTGGCTCCATCTAGCCCAGTCTTGGATCATCTCCAGGGTATGGTTCCATTTTGATGTTTAGTTTTTGTTCTTGATATTTTTTGTCGTTTACGATGGTTGTGAGACGACATATAATAGCATGGCCCATGCTAGGTTACTACATTTGTAGATTTGTATTCATAGACCTGCTGAAAATGTGGAGAATGTGTAATGCATGTTCGCACTCAATAAAGTGTTTGAAAATAAACTTGTATTTAGATGCATTTTACTTTAATTACATCAGTAATTTCATAACAAACAATACATGTGCTTAGGGGGTAAGGGTTTCTTTAACTAATCTAGTGGAAGAGACTCGAGTGCTAAAATCCACGGGTTTACAGATGAGAACAGTTCAAGAACATGTAACAGCAAGGCACCATTTCATACTCTGTAAATGCACCAGAGAAGAGCCAAAAAGGAAAAGAAAAAAAAGGAAAAAAGCAGGTTACTACAGTACAGATGAGAACAGTTCAAGAACATGTAACAGCAAGGCACCATTTCATACTCTGTAAATGCACCAGAGAAGAGCCAAAAAGGAAAAGGAAAAAAAAGAAAAAAAAGCAGGTTACTACAGTACAGATGAGAACAGTTCAAGAACATGTAACAGCAAGGCACCATTTCATACTCTGAGCAGCACACGTTTCCACGGTATACACAGTGGCTTTGGTGAACATGGTAATATTTGAAGACAACCCACACATCAGTAAACAGATGCAGACACATGGAGGTCACAAGCTGGGGAATCACAACCAATCAGTGGCTGCAGATTTACATCTTACGGTTTCACTGCATGAACCTCGCACGGACATACTGGAAACACATCTGCTGTGAAGTACCTGTAGGTCAGTGTTCTCCAACCTTGGTCCCCCAGATGTTTTTGGCCTACAACTCCCAGCATACCCCAGCCAGCGTAGCTGGCTGGGGCATGCTGGGAGTTGTAGGCCAAAAACATCTGGGGGACCAAGGTTGGAGAACACTGCTGTAGGTGGACAAGTAAAGAGGGTAATTCATGAATGATGGGATAGGGCCGGGTGAGCACTGGAAAGGCAGGTACAATTATGGAAAAGGATTTCATGGAGTCTGCAGAAGACAGCAGGAGAGATCAAGGCAGGTAGAGAACTCCACAGACCACCGGAAATCTTCAGTGCTCACACCTGCTATTTCCAATATGGGGAGAGGCAATGAGACCCATGCCCCCAACAACAACACAGATACCCCATATACCAGATCCCTGAATATCCCTGACTCGGAGGCAAATAAAAAACATTTTTCATTAACGAGTAAATGATATGATATCAGACTGGTGCCATTCTGCAACAACTACTGGGCCAACAGTCAGCAGAAAGTCTGGTCATTGCTTTATTATTTCATGGCTGAGGTGTGTCCTTCACTAAATTCTTCTTATTAAGCTAGTAAAACATCATAGTAGAACCCCAATGTCATGTAGCTGGCATGACATAGCTAACTGATAGATTCACAGATACATAGGATTTTACTCTTCATTTATCTGTTGGTTTCTCATAACACTGAGAAAATGTGTTTGCTGGGGCACGCTGACTTCTCAGTGCATCTCACACAGGACAGGAACTTATGCCAGTGTTGTGAGGATACAGATCTATTGTTTCAAGCTATTATGTAGATATAAAAGCATAGAACCAAGTATGACGTTAGAATTATACTGCAGCTATGTTTTCAAGCATTTATCTGGAACATGGGACACTTTTTTTTTTTTTTTTTTTTTTTTAATGTCAAGTCTTCTAATTTGGGACTTTAAGGAAACCCTAAAATCATAAATCTCACGATGAAAATATGAGCCGTAGCAACACTGTGGTCAAGAAAATCAATGTCAGAAGGTTGTTCTATCTTGTGCAGTAGGCGTCTCTGTGACTTGTTTTCATGTGGGAAAACAAGTCCTTTACGATGAATTGCTAAGATGACCTTTATTTTCTCTTAGTACAATTTGTATTAATATTTACTATCCAGGGTTCCTGTAGATTTCACATGCACAAATCTATGAATCTGAGTTTGGGGCAGGGTCGGGAGATAATGCAAGGTGTAAAATACAGAATATAGAGGGGGGGGGAGGGAGGGAGAGATTTTCTGCATTTTTATTTTAAATTTACTCATTCTGGTGGATTACTATAGGAGAATCTGATCAATGATATGGAATCCTTCCCTCTTCTTACTGACAACACAGACATCACGCTGTTAGGCCCATAAAATCAAAGGATTTTGAGGAAGGAAAGGAATCATTACGTTGTTCTCATATTAATGAGCCACATACATACTTAGACAAAACTTTTGCTTTCACCGAGACTCTACCACCAAGTGGAGGATTATGAATTTCCTTGGGGTCCAAAAGACAAGGAGTTCTGTCAATGTGGGCCTCAATCAATAAGATCTGCCCTAGTCAGTCCTCTTCTGATAATAGTTCAATCTTCCCTCAGTGGCTGGTCAAATGACAAGGCAACTCTGGGTACAGTAGAGTGCTTCTCTGAGAATGAGGTCAGCAACATAGCAGTGTAAAATTAGAGCTAACACTCTACAACTGTAGAGCTAGCATTCCACAACTGAAGGGCAGCAAAGGAAAAAGTCCTTCGACGTATAGCTGCCAGTCTCACATTGGGCAGCTGCAACAGCTGACCCTCAGAGGACCTTAAGTGGCTTGGTGGAACATAGGGGAGGTGGTGTTCCCTAAAGTACCTTGGACCCAGACCATGTAGGGCTTTAAAGGTAAGAACCATTACTTTATATTTTGCCCGGAAACAAATCAGCAGCCAGTGTAAAGATCTTAAAACCGGTGTTATATGGTCTCCACGGGGTGTCCCGGAGACCAACCTGGCTGCCATATTTTGCACTAGTTAAAGTTTCTGAACCAAAGATACAGGGCAGTCCCAAGTATAGCACATTACAGAAATCAAGCCTAGAGGTTACCAGTGCACGCACCACCGTTACTAAGTCCACATGTTCCAGGAATGGGCGTAGCTGGCATATCAGCCAAAGCTGATAACAGGCACTTCTCACCGTCACCTCCACCTGAGGTGCCAGGAGCAGGGTCGGGTCAAGAAGTACCCCCAAGCTACAAACTTGTTCCTTCAGGGGGAGTGCAACCCCATCCAGAACTGGTTGACAAATATCAATTCCTGAATTAGGAATTGATGAGCACCTCAGTCTTACCAGGATTCAACTTCAGTTTGTTCTCCCTCATCCAGCCCATTGCTGACCTCAGGCAGTCATTCAGAGGAGACATACCTTCCTTGGATAAAGATGTTAAGGAGAAATAGATTTGGGTGTCACCAGCTTACTGATAACCCCCAGCCCCAAATCCCCTGATGATCTTGCCCAGCGGTTTCATGTCAATATTTTATTTATTTATTTATTTATTTATTTATTATATTTATACCCCACCTTTTTTCCTGCAAGGAACCCAAGGCAGCTTACATAATCCTCCTCCTCCTCTCCATTTTATCCTCACAACAACCCTGTGAGGTAGGTTAGGCTGAGAGTCAGTGACTGGCCCAAAGTCACCCAGTGAGTTTCATGGCCGAGCGGGGACTAGAACCCAGATCTCCCAAGTCCCAGTCCAGCACTCTCACCACTATGCCACACTGGCTCCATTAATATTAAACAGCATTGGGGACAGAATGGAGCCCTGAGGAACTCCACATAACAGCTCCTTTTGAGAGGAGCAATTATCCCTGAGCGACACCATCTGAAACCATCGTGAGAGGAAGGAGCGGAACTACTGAAAAGCAGCGCCCCCAACCCCCAACTCCCCCAGGCAGTGCAGATTACTCACTGGCCTATAATTATTAAAATCCAGGGGATCAAGGGAGGACTTCTTCAGAAGTGGTCTGACAATTGCTCCTTTCAAGCATGATGGAAAATTACCCTTTCTTAGGGAGGCATTAACAATATTCCACAAAACTGTCTCCCCTCCCTGGACTACTAGCCAGGATGGGCAAGGATCGAGAGGGCAGTGCAGAGAGATACCATGGTCGATGGTATCGAACACTGCTGAGAGGTCAAAAAGAATCAGTAGGGACGCACTCCCCCTATTGATTCCCAGGCGATCATCCACCAAGGCGACCATGGCAGTCTCCACTCCGTATCCCACTCTGAAGCTGGTTTGAAATGGGTCTAGATAATCGATTCGGTTTCATCCAAGACAGCTTGGAGAATGGCCACCGCCTTCTCGATTACCTTGCCCCCAAATGGCAAGAAGAGTTGCTGGACACCCCACTGTTGACCTCTGTACCAACGATGGCGTCCAAGTTGGCTCGTATCTGAGAGATACGTATCCGTGCCTCTCATTTCAACTCCAGCATCTCTATCAGGAATGGAGAAAGAGGTGCTGGTACCATGACCAGCTCTAGTCTAGAGTTTTGCTCCACTAATCCACGATTAAGTCTTTAATCCTTTCTGCATGGCTCATCAAGCAATGCTAATAGCGTTGTCTTTGTCAGGCAGGTCAAGAGCTCCTGAAGAATTCACAGGTACATGTTTTGTGGCTGATAAATATGATAAATAGTTCCCCGGGCTGTGTGATTACATAGTGATAGCCACGCCATTCACCTGCCTATCAAAAGAACTGCATTTAAGGTTTGAGCTCACCTCCCATGGGTCTAGAGAACATAGATGGAGTGTTCATTTATAGTCTCCCCCTCCCCCTACATTCTTCCCAACAGTAGGCTGAGTGCAGGATGGTTAAACAGGAATCCCTTTTGCTTAGACATCCATTAGCTAATGGGTGTGTAAGCCCAGCACTAAGTTCTGTTTATTCCTTAACACCATTAAGGAGCACCTGCTGTGCGGAAGAACTCACCTGACAAATAAGAGTGATAGTTGAAATAAAATATATATTAAGCGGTGTTAGGAGGTTGGGTATGTATTGTTCAACACTCAAAGGGCATAACTGGGATTTGAATAGGAGCAAAAATGTTACACATTGACATATGAGACTGAGCACGCTGCTGGAAATATTACTGCTAGATGACTCAGGGGTAGTATCAACACTGGAGCCCCTTTCATTTCTGAGGCACTGCTGTGCCGTTTCTCCCCCCCCTTTTGGGGGGGCAAACGCATCACATGCCACTGCTGCTCTGTGGACACACATTAATGAATACAGCGCAGAATCCGATGCGTTTATAGCGCAACATTCCAATGATAGAGTTGTACTTGCGGGAGAATTAAGAGGAGTTTGAATGGCCAAGTGTGCTTTTATCATTTGTGTTTGTAGTGCAAGCTACAGTATAGTATAGTGCTACAATTGAAGGAGAAGTGGGAGTTCATGGTGCCGATTCAGCTTGCTTTTTTAATAAAAAGTCCAGTAAATGCGCACACACCTGGACAGATGTGCAGGAATGCAGGCTTTAAAATAAACAGTGTGCGGTTATTCACAGCTGTGCTGCTGTGTAGGTGTGCATTGAAAAATATCCCCACTCCACCCCCCAAAAAGTTATAATGGCTAAGCAACCATGCCAGACAGAGAAGGAGAGGAAATTGAGGACAGCCCATGGATTTCCTGCTTGCAAATCCCTTCCCACCATCCCCTGAGGTCAAAGGGAGAGGGTGGGCAAAAATATTGCAAAACAGGCTGCACAGTTTTGAAGCTAGCCGCACAGTAAGAGTTATAATATTGCTAGACTGCAACACACATAACTCGGTAGTGCACAAAAACCACAACCGCTGGAGGAAAAAACCCATAAAAGTGGTCTGGGGAAAAACAGATTATTGTGGGAGAAATAGTGACAAAGCAACGGGTTGGCAAGTGTGTTTTGTGCCATGCAAATAAGCCAGACATTATAGTACTGAGATGAAATGCTAGTGTAGATTGGCCCTGGTTGTCTCTTGATGATAGCAGCATAGTTTTAATCCAGGTGTGTGTGTGTGTGTGTGTGTGTGTGTGTGTGTGTTCCAAAAGACATGATTTCTTCAGCCTTCCAAGCCCTTCTTTAGAGCTTACATTTACCTGCCAAAGATGCTTAGGCAACTCCTGACATCTTCCAAGTATATAAATACTAAATTAATTAGTTTCATGATCCTGAGGTGGAGGATTGTTGAGGAAGAACAGAGACTGTTCTGAAAAGAAAAAAACCTTTCATTTCCTCATTGAAATGCACCTACATATTGAGTAAGTACAATTGTTTTATTTCATTGAGGGTACAATCTTATGAACAATTATGACATCCAACTTAACTTAGTGGGACTTACTTTTTCTAAGTAAATATGTGTAAGTCTGGGCTGTTAGCTAGATAGCATTTAGTAGGGGTGCCCATTAGGCAGGGTGATCATACAAATGTTGCCTCTCTGCTAAATCATACCCTCCAACATTTCTCACAGATGAAACATATGTGAATTTGTAAGAGGCATGGTTAAGCAACATGAAGGTGTGATCAAGAGGGCGTGGCCAGGCAACATGAGGGCGTGGCCAAGGGTATAGCCACCCACCCCAGGATGCTCTAACCATTTAAGGGCTCTGACCACTCTGAAGCTACTGTGATCTCCAGACCCATGATGAGGATGGTGATTGCTGTTGTTCTCATTATTATTATTGTACCATAATCAATGTACATGGTGCTTTACCGAGTATAAGAGAACAGTTCCCTGCCCCAAAGAGCTTACCATCTAAAAGGTCAGTCAGTCAGGCAATCACTCGTGACCGAGTAAGATTGTCTTCCAGGATAAAAATTTCTTTTTTTACAAAAAGGAGATTTTAAAAGGAGGAAAATTCTAAAGAAAATTGTGTAGACTCTAGCGATGGGTCCGTAAGTGACTGTGGAGGCTAATTCTAGATCCACACAGCTTCCCACAGTGAGGACACAGGTTACCAGATGGAAGATGGTCCTGTAAAGGATTCATTTGACGTGCTTTTCGCTTAGCACGTTTCTCCCTTTCGCCTTGCACTCGGGCTTCTTCAAAGTCCATAGAACCTTTGTAGAAAGGCCAACCTCCAGTTAGATTGTTCATGGGCCAGAGCTTCCCAGTTTTTGATGTTTATATTGCATTTTTTTAAAATTAGCCTTAAGAACATCTTTAAACCTCTTATATTGACCACCGATATTCTGCTTTCCATCTAAAAGGTAATATAGAGGCAACAACAAATGGTTGGAAGAGGTAAACCAGGGAGGAATATGCCATTATTTCAGTCAAACATAACCTTCAGCCTACTTTCCCCACATTGTGCAGAAAACTCCTTGTTTTAAAGATCTCCCTCCCACTTTAAAAATGGATCCCTCCATGGGGGCTTTGTTCTCATTAGTAGTTTGCCAAAGAAATAATAATATTTAACATTTAGATATCTCTGAGTGTGCAAAGTAGTTCACAGGCCCACCCTGCAAGCTCCTATTTTCTCCACTCAGAAAAAAAACATGTGGGCTCTACTGTACTTTATTTAAAAAAACAAGAACACCACCACTGTGATTGAACAATGATGCCAAAATGGAATGATGATGTTTGTTGCTGCTGTTTGAGGTAGCTGGGATTTTTTTCTTTCTTTCTCTTGAGGAGGGTGTGTTTTCTGCTAAAAATTTAAATTTTTAATATATCTAATGCATTTTAAAATAAACAATCCTAAATCCCTGCAGAATAATCATAATAATTACTTTCCACATGGGGTACACATGTAGAGCCAAGTAAAATTTACCACTGCTCTGAAAACAGAGTAACAGTGCAATCCTATGCATGTGTACTAAGAAGTAAGTCCTATTACGTTCAGTGGGACTTACTCACAGGAAAGTGTGTATTCATGGGGAGGTCAGTGCTTGCAGGGCAATCCCTTTCTTTTTGTTTTAAAATTGTCAGGATTGGCACAAATTCAACAGGTGATGCTTACCCACACATGCACACCCAAACACGGAGGTTCAGAGAGAAGGGAAACTTTCTTGCTTTTCCTTCTGATACTGTAAACTCACTTGTTAGAGGCAAAATCTGTGTCAATATAAAGATAGGAATTATGTCCAGTGCTGCTGGTGCCGCCTCCGCCTCCTTTCCAGCGTGGGCACACGCACACACACACACACACACATCCTAGCATCTGTTCCCTCCCTGCTTACTGTTTCTTAAAGGTGCCAAGCATGGGAGAATTCGGGACATTCCATAACAAAGGGGAAAAAAGCCATGATGGCTTAAGGGTAATCGTGAAGGTCCTGGGATATTCGGGGCAGTTGGAGGGTATGGCTAAATTTTTCAGTTGAATGGGGGAAGAGTAGACTGGACACATTCTGTTTCAGGGATCCCCAACCTTTCTCAGCCAGTGGGGACATTTGGAATGTTGAGTGTGTCATGGGCACTCTCACAAAATGGCTGCCATGAGGGGGCTTCTCATTCACAAAATGGTTACCATAATGTGTGTGTGGGCTGTCACAAAGCACCCATTTCCCAGAAGGCAAACTAGCAAGGCTAAAAGAAAAATAAGTTGCCCAAGAACCTAAGTACAATACAGAGTGGGTTCTGAGTTCCAAAACACAAAACCATTGTTCTCAGCCCATAGTTTTGTGCTCCAACACCTATTTTCTGGAAGATATACTGCAAAACAAAGCTCTGGGCTGCAGCCACCCACCATTTTTATTTTATAAGAATGCCTCCAGGCCAGGGTCCTCAGTTCTTAGAAATAAAGATGGAGCAGCTCTGGAGGGTGGTGCTTCACTTTGGAGTGTGCTGGCCTCCCAGTTATTATTTTTTTTAATTTAAAAAAAAAGGGTTAAACTATTAACAAAATCAGGAGAACTGGTGGGTGCCACGGGAGCATGTTGGGAACCACAGTATAGTTTGATGGATATTGGTGATTGGCTTTCCCCACTAAGCCTTGTATCAAAATGGCCATTACCCTACTCTTAAAGACAGGTTGTTACTTCTAAGCATTGAATAAGGGGCCTTGGCTGCTCGGGTGTTGCAGATGAGTATACAAATTCAGTATATGAAATCAAGACTACAGTGGGCCACAAACTGAGCAGGTGTACACTAGCCAATGATGCTAAATGACTCAAGAAAGCACACCAAGAAAGAAGCAAGTAACAAAATGCACATGCATACACACATGACCTGTGTATTACAAACTATCCCTCTTAATAATGTCAGTCTCAATGTGCTAGGGCCTTCCTGCAGTTTGGTAGTGTTTGGGGTGCATTCTGATAAGGTGGTCACCACTTTCATGGCCAATAAAAGTGTGCTGCTACAGAGAGCTGTATGCTGCCTTGCTCATGCTCAAAACAGAATCATATGCCCAACTTCTAGTCTTCCCACTTCAGCTATGAGGAGAGAGTGTGAGACCCCTGTAGTGCAGTATACATGGAAGTTGCTGTCTGGGAATATGGTGCTTTCTTGGATTTGATAGTTCGTTCACATTTGCAGTCAATGTCCATTTGCACTAGAAATCCAATCTTCATGACATCCAAGACTTCTATCTAATGGGGATGTCTTAGTAAACATCTAGCCCAGAAGCTACCTTAGCACCTCTCCAAGACAGAAGTCTTGGAAAGATGCCAGGGAAAATTTCAGTGACCCCACTGTTACTGTGTATCCCTGGATCAAGAGCCTGGCTAAAAGTTATACCCACCACGTTAGAGTAGCCCCAACACATGGTGACTCTGCCAGTTGAGAAATTTGAAAGCTGTCCCACCAACAGACAGAAAGCTGTAGATCAGGGCTCTCCAACCTTGAGTCCCCAGAAGTTGCTGGCCTCCAGCCTCCAGCATACCCAGACAGCATGGCTAATGCAAGGGATTTTGGGAGCTGTAGTCCAGCAACATCTGGGGACCCAAGGTTGGAGAACCCTGCTGTAGAGGATAGAAATCGCACACACAGGCAAAGAGGAGTCATTGGCTGCCTCTTTGCACCTATAGATTCATAGATCATAGAGTTGGAAGGAGCCTACAAGGCCATCGAGTCCAACCCCCTGCTCAATGCAGGAGACTAGAGGAGGGGTCTCCCATCCAAGTAATAACCAGGCCTGACCCTGCTTAGCTTTCCACACTCAGACAAGCTGAGCCAGCGTAAGCCACAGACCTGTATCTGTTCTTTATATCCTTCTATCTTCCCTTAGGGGCTAATTTTCTCTGATCCACCCCCTCCGAATCTCTAGGGAAAATCAGCGACAAAGAAGATAGTTAAGGGGCATGAGACAATGGATGGAACAAGGCAGCCAGCAGCTCATCTAGTGTTTTGAATTATAGGGAGCAGGGTAGAGGGGGCCTAATGAGATTCACAAGTCCCACTCCCTGCGTCTCCCCAATTTTAGCCAAGTTATGGTCCCTAACCTTCTAAAACAGAAGGGCTGTCAGAAAAAGTAAGGGGGCTGAGCCACCTTGTCATTCAGGAACTAAGCTCATCCTTCAATGTGTATCTACACAGATTCCATCCCCTTCCATCTTTCTCCACCGACCAACAAGGGAGCCTTCAACATTTTCAATAGGCAGAGCTGTCTCCTGGTGCATTTGATCTCCTGTGGACGGGTGTAAGCCAGGCTCTTATATGTACCCCTCCCCATTGCATTTAAAATTCTGCAGGGATGTGTATTTGCATATATGAAGCCAGCAGGCTTGAAAAAGGACAATCAGATAGTAGATGTACAGTTTTGTGTCACAACTGGATTTATGGGCCAGCTAACACTGTCTTGCCTTTGTAGCCCTCTTGGGACAGGTATCTCTTTTTTGTTTTTTGCACAGTTAGCCTCTATATAATTGGATTGCAATGGCAAAAAATATGACGAGAATCAATCCTGGTAAGAATAATTGAACCCCACATTCCATTTCCATTATTAAAGGTCTTACTATTGTTTTTGCTGTACCACTTTGTAGCAAGGTCTGTCAGATAAGGTCAGGCTGAATCAGGACTTGAACAGAATACTACTTGTTTTGGATAAACGAGAACGCTACCTAGGTAATTGTGTTGTTTCAGGTGCAGGAGCAGATTTAGCTAAAACGTTTGCTGAACAAGGAGCATTATCAACTGTCTCTCTTTCCTGAACTAGCAGGCAGACAGATGTCCAGGGACAGGGTGATGAACCAAAACCAACTATTGGTTTTTGTGGATAAACTGCATTCATTCTTGACTTGCAGTAATATATGAATGCTGTTCCTGAAAGAAAAAAAGATGCTTTGATGCCTTTTTAGACCACAGACATATACATTTAGGCAAATGACCTGGCAGAATTGTCATTCCGCCAGCAGACGGATACCCATGATGTAACAGGACTTTGGTGTCCTCTCCTCCTCCTGCAGCCCGCTGTGCATCTTCCAAATTTCCAGAGGGTCCCCCAACCCTCCAGAGTAGATTTGAAGGGTGCGCAGGGCACTGCAGGGGGAAGGAGCAGACGTGGAGGTCCTGTTCCATCAGCAGTATCTTTCTGCTGGCAGAATGACAATTCTGTATCCAAGACCTTTTGCATAATATGCAGACCTACTATTCCATATGGCCACATTTTCATGTACTAGATATCAAAGCTATCAGTGAATTCAGCAGTTATGGCCAAGGGTGAGAGTTCACGTGTGCCTATCTAATATCACTGATATCTGTGATTTCACATGATTTGATGACTGCACCAGCAAATCATGAACTGCAGGTTTGAAATGGGAATTACAGATCAACCATCACTGTCCTGGGGCCAGTGCATGCATGCACATCATGATTTTGTGTTAGTTCATCACACAAAGCTGGATGATTGGCAGCTGAATGTGCACGCTTACTCCATTGCAAATTATTGTGTCAGAGACGACAATGGTTGATACAGAAGTCCATTCTGGGATAGCTCATTCACTTGTTTTCATGCATCAGGTGATGACCGTGCCTGAGTGAAGCAGTCCATAGGTTGTTATCAGCTGATATCACCTCAGGGGCAGTGCTTTTCAATAATGATCTGCAGACCTGAATTGTCCTCTGAATATGCAAAAACCGCAGCTGCCTTATTTTGGGGTAGTCCTGTTTCCCTTCCAAACTGATATGCATGGGCCCACCCAATTTCAGTAGAAGAGGAAATTATGGCTGTTGCAGTAGTTTAGAAACAAGCATTTACAGACACAATGGATATGGTACAGTCAAAGCTAAGTCACTTGCCCGGGAGTAAGCCCCATCGAACACTGCGGGACTTACTTATGAGTAAATATGCCTAGGACTCTATTATAAGTTCCATTGATTTAAACAGAGAATTTAAACACTTTCACTTACCTCTCACCAATTGAACAAAATAGTATTTATTTTTCAGAGTGGATAACACCTTTTTACTATATTATTTGATCAATAATGAGGATCACAGACCTATGTGCTGTAATTCATGGCCTTCTGAACCTTATGGTCTTTCCCAATACTCTTCTATGTTGAAGAACGCTATGCAAAACTAATGGGACCGATTGTATACATGGAGCCAGGGCTGGCATGGTTGAACACGTGCCAAGCACCCACACCCCAGCAGGGCTCCACTGACAAGAGCCATCCTCTTCACCATTCCAACCTATTTGTTTACCTGCCTCTCACTCTGGTCCAGACAACGGTGGTGGTGGTGGTGGTGGTGGTGGTGGTGAGGAGCAGAAGCTGCCATTGCCTGCTGGCTCACTGGCTCTTTGCCTGTCAAGCAAGCAAGTGGTAGCAATGATGGGAAAGAGGATGAGGAGCAATAGCAGCTGGTGACCATGGTGGTGAGAAGGTAGACTCACTGAGGGAGGGGCCCCCTTGAGGGTGTCTTTGGCAGCAGCTCTCTTAGGCTTCTGGATCTTTCCCAGTGCTGTTCTATGAGATCCATTTGGCGGGAGATGCCAGGGACTGACCCCAAGACATCTTCCCTACTAAGCATGTGCTATACACTGAGCTATGCCCTCTCCCTGTATGTAAAGCATTCCTTAAAACTGAGAAGGCTCTAGGCCAGCCATGTATTGACCATGTATAGACCAAACTGCCCATGTCTCCAGACCATGGTTATTGCCTTCAAAGCTGTGAACACAAACAAACAGTGTTTCTTCGTTAAGAGTTTGTCATAAACAGCTCTTAACGCACTATTAACCCAATTTTTGCCACTTCATATTTTGCAAGAGAAGAATGCAGAAGGCAGTATATTCGGTTGCTGCTATCTTACACTCTGCTGTTCTCGTTGTCTGTTGACTTAACAGAGCCAATGAATAAATAGACAGCCAGGAGCTGCACTCACAGACAGGAAGTAACTTTAATTAAATATTGTGAAAGTTGAAAAGTTTTTACAGCTTGAATTTCTGCAAAAAAATTATAACAATCTCTACAGTAGTTAGTTTTTTTTTTTTCTCTAACAATAGAACTGTACAGTGTTTGTGTCTATTCCAAAAAGGTTTAGTTAAGAAGGTGAAAGATTAGTCGATTCAGAGATGATTTCAGTCTGGTATAATGAAGAGGAAATAGGCATCCTTCACACAATCCAGCCAACGTGAGGCTTCACTTTGTAAAGATCGAAACATGATCATTTGCACTTAAAGCCATATTCTGTAAAGAGCGTGATCTTTAAGAAATATGTAAAAGCCACAGAATCTATCTGGGGCAGGGAGATTTTTAAATATAAATTTATTTTTATTGGCGCACTATAAATACTTGGGAAAAGAAAGAAACCAGTTCTACATATTGTCAAAGGATCTTTGGACACTGAAGGAACGGGCTATACATGTATATGACTTCATATGCATGCCTAAATAGGCGCAACTCTCTGAATGGGGTTAATCGGAGGGCATCACTGGACAAAATATGGCTTTAAATTTGATTACATTGCAGTGCCATTACTATGTGACTTAGAATAAATGTTTGAACTATAGAGAAGCAATACATTGATGTTCCTTATATTTTCCAGTTTCTTTATGTGTGAATGTGTTCTTATTGTTCTATGGGGAAAAAACTTACGGATTTTTTTTTCTCTTTCACTCCCCTCCTCCCACACACCCACCCTCCCTTCCCAAAAGATCACACAGTGACATCTGAGTGAAATCCATTGCAAAATTCATACAGGAAGCATGCACCGTTGCAGCATTGTTGCATGTCTAGAAAAAAGTCACATTGTCTTAAGGTAACAAAACAGTTCTTTTGTGCTTTTCAAATTTCTTTTTTTTTTCTCCTTAGAATGTTAGTGATGATTGACAGTTCTGGTGTGCAGTACAATGTACAAGTGAAATGAATATGATTTGCATTGTTAAGGCATCCAATCTGCTGGTTTATATTTATGTGAAAGACAGAGAAATATACAAGCAAACAAGAAAGAAAGTATTTTCATTGATTTCTATGAAGTATCTCCCCATATTTAATGCACAAAAAAATGCGTCACTCCAAAGGGGAGAGATTCCATGCATATTAATAGAGTAAAACAGCATTAGATTTTTTTTATAAGCCTCAAAAGCAAAGGATACTTTTTAAATCTACGTAACTAAATGCTACAAGAATAATATGCTACTTTTTGCCATATATTGGGAAAAAACCTTCTTAACTTACAAATAATACAAAAATAGACAATGGCTTTTGAGTGAAAATAAAACAAAAATGGAAGCATGGTTGAAAACAATTACTAAAAAACCCTATAAATGAATTGTATTAAAATCACATTTAAACAGCTAATACACCTGTGAATGACCAAACAAATTAGCACTTTTCACATAGCAAACATACACAATAAAATAAACTGGGATGCTGCAGGGAAAAAGCAATGTACAAATTCCAAAGATAAATACATTATTTATATGGATATTTTACAAAATTCTTCTTTAAAAAAAAAGCTTTTTTTTTTCTTTAATTCATTTTGCAAGCATGTGCAATCGTAAAGGTAGTGAGCTCATTTTGCAAAATATGCAACAATTCTTGTGTGTGTGTGTGTGAGAGAGAGAGACTGAAAAACTGTCTTAAGACATTAAATTGTATAAATAGAACAATAACTTTGGCCAAAAAAAAAATCACCCCCAAAAATCTACAGTATTTATAACTACGTACAAAATGCAACAGCAAAGAAAAAAACAGATCAGGCAATACATCCTTAAAGGTTTGCTGCATCTTTGCCTAAGAACACTCCCCAAGTAATGAGAGATAAATGCCTGTGAGGGTTTATTTTGCAACCTTCACATACCTCTCTGTCTCCTTCATCCTTATTTTGTATTTTATTTTTCTATCAAAAAAGCCACTACCTGTTGCTTAAGAGATTATGCTGCAAACCAAAATGGCTGACTGATACAAAAGCAATTGTAGCTCGAAACGGACGTATCCTTTTGTGTTTAGGTGTGTGTGTGTGCTTCTAGGCCATTCTCTGGGATGGTGGACTGAATTCTGTCTTGCCCCCTGAACCAAAACGAAAAACACAGATGTAAGGGAAATGCAAAAACGTACAAAAGAGGCTCACATTTGTGCCTTTATCACATCGTATCCCAAGGAGATCTGCATGTGTAGATGGGGTTAAACTGTACTTAGGGAGACCACTCATTTGGGAAAGTTTGATATAAGCTAAAGATAGAGAGCCATGCTAATCTAATTCTGCAGTTTTCAGCATTATATCCAGAGGCACTGGGTTTCCAAGGTAAAGGTGGGATATGCATGTCTTTAGCTACACTTTTGCTAATTTTCTGTCTTGCATTATTTACACAATCACCTAAATTCACTACTGTAAGAAGGGGGGGGGGGTTGTTCAAGAAACTTTCACTGCTTCTAAAATGGAATCCTAATGAGTGGGGTGTGTGTGTGTGTGTGTGTGTGTGTGACACACACACACACATCAAAAATGCAAAACACTGGATGAGTGAACTGTTGCTGGATAAGTAATACATATGAGCCAACCCTTAACTGGCACAGCCATTACTCTTCTAAGGAAAGAAAAAACAACAACCCCTAACTGGCACTTCTACTTCTGTTCCATACAAACTCATTTTTAAGTGTTGCCACTTTATTTCCCTTCATTACTGCTTTTTTTTTTAAACAGTCTCAAAGCGGCTTTTAGCAATGGTGCCCCTTCTCTCCATTATGATTTGTAAAAGACAAATGGTGACTGAGTTAAACCAAAACCAAAAAGACGTAAGTGGATTTTCTTCATGACACAAAATAAATCTCTCTCCCAAGTTCTTGGGATGGACAGCTCAAATTAACACCTTGCACTTGCAGACTCTGGATGAATTTCAGTATTATTTTGCAAGGACAGTAATTTTTTTTTTTCCATTTTATTTTGTTTAAAAACTTTGTAGTTATTGAGAGAGTCTTCCTTTTTTTTTCCTTAAAAAAAAAAAAAGGCCTGAGTTAAAAGTTCCACTCTGGGACTTGTGTCAGACTTTGTTCTGAAGCAGAATCCAACTTCTTCCTTAGTTAATTCTTCAAGGCAATTCTTTCACATGGGGGGAACTATCATGCCAGAAATAGCTGTTAAAAGGGATAAAGAAGGAGAGAAAGAAGAAGTTAAATCACTTTGTGTAAGAGAACATTTATTCCAAATATTTAGTAGCACTTCATTCATCTGTGTTGCAATTTGGACTTACATATTATACTGGATGAAAGCTTGGGAAGGAAATATAATATCTGGAGCAAGGCAGCTTCTTTAGAATCACCTATTTCAGATGTACAAGCCCAGAAAATTAAATAAGTGATTGTGAAGACACACCTCAAGGCTGCAATCCTAAGCATATTTATTAGTCCCATGTAAGTAAGCAAGTTAAAATGCTTAATGGAGATCAATCCATTAACCTCAATTGAAACCTGCTTAGGTTTTTACAAATGAGTACAAGGGAAATTAAAATCATAATTTTATAGTTTTTTGGGGGAAAGTTTGTTGCTCACTAAATATTCCACTTAGATGTTTAAAAAGACAGGCGCGAGTAGGAGGGCTATCTTCCCCATTTATAACATGTGAATGGGGTGTCATTGAAAATGAAATTGTGGAAGCCTCCTCCTGCAAAGGCTAAAATGTAGTTGGAATGTGTTTGACCACACAGAAAAGCTCTTGACTGCAAACAGTGGTAACTTTGGGTATCACTCACAAACACAAGATGGTCTCGAACGACCGCTGAACAAAATGTACAACAAACACTTATTCTCAAAGGTGCAGAAGGAAAACCTCTTTATTTGAATCCAATTTGAATCCAAAGGACAAAAGCTCCTTTCTCAGGGGCAATTTTATAAAATGCAAATACTGAAAACAGGCAAAGCCAGCTTACAAAGGTCTTTGATACACTTATGTGCTGTGATTCATGGCCTTCTGAAAATTATGGTGCTTCCAAATACTCTTCTATGTTGAAGAATGCTATGCAAAACTAACGGGATTGTATACATGCAGCTGCCTTATACTGTCTTAAGACCATTTGGCAATATAGGACACTACTACTGTCTACGCTGACTTGCAGTAGCTTTCTGGTTCTATGCTAGGGCTGTTCTATGAGATCTGTTCAGTGGGAGATGCCAGGGGTTGAACTGAAGACCTCTTCCATACTAAGCATGTGCTAAACCATGAGCTATGCCCTCTCCTTGTATGTAAAACATTCCTTAAAACTGTACACTCTGGGCCAGCCATGTATTGACCATTTATAGACCAAACCCCAGAAGATGAATAGCAAGTGTCACTCACTTTGGGAGTCACTCACAAACAGAAGTTGGTCTCAAACAGTAACTGCCATCTATATAAATTCGTAACAGTTTTCATCCAGGATCTGCCTTCTGCAAGAGGAATGGACCTTACATGAGAGGAAGGGCTCCACTCACGGAAGGTCCCTCTGCCCGATTTTTGGGGGATCCCCCCATCACAACTCACCCCATTCAGAAGAGTCTCCTTACTCTCTGTGTAGCATTTTCAGGGGGCTGCAGGGGCTGCTGTGGGAAGGAGGGGGCAGGGAAGTCCACTTCCATCAGCGCAGTTGATCCAGTGTAAATCTGGATCCAACCTGACAAGATCAAACCAAAGGTCCCTCTAGTCTAGCATTCTGTTTCTGATAGCGGCCAGCCAGATACTTCCAGGAGGCCCGTGAGCATGGAATGCCTGCCCACTGTTGCTCCCACAGCAATTGATATTCAAAAAGATACTCCGTCTGAACTAGGATATTCTATTTAGCTATTATATATTTAAAACCATTTCTACCCGGCCTTATCTCCCAGGAGTTCTAAGTAGCTTAGGACAAAGTCAACAATTTAACAATTTAACAATTAAAAGCATCCTTCCACCTTATTTTTAGTGATGTTATTCTATGCAGACAACATGATGCGTCTGTCTCTTACTCATGTTGGTCTAAAAAAGCAGTTGTCTAGACTCAGTGTTTATTGTAAAGATTAATTACTCAAAAGCCAAGATTATGGTCTTTGGAAAGAAACATCAGAAATCCTGATGATCAATAGATAAGCAACCTATAGACCAATGTCAGGAATTTAAATATCTAGGAATTCATTTTAAAGATACACTTTCTTCGAAGACTTATATGGATACAATAAAGCTTTTAGCCTCTAGAACTTTGGGAGCCATAGTAACATTTTATTGTGCGAAAGGTGGATTTCTAATTGATCCTGCTTTAAAACTGTTTTGAATCAATGTAGTGGCTCAGATTTGGTATGGGGCAGAAGTTTGGGGCAGGGATGATTCCCAAATTGTGAAACTGGAATATCTACGGGATAGTTTTGTGAAAAAGTAGTGAGCTCTGCCAACTGGTACTCCAACAGCTCTGCTTCATACAGAAGTTGGACTTCCCTCAATTGTGGCTCGTATCCACAATTGATTATTGCTATAATCAATAGATATCTTTCTAAGCTGTATTAGCTGAAGTTACAGAATTTCAAATGTACTGGGATTCCAAATACCATAAGATATTCAGGTCTTATTCTATTTCTTCACATTTTTTTGGTCACCCCTACTCAGAAACAGGATTTTTGAAATTGAATGAAGTACATTGTCTGACAGAGCAATAATTTTACATTCAAAATTTTCAAGGTGGTTTTGGATGTATAAGAATAACACCATAGAGCCTCTTATTTGGTTAACCTTATTTATTTTCACCAAGCTCAACAAGCCTTTCTGGCTATCATTTGTCAGAAAATGCCATGACTGATGGCTAATATCTTAGGCTTTCTCTGACCTAGCACAGATGTTTCGTGGAACTGCTGAGAGAGAAGATCTTCCATATTAATCTTATTTTTGTACTTAAGACTTAGTTTTAAGTTTCTAGATATTATCCTATTGGGATTACATTGGGATTCAAAAACCATCCCAGAAAAGGTCAGATATGTTTATGTGAGTTACAGGGTGTCCCTTTTGCACTGGCTGCTGCAAGGATCCTTGCAACAGTGCCATCAGAGATAGCATTAAATTCCTATGGTGATGTTCTGATTTGATAATAAGGGTAGTAATTATTTTATTCCTATACTGTGTTTCATTGATGCAGTATTTTTAATAAATGTATTTATAAGTGTAATTTGTTGTATTACATATTTTCCAGTGTGATATACGGTAATTTTTTTGCAAAGGCCTTTGGCCATAAGCAATAAAAGTTAGACATGACCTGAACTGATCTTCCAATTTACAATGCAACATAAAACACAAAAACAGCAGCAGAAAACAACACAACAGCACACAGAATATTTAAAACATTAAAAAAAAATAGAGATCAATTAAAACAGCAAATTAAAATTACATACTGAATGCCTTCCTAAAAAAGAATGGCTTCCCAGTTTCCAGAAGGTTGTAACTGAGATGATATGGGACTTCTTTGGGTAATAGCCACTGATAGACCTTTCCTCCATGAACGTATCCAATTAGCTTTAATGTAATCTAAACTAATGGCCATCACCACAATTTGTGGTGGTAAATTTCATAAATTAATGATGCATTGTGTGAAGAAGTACTTTCTTCTTCTGTCCTGAATCTACTGCCAATTAATTTCATTGGGTGATCTGAAGTTCTATTGTTATGGAAGAGCAAGAAAACTTATTTCTGTCCATTTTGTCAGCAGCATGAATATTTATATAAACTTCTGTAATCCGTGTGACTTCAAGGTCTTGATTTTATATTTTTCTTAGCAATACACACCCACACCCTTGATCCCAAACAAGCCAATTAGAGAATAGTTCAGCCTCCCCCCCCACACACACCTTTAATTTATTAGTTGTGCAAGGAGGTGACTCATATTCATTTAAATTCAAATTTGGTTTACACCCAACTGCATGGCATGTCAGCTGATGAAAATCCAGTCCAGTTAGAAGCAGTGATGTATGCAGACATTGAACATATGTGTCTTCCAGACTGTGCAGTTAGTTTGCAAGCCAGCTGCTGCCATGATATATGTGTGATGCTGGCATGGGAAGTAGTCACGCTATGAGGCCAACCCAGGTGATTGGAGCCTGCATAAATGACCACTGCTATGCAGAATGCCCACCATGCTGAAGCAGATTCTCGCCCGCAGTCACAATAGCTTTAACGTATATATCACATTCCAAACATATACATTATATTCAAAAGGTGCTTGTGACAGACAAATAAGCTTCCATTCAGGTGGCGCTCAGATTTTGTTTCCCCAAAGCCACATTTGAGGTGACATGAATAACCAAGTCCAGTCAAAAGACTAATCTTTCCATTTAAGCCAGTTTACAATTACACTGACTTCCATGGGACTAAACTGACACACATCAAATTATTCCAGTATAACTGAACTATGGATCAGGATGTTTGCACTTGAGACTTAGGAGGATCTGCAAGGATAATCTAGTCCCACCCCTTCCATGCAATGCCAAAAATGACATATTGCAAGAAAATACATTATTACAGCTGGGAGTCACACAATTCATGGTAATGGTTGCGACAAGACCACCTCTTTTAAATGCAAGCTGCATGGTTATTTGTGAGAGGACATAAAATGAATGCTGGTCTTTAGATTGATGCACTTCATAGGTACATGATTTAAAATCGGAGCAGCCATCTCAAACATCTGGGCAAGTGATTTCTTGGAGAAGAACTCAGACCCATGACTGGTTCTAATTCATTGTGCTTTAATTACAGCTGCAATAATTTGATAAGAACCAAGCCAAAGTGAAAGACTTGCAGACTTGGTGGTGGTGGGATGTTTTCACCACAAACATCACCATATGTGCATGAATTACAAGACTAATCAGCAAGAGGAAGGCAGTTTAAGCAAATGGCAATAACTAAATGAAGGAAAACAAGAGAAGACAAGAATGCAAAATATATCAATGCAGTTGGAGCCAGGCATCCTAAGGATATGACCTGTTCCAGTAACAAAATAGCCATTCCTCTTAAAAATAAACCTGGTGTCTCTCGCCTTCTAGGGGGTTCTTCAAAAGACAAGCATAGTGTGAATAAAATCTTTACAAACGAGTTTCTTTAATTTCTGGTGAAACTGTGATCAGATGAAGAATTTTTGGAAGAAAGAATGCATCTGATAACAGGTCACAGGTTAAATGTTAAGCCGTTTACCATTTAATTTTTTTGATTATTTAAATATTGAAAACCTGATAATAGCAGCAAAGATTGTTTTAGCCAGATGTTGTACAGCTGTCACTATGCCAATGTTTTTGGAATGATCTGGATATTTCCAAACTGGAAGATTTGTTGGAAATTTTGGCATAGAAAAGAAATGATATATTTTGTGAGCAAATCAACTTTTTTGAATGAAACTTTATTAACTGCTAAATGCCTTTGACCATGGTACTTCCAAGTAGGGCTCCGCACAGCCCCACTTCCCATCTTTGCCAGAACTTCATCCTCCAGCAAAGGTGTCAAAAAACCCTGTGAATTATGGCACTTCTGGTGGGTGAGGCACTTAACAATTTGATGAGGTGATCCATCTTTTTTCTCTGCCCCTTCTTCCTTTAAACCAGTGGTTCTTAACCTTTTTGGTGTCACACCTCTCTTGTGAAAAATCTTATGACCCATGCCTCCCATGTGTTAACGGCCCAAAATTTAGGCTTAGGCAGGACGAGTTTGCATTTTTTAGTTTATGCTCTGTCTCTGGACTAAAAAAAATGCATATTCAATTAAATGAACGGCGTAGCTCCCAAGATTAGTAGAAAGAAATACGGTTGGGCCAACCGCCAAGCTATGCTGCTATGTACTTGTAAAATAAACAATTAATAGTTATGGGGCTACTCACACCTCCCCTGGAGTCAGTCCAAACCTCCCCTGGGGAGGCGTACCCCACAGGTTAAGAACCTTGCTTAAACAGATTTTAAAATATGTTAAGAATAGTGCTAGGAACGGCACTAGGTGCTGACATAGAATGGTTCCCATTGACATCATATGGAAAATGGTAGTAGTCATATTTTCTTCCACAGAATGTCACTGGGAAACATGCTGTGTTACCACTGCCAATCTTAGCAGATGTTAAAGCAACTGGCAGCTATCTGCTGAGCTGCCTTTGTTTAAAGTGTTGGTGGTTTTTTTTAAGGGGGGGAGTGGAAAAACCACCCAGCCACCTCATCAAATTGTAAACACCCCCTCCCCCAAATGTTTCCCTACCCCACTTGAACATCCAGCTACCCTCCTGATTTTTGCAATGGTTTGCTCTATTCCTCACCCATTCTCAAAACTGCTGAATGTTCAGCTGGCCAAATGTTCGGATCAACCCTATTTGAAAGATTATCTTCCTCCCTATCAGCCTGCCCATGCACTGAGACCATCTTCTCAGTCTTTCTCTCTGCTAGGTGCTTCCACCAACTGAAGTGCAGTGGGTCACAGGAGGCACCTGAGAGCTCCTTCTTGGAGTGGGCTCCAGGTTGTTGAATGCTCTCTCCAAGGAGGCTGCCTTGATGCCTATGTTGTTGACTTTTCAGTACCAGGCAAAGACCATTTATTTCCCCAGACTTTAAAAAATAACTTAACTCTGAATTGATTTATTTTTAAAAATAATATTATTATTTTTTTGCTGGTTTTCCAGAGTTGCATAATTGCATAACTTCAAATAACCAAAATGGGAAGGCCTGCATGGGCAATGTCCTGGTAAGTGCCTGCTGTAAAAGTACAGCAGGTACCAACCATGGAAACTGAGCAAGAGAGCCTGAAAATAAGTTATTTTGTTACTTTGCATTCACTTGACAGCTGTCAAGAGAAAGCAAAGTTGTGACTGATCTTTGCTCGTAAAAGGGGGTAGCGACTTCCCCCCCCCCTTTGCAGTGAGATCCTCAGGCTTTTTAGTGTTCCCCCCATAGTTCCCAGTGCCCCTACCTTTTCCTCACTTTCCTGAGTCTCCAGTTAATTGGGAAAGTGAAGATGATGAGGCTGCCCCTTTGCATGAACACTTCTTTTGACAGTTGTCCAAAAGAGGCTTTTCTTTTTAAAATTCTCTGGCAAATCTCCATGTTTAATTTTTTGAAAAGGAAATATGCAGCCGTGAATCTGTTGGGTGCACCATCATTTGTTCAGTAATCAACCCACCCACCCTTGGTTATTCGCAGAGCAGTTTAGCGTGTCGTGCAAATGCAGACTCTACGTTAAGAATATGTCAGTCTATTCTGAAGGAAGTGGGAAGATTATCGTGACTGGATTTATAATGCTGGTCAACATAACTAGACCAGCTTCATGTTTCTAAGGCCAAAAAACAAAAACAAAACTAAGCAGCCTGTTTGCTTGCGGGTGTGTTTAATTTTCTTTTTGGATCAGGGTCTATAACTTGACAGTAGAAGCTTCAACTCCCACTCACTCCCTTCATCCTGTAAGGTAAAATATTCTTCTAACTCAGAACCCCACAGGGCAAACAGCAGCTCCACTAGGGCAGTGGGGGAAAGGATTGGGGCCCATGCCAGGGATGTAGCCCCAATCCCAACTGCAATCTGTGGCAGCATTTTTGAACTATCTGCAGAAGATCTGTGGGCCTGTGCCAGCTGTAACACCTCGGGCCAGTCAATGTAGAATGGCGTTTTCCCTAAGTACACTTCTATTTCCCCACTTTTCTGCTCTTTGCCATTTTATATTTTTCCCCCTGAACCATTGACCTGCCATATAATCTCTGATTTTTGCAAAATAAATTCAATTTTATGCATACTATGTCTTGGGCATTTTTATTCATTGCCTATTCTAGAGCATCACATGTACCAGACTCATATGATAACCCAGATAATATTGGGAGTTCTTTAATAATAGGATGTTAAGGCATTCTGGCGGCCCAAACTGTCAAATGGTGACAGTGTACTAAGATTTTTGTGCGGTTTTGAACCTTTGATTTTAGGAAATGAACAGGGGTACAGAGACAGGGTATTAGGAAAAAGCTCTCCCCCCCCCCCCCGATGCAGAACATCATCTTTGGAGCTACTACATCTTTTCCCAAACAGATACTCTTGACTGTCCTCTAATCCACCACTAATAAGGTATTAGATATATAGGAGCAACTGGTAGTCATATGAATAAAAACGTTTTTGCAGTTTTTCTGTACCGGCTATTTGTGGTAACTCTACAATGATTTTCTAAGCAAAGATGATTCCTTCTTTTAGGCGAGTTTAACATTTCACAGTAGATAAATGCAAGAGCCTGTGCCAATGGAAGAGAAATGGCATAAAATACAGTACACAGGTAGGTTTTTCAAAGAACGGCTATCATTATTATTATGAAGAAGCCTAATACTTCTGAATTAAATTACAAGTCAAAAGGCAGAATGACATTCTGAATATCTTCCTGCTTAAAAGGTTTCATATTTCCATTCTGCCAGGGCCTTATCATGCTACTTTTGTACTTTAAGTGCCTTGTGTAACGAGACCACCTAGGCTTTTTCCTGGTTCAATGTGAAATTGATTCTGTAAAGGGAAATATCACCAGATTTTCCTCCCCCAGCAACCTGACAAAATGAAGATTTTTAAAAAAACCCAACAACCATGAATGGGTATTATTTTTCTCCTAATTTGTGTGAGAATGCTCTATCATAGAAAAAGAAGAAGAAAGCAAACATGTATTTTTATGTCTTACAAACTGCATAGAAAGGCGAAGAGTTTGGTTGATCTCTAAATGATGCAAGCAAAATCTAATTGCTCTCAGAGGCCCAAGAGAAAGGAGCCAGACACCCCTTTCACACAGCAGTTTATTTAAGCAATAACACACAACAGGTCATGCATTTCTGCATGCCTTGAGTGGTGTAAAGTGGCACAATGCTGAAGACAAAATCTCGATTAACTCATTACAGAAGTTCAGCTGTGCCCTAAAAATGACCTGCCTATCTTCGTTTCACTCTCATATTAGAAGACTGAGTTGCTAACAAAATTATGATGAAAGCGGATGAGAGCATGCTGTTTGAGCATTTCAAATTGGGATGTGAAATTTGTAGTGATTAATCAGGGACTACTAGGTATATGTGACAGCCATCCCTTTATTTTTATAGATAAGGCTGCCTGCATGCTGGCACTTCATACTTGGGATACTTATCCACAAAAGTGGATGCAGATTTACATCATTGCTATGCATTGCATGAACAATTGGTTTAATTGTACAATACCCTGCAAATTAAGACAAAGGTTACCATGTTGACCATAAGAAAAAATCCATATTCGTGTAACACCTCTGTTAGGTTGACCAGAAAATGATCTCTTCATCAGGCAAGATGTTACAAAATGTTTCAAGATGTTACTTTGACTTCATAGTCAAAGTCAGATTTTTTTCCTCCCCTATCCCCCCCAACCCCTTCTTTTTATAACATCTTCCCTGATGAAGAGAGCTTGAGATCTTGAATGCTTGCACAATTTTGGTGAACTTTTGGTTGACCTAATAAAGGAATTCCACTAATATGGATTTTGTAATTTGCCAATTAAGCTTTCATTTCTTTCCTTGAGTCCAACAAAAATTCTGCTTATATTATGCCGCAATCCAGTGTGGGTAGCTGCTTTGCTACCCAGACACTGGACATGGCACTTTAAATCTTCCACTAAATCAGGAGACAATGCTACTGCAACTCCTCCCACCTGCTGACTTCATTGTCCTGTCATTCCCTCCCATACCTGCTGTAGCAAGGAGTAGTCCAGGTGTGCCATATAGCAGATGGGAGATGTGGAGGAGAAAGGAGCCTCAGCTGCCTTGTCTCCTATAGCAGTGGGAAATTTAAAGAGCCCTAACTGCAGACCGGGTTTTGAGGTGGCTGCCCCAACACAGGATGGTTAGGACGGGCATAGCTGTCCACAGGCCAGCCTGTGTTCAATTGCTGATCAAATATATGGCTTGTTTCTCTAACATCACACCCATATTCAACAATGTGTTGAACTGACACTTTATGACAGCTATGTTTCTCCTTTTTATACTGACTCATGCTGTTAGTAGGAGGAGGTCAGGGCCTTTTTAACCACTGGGAAATTTGTTGACAACTTAGAATGCTTTCCAATTTAAACCGTAGATCCAAACTACCAGGAAAAATGATAAAGAAGTGAATGTGTTTTTATTTTCCTTGGGTGCAATCTCTCCAGCACATCTACCATGCAAACTTCATTCATTCCAAGTGAGGCTTGCATAAGATCAGTTCTCTGCATGTTTTATGGTAAAACAAACCACTGCAACTTGTTTTATTCTAAAGATTTATGCCCTGGATTTTTCAGATTCTAATGCACTGGATATAGCATTCATCTTTGGGCATGGTAAGTGCCTTTTGTTTAGGAATAAGTGCTTTCCTTTCTGCTGATACATTTAACATGGAGAATGTTATTTGCTCTATGGTTGCAAAGCTGGCTTCTCACTCTTGGTGGCACATGGCATGACCCAGAGAATCTTGGATACATTAGAAACATTTGGGATAGCCGATTCTTAAATAAAGCTCATGTCAAATGGCTTTAGGCAATGGAAAATATTATTTACTGCTTGTCACCACATTCTGTGAAGACAGGTAAACAGACAGAAGAAAAGGAAGGAAGAAAATCCCAGGTCTGGGTGAGCTACAGCATGCGTCAGTAACCCCTTCCACCCCCGGCGCAGTTTGAGGCAGCTGGTGATTATGAGAACCCTTCTTGTCTAAGTGAGCATGAAAATGTGTACTCCTCTCACTGCTTTAGAGTGCAGTGCAGTAATTATGAGGGAGGGTTAAGCACAGTAGGGCAGCCGTACAACAGACCAAACAGTGAAATGGGGAATTCTGCTTTTATGAGGTATATGGTCCAGAGATGTTAACTGAATCTTTCATTTCTGGGTGTGCAATCCACTGCCAATTTGAGAAATAATTTTATAATATACACACAACAGCACAACACCCTCTTAAAATCAAATGTGGCCATGATGGTGTATGTCCCTGAAAGATATGTATCCAGAAATTCTAGGCCATCACAGTGTTTCAATTCAGTGCTGATAAAGTGTCAGCTTTAAGTGAATGTCTCCATTAAGTGAACATCTCCATTACAAGCCAAGCAGGGATGTTAAGGGTGGACTCAAAATATTGTATTATGAGATGGTGTGTGATAGGGCAAAGCCACCACAAGGCAATTTTGAATGCTCTGACATGGAACAAATATTTGGCAACGCTGGGAACAAATATTTGGCAACATTAGGGTATACCTAAAGCAAGCACTCTTGTTATATTTAATTTTGTTTTACATTTTTTCTCTCACTGCCCTGGAACTAATTTTGACATGTTTCCTATACACACAACCTGCCTTCTCCTCCTGGAACTGGGGACAAAGGCTAAGATTCAAAGAAACAAGGAACTGATTAGGTAAGCCCAAGGAATATATATTTTCAAATATATTTTTGGAAAGAGCAGCCTCTTCCTTTCACTTTGCTTTTAAAACTGACGGGAGGTTAAAAAACAAAGTGTGATATAACACATGGGGTGGGGGTCAGCTTTCAATTTTTTTTAAAGTCAGAAATTCCCCTGGGTTAGGGGCAAGTCCTTGAGTGAGCCTATGCAGCTCTTTGAATCTCAGCATCTGATTTCAGTTCTTTTTCTTCGTAAGTTCTGAATTTGAACCAGTACACAATTGAACCAAGTACCTTCTAAGGAAGTTGCTGCAGTGTACAAATGAACAAACAAAAAATAATCCCTAGGGGGATGTCTTGAGATGGATTTGTGACATCATGATGTAGTTGGGTTTAGCTGCAGCTGAAGTGGATAAAGATGAAATCCCAGCATGAAATGAAGCCCCCATTTCATCTTGGGACTCTGAACATGCAGACACTGTGACCATCAACTCAGGGTTTTTCCTACCGTATCCCCACACACACCTGCTTTGTGTAACAACTTGTCTGATGAAGAGTTCTACAGAAATCGAAAGCTTGCATATTTTTGGTGATCTTATCGGAAGTATCCAATGGGGCGCTGTGCCCCTGCCAATTCTGTTGTTGTGCTCTCCCCTTTGAAGAATCATGGCAAGGTTTTCCCTGTACCCACTGGATTTTGCAGGCTACCCAAGACACATAGATAGGCTGGAAATCCATATGCATGTGATTGCTCTATATAATTATGGAAAGAGGATGGAGTAATAGGGAAGGCATCCAGTAAAGTCTATAGCATGACATAGAAGGGAAGCTCACCAACAGCTGAAAAGGATTTCAAGGAGACATAGTGCTGTTTACAAGATAAATTAGCTTACACCAGTACATTAATCACGAGGAGCTAATGTTATGCAAGGTAAGAAGGTGGGAAACCTTACATAAATGTATTATGTGCCATATATATTTAGCAATATGCTCTCATATGAAAACCAAACTTTGCCATGGTCTGTTTTCTGTGATGGCCCCCACAAATGTTGCTGCTATTAGTAAAGATTTTGCACATGTGGACATGACAAAGGAAAAACAAAATCAAAAAAGGAAGGGAAGATTGACTGACGTACTTCAGGAGAAGGCCAGACCCTGGAGAGACCCTGCAGTGGAGTACTTGCTAGAGTCCACAAAAGACTGGTCTAATAAAAGACAACAACAAGGAATAAGAAAGGAAAGAAAGAGAAAGGCGGGTGTTAGTAAGCTGCGATATCACTCATTTTAAGCAAATACTCAGACCATGCTTTTAAAGACACAGCATCTCAGTTCAACAGGACAATAAGAGCAGGCTGCTTTGGCAAGCAAGGGAATGAGGGTGAGTATTAGTGACTCAAGGAAATTATAGCCTTACACCATGTTCTAGACCATCAAAGATCCATCACCCTTCTGACAAGATGCAAAGAAATAAGGTGTTGTAAAATAGTAACATGCCAGGATTGGCCTACCTTGCAGGCTATTCCCATTGGTGCTGGTACAGGTGGGGGGAGGGGAAGTCTGCGGTCTAACAACAGGGGCAAAAGCACTCTTCTGTTTCACCGCTGAGACCATGTTGGCTGGTGAGAAGGAGAAGATCCCGGAGGAGCTGCTACAGTTAGAAGGGAGACTAGTGGAGGAGGCCATTGTTGGGCTGGATGGCACGACTGGAGTAAAACAAAAACAAAGAGGGAATATTCTTACCAAGGTTTCAAATGGAAATGCCCACAGGACTGAGTTTGGCAGCAAGGTTTGCTTAACAGATGCTCTGAATGCCTGATGCTTTGTTCTCTGCACATCTGAATGCCCCTTGACATTACATTCATGGTGTGGGCTTCTGACAGTCCCTCACTCCAGAGTTAATGCCAGAAGCCCAGGTCATGTAGAAGGAGACCACACAAAATGGCTTCTTCCCATGCCATCATTGCCTCAAGTGAAACTTGCATGGGAAGAGGCTGTAGCATGAATTTCTCCTATAGGACCTGGGACTTCTGATATTATCTCTGAGATGTAGGAGAATACTGTGCTGCAGTGGTTGACATTCTGGGAAGGAAGCATCAGAAGGCGTCCTGAAAGGCATCCCAACATCTCACCTCACTATGGGCTAATTCATAATCCTTCTGGTCCTAGTACCTGCATGCTCATTAAAACTCTTGCTTGTGCTCAATATACTCTTCCATTTCACATGGTGCTGGTGTTCCCCATAGAGCCTCACAGCTCAGTCCAAGAAGCAAATCCCAGGATCTTTTGCAGTGGCACAAAGGATGTTGGGGAGCAGTTTTCAAACTGTGTGAAGCTCTATGCAATAAAAAAAAATAGCACCTTTGCTACACTGTAAGGGATCCTGGGGTGTTGTTCCAGCTAAAAAAAAAAAAACTGTTACAGGTTTCTTTTATTGTTTCCCCCCACTCTATTTTATAATGGTTTCTTTTTCCTGCTTCTCCTACAACTGAATTACAGGTAGGCAGATGTGTCTGTGTCAGGGAAAAGAGGTCTCTAAAGGTGTCCTGAAACTTTTTCATTTAAAAAATATATGAAAATATTAGTTTGAAATAGTGATACTAAAACAGTTTTGATTTTACAATATTATTTTAGTATCCAATAAATCACATGATTAAGGGTGCAATTATATGCACACTTACCTATGAATTAGGCCAATTGACTTACTTCTGAGTAAACATGCATTACATAGGATTGCATTGTAAGGCAGCAATTCTGTGCACCCTAACTTGGGAGTAAGTCCATTGAATTCAGTGGGTTTTACTCCTGAGTAAACATGCATTGCATGAGGCTGAAATCCTATGCACATGTACTTGGGAGCGAGCTGTACTGAACTCAGCGGTACTTATCTGAATAAACATGCATTGGGTCAGGTTGAAAAACATATTTTTGAATAATTTACAGTCATGGCTTGGATTGAGAGCATAATTCATTCCGGAAACATGCTTGTAATCCAAAACACTCTTATATCAAAACGAAATCCCCTAAAAAAAAATTGTACAGAGATTTTTAATTTAAGCCGTACTACAGTACTTGTATTGCAAGACGTCACTTGTATATCAAGTAATAAATAAAAAAATAAATATTTAAAAATTTGCTTGTCTTGCAAAACGCTCTCAAACCAAGTTACTTGCAATCCAAGGTATTACTGTATATTGGTCATGTGGAATTAAGAAAAACGTGTGATTGTCTTCATTCTGTCAAAAATGCCGGAAAGATAATGCGATATCTGGAGGCAAAGTAACTGCAAAGTTTGGAAACAGCATCAGTGCATCACCACTTAGTCATGTCAGTACCACAATGCACAGAACTATTTGCTTCGCTCCTGGGGTACTTCCAGACAAATAGGTCCTACCTCTACCATTCAGAAGACATTGTGCAGAGCAAGTGCAGTGTAGTGGTTAGAGTTTTGGGATTTAAGAGATCTTGGTTCTAGTCCCATTCGGCCACAAAGCTCACTGGGTGACTTTGGGCCAGTCACGGACTCTCAGCCTAACCTACCTCACAGGGATAAAATGGAGAAGAGGAGGATTATGTAATCCATCTTGGGTTCCTTGCAGGAAAAAAGGTGGGATATAAATATAATAAATAAATAAGTAATATTCCATCTTCTCCCTCTTTAATGGATTATTGGTGGTAAGAAAGAAGATGGAAGTAGTCAGAAAACAACAAGAGGGTTAGCAATGGCAGGTGATGTTGTCTGGATGCCATGTAAAATTCTGTGAATGAGGCAGGGCAATGGCATGATAAAAGCCTTGTTGGGAAGCATCCTCGGTCCCACGGATCAGGGCAATGGTGTCAGATCAGCCTGACCTACGTTAGCCTGACACTTATAGCTTTGTACTAGTGTGTATGACAATACCTACAGTTTTACATTTCCAAGTAGCTTTATTAACACCAGCAGATACATCATTTGATTTTGAAAGGCAGATATAAAAAATTGTGCTGGTGTCTTGTAAAGGCAATTAATGTCTTTGACTGATGCATTCATCATCTAAGTTAAGAGTGGCTTTCTTTTCTTAAAATAGTACCAAATTACTCCAGAATTATTGGCTTCGATGTCTATGAAAAAAGAGAAGACCCATACGCTGGTCAAATTACTCATTTTTTCTTCATCTTGTTTAGAAGCTGTTTATGTTCAGAATGATGAATAATTAAATGGTAGGGGGATGAAAATTCAAATCAGCTGAGCTTTAGATTATTATTTTATTTGCATTTCTGTAGATAAAAATCACCCTCTCAGAATCTTTGTGTGAGAATCTGATATCATATTTGTGAACACTGAGGAAATCAATTAATGGAAATTAAACGTTCAGTTTCACAGTCTGACAGATACAATCTTGGTCTTAAGTCACTCAGTATCTGCAAGCACTTGTTAAGGCAGAGCAATCAAAGCACCTAAATTGAATTGCTACTATACAGCAATTAGTTTATTGATTTAATTAAGAATGCCACCTTTCTAATTCTCAGGCCATGATTGAAACATTTTCCGATTGAACATATTTGCCATTAACGGGACAGCAGGATTCACCAGGAAAAATCTGAAGAGGATGGTAGCAATAACAATAATATGAAAAGTAATATAAAGGCAGGAGGAAACACTTCAAAAGGTGAATCAGTCCAGGCTTATAAAATAATGTATTGCTGAAATATATTTAATAGACCAAAGAATAGGGCTTAGATCAAGAAATCACAATAGATTATCATTTCAGACTGAAATATTATATCCCATTAATTCAGTTTAATAGTTTAGAGAGCTTTGATTGTTATTGTACTGCTATCAGAGGGTTGTATCCAATGGAACAGACACTGCTGGCAGATCAAATTTCCCACCCTCCCTGCAGCTCCCCATGTGCCCCCCCAAATCTGCTCCAAAGGCTTGGGGGACCCTCTGGAGCCGATTTGGGGCCATGCATGGGGCTGCAGAAGTGAAGGGAAATTCCCACTGCACGAGTGGTCGTCTGCTCACTAATATTGGATTTAAGAACTCCTGTTGAAGAATCTTGAATTGTGACATGAAAACTATGTAGGTCTATCTTCTTGTTACTTTAAGGAGCATTAAGGACTAGGTCCTTGTTTTAAAATATAAAGGTGGTACTAGAGTCCTTTCAAATATATATATATATATATATATATATATATATCATAGATTTCATAGATCATAGAGTTGGAAGGAGCCTACTAGGCCATCGAGTCCAACCCCCTGCTCAACGCAGGAAACCAGAGGAGGGGTCTCCCATCCAAGTAATAACCAGGCTTGACCCTGCTTAGCTTTCCACGCTCAGACAAGCTGAGCCAGCGTAAGCCACGGGCCTGTATATATATTGTGTGTTCATACAACTGAGAGCAAATCTGCTCATTTATTTTCTTACAATTATGCATATTGAGTCAACATCTACCCATAAAAGGAGCACAAGAGCTGAATCCCCATTATCAGGATGCTTTGGAAAACATGGATCCCAGTCCAGAGATTCCCATATGTTGAAGCACTCTGTCAACTGCTACAATTCCTCCTCTGAAAGAGACAGTCGGCTTTGAAACCTCAACCACCTGCTTATGGGATGAGAGGCCTAGATTTAGCCACCCCCTTCCATGCAGGCTATTGGTATTATCTAAGCTGAAAGCAGGAGGTATCTCTTTGTCACTGCACACATGATCCTAATTCAGCAAGGGGAATTGCCTCTGCAGTCTCCTTTTGAGCACTGGTCCCCTGATTCCAAAGAGGATCATGATTCCTGGAATGGGGCTTCTGATGATGTAACATTTTGAAGCTAATCAAGAGTGGATCTGATTTATTCCTGGATAGGAGATCCTTGGGAGCCCCATATATGTAGGTCTGAGCTTTTCAAGCTATAATTAAAATAAAACCTAAAATGATATATCAATATCTGAAGTACAAAGTACATCAGGAAGTGGAAAGCAATGTCAGGAAAGATCTAGACAAATTATTTTGCTGCAAAAGCATGTAACCAATGAAGCTCTTTCAACTAGTAATACTAAAAATAACAACAATAAAACGAACTGTTAGTTATACTGATGTTTTCAAAGGCCTTACAGTGCAATCCTATGCATGTTTACCCTGACATAAGCTCTACTGAATTCAATGAGACTGAATCCCTGGTAAGTACGGTACATTTAGGATTTCAACCTTAGGGTCATTACAAAAGGCCAGGCCATTCAGTAAAACTATTCAGTATAAATTGTGCAACATGCATAATACATACTGGCATAGGGAGAGTTGGCAGCAGATCCATTCAAGAAGGTTGGAGATCCACCTAAATTGGACATTCCGGCATTTCCGTAGCCATTCATGCTTGTCGTGACAGAGTTGTAGTTTGTCTGCTGAGGGGTAGTGCTTGGCACATAACCATGAGGCGACACACTGCTTGAGTTGCGAGTAAAACCTTTTTCAGAAAGTTAAGAGGGTACAACAGTTGTTTCTCAATAGGGAGTTAACTCAATTTCAAAACATCCCAGCCCTGCTATTCTAAAACTGAAGGAGGCTTCAGTATAAATGCAGTTCTGGGGAAAGGGTGAGGGAGTGGAGGTCACTTGTCTTATAAAGCTTCATTTACAGATAAATAAATTAGTTTATTAAGGATACAATCCAATCGGGATGCCCGTAAGCCTCCGAACTTGGAGGATTACAACAAGCATCCTATGCAGGGTGGGGGATGTGGTGGAGGCCATCTCTGCCTCCCTGCTCCTCTTGCCCTGCAAGTCAGCTCAGCTAGATGGCTGATTTGGGCCGTCTGGCTGTGGCACTTCGGAGGGGGAGGGAAGGAGGCTGCAGCGACAGCAGGATACTTCATATTCTGGCAGCCCCGGTCTCCTCCCCTCCCCACCCCCCAGAACGGCCCCTTTACTCCTCCTCCGAGGTTGCTTTTATGGCCTCCAAGAAGCAGCTAGCAAGTTTTTCCCCACACTGTCTGGGGGGGGGGGGCGTCCAAGCACAGATCCCCAGCTCCAAGGCCAGAGCTCTGTTTCTGAGCTCGGACCTGGGAATCCGAAGGATCCTATGGCCATCTAGATGCTGTCTAGGGGCCATAGGATCAATCTGTAAATGTTTATTTATTATTTAGGATTTATACTTGTTAGATGATTTTTCGAGGTACCATAGAAAATTGATTAAAACATAAGAACTTTTAAAAATCAAACAATAAAACTTAAAAGATCCAAACTAGCAAGAACCCCCCCCCCAACACAATAAAAAAATACAATGCAAATTGCAGGAGCAAAAAAGCAGCCAGCACCAGATCTTAAACCACCATCAGTGCTGCAGGGTGTGATATTGTAAGATTTTAAAAGACTTTAAAAAGCCTGAGAAAACACAAAGGTTTTAGCCTGGTGCCAAAAGGACAGCAATGTGGGTACCAGGCAAGCTTCTCCAGGGAGAGCATACCCTAGCTATGGGACCAGCACCTTACAAGTGTTGAGAGTACAGGCAGTCCCTGAGTTAAGAATGTCCAACTTACAGACAACCCATACTTAAGAACGGACTTTTGGGTTCCCCGGTGCTACTTTGTTTACGTAGAGTACATAGCCTAGTATACTACACAATTTGCGTAATTTACGCAATAGAACGCTATGCTGTTCCGACTTACATACAAATTCAACTTAAGGACATTCTTAAGAATGGAACTCGTTCGTAACCTGGGGACTGCCTGTTTAAATAAGTTTGAATGTTATGGGGGATAGATGGCAGATGATGTTGCAAATAGCTATAAGACATAGTAATAACTTTTATAACTTTCTGTGAAAGGTATTTAGCCATGGATTCATCAAGCTGTTAACCATTTGTGACCAATTCATAGTGTAAAAGAAGGGCACTTTAAGAAAAAGTGCATGGTCATTGCTTGTTAAGACCAGATCCAAAATGTCAAAACTGAACAAAATAATTGTGTTTACAATACTTCAGATACTTGCTGGGTGGGTGGGTGGTGGTGGTGGTGGAGGCTAATCTCTAGGGAATGGTTAGCATTTTGAAACAGAGATAATCTTAACAGAGAACCAATGGGCTATCAGTACAAACATGTAAAGATAAGGGAGACTACGATGATTGTATGTGCACTCTTCAGAAGTTTATGTTGCTGTGGGAGTTGTGCTCTAAGGCAGGAGTGGGCAGATGTTTTGAGCTTCAATTCTGATAAGTCTCTGCCAGCATGACCAATGATCAGAAATGCTGAGAGTTGAAGTCCAAAGCATCTGGAGAGCTACTTTCTGCCCACTCCTGTCCTAAGACACATGCAACAGGTATTGTGATGTGGAGATATAGTGGTCTAGACAAATGGGCAGCCTATTTAAAATAGACACCCGTGAACATGATAGCATCATCCACTTAAGAAAAGTTAGATTAGACTGGAGGCAACTGTCTTTCCAGCATTGCAAATACAGGTGGTTAACTGGGTTCTGGAGCTCATGAAACTACAATATGTGGCACTGAGCTACTGTTGGGGCCCTTGCACCTAATCTTAGGCATCCTAGACCAGAGTGCCAGGCCACATGAGCAGGCCCTTGGTTACATTGCTTTCTACTTGTGACACATTATAAACCAGTAGGCTTATGTTACAGTATGTTTATATTAAAAGTGTTTTGGTGCGGAAGGCTCAGCCACAATCCAGAGTGTTTAACCTGGAGAAACTTCACTTTTGGATTCATTGACCATGACTCAATTAAACATGTAATTTACCATGTACCCTCTGCTGTTAACATTACACCAAGAAACTGGCACTGAAGTTTATCTGAACATCTGTTTATGCAAGTGGACTGTATGTTACCTGGACCATGAGATGTTCTGTGTATTATGCTAATAAAAATAAGCAAACATAGTGAAAGAAATATGCATGATGTCATTTATTAACCATGCATATCATAATCCCCGTATTTTTTGGTTATCCTGTATTTTGTATACATACATATATATATATATATATATATATGTATACATACATACATACATACAAGAGAAAAATGTGTCTTCTCCATCTTACCCTGATTGGTGGCCTGTGAGGCTTCTGAGACATTGACTGCTAGCTGACCACTAAAGGAATTCACACCCATCATTCCTGCATGGACTGACGTGTTGGTGAGGGCTGGGAGTTGGTTATGATTGCGAGGGACGCTGTAGAGTGCTTCTGCAATATCGGCTGCTCTTTTCAGAATTATTTCCTGGGGAAAAGAGTTGAGAGATGTAGCAAAGTAATTAAGAGGCAATTCACTGAGCAGTTAATGAGCCTACACCAATGTATGTGGCCATTCAATGGCTGCGTTCGCACATCACGTTAAGCCACCCTGCGAATAGAATCATAGAATCATAGAATCATAGAAAAGTAGAGTTGGAAGGGGCCTACAAGGCCATCGAGTCCAACCCCCTGCTCAATGCAGGAATCCAGGTCAAAGCATCTCTGACAGATGTCTGTCCAGCCGCACCTTGAATGCCTCCAGACTGGGAGAGCCCACCACCTCCCTAGGTAGTTGATTCCATTGTCTTATTGCTCTGACAGTCAGGAAATTTTTCCTGATGTTTAGGTGGAATCTAGGTTCCTGTAACTTGAGCCCATTATTCCGTGTCCTGCAAACTGGGATGAACGAGAAGAGATCTTTGCCCTCCTCTGTGTGACATCCCTTCAAATACTGGAAGAGTGCGATCATATCTCCCCTCAGTCTCCTCTTCTGAAGGCTAAACATGCCCAGTTCTTTCAGTCTCTCCTCATAGGGCCTTGTTTCCAGTCCCTTTATCATCCTTGTTGCCCTCCTCTGAACCCTCTCCAATTTGTCTATGTCCTTGTTAAAGTGAGGTGCCCAGAACTGGACGCAGTACTCAAGATGAGGCCTAACCAGTGCCGAGTAAAGGGGAATTATCACTTCCCGCGATTTGGAAGCTATACTTCTATTAATACAGCCCAAAATTGCATTTGCCTTCTTTGCAGCCACGTCGCATTGCTGGCTCATATTCAGTTTGTGATCTACCACAATTCCAAGATCCTTCTCACTTGTAGTATTGTTGAGCCAAGTGTCCCCCATTCTGTAACTCTGCATTTGGTTTCCTCTCCCTAGGTGCAGCACTATGGCATAAGCCATAGTGAGTTGGTTGTTCATGGAACAATCCACCATATGCCCGACAAACGATCAGGCTCACTGTGGCTTGTTCTCCCCCTCAGTCCTCCATCTGGTATCCCAGTGTCCTTCACGGCAGAACCCCTCCCCGCTCTGATCGCTACCCCTTTTGTTTGCCGACGGGTTTTTTTTTTTTCCCCCAGAGCCTTTTGCAGGTGCTCAAGTGCACACTTACGGCTTTCCATTACATGTAGTCTTGCCTGGTCAATGTCCTTGTCTCAGCTGTCAAAGGGAACGGCAAAATGCAGTGGGTAACAGATTGACAAGGTGAGACTGCATATAGCTCCTTTAATCACCAGTAAGGGAGAAAGCGAGAGAAGTAGGTGCACCAAAAAGGGGGTGGCGACAAGATCTGTTCCTTAGCAATGTAATCCTCTCGATTTCAAGTGTTGAACTGACATTTCTCAGTGCCCTCCACATTTTCAACATTTCCTTGGATCTCCAGCTACTCCTGAAAGGGGAGACATTAACCCCCCCTTTTCGTGGCTCCTTTTTGGAGCACTTACCTGAGGAGGCGGCTGAATGGGATGGAGTGAATGGGCCACATTGGGGGGAGGGTGTAAGTCCCACTGGTGCTCCATTCCGTTCTGTCACCTCTACAGGGGGCGGGGGTGCTCATTTTTTTTGACAGGGAAATATATGCAAATTTCATGGCTGGGAACTAAATGGAGGGGAAATATAATGCAAATGTCCCCTCCATTTACTTCCCAGCCATGAACTCTGTATATATTTCCCCTCCATTTACTTCTCTGACATGAAATTTGCATATATTTCCCTGTGTGGAAAATTTGCACATTTTTTTTCTTCAAAGTGCAAGATCACTTCCTAAAATAAATGCATATTGAAGCTCCTAAGGCCTTTGAAAGACAAAGAGAACATTTTTAAGCACCTGGACTGTGGCTTACGCTGGCTTAGCTTGTCTGAGTGTGGAAAGCTAAGCAGGGTCAGGCCTGGTTATTACTTGGATGGGAGACCCCTCCTCTAGTTTCCTGCATTGAGCAGGGGGTTGGACTCAATGGCCTTGTAAGCCCCTTTCAACTCTATGATCCTATGAACTCAAAAGAGTTTACCCATAGATTCCTATGAAACTGAGACCTCATCCAGTGAGAATTATTTTGGCCTTTGCTTCTAAAGTCATACTGAGGTAAAGTCTCCAAAGAGAGTGTCTCGTTTGCTTATTTTATTTTGCAATGAATTTTATGTTAAATGCTCGCATAAACTAATCCCACCTTAACCCCCAAAATAAATTACATAATAATTGCAAAGCAGAAATATTCAAATTCTATTGAAAGTATAAACATATAAAAAGTATAAACAACCACCCAACACAGATTTGCATTTCCAGAGATGATGTCCAGTTTTTAATATTTGTTTTTTGTTTGTTTGTTTTAAAACATCATCAATGAGATGCCACCAACAGATCCAACCCATTATGGCTTTCTCATTTGTCTTTCTCTCAAATTTTATACTACAGCAATATGGCTGTGTAGGCCATAGCATAGTCTTGAGAACTATGCAACAGGAATGGATTTACCTGGTTGTTATGTGGCATGCCGTAGAGTGCTTCCACTAGGTCAGCTGCCCTCTTGAGTATTACTTCCTGTTAGGAGGGAGGAAAAAAGAGATGTGTTCTTTATGAGTTCAATAAACTATATGTAAAAAAAGCTTTTGCGGCATTAACACTCAATGTTACTTTCTGCACACAATAGTCTTAAAAAGCAACAGTACTTAGTGAACTCAGAATATTGTTAAATCACAAGTTCATCCAGTTCACACACAGAAGCTTAATAAAGTTAAGAGGTGAAAGTTATTTGGGCTGCAAAATAAGATCTGTCAGTCAATTGTCTACTGTCTGCACAATAAGCCATTTGTGGGTTTATTGCAGAATAAGACCTATCATCATTTGTTGGATTGCAAGAATGGCATTGATTCAGATTATGTTACGGATCTCTCCAATCTGTTTATTTGGCTCTTAATTTATATTATAGAAACAGTGACCTTATCAGATCAAGCACACGGTTAGGCTATCTCTGGAATGCCGTTGATCTGATAACAATATAATGTCCAACTTCTTTGGCTTATCATCCTTTGTCATGGGTAGGTGCCACAACCACATACTCACACTGGATACAAAACTATGAAAGAGAAGGGGTTTGAAGACTAACAGCAATACTGCAAAAGGACATTTCTAACCATTTTATTCATGGAAATGCCATTTAGAACAAATGCAGAGGGCCCTGAATTTTGCACATAACCCTACCTTTAATTTCTATGGTGGCTCACTTCTCCATCTGCTAATTTGTTTAGGAACAATTCAGGAATATCTCTCTATATTCCCCATCTCTTCCTATATCCCCATGCGTTCAAAACTGACATCTGCATAACACTATGCTCCCCATTGTATTGTTAATATGTAAACTTGAGGAGTGTACATAATAAAATATATTTCTGAATTATAGACCCTAGATTTATTTCTACATTACCCCCAATACTGTGCTGATTTCCACTAGCACAATAAAAAAGCAAAACAGGCAACATTTTTTTTTAAAAAAAATATTTAGATCCTATAGTATAAAAGAATAGCAAAGCTGAATCCAAATATATTTCTGCAGGTGGCTTACAGAACTAGAGGCATATTTTTTTTACTGACTTTTCAGTAAAGTTGAAAAGTTTAACTGGGGATGTTTTATACACTAGCTAGATTTTCTAACCAAAAGAAGCAGTAATGCTCAATTTTCATATACTATAGTCTCTGATCAGAAAATAGAGATATAATTGCATTCATTTTGCTGTCACCATAACCTCTTCAAAATCCTCGAACAACTCTTCAGATGACAAGCTTTTAGATGCATATTAGCATTTTTTCAATTTAAAATTCTCTACAATTCTCCACAATATATAATAAAATAGTTGTCATACTGCAGTAGCTACTTATGACATACATGATGTCCTAAATTTTAAAATGAGATGAGAAAGTGTGTGTGTTTTGAATCCCCAGTAAACATTTATCATTCCTTAAAACCACTGCATATCCTCCCCTTCAGGATGCACATTTCAATTATTTTTCACACATGCAGCCAGGTGCATTATATAATTGATGGATTCTGAATCAATACATTTGAGACTATTTCTGAAGAGATCACTAGCTACAGCCTTTGTCCTGTCTGCTGTGCATCTTGACCAAGGCACTAAATAATTTAAAAGGGTATGAACTGAATGCACACGATACCCATATGGAATCAGGCCATGCCGTTTTAGCTGAGCCACTTAGAATGTCAGTAAGCCCTGCCTGCCTTGTAAAAGATTAAAATTCTAGAGTAGGAAAGAAGAGCTGCTTGTCAGATTTGACTTTTCCAGTCCACAGCGAACTAAACCATCTTGTCCAGGCAAAATGACTTTGAGAATGCAAAACTGTTCTCGGTGAAATCAAAGCCAGGAATGCTAGGACTGAAACAGTTGCAGTAATATTACTGTAAAATATACTTGTACCAAATTATTGTTGTTGGTGATGTTGTCCTAAAAATAATAACGTGTAATCCCTTCTCCCTTAGTATCAATTTTAAAGTTAAAAAAAAATAATATTTTGTTTCAAGACTGAGTGGTGATACAGGCTGCAGTTCAAAACCTATTTATCCTGGAACAGTTTAATTCACCTAAATAGAACTTCTCAGGGGGACATGGTTTGTGGAATACTGCCTTAATACAATCACACAGAGTGGGATCCAGAATCATTGTTCCACCAGCAAAAGGATACCACTTGCTGAATGGGACTTCTCTGTCCTCTCCTCCCCCCCCAAAGCCCCCCCACACCCTCCAAATCTGGGGCTCGGGGCGGGGGGAGAAAGGACAAGGAAGTCCCATTCTGAAAGTGGTATCCTTTTACTGGCAGAACGATAGTTATGGATCCAACCCACGGAAATCTAAACTTACATTTTCAAGAAACAAGCAGTTACTTAATAGTAAACCACAATGAATGTAAAAAAGAAAAGAACCCTTGTTATCCATGTAGTTTATTATTGGAGTATACTGAATAAGTGCCATTACAATTTACAGATAGTCAGTGTTTGGGGTGTCTTTCCTTTGTAATAAGCAATTGCCTATACAAATCATGCTTTCTTAAACAGCCTCTCCACATAATAACACCTTTTTTGCATGTGACACTTTTAGGTTAGGCAAGGCAAATGTTACACTAACACTCTTTTGTCAGATAATTCTAAGCTTTTATTCTAAAGATGATCATGGCATCTATATTCAGATTGGTCTTTAATAAAAACACACGGTAATAAGTATAATTTAAAACATTTTTAATTCCCACTCAGTTACCATGGCTAATACCATCGTTACTTCAAACACAAAGCAGCACCCAAAAGTCTTCTATAAGTTACTGCAACAGACCTTGCAAGGTGCCTGAATTGCGGTGACCAGAAAATTGTTCTCACCTCTGTGTCATTACGCTCCAAGTGAACCAGCCCCCGAGCGTGTTTGTGTTCAGGATCTAATATATTGCCTTTCAATCAGAGCTGAGAGCCACTGAACACATAGACAGAACATGACGAGCAGGTCAGGAAAGCAATAAAGATTTTACAGAGCTGTCCAAGGTGCTAAATTTACTCAATAATGGGTTTGGCACCATAGTGTTAACCTCTCATTTACTACCAGTTTGAGAGACTAAATTGAAGTAGCTGACTTCATTTACCTTGAAATGTATATTTTATGACATTATGTAAGTAGATGGAAAGGGCACTGCAGCTTTAACAATTTAAGGGCTAAAGCATGTTTAAGATGAAGCCTGGCTATTTATTGTATATTACACTTAAAGTATATGGAATATTAAAATGCATTGATTAAATTTGTAAATGGTATTATAAGAAGGATAGCTAATATAAAAAGATCTATGCTTTTGAAAATGAGATATTGTGCCACTAAAAAGAGTGCATAGAGGCACAGATGCATAGAAAGCACTTCTCTAACACAGAGAACTTGTCCTTAAGGAGACACCAGTGCAGTGTAACTAAATTAATATATAGGACCATTTAATGTTTTGTTCTTGGATAAAAGTGAAAACACTCTAAAGTGCATTAACAATGTTAAGAATGTAACATTTTCAGAAGCTATTAAAGCATTTTCCATTGAAACTTCATAAGGCATACGGTGTGATTCTATCTGATGATTTTCCATCTCCTTCTTAGTGTAGTCCATGGGACTAAAGATCCTGTCCACATCCCTTTTTCATCCAATATGTTTGAATTTCAGATGATTTAGACTGCAGTTCTATACATACTTACCTGGGGGTAAGCTCCACTGAACACAGTGGAACTAACTTCTGAGTAATCAGGTACAGGACTGTGCTGTTAGTCTTAATGATGAGGGCAAATCATTCAGGCAGGAACCAGGCAATCATTTTAAAGAGAGACCATAGTAACATAGAGGCATTATCCCATGATGTTTATACTCATGTCTTTTTTCTCACCACTGTCTGTTCAAACAAATTTTTCAGATCACTGAAACCTTGCAAAAGCCCTCAGCAAAACCTGGGCAGAGATGATGGATGTTTACAGTGTAGCCTGTTTTACTGTCCCTTTAAGATGGCTGGCTATCAGTTACTATTTCTCACTTAAGGACAAAAAATGGCTTGTAGTTTGGGGGTGCTCATGGATCCAGCATTGTTACTGGAAGCAAAGGTGGCCTCGGTGGCACGGAGCACCTTTTATCAGCTTAGGCTGATATACCAACTTAGGCTGATATACCAACTATGAGCCTATCTGAATAGAGATAACCTAGCTAGTTATTCATGCACTGGTAACCTCTTGTTTGGATTACTGCAATGTGTTATACATAGGGCTCCCTTTGAAAACAGTCTCAAAACTTCAGCTAATCTAAAACAGGACAGTGAGCTTGTTAACAGGGACTGGCCTATATGATCATATTACGCCAGTGCTTCATGATCTGCGCTGGCTTTCCATCCATTTCCAGGACAAATTCAAAGTCCTGGTATTCACCTTCAAATCCCTCAACATCCTGGGCTATCCAAAGGATCATCTCCTCCCTTCAGAGGCCTTGCTTTGGGTTCCCCAGCCTAATAAGGTGAGAGGGTCTTTTCAGTGCTGGCAGCCGGACTGTGGAATGCACTCTGGAGAGAAACTTGCCTGGCACTCACATCATCATCTTTTTGGCACCAGATGAAGACCTTTTTAGGGTTTTTAGTCATTCAGTTTTTTTTAAAAAAAAGGTGTGTTAGTGCTTTTAAAATCTAGCATTTGCTGGTTTTTACTTTGCTTTTTTCTGTTGTTTTAAACATTTTAAGGTTTTTATATTAGGTTATATCCAATGATACCCTCACAGAAAAACAAGCAAGAGTTGCTATTGGTCCACTAGCAATTGCGCAGTTGCAGGACCAGCCTGACTAGCACAAGCAACAGCTAGGCTAATGAAGTCACAATGAGTTGTGGAACACCTTGTGCAAATGGCTTGCAGAACAGTTTCTCAATGGCTCGCACAAGCACAAAGTATTGGATTTGACACTTGCACAAGGATAAAAACGGGGTTACTGCAAGCAGTAGATGGTGCTGCGAACTGGCAGAACAACACTACTGGACACAACCCATTATGTTTTAGTATGTTTTTATATTGTATGGTTTTAAGTTTTTGTAAAGCCCAGAGAAGCTTTGGCTATTGGGTAAGATAGAACAAAAATAAATAAGTAAGTAAATAGTTGTTAGAGATGCTATTTGCAAGCACCAGGAGTAAGGAGGCCACAGAGTGGAATAGTAGAGTTGGAAGGGGCCTATAAGGCTATCGAGCCAACCCCCTGCTCAATGCAGGAATCCAAGTAAAAGCATCCCGGACAGATGGCTGTCCAGCTGCACCTTGAATACCTCCAGTGTTGGAGAGCCCACTACCTCCCTAGATAGTTGGTTCCATTGTCGTATTAGTCAGGAATTTTTTCCTGATGTCCAGGCAGAATCTGGCTTCCTGTAACTTGAGCCCATTATTCCGTGTCCTGCAATCTGGGATGATTGAGAAGAGATCCTGGGCTGGCCCTCCTCTGTGTGACAACCTTTCAAGTACTTGAAGAGTGCTATCATATCTCCCCTCAGTCTTCTCTTCTGAAAGCTAAATATGCCCAGTTCTTTCAGTCTCTCCTCATAGGGCCTGGCTTCCCGAGTATGTGCAGTGTTGAACCTGCTTTCATATTATCACCAGCAGGGGAGAAATTCCTTAGTCACCCTAGCCAGCTTCAAGGAGAACTTGCAAGAAATGAGAAGGTCTGTGGCCTGGAGCTTATTGACTAGGATTGTTCCTAATTTGATTGCAGGCCCAAATTTCAAGTGAATGCACCAGAAGCAGAGGAAGCCAGTGAAACAGGTGTCTGAAAGTGGCACATACCTTTTGGAGCTAATATACAGGCAGTCCCCATGTTATGAACAAGTTATGTTCCTAAGAATGTCCTTAAGTTGAATGTGAATGTAAGTCGGAACACCATAGCGTTCTATAGGAAAATAATCGGCATTTAGGTGAATTGCATAACTTACGCAAATTGCGTAGTATACTACGCTATGTAGGCTTCATAAATGACGTAGCGCCGGGGGACCTGGAAGTCTGTTCTTAAGTATGAGTTGTCTGTAAGTCGGATGTACTTAACTCGGGGACTGCCTGTACGGTCCATGAAATATGTCTGGTCAATGCCTTGCTCCTTGTTCTCCACACTCTGTTGTATGGCCAGGAAGACTAGCATGGCAAGGTGGCCCTTGGTACATGTACACCCCCTTTCAAAGCTACACTTTAGATGTGCTCTAAAGTGAGCTTAAATCCAAGTGCTACAGCCATAGCCTTGACTAGGACAGGTCACTTTAAATGCAAGCATCCTCTTTCAAGAATGGAGCATGATCTAAATCATTTAGAAATTGATGAAAATGTGTTTCCTTTTGGTACAGTGACATTTTTGCTATCTTACAAGAACAGTGGTTTTTTTTCTCATGACCATTGTGTAAAGGTTTTTCCATCAGAACAAGGCATCTTAGATATTTCTGAAGCAACAGAATTTGACTAAAGCTAATATGTCTAATAATTTATAGACATATTTTTCAGCAAAGATACTCCCCTAAAAATGCTTTTAAAAAATAGCTCTTTTAATTTCACAGTGGTTACTACCCTAGGGCCAAAATAACAATAAGTTTAAAAGATTATTCTTGTGTTTAGTTTAAACAATTTTTTAAAGAAGGACAGTTAATGGGAGAAGAAAAGAAGGACAGTTAATGGGAGAAGAAGCTTTATAGAATAGCTTGCTCCGTTCTATAAAGAAAGTGAGCGAAAGACTCTGTCTAACCTAAAGTTAGGTAGCTCGGCTAGCAACAGAACTAGAAAGTGATCTGATCCTGATAAGTTCCATTCCTTTTATTATGTAGCTGAATCTTTTCTCCAAAGAAGCTACTGGGATTTTTGACACATGCACCCAGAGAGCCAAATGCCTCAATGTCTTTCACTGAGGGGTCTTTCCGTACTTAAATGATGCGCAGAGTCAGATATAAAAATGAATTCAGCTGTCACATTGTGTGAGATACAATGCTGATGCAGACAAAGAGTTATTACTATGACAGGAATATTGTTGGAAGTTTGAGAGTTAAATTCATAGAAACCCAACATGTACTTTAGGGTTTCCACTACAGAAATAGCCCAGCTTTATTTGTTTGGCTTTTTGATGTGGATAATGCCACTGAGGAATCATCAAAGCATGAAACTTGCTTTTAAAATGAATTATAATCTCCTATATAAATGCCCAGTGCTTTGTTGGCTGAACCACTTTCCTCAAAATGAAAACCATTTTCCATATATGGTTCACTGGGGTCAAATTTCATCATGACGACTATATTTTGTGCCCCTTCTTAGGAAGATAATGCTACAACATTCTCGTTGACCTCTGCTTTCACATTATGTCGAAATGGGTAAAAAGAACGGTGCATGTGCACCCTGAATTTAAGTGATGTAAAAAAAAAAAAAAAAACACACCCCTTCAGGAAATGATTTGTTACTGGCAACATATTTTCCAAGCAAGAGCTGTCCACTAGCTATGAAGCTTATTAACTACCTAACACACCAATACACTTATAGGGGAAAGCTGCTCTAGCAAGTCATGATGCATTTATTCTTACGTGTTGTCTAGATATCATATCATCTTCTAATGCTCTATTAGCATTGCACTGTGACAAAGATAAGAAATCATTCATTTTCTGCAGAAGTACTTAATGAAGATGATGTCATTCATAGTTCCCATCTTCCATCTTTAGCCAATGGGCTCTGGCTCCTAGATACAGTCATGCCTTGGATTGAGAGCATAATTCATTCCAGAAACGTGCTTGTAATCCAAAACACTCTTATATCAAAACGAAATCCCCCCAAAAAAATTTGTACAGAGATTTTTAATTTAAGTCTTATTACAGTACTTGTATTGCAAGACATCACTTGTATATCAAGTTTAAAAAATTCAATAAATATTTAAAAATTTGCTTGTCTTGCAAAACGCTCTCAAACCAAGTTACTTGCAGTCCAAGGTATTAATGTACTTGTTTCGTGGGTGCTATAAACTGCCCACTTATATTCTGCCGAGAATTTAACTGCTCAGTTATATTTTGAATACAAATTCTGGTTTGGGGGGAAAAACAGCCTTGGGAACTTCAGTTTAAAATCATAAGGTTGCAAACCTGTGTACACTAAAGCGGCAATCAGTTCCATGGAACTTATGAGTAGCACCAACTTCTGAATAAACATGACTAAGATCAAGCTGCAAAGTTTTATTTACTAAAATAGGGATGGGCAACTTGTAGCCCTCCATGCCAGATGTTTGGGCCTACAACTCTCATGATCCCTGGCCACTGGTTATGCTGGCTAAAGCTGATAGCTATAGGCCCAAACATCTGGAGGGCCACAAATTACCCACCCCTGTACTAAAATAATGCCCCCTTTAGATTAGGACATAAATTGGCTTGTGCCATGTTAGTGTTTTGCATTTTAGATGTTGGATATGCATTCTTTTTCAGGAAACATTTGAGTTCAATATAACAAATCAAGTATGAAGATGCGCTCCAGTAAACATAGTCACTTAACTAAGGGGAACTAAAGTCACTCCAAGCTGTAATGGTCTCCACAGTCTTCATCCAAACTGAAGATCACAGCCTATGCCTAAGGCACTAACAAAAACACTCATGCATGACCTTGCCACCTGCTCCACATTGAGCCAAGCCTATTAATAAAATATAGTAAGCATACATGAGACAGCAAAATCTTTGAACACTGAAGGGTAAATGCATGCAGGCATCAAGCCATGAATATATTACAAATCAATGAGAAAGACACATCTTGATCACAAGGTTGATAATGCCACAGCAGGGAGGTGAAAATCTCATTCACAGAATTTACCATCATAAATACTGAACAATCATAGCACTTAAGACCATTGTATGTGTCTCTCTTCCAAAATATTTCCCAGTCTAATTTGATACTTCTTTGCCAAAAGCACTCTCTGAAGCATGAGAAGTGGGGGCAGGGGCCCTCAGCAATGTTCCACATGTCACTTATACTTTCTGAAATTGATAAGATGAAATTGATAACATGGCAACCCATGCTGGGGAAAGGGCAGTTCCGATAGTGAAGGGGGTATCGGCATCCCTGGCAAGTGAAAGGCATGCACCCCTTATACCGCAAATTTGCTGTTGACTATAACTATAGCCAAAAATCCAAGCAAGTAAATGCAATTTCTTGGAAAGATGCAGTGCTCTCAGAACAATGACTTACACTTTCCTGACTTTGGAGTATGAGAAACATGCATGGCACAGAAAAGGAGGGCTGGATAGGAATATGGAAGGCACACATGGAGCTTCCATTCCTTGCAGTACACTTTGCATGCATCTGGACTCTCAAGGTGCAGGGGGATGAAGAATGACTTCTCTGTGTTCAGGTTATGTGGCTTCACTCAATGGGACTAAGCCCCAAATGGTCTAATCAACTGTACGTTGACCACGGTATCCTCCTGGACTGGACCGCCTGGAGGGGTTGGGCGTGTGGAGGCACTGTATTGCAGTGCTTCCGGTCCTTCTTCTCTGGAAGGTACCAGAGGGTAGTTCTTGGGGAGGAGGCTTCGGACCCTCGGCCGCTCACTTGTGGGGTGCCGCAGGGTTCTATCCTCTCCCCGATGTTATTTAACATCTACCTAAAGCCGCTGGGAGGTTTGGGGTGCGGTGTCATCAGTATGCGGATGACACGCAGCTCTACCTCTCTTTCAAGTCCTCACCGAGGTTGGCCATTGAGACCCTGTCCAAGTGCCTGGAGTCAGTGGGTGGCTGGATGGGAAGGAACATGCTGAAGCTAAACCCCGACAAGACCGAGGTCCTTCTGGTGGGGACAAGGGGAGGTTAGGGGATGTTGACCTGGTGCTGAATGGGGTGCATTTACCCCTGAAGGACCAGGTCCGCAGCTTGGAGGTCATTCTAGACTCCCAGCTGTCCATGGAGGCTCAGGTGTCAGCTGAGAGCTGGGCGGTGCTGTATCAACTTCATCTGATACGACAGCTGCACCCCTACCTTCCTAATCATCTGCTCCCATCAGTGGTTCATGCCTTGGTCTCCTCTCGCCTAGACTACTGTAATGTGCTCTACGTGGGGTTACCCTTGAAGACGGTTCGGAAGCTACAGCTGGTACAGAACGCGGCGGCTTGCCTGGTTAAAGGCAGCTGCCGGCGGGATCACATCACTCCAGTGCTCAAGGAGCTGCACTGGCTACCAGTTGCTTGCCGAGCCGAATTCAAGGTGTTGGTTTTGACCTTTAAAACCCTATACGGCTCCGGTCCAGTCTATCTTAAGAAGCGTCTCCAGCAACACCAAGGAGGCCGCTCAACAAGATCTGCCACAGACGGCCTTCTCCTTGTCCCTTCAGCCAGAGCAGCTAGACTGGTGGAGACTAGGAAGAGGGCCTTTTCTGTGGTGACCCCCATACTGTGGAACTCTCTCCCGAGTGACCTCCGCCATGCCCTGTCTCTGCTCCGCCGCTCACTAAAAACATGGCTGTTCAGGCTGGGAATATGGGGTGGGCTAAGATTTTAAAATTTTATACTGTTTTAAATGTATTTTATCCTGTATTTTATCTTGTGTACATCGCCCAGGGTGGCCAGTTTGCCGGCCAGATGGGCGATAAATAAATGTAAAATAATAATAATAATAATTATAATAATAATTATTATTATAGATTTCATAGATCATAGAGTTGGAAGGAGCCTACAAGGCTATCGAGTCCAACCCCCTGCTTAATGCAGGAAACTAGAGGAGGGGTCTCCCATCCAAGCAATAACCAGGCTTGACCCTGCTTAGCTTTCCACACTCAGACAAGCTGAGCCAGTGTAAGCCACAGACTTGAACACTGATGTCTAATATTTACCTTTCCTTTTTGCATAAATCCTTTGTTGTTTAAAATTACAATAAAAATGGAGTATAGATTTTTTTAAAATCATCCATCGAGGAAGATGTTCTGGGATATAAATCTCAGATTAAGAAAAGAGTCTCGTTAGAAGGTGCATAACTGCCAGTTTTTAACATGGCTTATAACAATAGAAAAGTAAAAAGGCAGTGAAAGTCTGACCTATAGTGATATTTTGCTACATTTTCCCCAGCCTGAATGCATAAAAATGCTGAAACAAAGTCTGGAATAATCTTGGGAGGTTTTCATATTGGAGTGTTTAAAAAAAACACCCCACTCTGTCATAACCCCTACAAATGAGTACATTCACTTACATTTTATCATAGACATAATTAAAAAAAAGTCTCTAGGAAGGGGCATTCTCATTACAATAAAGGACCACTTCAGACCCAATTGAAATGAAAAGAAAGAGCACAGCTTACATCTAGATACCAAGCGGTAATTTCTAGGGAAGCATAAAATGCCAAATGTGTAACAATTATGTTTTATAACTCTGTGTTCAAAGGGCTTAATAGTATTTTATTGCACAGAGAGGCTTCAGCTCAAGCAGACCTATTTTACTGGAGTGCTCCCTGCCTTATGTTGTTAAAGCACTTCATCAACTTTCTTTCTTATTATCAGCAAGAGAAAGATGTGATTAATTTTTGAACACATCTAAGCAGCCCTAAAAATCTGGCAGTAACTAATTCCACTAAGCAGATGTCTTAAGCAGTTACCCAAACCAATACATTAAATTTCCTCAGATATATCGGGGACTTACAATACCTGATATCAGCCCCAATAGAGCCCAGCATTGTGATAACTATCACCACGTTTAATATTACTGTTGTGCCTGTTGTTCTCAGTGGTGACAGATACAGGCCATTGTCTCATAAGCATATGTTAAGAACATTGGAGAAGGGGGGAAGAGACTAGATATTAAAAAAAGATTATGTTTTTTACTCAGAGATTGGTCAGTTGAGAAATCACAACCCTGTTGATAGTATTTTTTTATTGCTTCTTACCTTTAATAAATAATAAATAAATAAACAAGTAAGTGAGTAAATAAAACAACTGAAGGGAATTTTGACCAGCTATTTCTCTGCTAGATGAGGTTAAAATATAGTTTAAGATTCCTTGGGCAGTATACAAGACCAAGACAGTTGAAAATGAAAACCAAGCCAGGCCAAAATGACTGTATATATTTTTAAACCAGACAAAAACAAATTACATTGCATATTGTATGAGTCAGCTCACGTGCTCCTTCTATCACCTATAAGCATGAATATGTCTTTCAGACATGGTTACAGCAAAGGCAGAGTACATATATCTTTGTTCTAAAAGACAGCCTGAGTTTTCTTGCTGTGGTACTTAGAGGATGTTACTGTCTAAAGGAGTTATATCATTGTAAGCAAAATGATTGACTTTTACAACAGAAAGGGGAGGGGGAGCCTGGTTATTGCCTTAATGAAAAAAAAATCAATGGAAGTAAAATGAAGACAAGAAATTTTGTCTGAGTTGCAGTTAATGCTACTGAAGAACTATGAATATTAGAAGGTCAACAAATAAATTAGTCCAAGTGTTATGAAATGAATGATTTGGCTTCAAATTGTATTGAGTGCAAAATGTTCACTGCTTATTAGACCAGGTAATTTTTACCCATGGTTCCTGAATTACTGTTCCATAAGCAATAATACAGTTGTAAGAGCTGCTAGTTCGATCGGGTGACCTCTAAGAAGCTGGGCTGGGACAGCTGACTTACAGTGATGGATCACTAAGCTTGGCCTCCAAGTGGGCCCATTCCTTTCCTTTGTGGCAACTCTTATAAAAGAAACATTATTACATTCATTTCACCAAAATGGTCCAGTTTTCAAGTGTCAGCTATTAAGTACAGACTGTGAAGCCCTGTGTTTCTTAGGAAAGAGTTATGTACAATGGCATTGCATTGTTTTTTGCACACTTTACTAAATGACATCATGGTAGTAAGAATGAAGATCTTGTTACTTTCTAGTTGAAGTACGCTTCAAGAATTATGCAATGGCCATATTTCATCTGGGAAAGTAAATAATACCTTATATCTTCGTAATCATAAGCAGATGATGAAGCTGTACATGGCTGTCCTAAAGTATCAACTTTACGGAGTTGTTAAAACTTATTCCCATTTCACAAATGACAAGATGGAGCATATGATAAATGCTTGTACAATCCCTATACGTTTGGGCATACCTATCTTAAGAAATTCCTTTCTTGACTGACAATTCTGAAATACCTAATTATTAGACACCAGAGCATTGCAGTCATTTTGTGGGAGGGGTACTAGATCTGGGACACTGGTATGAAGCCTAAGGAATGGCATTTAACACTTTCCTAAAGCAAGGAATGATTAAAAGAGCTAAAAAAATTGTAGCGGCATATCTGGTTTGATTGTGATAAGTCATGATGAAGTTAATGAAACTGTTCCTAGAGATGAGAAAAATCTCTCTCTTTGGAATGGGCTTTCCCAGATTTGGGGGAGAATTCATGAAAAAATGTTTTGGTGTCTTCAAAGATATATTCAAATATTGAAAAGTTTCATTCCAGGGAAGCTCCTCAACCATAAAGAGCCCAGAAGGGATGTACAAATCTGTCAGTTTCAATTTCTCTCAGTTTCTCATTTGTCCCAATCTTAAATTAGGTTCATCTTGAACTTTGAGAATTTCTCTAGTCTTGAGTTCAGTTCATCCCAAACTTTTGAGACTTAAAAAGAAAAAGGGTTGCATGAAAATTCATAAGCATTTTAATGCACATTTTTCCTAATGCATGCATTTTTGTGCATGCATTCTTGCCTAACCTACACATTTTTGCCAGCAAGGTTACTAATACAATGCATTTTTAATATTATTTCCCCCAATATATGCATCTTGTATCCATTTTTTGATGGAAGAACTTTGGAGAAGTGCAAATTTCAAAAGATAATTGAGTTTCGGTTTGCATGGTAATTCAAAAAGTGTGAAATCAGGTAAGTTCACAGTAAAATGCAAACTGAACTAATTTCTTCCATTGAGGCCCCTTTCCCAAAATTTATCCAGTCATTGGTGAAGGGTGGGGAGTGGAAATGACAGCTGAGATATCTGGCTAAAACTTTTTGGAGTTTCTCAGAGCCTCCATCTCTGTGAATCATATTTAATTACTCAAAGAGGCAGGAAGAATAAGGACTACACTTTCTTTCTAGTGATGTCAAAGCATGCTCTGAACATGCCCAGGTGTAAGGCTGAGTGGCAAGTTCTCAGATATAGGCTTGTAAAATCGAGCCTCGCCGGGCAGAATGAGGCCGAAATTGGCCCCGCTCACGCCCGGCGAAGGCCTTACCTTTTTCTTCGGGGTGGCTCGCCCTCTCTGTGGCGAGCCGCCTGCGCAGCCTGGCCCGTCACTTCCGGGACCGGAAATGACGCGACGGAACCCTGCGCAGGCACGCTGGACCCCTGTGGCGCAGGGTTCCGTCGCGTCATTTCCGGTCTCGGAAGTGATGGACGGGGCCGGAGAAGCCCGATCGAGCGGCGTGGAGAACCTCTCTGCGCCGCTCAGAAAATCGAGTCGGGTCAGCGCCCCCGCAGAAGATCGGGTCGGGGGCTGCGACCCAGCCTTGGAGCCATGCCTACTCAGATTAACTCTCTTTTTTTGTCACAAAAGTGGGGTTCTGGAGTGTGCCTATGACTGGGTTCATACGACCGTGAAAACAACAGCCATCGTTCGTTGTTTTTCATCGTTGGTTGTTTTCACGGCCATATGAACCCGGTCGTGTTAATTTACCATGATAAATTTTGCACAACAAAACAATGATAGAAAATGATGATATGATCTATAGTGTTCTCATCGTATCTTTGTTTTTCTGACCATGTGAACCCAGGATATCACTGCTGTCATTGTTTTCAACCAAAAACCATAGAGCCCTATGGCCAGAGGGGAGAATCCCAGTCCTCTCTATCTCACCTCTCTATTCTCCAAACTCTGCCTAGCAACACATTCGTCGATGGCTCCCTCATTTTTACTGGCCATCGTAAAGTAACTGTCCCCATGATGATGATTGCTGTTGTTGTCATTATTATTATTGTACCATCAGTGTGCATGGTGTTTTACTGAGTATAACAGAACAGTTCCCTACCCCAAAGAGCTTACAATCTAAAATGTGATATAGAGGTGACAACAGATGGTAGGAAGGGGTAAACCGGGGAGGAATATGCCATTATTTCAGTCAAACATAACTTTCAGCTTACTTTCCCCACATCGTGCAGGAAACTCCTTGTTTGAAAGATCTCTCTCCCACTTTAAAAATGTATCCCTCCATGGTGGCTTTGTACCCATTAGTATTATGCCAAAAAAATAATAATAATTAACATTTAAATATCTCTTGAGTGTGCAAAGTGGTTCACAGGCCCACCGTGCAAGCTCCAATTTTCTCCACTCAGAAAAAAAACATGTGGGGTCTATTGTTCTTGGGTTTTTTTAATAAAGTAAATGTGGGCTCTACTGTACTTTATTAAAAAAACAAGAACAACAACACTGTGATTGAACAATGATGCCAAAATGGAATGAGATGCTTTTGCTGCTATTTGAGGTAGTTGGGATTTTTTCTTTCTTTCTCTTGAGGAGAATGTGTTTTCTGCTAAAATTTATTTTTTAAAAAATGTATAATGCATTAAAAAAAGCAATCCCAAATCCCTGCAGAATAATCATAATAATTACTGTAGAGAGTTTTCCACATGGGGTACACAGGTAGAGCCAAGTAAAATTTACCACTGCTCTGAAAACAGAGTAACAGTGCAATCCTATGCATGTGTACTCAGAAGTAAGTCCTATTACATTCAATGGGACACAGGAAAGTGTGTATTCATGGGGGGGTCAGTGCTTGCAGGGCAATCCCTTTCTTTTGGTTTAAAAATGGTCAGCCTCCACCTCCCTCTGTTTTCGGGTGCAGGCGCGCACGCGCACACATACACACACACATCAGAAGTAAGTCCAAACATGGAGTTGCCGCCTCCACCTCCTTCTCTTTTCGGGCACGGGCACACACACACACACCCTAGCATCTGTTCCAGTTGGAAGGTATAGAAGTATCGCTGAGGTGACGGAGGGGAGAGGGGGGTGGGCTGCTTTAAGTTCATTCATGCTGTCGCTTCCCTGGGACAGGGAATGGTGCACAATGGACACTGGGATACCTGACATGAGCGGGAGGACCCACAGGGCACTTATGAAAACAATGCTGGCATAGGGAAAGACCATGAAGAGGGAAAACAAACAAAACTGGGATGACCGTATGAACCCAGTCAATTTTCCCTGCCTGTTTTTCCCCCTGCCATCGTAGAAAACACGAACAATCTCCTAGAAGTGATGTGTGTGTGAACTCGCCCTATGAAAGTTTCATGCAAGCCACCATTGGTACACCTTTCCTGCCCCTTCTTCACTACCTGTTTGTGATTATGGTGGCAGCAGTGAACATGTTCTCTTGCTCCTGCTCTGCTCCAGGGAGCCTTTTTCTTCTTTTTACCCACAAGAGACCAGGAAGCATTGCCCTCAGTCTTTTGGTTTCATATGTTACCACACAGCCAAATCAGTGAGGGAAATGATTCTTGCTCCCACTCTGGCATCTTGGGCATTTCAAACGATGATGAGTGAGCGAATGATACACAGCAGGAGTGCTGGATCAAGTCACTGCCATTGGACAGTGGTGCAGTCACTACACCCTCCATTCACAGGGCTCCTTCCTCCAAATTACCAAAGGTCTGCAGCCTGTGAGCAGGGCAGTGAAGCAAGGGGGGTGCATTTTGGCTCAGCCTGCTCAGAAGTTTCCATTGCTGAGTAAGAAATAGCTCAGAACTGCCCTCAGCTGGTCAATGAGACAGGAGGAATAAATACTGCACTTACCAGCGTTTATGTCTTTAAAGTAGGTATAGCTTAGAAGAGCCCTTGGCTTTAGCCTTGGCTGCTGTTTTTCCTTAAGTCTGACAAAGTGACAGAAAGGATGGGGTGGGGAGATAGACCAGAATCAACTGGCCAATTTGGATACATAAACCGGTGAAAATGTTTTATTTGCTTCTTTGTATATGATACAAAGCTGACCATTTTAGTTTGAAGATATAAAGTTGTTATATATTCAAAATATGGCTATGTTCGGAGACTTCCAGTTCCCGTAGGGTGAGGCAGCACACATGCAGTCTGGTAGCTCTCTTTTATTTTATCTTATTTTATTGTTTATTCAGTTTATTTGTTTTATTTGTTTTAATTCTTTTAATTGCTTATCTTGGTTTTAGTTGTAAGCCAAGCTTGGCTTTTATACAGACTTCGTAATCTGTATTTTTATTATTATTATCATAACAAAGGGTTTTATGGACTTTTCTGTGACCTCCACATTTTATAATTTTTTAAACTATGGCTATGTTCCATTTGATTTTTTTGTATTAAAGGAGACATGATAATTTCTCCCTTGTTAAGGCCCATCAGTAAATAAATAAATAAATTAAATGGCACTCTACAATATAAAATAGTAATGGGGGTGTTCTAACCTTCATAAAATCAGAATGTTTTCACCAATATTTCTGAAACGTACGGGTGCCAAAAAGAAGTGTTGGCTTTACATACCCTGAAAATGTCAGGATAATTTGTGAAATATTGAGGGAGAAAGAGAAGTTTAAAGAGTTTTTAAAAATCTAAAATATTGCTGATTTCCTATTCCTCATGTATTGGGGTTGGTGTTTCTTTAATTTCTTTTTTATTTTTATTTAAAATAAGCTTTTTAAAAAGTAATAAAAGTCAATGGGACTTGCCAAGAGCCAGCACAGATGAAGATGCCTCCTAGCACCTATCAGCTGTTGATTTAGAAAGTTGAGGAGAAGGGGCGGGGGGAACCTGCAGCCTTTGTATGCCTTGCTTTCACTGTGATGGCCATTTTGTTTTTCTGTTTCCTGGTGTTTGGGGGGGGGGGATGGCTACCACCATTAAAAAAAATGGCTACATTGTTTGCCAGGGATATCTGCAGGGAAAATTTTCTGCTGGGACACTCCGGCCTTGGAGTTTGTACATAAAAGACTCAAGATACAGAAGTCATTGATCCAAACAGGATGGAAAGTCTAAATTAATGTTCCACATTGCTTATAGGAAAGCTAAAACAGAAGTTCATTTATCTATCTATTTATTATATTTTTAATCTGCCCAATAACAAATGTTCACTAGGTGGATTACAAACAGTTAAAAGAATAAAATACCAATAGAAAAGCTAATACACAGTGAAAGAACTGAAAAGTGAATAAACAGCGATACACTTGATTTGGGAATAGCTTATGAGTTCCCTCAGTGAGCGTTTTGAAAAAAACTCATCTGTTTTCAGAGAACTCTCTCCCAGCTCACTGATGATGCTGTGTGAATGTGCATTAATTACCACATTCCTGTAGTTTGGTTTCACCAGCCCTGGACCCATCCCATAGCATCAGTTATGGGGGAGTTCCATTGAGAGAGTAAGCACTGAACATTTTTTTAAAAATATATCTGTGCATGCACTTACAAAGCAGCTGGCTCTGGGTGCCTGATCTACTGATCACTCACTAAGCATGCCCAGAATATAATTTGCCATTCTGAGCTGGAGAATGTCCCAGAGAAATCTATTTGCAATACAGCCAAGCACTATTTGCTGGACCGAGTCATATACTAAACCAGTTAATTACACATTTCAGGAGCATCACTATAAATAAATTGGTATTCACTAATGAGCAACTTGCCAAAAAAATGTTATGGGGAAATACTGTTTTTCAATCACAAAAGGGAAAACTCTCGCAAGCACCAACCAGGCTTATCTCATCGCAACACAACTTGGTGTAGTCACTCCTGGCAGAAACCTACCGGGGGTCTCATTTTCCTGATACCTTATGTGTGTCATTCTTTAAGTTTTTTTAACTTAACACAGTCAAGAGCTGAGGCAGGGCAAGGGCGTATGTATATGTGGCATGTCATTCTGCTTCAGCCCTTTGGGTGAGAACGGTACGGTACATAGAATATGTCTAATTTAAACTGGCTTTGGCATTGCTGCAGCTGCTGTCAAGAATTAGGGACAAGGAGGGGTAACGGACTGCAGGATGAGTGCAGTAGGTGTACATCAGCACTCAAAATGGGGAGTTTGGTGCAAGTTGCCAATAAGAGATTCTACTGGACTGACATGTATACAGTATGAGGTCAAGTAAAAGGTAGATAGATGGTTTAATATAAGGCTGAGGCCATCCTTCTTTAATATGCTACCACTTATTAAAAGTGGTACCACAGAGATATGTTATGTCATCTCTAGCGGCATATGCTCCATACACATACCAAATGCTCCACCTTCTCAATCCAGTTCCTTTTCATGCTGGACTTCTCACATGTGAATGGTCTTTGCAGGAGGGAGCACTACTAAGGAAGCCCAGATGTCCAAAGCCCTATTCAGAAATGTTACTCACATTTTCTTCCAACATGTGAGCAGGACCATGCTGAATACTACCTATTTGACAATGCATATGCCAACACTCACACACCCCGATTCAGATTGGAACTGTGGCATTGGGGGAAGAAGTTAATTCTTCCTCCTTGTGGCATTTTCTTGATGAAAATACTGTCCACAAAGCAATTAATTTCCCCAGAAGGAAAGCTGCTATTTGTGCTCTGCAGGGCAACTGTCAACTTTAGATGGGCATTTTCAACAGTTAAATGCTGCAGTGGGAAAGTGTGTGTTTAATATACACACACACACGTTTCCAGTTTGGATCTGGATTCAGGCCTAATGACTATTTTTTCATTTAACTAAATATATGATACTAAAATGTGTGTGTGATTAATCAATTAATACGTTAAAGGCAAGACTAAATTGGATTTGGCTAAGGTATCTGCAAGAGTATGTGGAATTAAGTAATTTTAAAAGAAGCATCTCAGGTGCTTTTTGGCATACTTACACTGACATAACAGGATGGGAGTTAGCACACCACAAGTCAGAATATTTGAAAACTAACATACATCACAATCCTATATGTGTCTACTCAGAAGCAAGCCCCACTGATTTCCATGAGGCTGACTCCCAGGTAAGTGGGTATAGGATTGCAGCCTCAATCAACATAAGAAGAAGCTGTTCCTCTATACCAATGCAGAGCTGTGAAAGTTAAGCATAAGAACTAGGAAGCACACATCATGGTCTAAAGGTTCATCTTAGGATTCTTCTGGTCCCTAGTGTAACCCTTTCTGTTCACTGCTTTCCATTCTGAAATCTTATTTTGACTTTAACTTTATTTATAATGGACATATCATAGAATCATAGAAAAGTAGAGTTGGAAGGGGCCTACAAGGCCATCGAGTCCAACCCCCTGCTCAATGCAGGAATCCAGGTCAAAGCATCTCTGACAGATGTCTGTCCAGCTGCACCTTGAATGCCTCCAGACTGGGAGAGCCCACCACCTCCCTAGGTAGTTGATTCCATTGTCTTATTGCTCTGACAGTCAGGAAATTTTTCCTGATGTTTAGGTGGAATCTAGGTTCCTGTAACTTGAGCCCATTATTCCGTGTCCTGCAAACTGGGATGAACGAGAAGAGATCGTACATATGTACATATTGAAGTATCTGTACATCAGGTAAATCTTTTAAACCACACATCTTAAAGAGCAAGAGATTAAAGCAATCACTGATAAACTTTGTTTGGTTCTTGTTGTAGAACAGCCTAAAAATATGTAAATAAATAAAATAAAAGTGCAGGTAAGGCACTCAGTCATAAACTTTATTGCATACAACCATAGGCCTTTACAAACCATTTGTGCCTTCTTTTTAAAAGTTGGACCCTCAAATCTAAAATATTAACATAATTCATTATAGTTCTTAATATGATGAGAACATAGTTTCCTAGCTGCCAATGCAAATTGGGCTACCGAATATGTAATAAATAGGTGGTTGTCAGCTAAAAGTCCAATTACTGTTTCCTGAGGAGTTTGCTTTGGGAGCAGCTGCTGGATAATAAATGACAACAATTTTGCTCCTGGCTCCTGATACAGGGGACAATGCAATAAATAGTGAATTATATCTTCAAACTGGGCACACCCAAAGATATATTTCCGGTCTGCAACTGGTATTCTAAGGTAGGGATGTGCCACGAACCTGGGGGGGGGGCTCGCCTCTCCGCCGGCTCGCCTCTCCACAGGGGTGGCCCCCCTGCCTCGATCTTCTGAGCAGTGTGGAGCAGTTCTCTGCACCTGTGCAGGGTCCCGTCGCATCACTTCCGGGGCTGGATGTGACGCAACGGGAGCGGCGCAGGCGGCTCGCTGCGGAGAGGCGAGCCGCCGCTGGACAAGGTAAGCCTGTAGGCCCATGCAAGCCCCGCGTGGATGTGAGCGGGGCTGATTTCAGCCCACTACGCCCGCGTGGGGCGAACAGTTACATTCCTATTCTAAGCTATCTCCCATCAAGATATGCCGAGGGCATAAGCTGGAACCTGAGTTCTATAAATGCCCTATGGAGCTGGGGAAAGGGCAATACATCAAAGTAAAGGGATCTTACGTGGTTGACCTTAAATTGCAGGTATCAGATAGAAAATTGTGCCCCTACAATAATCACCCTATCTTGATTTGCAACATAATCAAAGATCCAATTTTTAAAGGTCAGTGGATTAAGGCTTAAAAACTTGTCCATGGGGAGGTTGTAGACTTTAAGCTTGTCATGGCACTGCTTTGCCCACCCTCCAAGCCTTAATTGCTCTAGCCAGCAGAGCTTGGTAAGGGAGGAATCCTCCAGCCCATTTAATCTATGCCAGTATCTGAAAAACGACAGGCCAATTCTGGCTGCAATTGATGGCAGGCCAAGTTCTACTCTGAGATGGGCCGATGGAGCCCCGGGGGGTGAGTTCCAATATCTGCCTCATAAACTTATCTTGAAGAACTTCCAGCTCATATTTGGCTCCCTCTCCCCATATTTCTGCGCCATATAACATTTGAGCTAGGATCTTAACAGAAAAAAACCTTAACAGCAGGGTTTATTAGCTTGCCCTCTCTAGAATAAAAAAAAAACATCTAAGCAGTCCAATAGATCTAGCACTCAGTAATTTAGTGGCATTTTAAGTGTTGCCTCCATAAAAATGCATTTCTCATTAAAATGCAACCCTAGATATTTTAACGAGCATACCTGCTCTAGAGTGTGACCGTCAAGAACCCAATTGTACTTTGGGGCCCTCTTCCCAAGTACCATAATTTTTGTTTTGGTGTAGTTGACAGTCAGCCATTCCTTTTTACAGAGCTGCCCAAATTTAACTAACATCCTTTTAAAGCCAATTTTATTCAAAGACAGCAAAACCAAATCATCTGCATAGCGTAATATTGATATTTTCCGGTTACCAACAGAAGGGGGGGGGGGGGAGAAGGGGAAGACATTCCAGAAATTAGGTCATTAATATAAAAGCTGAACAAAAAGGGTGCCAGAATACACCCTTGTTTCACCCCTCGGTTGATATGGATAGCTGTGATAGGGCACCATGTAACCCAGTTCTCACCTGCAATGAGTTATCTTGATGGAATAAGTGAATAAGCCAGAGTAATCTGGTATTGATATTTGTCTTGGCCATTTTATACCATAACAATCATTTATTTTGTTCATAATAAGACAGGCAGAGCATGCACTGCACTACCTTGTTCAAGAATGGTTAAAGAGCCAACATACTTGGATGTTTCTAGCAGCGTTCCGCCTCTCAAACAATTTTTTCAAGTCTATCTAACTGGATACCAACCTAAAGTGTCCTTTGCATTGAGCTATTAAAACAAAGCAAAACAAAGGCAACCATGTTGGCATTAGAAAAATTCCAACATCCATATGTATAATACTTATATTAGATCCAAAGACTACAAAAATATGGAAGATCAGGAGATCCTGAAGCTCTCACTTTTTTTTTTTTTTTTAGTAATCTTGTGAGTTGGCCTAATAAAGGTATTACACTATATGGATTTTGCATTGAGATTCCATTTACTCTTTCATGCTGCTGCTCAGCTAGTGCTCCTTATTGATATTTGCAGAGGACTAAAGGCTATAAATATGCAGTATCTAAATTGCTCATTGCACACACGTAAAAATTCTAAAACAATATTAGTGTAATTAGAATAGATTGTGCAGCCTGCAAGTGACTCCTGCTTGTATTTGTCACTCTGCTTCATTTATGATAAATCACTAAGCAGGAACACTCTGTTAGGAGGGAGATTTTCTTTTTTCATTTCTCCAATGAGCAACAGAGTGCCGCCACGTGACTGGAGTCTGAATTTCAATTCCAGCCAGCACACAGTTGAGTGGAATAGCATTTGGCACAATGCAGAGTAGAAGTGAGCCACTAAATGGCTGATTTACTAAATTATTATTGGATGAGCCTTTGCAGTTCCAATGGAAAGTGCAGCTCTTCATGGTGTGTTCAAATTGTTCTGTGTTTAAATATTCAGCATGAGGCTAATGTGAACTGATGAAGTGAGACTACAAACATTCACTTTCAATATAGGCGGAGAGACAGAGATGCAACATATCATGTGGCCTGCGGAGGTGAAAATGATTTATATTTAAGGATGTTGCTGCCTACTTCCATTACTTTAAGGTGCTCTTAATTAGCCTGGTGTTTGAATGAGTAATTCAGAACAGAGGGGAGGGGGAAACACATACACACACACACACACACACACACACACACACACACAGAGGCCACCACATTTGTTGTTTACTGAAGCTACAGAATTCCAGTGAGTTCTACTTTAAAGCCCAGTTTCAGCCAAAGGTTTTCTGCCAGCATTGTTCTACGTCTTGTGCAGAAAGGCTCACCTTCTAACAAAATTCAGAGAGGAGCAGTCAACAAAGGTGTTTATAATATAATGCTGGTTTGTAATTATATGACTTCTGCCAGGGAAAAGAAGGATAATTTCTTTACTGCCACCTGCTGGAGCTGGCAATAACCCTTTGTCATACTAAAAGAACAAGCATACTCACTTTAGAGGACAGTTACGGCAAGCATTTAAAATACTGTGATCCGAGATACTTACAGTAGATTAGAATTTTTTATTGGTACTGTGTTGCCATAACAACATAAAGGCAGCAGATGACTTAAGCTAAGCTTGCAAAGCAAAAGGCTGCTCATCTGGCAGTTAAAATGAATACAGTTCACTTCACAAGTTCCCCATATGGACCCTTAGTGTATGGTAATGAGGATACCATATGGTGAGAAAAGAAATGCACACAGAACAATTGTGCTCCACTGGATGAGTGAGCCGGGTAGGAAGTTACAGGAAAACACAGGAGAGAGATTTGTCTGTGTGCTCTCTAGCTCAAGGGTTCTTTCAGAAGGGGGATTCCTCTAGTCTTCCCTTAATCCACTTGTTAATGCGTACATGTACGGATGTGACAAAAAAGCATATTGAATATTTTGCAACATCATTTATCATAAACTGTCAGCTGTGTTTACAAATCAGCCCAGGCTGATCTTAAATAACAGTAGTTCTTAAAAGGCAACAGTGCTAAGTTTTAAGACAAAGTGCAGGGAAATGTAGGCACTCCTGACAAGTAGAAACATTAGTGGTAATCATTTTAGAAATGCTTGCATCTTTTTGCATGCATGTTTGGCTGAAAATAATGCTGGAATGTATCACAGCTTTTCAAAAGGTAGGTAGCAAAATAGGAAAAATGCTATTTATATTTTCCAAAGGATAAAAAGAAATAACTGATTGGAATCACAAAAAAGCATTTGTCACACACACACACACACACACACTGTACAGAACATAAGACTAACCTGGTAAGACAGCATGCTAAAGGCTGCAAAGTCAATTTTGTACTACACATGCTTCATAAAAGATGAATATAAATGCATTAGTTAGACACGGTGAGCTAAATTAGAAGGTCAGGCAGGGCTGGAAGGGCTGAAAAATCACACAACCAATGACTGTAATTACTCTTTTTTTAAGTCTATTAAGTGGTGTTGTTCTATCAAGGCTCAGGGGTATAAGACATGAAGTACAAGATAAAGTAATGTGTATTTATTACTCCCACAGGATCAATTTACTAGATATTTTCAGCTCCATGGAGCAAAATACACAAATGCAGCCTTTGTTGCTTTCTTCAAAACTGTGGCATATATATTTCGAAGAGCACTATTGCTCCTAGAAGAAAACTTGGTTTAGGATTAGTATCTTTCCATTTGCTTCATCATTTCATTGTGTGTATGTGTAAATATAAGAAATTAAAAATCAGTGCAGTCAAATGGATAGTCAGTTCAATCAAGGGAAGGGCCGCAGCACAGTGGTAGAGCACATGCTTTGCATGCAAGAGATCCCAGGTTTAATCCCTAGGTAAAGCTGGGAAAGTTCCTTGTCTGAAATCCTGGAGAAATGCTGCCAGTCAGTGTAGACAATACTGCACTAGATGAACCAATGGTTGACTCAATACAGCTTGCTATGTTTGACTCAATTCTTTCATGTGGTGTGGTCTAAACCTACAGACTGATTCAAATGTTACACCACCCACTGAGAAGCACTTTTATAAGCTGGTGCTCACAGGGCTGGCCAAGAACCTAGGAATCCGTGTTATGCTGAGTCAGACCATTGGTCCATCTAGCTCATCTATTGTCAACACTGCCTAGCAGGCTCTCCATGGTTTCAGGCAGGAATTTTTCAAGCCCAACGAGATGCTGGGTGGGGATCAAACCTTCTGAATGCAAAGCATACACTCTACCACTAAGCTATGGCCCCTGCCATTAGATTCAGTGCTATCCTATGGAAAGTTTTGGTGTTCCTGTAGATGGGTGGTGCTGGCATGGAAACTGTGCCAAGGCAAAACCAAAACTCTGTGATAAGTACTAAGCTAGTATTACATCATTCATGGAGCATCAACAGCCAGAATAATTTTTCCATTGCTTTTACAAGACTGACAAAACACATCAATAGGCCCTAGGTCTTTTGCCTTTAGGGAAACATTGTAAAGGCATAGAAAATACAGCAAAGGATCCATGTCATTCTTGCTCTCCTTCATATATTAAAGTTTTGCCATAGATTCCAAATTACACCATCTGCTCTAATCATTTGCTGAGTAAACACTGACCCACTTAGAAAATGCACTGGAATGTATACGTATTTCTGCTGACCGTCAAAAAGAAAAGAGCTCTTTGCCAGCAATGTGAAAACGGCTCTAACCTTCAGCTGTCAGCATGTCACTGTTTCAGTTATCCCTGATTTTGGACTTTGTGCACAAACAAACTGGCCACCTCTGACTACCCGGGCTCAGTGTGGTGACAACTGCAGGCACTCCATAAAATTCAAACTGACTTTATGAAATGTAATTGACATTTAGGGATTTCATCCCAGAGTCTTACCAATTAATGAAACATCAAATTGTTTGAGTATGTATCATTTAAATCATTCAGAAAGGTATACTGAAAAGTATTCAGTCAGTCAGTCAGGCGATCACTCGTGCCCGAGTAAGATTGTCTTCCAGGATAAAAATGTACAAAAAGGTGATTTTAAAAGGAGGAAAATTCTAAAGAAAATTGTGTAGACTCTAGCGATGGGTCTGTAAGTGACTGTGGAGGCCAATTCTAGATCCACACAGCTTCCCACAGTGAGGACACAGGTTACCAGATGGAAGATGGTCCTGTAAAGGATTCATTTGACATGCTTTTCGCTTAGCACGTTTCTCCCTTTCACCTTGCACTCGGGCTTCTTCAAAGTCCATAGAACCTTTGTGAAAGGCCAACCTCCAGTTAGATCGTTCATGGGCCAGAGCTTCCCAGTTTTTGATGTTTATATTGCATTTTTTTAGATTAGCCTTAAGAACATCTTTAAACCTCTTATATTGACCACCGATATTCCGCTTTCCATCCTTGAGTTGGGAATAAAGTAACTGCTTTGGGAGATGGCAGTCAGGCATTCGAACAACATGATCGGTCCACTGAGGTTGGCGTTGTATTACCTGATTACCTATTTTACTGAGAAGACATTTCCAGGGTCATATGGCAACAAGGAAGAAGGCCTTCTCAGTGGCAGTCCCTCAATTATGGAATGATCTCCCCACTGAGGCCTGCCTGGCGCCAACTCTGTTATCCTTTCGGCGCCAGGTTAAGACTGTCCTCTATGCCAAGGCATTTAATGGCTCTTAATGGCATATGGGAGGCTTATGTCAGCTGTTTTTTCTCTTAACAGGTTCAGTGATATTGAATTTGTTTTAGTTGTTCAAACTGTATTAAATTCTGTTTTAAATTTTGTACTGAAATTTTTATGTTGTTTTTATTGTATTTGTATTTGGTACGGTACTGTAAGAATTATTGTTAACCACCCAGAAAGGTTCAGCTGTTGGGCAGTATAGAAATGAAATAAATAATAAAATAATAATAATATGGGGAGCAGGAAAGTAAGCAAGTACATATAAGGGCCAAACTAGATAAGATGCCATTCATTCAATTAGCAATTGAGTGATAGCTTTTTTAGGGATATAACCGCTCGCCTCGGGAGGGGGGGGGTAGCGGGCTGAAATTGGCACCGCTCATGCCCGCCTGAGACTCACGGGCCTTACCGGGTCCTGGCCCCGCTCGCTTCTCTGCGACGAGCCTGCCTACGCCCGCCGCAACGATCCCGTCGCATCACTTCTGACTGCGATGGGACCCTGCGCCGGTGTGATGGGACCCCACGCTGCATCTTTTCCGTAGAAACCAAGTCAACAGGGCTTAAAATGGCCGTTTTAAGCTTTGTTGTCCTGGTTTCTACGGAAAAGACGCAACGCGGGGTCCCAGCGCGCCGGTGCAGGGTCCCAGCGCGTCACTTCCGGCCAGCTGGAGGTGACGCGACAGGACCATCGCGGCGGGCTCGGGCGGCTCAAGCGGCGCAGAGAATCGCTCTGCACCACTGAGAATCGAGCGGCGGGGGGGCAGCGTGGAGAAGAGAGGCGCTGGTGGGGCCCCCCGAGGCATGTTAACATCTCTACTTTTAAAAAGCCTGCTATTTACTTTCCAAAAGCGATTCACTAATTGCATGAATAGGTTGTCTGGGTTGGGAGCTGGAGGCACTGTGCTCCAGTGGTTCTGATCCTACTTGGGCGGCCGATTCCAGAAGGTGGTGCTGGGGGATTACTGCTCTGTCCGTTGGCAGTAATGCCATGGGGTGCCACAGGGCTCTATTTTATCCCCTATGCAGTTTAACATCTACATCAGTGTTCTCCAACCTTGGGTCCCCGAGATGTGTTTGGCCTACAACTCCCAGTATGCCCCAGCCAGCTACGCTTAGGGACCCAAGGTTGGAGAACACTGATCTACATGAAACCACTGGGAGAGGTTATCCGGAGGTGTGGGCTGAGGTGTCATCAATATGCAGATGACACCCAGCTCTATCTCTCCTTTTCATCTAATCCAGGTGAGGCAGTGGCTGTTCTGAATCAGTGCCTGGGCACGGTTATGGACTGGATGAGGGCTAATAAACTGAGACTCAATCCAGATAAGACGGAGGTACTGTTAGTGGGTGGTTTGTCAGCCCGGCTAGGTGATATTCAACCAGTTCTGGATGGGGTTGCACTCCCCCGAAGGATCAGGTTCATAGTTTGGGGGTGCTCCTGGATCCACAACTGTCACTTGAGGCATGGGTGAGCTCGTTGGCATGGAGCACCTTTTATCAGTTTAGGCTGATATACCAATTACATCCTTATCAGAACAGAGATACAGTCATGCCTTGGATTGAGAGCATAATTCGTTCCGGAAAGGTGCTTGTAATCCAAAACACTCTTATATCAAAACGAAATCCCCCCAAAAAAATTTGTACAGAGATTTTTAATTTAAGCCGTACTACAGTACTTGTATTGCAAGACAACGCTTGTATATCAAGTAAAAAAAAATTAAATAAATATTAAAATTTTACTTGTCTTGCAAAACGCTCTCAAACCAAGTTACTTGTAATCCAAGGTATTACTGTAGCTTAGCTATAGTTATCCATGCTCTGGTAACCTCTCGTTTGGATTGCTGCAATACGTTATATGTGGGGCTGCCTTTGAAAACGGTCCGGAAACATCAGGTGGTCCAAAATAGGGCAGCAAGATTATTAACGGGGACTGGCCGACGTGAACATATTATGCCAGTGCTTTCTCATATGCACTGGCTGCAAGTCTGTTTCCAGGCCCAATTCAAAGTGCTGGTACTAACATTTAAAGCCCTAAACGGCTTGGGACCAGGGTATCTGAAGGATCGTCTCCTCCCTATATGTACCTGCCCAGACACTAAGATCTTCATCAGCAGTTATTCCCCAAGAGCCCCTGCCAAAGGAAGTGAGGCAGGTGGCTACCAGGAGGAGGGCCTTTTCTGCTGTGGCACCCCGGTTGTGGAATGAGCTCCCCATAGAGGCTCGCCTGGCACCCACATTGTACTCTTTCCGGCACCAGGTGAAGACCTTTTTATTCTCCCAGGCATTTTAATCTTTTTAATCATTTTAATCATCTTAATCATTTTTATCTGGTAGTTTTTAACTGTTGCTGTAACTTGAACTGCTGCTAGCCTTGCTGTTTGTTTTAATCTATGGTTTTAAATTGTATAGTTATATTATATTGTATTTTATGGTTTTAACTGTTGTAAACCGCCCAGAGAGCTTCGGCTATTGGGCGGTATAAAAATGTATTGAATGAATGAATGAATGAATGAATAGATAATAAATAAATAGATACCTTTAAAATGATGGCTGATTCAGACATTACACAGAAATAGAGTTTTCAGAAGCATACATCATGCTTACTTCTAAATTCCTGTTTCTAATAGACTATCCAAAGCACAAATGCAAAGATGTTATCAGGGTAAGATCTGTGTATCTGAGATTATGAAATCTCAGCTGAGGCAGAAGCTCCAGATATTATACTAGAAATGAGTATTCAGAAACAAGAGTGCTTCTCAACTCACTGGTTCTGAGTCACATAAGAAGCAGCCCTAAGTCTGGGCTGGTTGTATTATTATTATTATTAGTATTAGTATTAGTATTAGTATTAGTATTAGTATTATTTACATTACTGGTTTATTTGTTTGTCAGCAATCCTAAAATCACAGAATAAGTAACCTAGGACCCTTTCTGAGCATCTTCATTGGAGTTGGAGATATCTTTATACCTTTCCCTCTGAGGTCTTAAGGGTTTATTTCCCTCCAACATTTTTGCAACTTCACTCAGCCTAAAATGGTCATATATAAGCATGGCCTAAATGCCAAATAGCAGCAGCTTTGCAGTATGTGTACATCTGGAAAAACTGTTTTGTACACCTGTGTCATTCATTATGATATGTATGCTGTTTCTGCCCAACAACACCCCAAATACCTTTACACAGACATGCAGGTAAATGTCATGCGTGAAAAGCCCTTAGAAGCTAAATAAACTAAAACTCAGAAATACTACTATGAAGCTGGGCATCAACTTTGTGACTATTCTAGCTGCTGGCAAAGACATACTACCAAAGTAAGCGAGGAGTCCTTTGGCATTTACAACATATAGATGAAAGAAATCAGACTATTTTAATAAGTTACTGGACTCTTCTTCTATGTGTATATACTATGTATTAAATAGGCAAGATTTAGTTTGGATGTAGAAGGTTTGTCTGCACCCAAACTAAATAGATGCAATGAAGATACATTTCTTGAACCTCTTGGGTTGCATTTCTAAGCATGCCATTTCTAACCTAGAAGACATATGATATAAACAGCATCCTTAGGCAGAATGATGACTGTCATCTGGGGATAAGGAAAGTATGAAGGGGAAGCGAATCCATATCTGCTTGCCCCACTCCCAACCTATGTATGTATATGTGGTGCACACACAATGTCTGCCTTTGGATGTAACACTAAACTATAGTTATTGTTATGAGAACAAGCCACAGTAAACCTGGACTTGTGTGTTACACACCTACATTCTATTCCTTCAGTGCGACTGTGAGGAGATTGGAAGCTTTCACCTCCATTTTTTACTCTTTTGACTCAACAACAGCGCAGGTTGTTGTTATGTCTGAATCTGGACAACCTGTGGTTAATCTTAAATATGGTTTACTGAAAAAAAGCCAACTTCAAACCTTGGGTTATGAAGCCAGATTGTTGTTTTTTTAAAAAACAACAACCTATAGTTAAGATTAATTACAGTTTAGGATTCAGATGTAATACCAAACTGCAGTTAATAAGAAATGAAAGTGAAAGCTTCCAATTTCTTACTTGTGGAGACAATGCAGGAGAAGGGAGCGGGAAGCACACAAGCCCAAGACTCAATGTGGCCCATTCCCATAACGATACACCATTGTTTATTTTTATGTCCGAATGCAGCCACAGCAGGTTTTCTCTGCATGATTGGGTACCCTGTATTTTTGCAGGTTACAGATTATGCATTTAGCTTGTACACATCTAGACTCTGTATAAAAGAGTGAATGAACATGCGGAGCTCAAAAGGAGGGACAGTGTTGCAGCCCATATTCCTTATCCCCAGATTACATAGCTATTTATTATTTACTCAAAAATTTATATCCCGCCCTTCTAATGCATTTATAATACTCAGAGCAGCTAACAATTTATTAAAATTTATACTACAATCCCATAATGAACAATATAAAAACAAAACTAATAGAAACAGGCTCAGCAGATAAAAGCCCTAAACAGGGTTCACCATGTAAAGCCTCATGTGCCTAGCAAGACAAAAGCTTGCCCAAACTGGGAAAAATTTAAGCACCTCATGTGGAGCAATTGTATGCCATAATTGGGTCATCTGCATTGGGTTATACTTGTACTGATTCACTTTCTTATATGAAAGATAAGGACAAACAGATTGTTCAGACAATATATCAATGTACATTGGATCGCAAGTAACTTGGCTTGAGAGCGTTTTGTAAGACAAGCAAATTTTTAAATATTTATTTTTAAAAATTGACATGATATACAAGCGACGTCTTGCAATACAAGTACTGTAGTACAGCTTAAATTAAAAATCTCTGTACAAATTTTTTTGGGGGAATTTCGTTTTGATATAAGAGTGTTTTGGATTACAAGCACGTTTCCGGAACGAATTATGCTCTCAATTCAAGGCATGACTGTATAATCAACGCATGGAGGGGAAGTAAGATTGTACCCACTGGCTCTAGCCCTTGATTTCCATGCATTGATCAGGCTGCCTGCACAAAGCCTATGCACATGGAAGCATCTAGGTTGTGTTGGCGTAATATTTGCCCTGCTAAAAATACAGCTTGTAGATTGCACGTACATATATACCTTGTATATAGGCTCCATGCGGAGCAACTGATCAATGCATAGACACTGGGAAAGGGGCAGCACGCATGACCCCACTTCCCCTCTCCATGCATTAATGCTCTATGAGTGTTGTCTGGACAGTACTAAAGTTTCTTTTTGAACAAAGTAATGCTGTGACAGACTTAGTCATTTAAAGATACACACACACACACTTTTTGCTGACCTTTGGCAAGCGCTCGGGGTCACCAGGGTGCCTTGGGATGACTTTCTGTAACCTTTGGAAACCATAGTCAATGGTGGGTTCATTCAGAGCTGAAACAACAAACATAATAATTATACAATAAGCGGTAAGCCAAGGTGCTCCTTTAGAGAGTGTATTAAATGGCAATACTTTTGAATATCTGTAAACTATCACAGCAAACTCTCCCCTCACTCTTTTCCACTTAAATCAGCAATGACTGTGAAGCTGTGGTTCAAACACTGTTTGAGGTTAGATGTGAAGCTTTGGTTGAGTATGTGACAAGGTGTCAGCAAGTCTTGCTCTTTATAAATAGCTTTTAAGTAAGAAACAATTATAATCCCAAAAGGTTTGATGAAATTCATTTGGTAAATGCTTTGCACCCATTGTCAAGTTGTTAGAAGGAATTCTTTTTGATTGTGGAGAAGAAGAAAAAAAAGGAAATGAAGAGCCTCTCACACTTCCAGATTCCATTATGCATTTGATCCCACTTATAAACAGAGTCATGTATATTTTTCCTTGTGAAGTACATGATGTGCTTTTAAGAAGGGAAATGAAGAAAATGATTCGCCAATTGGTAACTGCTGGCGAATTTGTGGGGAATTTGTGTAGGTCCCCACTGCTTGAACATCCTTGGCAAATGGTGATCACTTTCTGCCAAATAGTTAAAAGTACTAAGAGCAGTGCTTTTTTTCTGGTGCAAAAGGTACCGGAACTCTTGGATTACATTTCCTCGGGAGTAGATGGCGATTAAATTGTAATGCAATTAATAGAAGAAAAGGTGCTGGAACTCAGTTCCGGTGAGTTCCACCAGAAAAAAAGCCCTGACTAAGAGTGATCAGTGGTGTAATCATCAGTCATTTTTTAGAGAGTGACCTCAAGCTAAGGAAAAATGACTTACTTAACTTTATTTTATTTATTTATTTATTTTAAAAACTTATATCCTGCTTTTTTCCTGGAAAAGGAAATGGCTTATAATTGTATAATATGCATACAATAAAACCAAATCTATAATACTCATTAAACAACCACCAGAAGATACCAACATCATAAAAACATTCTAAAGCCAACTATGTGCCATAGCCCTAATTGCTGTAAACTTGAAGACTACTTACTGGGATATATGATGGAGGTGTCTATTCGACATTTGCAAAGAACCACATTATTTCCTTATCCCATCTAATAGTAAGGGTAACATTGACCAAAAAAAATGAAGCACAGGAAGATTGGATCCTTCATAGTGTTTCATTTTTTATTTCACCAAGTTTGATACATCTTCTATGATTGCTTAGCTGTATTTTGGGGCAGGGGACATGGTAAACTTCAATAATAATTCAGGACCAGCTTTGTCATAAAGCAATGTATACCAGACTGCTTCAAGTAGCAGAATCCACAGAGGGTACCATTTTCCTGCCTTCCATCGTTATCTTTCTGTGTTATTTAAAAATATGATGATAAGCTGCAGTCCATAGCAGAGTTTATCCTTTGGACCATTTGCATCAGGTGCTGTTATGTTTTAAATTTAAACAAGAAATTTGCAATCTAAATTAAACTTGTGTCTTTATAAGCAAGTAGACAAATGTACAAATCTGAACACCAGCCCTGCTCTTGTTCAAGTCACCCATAAAATAAATGGGATCCCTATCACAATTACTTTGGTGAAAGTCTGGATTAATTCATTACTTTATATAGGTGAATAAATGGATTCATTTATACATTCTTGGAAGTTTTTGCCATTGTTTTTAATGAGAGATGGATTGAATGCAACCTCCTCCACCATACAGAAAATGTGTATCTTCATTCCCCAATGTCCTTCTATAAAATGTTTTTTTCCATAGATGGAAAAAAATATCAATAAGATTTTAAAAAATTTTTAGACTGAGTAACAGTAAGTATCTGTGTTCTTGACACCCATCCATACATTAAAACAAAGTTAGCACATACCGTAGTTAAAATGCATTCCCATTACCCTAAATTTCAAAAGTACATTGAAAGTACTACCGACTTTAAAAAACTATATTAAATTCAAATAGGTCCCAAGGCTAATGGAAGCAATTTGTGTACCAACCCAAACTGACTGGCCTACTTTTCAAAATACAGGTATGATAATCTCATGGTTTTAAAAGGACATTTAAATTGAAAGACTGTGAATATAGTACATAATTATACCAATAGCACCCTTTAACTTGTCAGCTTGTAAATCTAAAAGGCTATCAATCATTTCTAAAGAGGAAATAAACCTTAAAATTCTTTGATTGACTGTGCTTACTTTTTATGTTTAAGAGAGAGAGAGAGAGAGAGAGAGAGAGAAAGAAAAAAATGGATTAAAGTGGCCAGAAATCCATTTACCAAAGTACATTGTTTTACATAGGTGAGTAAAAAGCCAATAATTACATCTCCAAAAGACATCTAAGTACTTTCCCTTCACTTATGTATTTTAAGTTGTGTGGAACTTCAGGCAACTTTTTTTTTATTAAAATACTTTTCTAAATGCAATGCTTATTGAAGTACCTAATAGAATAGCGTTTTCATTTAAGGTAATGTAATCATTTTTGCAAATATGAGATTTAAGCCATTTTCTCCTATCTAAACAGTAAACTTTCAACCTGTCTCTTGTGTGAATTAACTAAAATTACACCCAGGTGTACAAAATCTGTCTATCTATGCTAGTGTATGAGTTAAGGCACAATATTTATTATTCTTTCCATTTTATGAATTACTACTTAAACCCTTGAGGAAGAACTTTCTTTCAGATTAGACTTGAACAGAGTATGCCTTGGAAGCTCTGTATGCAGTGTATTTCAAGTTGTAACTCATGAATTCCAACACATTTAATACGAGAAAAAACTAGGCATCAGTAAAAATCAGAACTGGAGATTGAATTATTTTTATGTTTGCAAAGCTGCAACTTACATTTTCACCAATTTTACTTTAATATCCTTTAGAAAAATGTTTCTTGTAAACTAAATGAGTTGATCACTCTTGTAATTATGCAAAGAAAAACACATTATTGGATTTTCTAATTTTTTTTTCATTTTGAAATCAGAATTAAAAGGATTCTCTTTCTTTTTTTCTTCAGTATTTCACATAATGAGCTCCTGCTGTATCAATAAAGCTTTGATTGTTAATTGAATGACAGCCTGATATACAGGAGAAAGGAATTTGTATCTCCAGCCATGCTGCCAACTTACAGGAGAATGATCGACACTTAATATCAGCAATTAAAAGAATCTGTTCAAATAGCATATGAAACTCATAGCTTGGGCTAGTCTTGGGAAACTCATTCAGATGCAGTGGGGAATAATTGAATTAGACACATTTTAACGTTATTATCTGAGGAAAAATAAACACACTACATGGAAGCATTTTGGAGATACCTCAGACCCCAAGACAGAAAGACAAAGCTATTTTATTTGTTTCCCATGCATTGGTGGTTTCATTTATTTATTTATCTCCCACTAACCCTTTTTCCTGCTTCTCAGTCATTTTTCATTTCTCAGTCATTACTTTATTTGATAGCACCCTGAGTCTGCTGGTTAAAAAACTCTCAAAAGCTGCCCTTAAAGGTACACAGTAGTATACCGTAAACGAAGGCACAATTTGGGACTATATGACTAGCAATGCAGTGCCAGCAACCCTCTTTTCTTTCTCCCCCACCCTATGCCCGTGATATGTTTCAAGGTTAACTCTTCCCAAGGGATACCATTTTGCAAATCTGGAATTTATCAGACCATACGAGAAATAATTATGGTTTTGATCAGATATATTGGTGTTTGGGGGGGAAACTACAGTATGTACTTCATATATTGATTTTATTTTTGCTAAAGAAAGAATGTCCCACAAAGTATGTCAAGAATAAAGGACATTGAACAAAGAAGGGAGTATTGATAATCCACCTGTGAGTTGAAAATATGATATGAGTTGTGTAAATAACTACCATCCCATCCTTGGTCTTTGGGAAATTTTGAAGAGAGACCTGAGGGCTGAATATTCATGATCCTTCCTCCTTTTCAGAGCCCACTGCTATGGTCCTTTCATGTGTGAGACCCGTAGCAATAGTTCCCATCAGGGTCTGTTACAGTTACAGGAAGGGATGGTTAAATTTATCTTGCTTTAAGATACTGAAGTCCCTATGCAATGGCTGTAGGGGCTGCAGCTCATGAAAGCTTATGCCTTAATATATTTGTTAGTGTTGAAGGTGCCACAAGACTCTCCGTTGTTTTTAGTGATAGGCAGTTTTTTCAACTACTATTGAGAGTTCCTCTGCTCTGCTAACACAGAGGAACTAATATTTGGGTCAGGGATGCAGAACCTCTTTCAGCCCAAGGGCCGAATTCCATTCCAGAGACGCTCTTGGGGACTGCATTCCAGTGGTGGGCGGGGCCAAAGGCAAAAGGGACCATGTGAACAATACCAAAAATACCAGCATATTTAGCTTAAAACTCTTACTGCTAGTAACTAAGCCTTAGGAGAGGTATTTCAACCTTTTAGGATGAGGAAAAAATGACACAAAAGCCAAGAAACCACCAAATGATCAGTGGTTGGGGAAAGGCCAGAGGAAGGGAATGGGGGTGGGGGCATCTGGGGAACTCAGGAGAGCCAAACTGGGACCCCAGCAGGGCCAGATATGGCCCTCAGGTTCTGCATCACTGCTTTAGGCCTTTCTAACTTTAGATCTTTATTATTAAATAGGCAATGCATGAATTAGGGCATATACATGGAAGTTTTTAACTGTCTCTAGCGCACTCATTTTAATTCAGCAAACCCCACAATTGTATATATTCTGCACTAATCCCTTCCAGTCCACATGCAAGACCAAGGGCCAAACACAACCTCTTTTCCCACGTACACATCTCACCATAAAAGCATTACACTGGCTGCCGATCAGTTTCCGGGCGAAGTATAAAGTGTTGGTTATCACCTTTAAAGCCCTACATGGTTTGGGTCCGGGTTACCTGCAGGATCGCCTTCTCCCATACAATCCAGCCCGCACACTTAGGTCCTCTGGGAGGAATTTACTCCAGTCGGCCAAGACTAGGCTGGCGAGTACTACCCAGAGGACCTTCTCTTCTGCTTGTCCCAGACTGTGGAATGGCCTGTCGGAGGAGACTCGTCAACTAGACAGTCTCTTGGCCTTTAAAAAGGCCATAAAGACTGACCTCTTCTGACAGGCCTACCCAGTGGAATTTTAAGAGTTTTAAAGAATTTTTAGGATACTTTTAAAGGTTTTTAAGAATATTTTAATAATATTTGCTGTGTTTTTAACTACTTATGTATTTTATGTTTGGTTGTTCCCTGCCTCGATCTGAGTGGAGAGGCGGGTAAGAAATAAATAATAATAATAATAATAATAATAATAATAATAATTATAATAAAGGAAAGGACGTGATTTCTGCATTATATCTCTTCATCGTGTACTTTTTTCCTAGGTGCTCCTTCCCAGCTATCTGGTTATTAACTAAGGGTAATCTTCATGTTTTGGGCCCCATAAAGAGGCCAACACAAACAAAAACCACTTCCACGTGATGGCTAACAGCACAGACATCTCTACCCAAGAAGAGCACTGCTTACTACCCTCCATGCAGTAGGAGCACTACACATTACAGTGTCTATATGGGGAAACTGCCACATTGCAATGTTCTTTGCCACCCTTCCAGGGGTATAACTAGCAGATTGGCCTTACCAAACCAGAAGTTTATAGAAGTCTGGGTGTGCACATTCCCAAATACAGGTCCAATGTTTATCTGTGGATTTGGCTGTTTTCCTCCAGACACAATTAATGCAATACTTCTTCATAGGGTGGCCAGGTGTCCTACTTTACAGAAGAGCTGTCAGAGGACATTCCTCTGTTTGCTGGGTTGCCCAGACCAAGTCTGGTTTAAAGTCAAAGAACCATAAGAAAGGAGAGGAAGGGCCTTGAAGTTGCCCATCAAGAGTAAGCAGCTGGACCAGAGACCGAGTAGGCACACAGGTACCCTGGTCAGTCTTTCTCACTATGATGAGATATATCATATTTCTATTGCAATTATAGTTATAATCTCTATTTTTTTAATTTATGCATATCTATTAACATATGCAAATGTAATGCAAACTGATGTCCTTTATTTTGGTGATGCATAAGTGGCCACCCTAGCAACATGTCCTTTGCACAACATTTTCAAACCTTTTTCTACCTTGCAGAAAACGTTTTCAAAGCCTTTTGCTTATGGTCTCAAAAAAAAGCTTGGGAGATAATGCAAACAATGGCCAATTTTTTTAAAAAATGAATCCCAAATCTTTCAGGAAACCTCATGTCCTTATCTGACCATTTACCTCTCTGCACGCAGTAGCAATGCTACAGACTGAGCCACAAGATTGATACAGCAAGTTCCAACTAAGCACCTTTGTATGCAATAGGGCTTTAATTGGTCCATAGGGGAGCATAAAATTGCACTTCACACACACATCAAGTGAAAGAGTATATTTTGCAAATCTCGCATGCAAAGAAAGTTTTCCTTCTTAATTAAACGTCATTAAATGAAACCATGCAAGCATTGGGGCTATTTTTGTTGTGGTTGTTGTTAATACGATTTACTCTTTATAAAGCTTCCTTTTCATTAAACTCCCCAGCCCCCCGGCAAATGTTTATTCCCATTGGCAATGGAAAATGGAAGTGGGTGGAGCAAATCAAACTGAGACACAAGGCTTGGTGTTATAGAAGCTATTGCAAGGCTAACTCAGACTTTCCCTGCTTTTATGACTTTCTGTGTTCCTTTCACTAAAACATATTCCTGTGAATTTAATTTCCTTTTCTTAATGGTATTGAGGTGTGATGTCATTCTTTACTAGAAATAGAAATATATGTAACTAATAAGAAATGTAAAATTTCGATTTTATAGCAACTTAAGAGTCTAAATAAACAGCCAGTACATTCATCAGATTATAAATAACATTTCACAACCAAATCAAACTACGAAACTAGCACCTGTGTCTCTAGCTTCTTCTGGTGACTGCTCTTTATTCGAATTAAAGGTGCAGCAGGGACAGTTGCTGAGGTAGACCTGTTGTTGTCAAACATTATTGTACACATGCTGTGTTACATATATATATATATATATATATATATTTCAACATCATCCAGAATTTCAGTTTCAAAATGAAATGTCAGTGGCAATTTTGAGCACTCAAGGAATGCACAGTGTCACTGAAAACTGAACTTTTAAAATTGCAACGTTTATCTAGAGTGTCACACAGGCATCCATTACTAAAGTACATTAGCTACACTATCTTCTTTATTTAAGGTTAGTAGATGTGTGAAGGCCATGGAGCCCAGTCCCCTGCAGGATTACCCATCACAAACAAAACTTCCCATTATACTTCCCTAGAGATTCCCTACATAAACCAGTTGATAATGAGCCACAAACAGGAAGTAGGAACAAGGCTGAGCCTACATGATTCAGGGATAGGTTAGTATAACAAGCACAGACACTTATGCCTCCAATGAGACTAGTGTAGTCCTCCTGCCTTTTCCTCCACCACTTCCTTCAGGGTGGAGGCAGAGACCTCCAGCCATAGCAGGTGGGAAGAAGGAAGGACAGATGGTGAGAATACACAGTTCTCAAGCCTCTCCTGTTCATGCATCTGGTAAAGGAATCCTTTGTGGGTGAAGCTTTGTCAGATCAGTTTATTAATTCTTCTGGTCAATGGAACTTCACTGAATTTTATCAAATATGAGCAGTTTGATAAATAATATTTTGGCTATTCACAGAGAATAGTATACTTTTAAAATGGGCTTTAAGATTAAATTATGGTATCTGTAATTAACTGTATCCAAAATACTCAGGTGAGGTCTCAGAATCCATTTCTTTACAGTGTCCACTGCAATATGAAGATAGAAGGCCATGACGATAAATTATCCTGGTGGAAAAGTGTTCTTCAGATAATTTTTTTAAACATGTAAACACAGTTTTGATGCTTGAATGTAATATGTTGTGGAATTTCAAAGTATTTTCCTTGGTGTAATTAGCCACACATGAATTCTCTACAGAGGGTTGGATCCAGGATCTGCCTTCTGTGAGAAAAAGGGACCTTCTGTGAGAAGGATGGGCCTTCTGCGAGAGGAAGGGCGCTGCTCACAGAAGGTCCTTCTGCCCAATTTTTGGGGGGTCTCCCTCCCCCATACCAAAGCTCACCCCAATCAGTAGGGTTCCCTGACTCTCTGTAGCATTTTCAGGGGGCTGTTGTGGGAAACAGGGGGTGGGGAAGTCCACTTCCACCAGCACTGTTGATCCAGCTTAAATCTAGGTCCAACCCAGAGAATATTACACATATATCCTCTCAAAATCTAGGAATGGTCTGATCTGCTACCATCATATAAATAGGATGATGTAACACCATCAAAGCAAGCAGAAATGTAGAACTAGACCATCTAAATAATTATCCCTTTTCTGATAAGGAAGGGGAAAATACGACAAATCTGGAGTAGATTATTCCTGGTTGTTAGGCTGAGAGTCAGTGACTAGCCCAAAGTCACCCAGTGAGCTTCATGGCCAAGTGGGGACTAGAACCCAAATCTCTAGTCCAACATTCTAATGTCCCACCAGTCCAACAGTCTAACCACGAGACACACTGGCTCTCAACTGAACTGTTGGAAAACACAATTTCCCAGGATAAAATGGAGAGGATGAGGACTATGTAAGCCGCCTTGGGTTCCTTGCAGGAAAAATAAATAAATAAATGTATCAAAATATACATCATCATCATCATCATCATCATCATTATTATTATTATTATTATATTTATTTGTATCCCGCCTTTCTCCCAACACTGGGACCCAAAGCTATACATTTGTTTATTGCAAACTATCAGGGTTTGTTCAGTTTACAGGATATGGTAGTGAATTCCTCCTGATACAGTTACTGGGGTTGCATCATGCATGTAGCCACACTAAAAAAAATCATGGTCATACCTCTTCAGTTGGAAGAGGAAGCTGGCTGGTTTTAGCAGCCATGCTCCACACAAAATAACTGATCAGTGTGCTAGGTGATTGTTTGACTGGGCCGTGTGCACATAACCCTGGCTACTACACATGCACATATCTGAATCCTGTCCAAGGTTTTTAAAACCTAGTCAGAATGTATATGCTCAATACAGACCTATTGGGAAGAAACAGTCTAAACCAAACAAATGTATAATAAATGGAGCACAAGAACTATTTTAAATATTAATAGTTATTGCGTCATATCTAAAATCTTGGATAAAAGTTTTGCTGGATCAAACCAAAGGTCCATCCAGTCCAGCATTCTGCTCTCACAGTGGCCAACCCAGCTTCCTGTGGAAAACCCACAAGTAGGACATGAGTACAATAGCACCCTTTGCTCATGTTCCCCAGCAACTGGTGTACATAGGCATAATGCCTCTGATACTAGCAGCAGGACTAGTAGCCATTGACAGATAACCTTCTCCTCCATGAATGTGTCCAATGCCCTTTTAAAGCCATCCAAACTGGTGGCCATCACTAAATCTTGTGGTAGTGAATTCCATAGTTTTAACTACCGTATGTGCTGTGTACTTTCTCTTATCTGTCCCGAATCTCCCACCAGCCAGCTTCATTGGATGACCCCATGACCTAATCTTCTAAAGAGAGAGAAAATGTCTCCCTGTCCACTTTCTCCACACCATGCATAATTTTATACACCTCTATCATGTCTCCCCTTCCTCGCCTTTTCTCTAAGCTAAACAGTCACAAATACTGTAACTTTTCCTTGTAAGGGAGTTGCTCCAGCCCGTTGATCATTTTAGTTGCCCTTCTCTGCACTTTTTCCTCTTATTGTGCACTCTGCACAATATCCTTTTTCAGGTTCAGTGACCACCACTGTACACAGTATTCCGAGTATGGTCACACCATAGATTTGCATAAGGGCAGTATGATATTGACAGTCTTATTTTTGATTCCTTTCCTAATTATACTAACACGGAAATTGTCTTTTTCACAGCTGCCACACAGTAGGTTGAGATTTTCATCGAGCTGTCCACCACAACCCCAAGATCTCTTGGATAAAATTTTGTGTTGCACAAGCATATAGGATATACCGTATTTTTCCGTCTATAAGACGCCCCCATGTATAAGATGCCCCCCACTGGGCAGTTTTGCAACCGCGCGGTTCTCTCCTTGGCTTACTTCCGTGTATAAGACGACCCTCAATTTTTAGGCTAGCGATTTTAGGAAAAAGTATAGTTTTATACATGGAAAAATACTGTAAATGTGAAAAGGGGGACTCCTGGCTTCTGCAATTAAATAACTTGCAGAAGCCAGGAGTCCCCCTTTTCACATTTATATCCAATATGCTTGTGCAACACACACAAAAATAGATATATTTTTTGTTAGCTATCAGAAACAATGAGCAGATTGTTAGCACACCAAAGGGAAGCGAGGAGAATAATAATTTTGAACAGATAATGGATAATAAAAGTATTTAAATCATTATGACTAAAGTAGCCTGCCTTATGTTCCAGCCTTTAAGGGGAGTATAATTCTAGAGCTTTCCAAAGCCTCTAAATTCAACACCAGCAATATTACCCACACCTATAATTGTTCAGCTTATGTCCCAAAGAGTTTTGACAATAACTGTTATCAGGCACGGGAAATCATAGCAACCTGTCTGATAAACATGTTTCCCTGCCCTCACACCCTGGTGAGCACTGTGACACTCTACTTTTATCATCTAGTGTGTGCTCAGAATGAGCTTAGAACAGCAATTGCCAGGAATAGGCAGGCGATAAACTACATTGATTTAACACATCTTGTTTTCAATCATGCTCGGATTTTCTGAGCACGCATTTTTCCTGTACTCCAGCTTGTAGCTTTTATCTGACGAGCTGATCCCTTTTCACTGGAAAATGAAAAGGTCGCACAATAAGACACGGTTTACTGGAACTCCAACACGCACTGGGGAAAGTATTTTAGATAAATACTGGCAGACATAGTGGAGCTGAATTTCAACACCACAATTGCTTAACAACAATACTTATTACTCTCCTAGAACAAGCCTAAAAGCACCTTATGGCTCACAGTAGGGGAGAGCACCGAGTTAGATGTGGCAGCTAAAAAAAAAAAAGCCTTCCACAGGACTGTTTAAAGATGTAGTGCTCCTTTAAACTTTTATAACTGGCCATAAAGTAGAAAAAAAGCTAAATACTATTTCAGCAATCATCATCATCAGGCGATCACTCCTGACCGAGTAAAATTGTCTTCCAGGATAAAAATTTACAAAAAGGAAATTTTAAAAGGAGGAAATTCTAAAGAAAAATTGTGTAGACTCTAGCGATGGGTCCGTAAGTGACTGTGTGTGGAGGCCAATTCTAGATCCATACAGCTTCCCACAGTGAGGACACAGGTTACCAGATGGAAGATGGTCCTGTAAAGGATTCATTTGACGTGCTTTTCGCTTAGCACGTTTCTCCCTTTCGCCTTGCACTCGGGCTTCTTCAAAGTCCATAGAACCTTTGTGAAAGGCCAACCTCCAGTTAGATCGTTCATGGGCCAGAGCTTCCCAGTTTTCGATGTTCATATTGCATTTTTTTAGATTAGCCTTAAGAACATCTTTAAACCTCTTATATTGACCACCGATATTCCGCTTTCCATCCCTGTTGGGAATAAAGTAACTGCTTTGGGAGACGGCAGTCAGACATTTTGAACAACATGACCGGTCCACTGAAGTTGGCATTGAAGGATCATTTTTTCAACACTAGTAGTCTTTGCTTCTTCCAGTACACTGACATTTGTTCGCCTATCTTCCCAAGTAATTCGCAGGATTTTCCTGAGGCAACGTTGATGAAATCTTTCAAGGAAGTGGAAGTGACATTTACAGCAATACCCACTAGCCCATTGAGAAATTGACAATAAGCCATTTCCCAATATATGAATTCCTAGTACAATGGAAAAGCTATACAAATTCAGTCATGACTTTCATTTTGATCCTAAATACGTTTTTTCAGAAGGAATCTATGTGATTTACTTCCAAGTAAATTCTGAAGATGGAATGGAAAGGACAGAACATCTCATTGCTGCATGCCAGAAAGCCCCTATCCATAAATCACATAAATCTTCCAAGGGAAGTGTAATGGGGTAGTAAGTCCATTCCCACAATGGTACAACCCAGGCCTTAGAATGAAGTCGGGCCCAACAGTGATGGGGCCAGAAATGCGGCACAACATGAGTGGGATAACGAAAGGACAAGGAGTTTAAGGCCTTTGTGGAATAATTTAGAGATTCATGATCCAGAGTCAGGGGCATAATATTACACTTCAAGCTTTTCTACACAACCGAGGCTGTTAAGTGGTTGTTAATCTACAGCATCTACTTTCGGTTTCGTTGCAAAATTGCAATCTGAGCACTATGCACAAAGTGTTTCCTTTCACGCTTTTTTTGCTACATAACCTCTAGGTGGCGCTATGGTATAGCGGAATAGCACAAATACACAAGAGGAAATTGTACTTTCTTTCATTTTCACAATGAAATGCCAATTTCTCTGCTCTGAAAAAAACACTGCAAGTGCTTGTTAGACACAGAAGTGAAACTGGAGGGTCACAACATAGTCTAAAGAACCTGTAAACAACCATGAGTAGGGAATGATGAGTGCACGATAAATGCCTCATGTAGAAAAGCCCTTTTATTGCATTTATCAGAGTTTTTCCTATGGCATAGGAAAAAGATGGATTGTGAGCCACTCGCCAAACTCAGGATGGCATTTCCACTGCAAATCAGTGACAATGTATGATTCTAAATGTTATCAAATGCACTGTGATTTATACACAGGATTTATACTGCATGCACACACAGCAAAAAGAGTTAAGATGAAATGGATAAACAAAAAAATGTATCTGAATTAAGGCTGCATTCTTTAATTGTGATAGTTGCTTCAAAAGCTCACATATGATGCAGCCCAACACATTGTTCAAAAGAAAAACCCACCTGCAAATCCCAATTCTTGATGAACATTTGCAATGTTTTGATACAACCAGTGACCTTTGCTTCTCCTGGCTGCTGGTTATCCTCAGTGTCATTTTTCTCCTCCTCCTTCATCCCCACAGTTTTCAGCCTCATTTGTCCACATTGTCATTTAATCCGATTGGCTTTTGCAACCATAATTGTTGGGTCTAGGTTCTGCGTTACGGCTAATTTTTTGGGATCCCCCTCCCGCACACACACCAGCTCATTCCATTCAGGAGGGGCTCCTGAGTCTCTGTAGTATTTTCAGAGGGCTGGAGTGGTGCCCTAGAAAGGAGATGGTGGTGGATAATCCACTTCTACCAGCACAGTTGATCTAGCTTACCGTAAATCTGGATCCAACCGCATGTGATTTTGTTTACAAGTGTCAACGACATCACCCATCTGATGTAATATTGTAACATCAGCAGAGGTCACTACAACAAGCAAAAACGAAAGAGCTTCTGAGCAAGGGGCAGTCACTCCTCTTTCTTTCAGGGCATTCAAAGTGTGAACAAGCAGCCTATGATCTGCTAGTATGTAGAGGTGAGCTTCACAACATCTGGTACAAAATCCTGTCCATCAACAGTGGCCACCAGCTAGATCAGTAGAGTTCCCACTCACAATGCAGGTCTCAACTGGATCAGAAAAGAGGGTGTAATATCTCACTCTCATCCCCTTGGGGAAGCTTCAAATATGAAGGAACTTTCATTCAGCCTCTCCTTCCATCCTTCCACTCAACCTTGTGCTTAGCCACCTCCTTGGTGGCCAAATATCAGGGGAATCTTCTTTGGTATATCCTTACACTGACCTTACATGCAGCTTCACAGATGACACATGCTCTCTGTGTGTTCCCTCCCCCTTCTCATGAGATAGCAGTTTTCTTTCCATTACAAGCTGTGACTCCATCGTAAGGGCAACACATCTTCAGCTCCTCTCTGAGTTCAAAATCTCCTCTGTAGCATTAATGGCAAGGCAGCTGGAGTAGCGCTTAGGGCTGCTTTGTCCTGCCCACACCTTCTTATTCCATCAGAACAGGACCCACAATCCCTACATGTTGGAGGTGACAAGCACTTGGCAATTCATCCATTTGGTTGGGGCGGGGTGTGTGTTGATTGACCACATTTTAAATTGATGTTAATAAATTAATTAGATTAATCAGTTTGACTAATTGATTGATTAATTGAATAATGGTGCTGCCCTAAAAGAAATACAGTATGCAACATTCAATCCTTGAAATGCATGATGAAGCAAAATGACTTCAATGGAATTACATATGCATAACTGGGCACCAAATTACAGGTAAAAGAGACCAAGTTTGTTCTTATGCAATACACCAGAAATGCATTTTCTACTTTTAGCCTTCAAGGCCTGGAAGTTTGCTGCAGGAACTAAGATAGTATTGCTTTCCATTTTCAGCAGTAATCCATAACCAAAGAGAATCACTTGTTTTATTTAGGGGGGGGGGCGATGTTCTAATAAAATATCAACAATATTTGGTCAGAAGCAGAATACTGTTGGTCAGAAGCAGAATACTGGATGAGTTGGACAAGTGGTCTCATTTGGGATGGCAAAGCCTGTTTTCTTTTTAAGAAGTTGTCCTTATGTAGCTTATAGTATACAGAAACTGTATTATTTTCTAAAAAAAAATAATAGCCAAATACTTTTTGTTTTATGGAGGCAAAGTCCTTGGGGAATTGTTTAAAACCCAACTAATATTCTTGAGTGCTGAAGTTTGCAGTGTTGCCTTTTACACTATCAAATGTGTGTAAAAACACTTACTGATAGTAACGGTTCTTAACCGTTACACATTCGAAGAAGCTAAGGAGAGGAAGTTATTCTGTCTAAATATCAAGAATGACTTATGCTCTAGGGCTTTTGGTAAGTGGATTTTCAGAGTGCAGCATTTCAAGAAGAGACATATTTGTAAAAAAAAAAAGATTCCTTGGGGATGATGCTTTATTGAGGTATTACTGTATTCACTGTGACACAGGCTTGGGGGTAAAAAGCACATTCAAACTTAAAATGTGATCTACAGGTTCATTAATTAGGCTGTTCAGCTCCACAAACAGTAGATTTTAAAATTGATAGCAAGAACTTCACCTGGGTTGAAGTCAATGAGACGTTTGTCACTGCAAACAGCTATGGAATGTCCATCTAGGGATCCCCATAATTGTGTTCAGTTCTATAAGGTGGACAGCACTCCATTCCATTCAACATTTGTCATGCAATTCACACACACTGACACAGAGGGAAGACTCACACATGCATGTTCATCATATATCAAATACTTCATATCACCTCACATCATCTCCAACACAAGGCTTTTCAAAGAAGTTTGCTGATTCAGATGCAAATCATCAACTATTTCGTAATTGTGTGGTGAGAAATCAAGTGATATCCATTCTTTTCCTCAAATACAGAGGGAAGATATTCCAACAGCCCCAATACTATAGTTACTACTGTTGCGTGTTTAGACTTTCTCAGCTTGCACATCAATGATATATTTCTCTTTCTTTATGTAGCTTCATAGTAAATATATAACACATTCTTGAGAGAAGGGTATTCAAAAAGAATTCTAATGACAGTCAACTTTGTAAGTATGGTTCACTGTCACCTTGAAAATGATCATATCCATGCAGAGTTACCCCTACTCCTGTGTATTTCACTGCTACTTACATTCTTGGATGCAATATCAGCTGCCACCACCTGTGCAGGAGCTATAGATGAATATGACAGCCTGGTCTGTGTCACCAAAAGCGGGCTGGGTGAGGGATGGGATCCTACCTATCCTAACTTGTCCAGATTTTTACAGCCCAGCACCATCATAGGGTTGGTGAGTAGGGCAGAGTGAGGGAGGGCAGCCAGTAAGCATTCCGTAGGGACAATATTTCCATCCATCCATCAAATTACATCAATTTATGTTGGGCTTTGGGGACAGAGTAGCCTTTCCCAACCTGATGCTCTCCAGATGTTTTAGACTGAAACTCCCAACATGCCTGACCATTGCCCACCCTGGCTGGGCCTGATGGGAGTCCAAACATGTGCAGGGACACCAAGTTGGGGAAAGCTGGGATAGAACATTTTGCCCATCCTCCGGACTAGCAGACTCACTGACTGAGCTTACTGCAGTGGTATCAGATTTGCTGTTCAGGTTTGTTAGACTTCAGTACTGAGAGATCTGAACATCCATACGAAGTTCCTCAAAGTAGATCAGCTCAGGACCACCACAAACATTCAATGTATATCAGAACTCATGAATGAAACAGGTACATGTTATAGATTATTGGTTTTGTTTGAGATGAAATGAATGTGGTTTGTGGGCAGAGGGACTTGGAGTTGCTGGATTCCATCTGATGAGGCTTGGTATCACTACTGCTCTACTGCTCTTAGCCCCAGTAGGAATGAAGAACATTCTTATGGTCTGCTCCCAACAGGTATGGATCCAACAGGCTTTCAGACAGCCTTCAGGGTTTTTAGAGGTGATATTGCAAGGTATTCTTTCAATCAGGGCCGGCGCTACCGCTAGGCCAACTAGGCTGTTGCCTAGGGCGCGTAGCGGAAGAGGGCGCAGAACGCTGCGCTCCTCTTTGCTGCCAGCGCGCTCCTGCCTTGCCCGCCCGCCTCACCGAGAAAGCCAGGTCAGTGTGGGGGATTGCGCCCGGAGTAGTGGTGGGGCCGAGCCTGGGCGCCTCCCCCCACCTTGCCTCGCCTCCGCGCCGCCTCCCCCCACCTCGCCTCGCCTCGCCTCTGCGCCGCCTCCCCCCCGCGCCGCCTCCCCCCCACCTCACCTCGCCTCGCCTCGCCTCGCCTTGCCTCCGCGCCGTCTCCCCCCCCGACACCTACCTTCTCCGCGCTGTTTCCAGAGCCCCGCCCGCGCTCTGTTTTGGCGGGAGGAACCAGGGCAACAGGGCTTAAACAGCCCTGTTGCTCTGGTTTCCCCCGGCCAAAAACAGAGCGCAGGGGTCCCTTTTCGGAGGAGGCGTGGGAAGGTAGGTGGGGGGCGGCAGCGGCAGCATGCGGGGGGGTCCGGTGGCGGCGGCAGCGGCGGGAGGTTGCAGAGCAGAGCTGCTTTCCGGAGCCCCCCCCACGGCACGAGAGGGGGGGCGCTAAATATAATATAGCCTAGGGCGCCAAACTGCCCTGCACCGGTCCTGCTTTCAATGCACTACAATGGCTGCACATGCAATTGATATATACCAAGGCCAAGCTCCTTGAAGATCTGAGGTCAATGGGAGCTGATGATAATGAAACATTTAGACCATAGTTGATTGGCAGAGCATATGCATTGCATGCAGAAGGTTTTAGGTTCAGTTTATGGTGTCTCCAGTTAAAGGGATCAGATAGCATGTGATAGGAAAGACCTTTGTCTGACAGCAATTCTGAGAGCCAGTCAGAGCATACAATATTGGGCTGGATGGACAAATAGCCTGACCTGATATGAGACAGCTTTCTACAGTAAGGACAATGACTAGAACACAATTGGAGGAAGATTTGAAATTAATTTGATCAATTCTAAGTTAGAACACAGATGGTGAATTTCATCCACTGGACATGCCCCCCAACATTGATGCTCCCACTGATTATGCCCCCCTGGAGAATGAATTTTTAACATGAATGTAAAAATGTATGAGAGATTCATTTGTTCATTTTTTAACAGGATTTACCCAGTTCGCAACGACCAGACTGATCACATATTCAAACATAATCTGTGGTCAAAGTCCATACATTTCCAAACGCGCAATGTGAGTCACAAACCAAAACCCCCCACAAAAAACCTGCATTCAACAGCATGTGTACATTTGAAAAATGCACATGAAAAAGTGTACTTTTGAAAAATGTGCAAGTATGCTTTAATCAATGGGAGAAGGAATTTATATATTTCAAAGATGCTCACATTTGTACAGGCGGTCCCCAGGTTACGAACGAGTTTCGTTCTTAAGAATGTCTTTAAGTCGAATTTGTATGTAAGTCGGAACAGCATAGCGTTCTATACATTAAAATTGGCATTTACGCAAATTGCATAGTATACTACGCTATGTACTCTACGTAAATGACGTAGTGCCAGGGAACCCAGAAGTCCATTCTTAAGTAAGGGTTGTCTGTAAGTTGGACGTTCTTAACTCAGGGACTGCCTGTACTTTAGTACAAATACTTAAGTGCATGTAGTTGTACATGTGTAGGGCTCCTACTCCCAATTGGGGCTCCAATTAGGTGGAAGAGCCTACATGCAAGTAGGATCCTTTAAAATTATAGCCCAACATGTGGCTATTCCTGGAGAATGGCCAGTGGGTGTTTAAGTGTAAGACAGAGGTGCAGAGCCTCAGGCCTGGGGACCAAATCCAGCCCTCTGAGGTTCCCAATCCAGCCATTTGAAGTTTCCCAAAAGCCACACCCCTTCCTCCAACCACACACTGTTTGGTGGTTTCCCAGCTTTTGTGCAGTTTTTTCCTATTCTAAAGGTTTGAAATGCCTCTCCCAAGGCTTAGTTACTGGCACTAAAGCTTTAAACTAAAGTATTCTAGTATTTTTGATATTTTGGCCCTGTCTCTTTTGCCTTTAACCACCCCTGGATTGTGGTCCTGGAAATCTTCTCTGAAATGGAATTCTGCAACCCTGGTATAATGGGACATGGCCAGCAGTCATGATCCCATTCCCTCCTCACATGTTCAGTGAACATGTGAGGTGGGTTGTATGAATTCCTCTTAATATTATGGATGAATACATTGCAACTCCTCTGCGAAATACTAGTTTACATTAGAACCAACTAACCAAGTGACTTGTGGCATCTTAAATACTAACAAATTTATTATGGCATAAGCTTTTGTAGAAACTGTCTACGTCATCAGATGCATCCACAAAAGCTTGTGGCATAATAAATTTATTCATCTTTAAGGTGCTACAAGACTCTTTGTTGTTTTTGCTGCAACAGACTCCGGAAATAGTTTACATTAGCTATTGTCCCATTCTGTGGTTCCCCGATGCTCTAGGGGAAACTGGTAACAATTTATGGCAGTTAGATCAAGGCAGGAAGAAATCAATCAGGACCTTGGACAACTCCAAGTGGGTCCTGCTGGCTGGAAATCTCTCTTACTAGGACCATAGGAAGAGGATGTCTCAGCAAGGAGTTAAAGCCAACTTTAAGCCTTATGTAGGCTGACAAGTGCAGTAGTGTGGTCAGCTTCACCCCTCCTGGAGGAGCTGACTAGACTGTTAAAGGGCCCTAAATTGATTGTGTAGCCTGACACTTCTGCGAGGCCTATGCCATGTCCTCATCTGAATCCTCTGATGCATACTGGAAGGTCTGAGGACTGGGATCATGACAGTTATATAAAATGTTTAGTATTAGAATGTTGACTTTTTAAATATGCATGTGTTATGTGTGTTGCTTTTGTATTGCTTTGCATAAAGTTTTTAAAAAGAGGCTGTTTCTAGTATTACAAATATCATCCCTTCATGTCTATAGCCAAAACTGAATGCCTCTCCAAATAACTAATTTGAATCTCAGTGAATACACAGGTTATGGAATGGTTTACTTTTGCTCAGTCATGAATATCCTTTCAGTATGCCAAACATCTATAGAGCTATGCCAAACACTCTCCCATTTGAAAGTGGTGCTTTCAGGTGGGCAGGGTGCTGATATTCCCCAACTCCATTCCTTGTTTGCTGGTTACTCACTGGGTGTTTGTTCCCTGATAAGCAACTACCTTGGCACAAAATTCTCCCTAAATTGGGTCATATTCTTGATGGGAATAGTGTTTCTAGCCAATTAGGGGTCACAATAACCTTATGCTATGTAACACATCAGATCTGACTACATAATAGCATCACAAGGCCAAATCAGACTGAGGGAAATGCTTCTGGGATCAGTATTGATGTGGATAAGCACTTTTGCACCCTTTTGCAGCCCTCCCTTCAAAACATTGAAAGGAAAGATGTTTTCCACAGCTCCCAAAATACTCTCATTAAAAAGTGCATTCCCCTTTTTAATTCATTAATAGTTAAAATGTGCAAATTGGAAATATGTTTGTGTGCTTTTTTAACACCCAGATTTCATTTCTATTTCTCATTGTTATAAAATCCTGAAAACAATGAGGTATCAACAATAAAACTGAAGAAATGTGGGGGGAAGGTGTTGTTGTTGTTTTAGCATAGCTGGTTAATCCCCCCCCCCATTAAATATAAATGTCAGAAGATCCAAAATATGCAGAGGTGTTGCAATCCCTTGCCAAGGAAACTACTTGAAAGAGGCCATCCTTTGCGGTGTTTTTTCTTTCTTTCAGATAAAGAGAAACTGAGATCAAACTTGTGAATCAATTATTGCACCATCTCCCCTCCTTATTTCTGCCCCTTTCTAAAATGGCAGCTATGGGCAAACATTTTCACACGTTTAAGACAATTACACTAAACCACATCCATTTGAAAGTCTTTGGGGAAAATACAGAAAGAAGTACTGCTTATAAATAGTTACATTGACATATGACGTCATAGGTTAGGGACAAGAAATAATTTGGATAAGCAGGAGATTCAAGATAAGCAAGGTTTAGACTGCAAATATCTAACCACCAATCCAACTAGGAAAACCAAGTTCCTTTATAGCACTTGATGTGGTGGAAAACCTCTTAAAAGAAGGTATGGATATGCAAACACATAATTGTTAAATTATGCAAGTTATAATACAGTGTCCTAAATACTTACATGGGCTGGACCACAGACAAACCAACTTAATATACTTGCATATGAACATTTATCAGCACAGGCTTTTCTCAGTCTGACTGTTATTGCAACATTTTACATACATAAACACACAAACAAACACTGTGGGCCGGTTTGTACGACACGGAAACCACGGGGGAGCAGAAGCCCCTCGTGGTTCCCATGTCGTGCGAAAGCCGGCCGGGGGCACCCCTGCGGGATGGGCGCATGCACAAAGCATGCAAAGTGACCATGGGCAGTAGAGGGGTAAGCCCCTACCGCGCGTGGCCACCCTGCCGTGGGAACAGCAGGCGGCCATCCTGCGGGGGCTGCACAGAGGCGGCAGCCCAGAGCGGCCGGACCAGCAGCTGCTCCAGCCTGTAGGGGCAAATGGCCCCTCTGGGTATCCCGGGCCACCGCCCCCTAGTGCTGGGAGGCCCGCATTGTGGTGCGGGGACTGCCGGCTCCACCAGGGTCCGCCCATGTGCGTGGGGCGCAGGTCATCTGCGGCGCCCCGCCGGACCCCACGGGCAGCCCCGTGGTGCCTCCCCCGTTCACCACCTGGGTCATACGAACCAGCCCTGAGACTATCTTCTGTCTCAACTTGGCCTTTGGTGAGGAAATATTTTATTTATTGCAGAGTTCTAATTTCTCCATATTGCAAATGAAGTATAATTTGATTAAATGTAAATGAAGCAAAAAAAAATAGTTACAGTAGCTGGTCTGACACAATTTATAGTAAGAAATGCCTATCATTTGACTTGGTTTTTAATTCAGAACTGGAATCAGAGGCTAGATGTAAAATCTTAAGGAAGCATAGCAAAATTTTAGGTTAGTTTAAAAAATTGAGCAGACAATATTCTTGAGTCCGGAATAACTTTAAGACCTACTTTTTACAACTGTTACAACTGGGGGGATGGGGTGAAACTAGTAAAAAATTGATGCACTCACTCTCACACTCAGCCTGCAATCATATATCCATTTACCTGGAAGTAAACCTCATTGAAATCAGTGGGACTTACTTCTGAGTAGATATGTATAAGACTGTGCTCTCGCTTTCTCTCTCTCTCTCTCATACACACACACACACACACACACACACACACTCAGAGAGAGAGAAAAAGAGGGAGAGAGAGATCCTCTCTCTCATACACACAGGCAGGCATTCTTTTTCACAGACACACACAGGGAGACAGGAATTCTCTCTCTCTCACACACACACACACACACACACACCAGTTCCTATATGCACTGCAAGTAGTACCCACCAAAACCACACACAGCCTGCTAAACCCCCTCCCCCCCCCATTGCTCCAGTCAGCCTGTGGCCACCTAACAGCATCTCCCCGCCCCTGTGCACCAGCTTACCAAGCACACGGTATGCTCAGGGGTATTTTTCTTTTTTAACCTGTTGGGCAGCCATTGAAAGGCAGTCATTTTTTGCTTTTCAGCAATCAATTGTTGAAATAGCTGAAGTTGGTAAAGGTCAAATAAACTATGCCTTCTCCCCACTCAAAAGAAACAAGAGAAATCATTTGTGAGACATATATGGTGAGCGGTTGAATATGCATAAAATGAGTTAACTAAAAGGAAAATTACTGGAAGAAAAGGAGCAATGACTGAGACGCTGTCAGACATTTGTCCAAACTATCTTCGAGAGGATAGTAGTTCTTTAATTAGTATAGTTTTGGCATGAAGAAACCAGTAAGTTTCATCCTCTAATGATAAAGGAGAAGTGAAATTTCAGGTGGAGGCAAGTGCTTGATACATTTTAGGTCTCATTTTCTTTAAATGCTGATGCATTTCAACCACACAGATAATTATGGATGACCATATTGTAGCTATTTTATTGCTGCCCTTTCCCTCATAAATTTTAATTTTGGAAACGTTAAGTGAAAAATGTGGTTTCAATTTCCTACAAATTGCACACCATTTGGTTTTAACAAGAAAATAGAAATAATAGCAAACTTCTTTACAATGAATTACAGTATAGATGAGATATTTTTCAATTTCAGCCCTAGCAAAAATAACAAAGTAAAAATCCAAAATGCAAAGTTACAAAAGTGCCTTTGAAAAAAAAGTGAACAGCATAATAGAATTTTTAAAAGTTGCATTTAAAACAAAAACACCTACCGGTAAGCGTGTTTCAAGCACTTTAACAAGTTAGTACAGTTGCTGTAGTCTTTCCTGTTCTATTTTTTTCAAGCAACAGCCTGAAACAAGCCAAGCTGAATACATGTACTACAGGAAATCCTGGTCGTAATAAAATGTGTACACAATCATTGTGTTCTGTCAGAATACACATCTGGTTGTCAAATGGATCTCACTGAAACCATGCTGAAATTCTTACAGAAATATTTTAGAATACTACAATCCGATGCAAATTTGTTTGGGAGTTAATCCAAAAGTTCTCAGTGTGATTTACTTCCAAATCCACATGCAGAGGATTTGGATGTAATTCCTCTAAGGTTATCTGAAAAAGGCCTAAAGCACTACACTTGGTCAAATAACCTTGTGGCTCTGGGACTGCAGGTGCACAGTTGCTATGTGGATATTTCATAGATTTCATAGATCATAGAGTTGGAAGGAGCCTACAAGGCCATCGAGTCCAACCCCCTGCTCAATGCAGGAAACTAGAGGAGGGGTCTCCCATCCAAGTAATAACCAGGCCTGACCCTGCTTAGCTTTCCACGCTCAGACAAGCTGAGCCAGCGTGAGCCACAGGCCTGTTTTGCCCCTATTGACATCAGCAGTTTGTGCCTGAGTTGGAGTGACTATTAACTGAGGGACTGTGAACTTAAGAACATAGGAAGAGCCCTGCTGGATCAGGCCAATGACATATCCAGTGCAGCATTCTGTTCACACAGTGGCCAGCCAGCTGCCAGCTGAAAGGAGCTGACTGTCGTACCCACTGCCACCTCCCAGTGCTGCAAGGTAAGGGCAAAAATTATCCTCCTTCTCTATTGCCACACAGTCCATAGTTTTGCCTAGCGAAACCACCTCACTGGCTGCCACTGCTTGGGACAAACCCTTGAACAATACAAGATCAAAATCCTATTCACAAGCACATCTATAAATGCATGACGGGAAAAAGAGGATCAAGTCTGGCCCTGCTCCCACTATTCACACATTAATCTGAAAGTCTGATCAGTGCCTGCATATGAACAAGCTCTATGTGTGTACACAGTCTGTTTGTATTTTTGCAGGGTACAGGTTGGGTGTACAGAGCACAATCTCTCTTCCCAATCCATCACACAGTGATTCTATACACACTGATTAGGACTCAAAACTGAATACCTCCTAATAATCTCAGATATAACTATGTTAGCTAATTTTAAATAAATAAAGGTATTGCTCAGGCAAGTATAGTGGAAATAAAATATAAAACATAAAATAAAGATATAAAAGCTTAGTTATTTATATCTGCCATATTTTTAAACATGACATGGCTCCCAAACATGGGCACTAAGAAGAAATCAACCCATGCATCATGTATGTAGCACAGGGGTGTCAAACTCGGTTTCATCCAGGGGCCAGATTCCTCCCTGGATCATCCCAACAGTGCTCCCTTTTAAGCACTTCTCTGTTTGAGATTTGACCTCAGAGATGGGGATCTGTGCTCAAGATTGCCCTCTCCCCACCTTGCAGCTGGCGCAGAGGGAACCACACCGACCACTTCTCCGAGGTTGTAAGAATGACCGTGGGAAAGGGGGTGTTCCAGAGGGCGGGAGGAGACCATGGCCACTGGGATATGACATATTCTGGTGATGCTCCAGCCTCCTTCCCTCCCTGTCCAAAGTGCCTCAGCTAAATGGCCAAAAACTGCCATGTAGCTGATTTGCAGGGCAGGAGGAGCAGGGAAGGAAAAGATTTCCTCTGTACTCCTCCCACCCTGCATATGATGCCTGTAATCCTCTGGGTTTGGAGGTTTATGGGCATCCTGATTGGATTGAGCCCTAAAGCAATGTATACAAGGACTGATCAGATAATGATGGGTATGTGAAAAGTGAACGTGTGCACATACACATATTTATGCTTCTAGATCGGGTGTGCAGACTTCAGGCTTGTGGGAACTTCTCTGGATTTTTTTGTTCTAGAACCTCAAGATCCACCAACCAGAGCCAGGTGCAAAATAGATACACTATGAATGGAAGAATTCTGAGCCCAGGGATTTGTTTTGAATGCTATAATTGAAACTGAGCTCAAAGTCTTTCAAAACAAAAATCCATGGTTACCCCCCCACCCCACCCCACCCTATTCCAAGGTTTCTTTATATCAGCAATATAATTTTGGTGGAGGAAGTAATTTCGTTGTTGCTATTCTTAAATTAGTGGGAGATCCTTGCTGATCTACTGCAAATTACCCAGAGATCTACCAGCAGATCCCAATCTACCTTCTACCCACCTATGTTCTAGATCAAACCCAGTATTTCCAATAAATAGCCTATGCAGCACGGGAAAATGATCTCTTACAATTTAATGAAATGTGAATTCACTAACTGTGTACAGAGTACGGTCTTCTTCTATGCTTACATATTCATATTCCTTAGAAGTTGGTGACAGCTAAAGCATTTCCAAGGATCCCATTGGAATTCATAGGTCAATCAATACTCATTGACATTTTTAGAAGGATTTGCCACTTAGGGACAAATGTTAACTGACAGTGGTCACATTTTTCAATACAGTCATGCCTTGGATTGAGAGCATAATTCGTTCCAGGAACGTGCTTGTAATCCAAAACACTCTTATATCAAAACAAAATCCCCCCAAAAAAATTTGTACAGAGATTTTTCATTTAAGCCATACTACAGTACTTGTATTGCAAGACGTTGCTTGTATATCAAGTAAAAAAAAATTAAATATTTAAAAATTTGCTTGTCTTGCAAAACGCTCTCAAACCAAGTTACTTGCAATCCAAGGTATTACTGTAATTATTGTTGTGGTGTGGCTCTGGCCTCCAGGAAGCTCTAGAAGCATTCTGTCACAAATTATCCTGTGGTGGTGGCGGCGGCAGCCACAGGGTTAAGAAAAGTTTAGATTCCTGTTTAAGGAACATCTCTATTCAGAAAGCTAGAAATACAAGTATATTATATCGGGCGCTGTTTTCATATCTCGGGCAATTTTTCTTCGATTTTCATCTTTCCATGTTAACTAGTGCCTATTCCCTTTTATAAAATCCCATCTGTTAAATTATTTATTTCTAATTATTAAATGTAGTGCTTTTGCAGAAGTCAGCACATAAACAAGAAAATAGTGCTGCACAATGTGGCAACGGTATAATCATTATCCTATAATGTTAGGTAAAACTCCTTAGGTGAATCTTTAGGATTTGTTCTCAAAGCAGTGTATTTGGGTCTTACACAGTAAGACCTTTTCAATACGTATCATACAGGTCAACATCTGCAGTAGCACATTTCCTTTGTCACATGATTTCACTTTATCCAAATTACCAAGTTATCTGCATTCACTGTCTCTTTTGTAGACCCATGCTGGCATAGTTCTGTAGAAACTATAATCTAATTTATCCAAACATTTGGGCCATCATAAAAAGAATCATGCAACTAGTTGTGTGTACCATCTGGAATTTTTTGGTGTTTTGTAGGGGCCTGTAACCTACGTATGAACTGTCATCTTCAAGTCCAGTGGTAGTAGTCAAGCAGGGAATATAGAGCATTACTATGCTGCTATGAAAGGTCTCAAGCCAAGCACAACCATATAGCCAACTTCTAAAACCTTATTGGGTAACCTTTAGCTAGTTCCCACCCTTTCCTCCTTTTCCCAGTCTCCTTCCCTCTCTCCATATTTGTTATTTTCCTTGGTATAGTTAGAGATTAAGGAGAGGCCACATTTCAAGACTCTCCATTTTTAATTTTGTTTTTTAAACTAAATTGTGTTGGCTCCAGGGTCCCTAATAATGGCTAAGCCTCCATTCAGACTCCCTAACATCACTTTGAGTACCAGTTGTATCAGAACCAGGGCTTTTTTTCTGGTGGAACTCACCGGAACTGAGTTCCAGCACCTTTTCTTCTATTAATTACATTACAATTTAATCGCCATCTACTCCAGGGGAAATGTAATCCAAGAGTTCCGGTACCCTTTTCTCCAGAAAAAAAGCACTGATCAGAACAACCTATGGATATATCATCCCTTGGCCGTTTCTGTACAAGATACTACTCAATAAACAGCTTGAGGCTTTCATCCCATGTTGAACTGTAACCAAAACCTGAGACATGGGAGGATAGCCTGTGCCCACAGTATTTTTCTTCTCTCTGTGACCAACCAGGAAGTGAAGTCCTTTGAATTCCACTTACTCTGAAGCCAGCCAGTTATAACTACTTATGATCTACTTCTTTTTTTTTTTTTTTTTTTAAATATTTTATTAAATTTTAAAACAATACAAAGAAAATAACATACACACATAACTAATATTGTGCTCCCATCACCATGGGACCAAACAATCCAATAACTCTATAATTGTTCATTATTCCAAAAATACAATATATCTTGACAGGGTAAACTCCCTTTCCCCCTTTTAAACACATATTCCAAAAATAAACCCCAAATATCCTTAAAATTATTTTTCTTTAATTGACCCCTTTTGCATTTAATATTACAAGTCAACATATCATTCAAAGCCATATCCCATACTTCCTTATACCATTCAGTAATAGTGAAAACTTGCTGGATTTTCCATTTCCTTGCTATCATTAGTCTACCTGCCGTTAACAAATTTATGATTAATTCTTTAACATTTTGTGAACCGATCACCTTTTCCGTTATTGTTAGCAAAGCTAGTTTAGGGCATACCTCTAAATCAACTCCAACAATTTCTGATATTTCCTCAAAAATCATTTTCCAAAAATCCATTACATTTTTACAACTCCACCACATATGAGCATATGTACCCAATTCCTGACATCCTCGCCAACACATTGGAGAACATTTATTATCTATTCTATTTAATCTCACTGGGGTCAAATACCATCTCCAAATTAGCTTATAAAAATTCTCTTTAATTCTTATAGACATATTTTTCAATATTCGCCTATCCCAAATCTTATTCCACTCATCCTTTGATATTTCCTCTTCAAACTCTGTATCCCAAACTATTTTAAGATTTTCTGCTTGCTCTTCTGATTTCTGCAACATTTTATATAACATCTTTGTAAGACCCCTAGCTGATGCATTTCCTTCTACAAGTTCTCTAGACATAACCACCTGCTCAAATGCAGTGAAATCCCTTTCATGCTCATGTCTCCTCTTCCATTTCTTACCCCATTGTACTAATTGAATTAAATTTAACCAAGAAATTCTTCCTGCCCCAACCCTATCAATTATTTGCTGTCTTGTCTCCATTTTTTCCAGCCAATCCATTAAAGTTATCACCTTTTTCTCTCTAAAAATTCGTTCTAAATATCTAACATTCTCGGGAAAATCTTCCATAACCACCACTGGAGTAAGCGGGGATATAATGATCTACTTCTTTTCCTTATCCACTCTAAAGGTGCAATCCTATGGGGATGCCGGTAACCCACCAAACTTGGAGGATTACAAGCATTCTATGGAGGGCAGGAGTGCAGAGGTGAAGGTTGCTTCCGTGCTCCTCCTGACCTGCCACTCAGCTAGACAGCAGATTTTGGCAAACTGCAGTGCTTCAGAGCAGGAAGGAAGGAGGCTGTCATATCTTGGTGGCACCAGTCTCCTCTCCTTCCTGCCCACCGGAATGCCCACTGAACTCCTTCTCCGAAGTAACTTTGAGACCTCGGAAAAGCATCCAGCGTGGTTCTTTCCACGCCAGCTGCAGGGGGGGAGGGGATGCGCATGTGTGTGATAACAATGCAATCTGTAAAAATAAAGTCCATAATTTTGGATTTGAATGGTTGTTCGAGTGACATTCCCCCACACTTTAGAGTAGTTATTTCCCCACTTTGTAAGCACAGTGCCACATCTCTGGTAAAGGTCCTTCCTTCTAGTCCTGTTTCATTTTTACACATGGACACATTTGAGTTTGTGCATATGTGTGAACAAAGACATGTGGCAACATGACTCCTCCAAGCACTGAATGAACGAATGAAGGGGTGTTGCAGGGCTGTGTGTGCTTGTCATGCCCACCACCATCGCCATGCACCATATTCCCGCAAACAAAAAATACATTTGATGTTCATCAAAAAGAGCTCTCCATATGTAGAGATGTGTGCACAGAGAGTTCCTACAGACAAAGAAAGACGAGAGCCAGACAAGGTCCCTCCTCACTTGTAGGAGCTCTCTGCATGCACATCTGTATATGTGGAGAACTCCTTCTGACAAATGGATAAACAATAATTGATTGGGTGAGCATGGCGGAGGTAAACAGCGATGGTAGTGGGCGCAGCTAACCTGTACAGCCCCTCGGCCCTCTCCACACATTCATTCAATGTGCTGTGCAGGTTATGTATATCCCCCTCATTGGTATTTTTATTATTATTATTTATTATATTTATACCCCGCCTTTTTTCCTGCAAGGAACCCAAGGCGGCTTACATAATCCTCCTCCTCCTCTCCATTTTATCCTCATAGCAATGGTTAACAAAATTGTATTTCAAAGCAAATGGTAACTGATCATTATTTATATTATGATAGCATTAAGGCGCATGGGGTTGGACTCGATAGCCTTGTAGGCTCCTTCTAACTCTATGATCTATGAAATCTATATAAAGGACAAGAGGGAACTATGACTGGATACCTGGATAGAAAGGGGGACCCTAAAGAAACAATGGGACCGGAGCAGTTGGTATGACAGTCAAATGAATCCCCATGTCACCTTCCTAATTACTCAGGGTTGAAATAAGATTCAGGAAAGAAAGAAGGATCTGTGTAGTCACAAGTGCCGGTGTTTTACAGCACACCACTGTGGTTGAAAGCCATACTGTTTTGTGATTATTTTGAGCGGGGGTTCCTCTCTCTCTCTAACAATCCTAGCTCTGCAAGGCCCATGTAACGAGGCAATACTATCTCTGAAATAATGAGCAAAGGAATGCAGTTCCAATCTCAGGTGCGATTTCACACACTAAAGAACCAGATCAATATGACCAGCAGCAGGCCGCTCAATACCCCCTGAATTATTGCTTCATTTTTCTTCTTATTATAGATGAGTTGTGTTATTATTTTCCCCAAATCGATATTTTACAACCTTTTTTATCCGTTTCTCCATAAATTTTGTGATTACTTTAAACTGGGAATTCCGGTACACTAAATAAGATGCAGTATCTGAAAGGTAGTGAGTGTGCCAACATGTTTTTTCTTTTTCTTTTTAACAACTCGGGCACTATACCAGGGTGAAAGGGGCAGGTTTATCAAAATGTGAGCAGAAAGATTTGCACCGAGCAATGCTGAAACCTTGAATTGGATCCTGTAAATGCAAATAGCTTTGAAAAATCATAGCATGCATGAGCTTCAAAAGCTCCTGTGTTTGAAATAGAGAATTGAGATGCACGATATACACCCAAAATTTAATTCCAAGCAAAATTTGCCTCTCCACCACCTCTGTGCATGATCTCAGTTAAAGGGCCAGCATAATTCACTGAAATTGTTTCTTACAAAGCAGATAATTCTGTGCACCTTAGAATCATTTAATTAGCTTCCAGAGCTGTCTCCTGCTAAGTGTTTAAAGTGTCTGCAAATCAAATCATGTTAACTGATCTGCTGTAGTACTTTCAGTGCGTCTTAACAAAAAGTGTCTTCTTTAGACATTAATGGAAGTTACCCACAGACCCCTTGGAGAGGAAATAATGTCAGTTAATTACCCAGTGATTTGGGTATTACACTGAAACCCATACCACTTGTATGGTGGCTTACCTATCCCCAATCCAACAATGCATGTGGCTAACATAACAGTCTTAGAGAGTCAATAGGTGTTCACAAAATTGGTCGAGGATAATTTATTTATTTATTTAGGCATTTATGTATCAGTTTTAAGGTATAACAGCCTCCCAAGCCAATGACACGATTCATAAGCATAAAGTGAGATATTAAGCACTACATTCAGCAGCCAATTTACCAGTGAATCACACCTTCTAACTAAAAAAGCCACCTTCTATCCTTAATTGCCAAATATTTCCAAGATGTAAGCACCAGGATTTTAATCTGGCATGAGGAAAAATAATTCATTCAGCATCCAGAAGAGGATCACTTTTTCTTTTCTTTTTTTTTAACCACACTTTTATGAGCTGTTCAGTAATAATTGCAGTTAAGGATATGCTTTAAGGTTCATTACAAACAACTTCTGATGAGTGTTTAATAAGTATTTCTATTATCATTTAGAGAGCATTTACAATCTAATCCTATGCTCTAAAACACAGCAACAACATAACACAGACCTAAGCTACCAGCATAAACACAAGGGAACAATTCTATCATCACACCAAACCATGTAGGAGCATTTACAAAGGTGCTATCCATAGTTAAGAAACTGTATCATAATTTGAGCCTCCAGACATAAAGCAGGAAAACCACAGTTTTGTACTCCTCCTTGTCTGCTTCTGGTTTCTCTCTGTGAACAGCACTCAGCTCTGTAAATTCATACACTCACTGCCATTTCTATGGTGCAACAACCTCGAGGTGCAGCAACTCCCATGTTGCAGCAGCCATAATTGTGATTTGTCAACAGCTCATTAATTCATAATTCAGAGATGTCATTGAATCATAGTTAGTAGAAACTGTGCTTTGCAAACTAGCTTCAAACTGTGGCTTGACATTCTGGTTTGGCAGCTCCTTGCAAATAATGGTTTGTAAACCAGTGTAGGTTAAGACATAACACCAAACCATTATACTTATACAGGTGGTGGAAGACAGAAGTCATTGGCACTGTTGTCCGAGCACAGGGAGACAGTATGGCACAGCATCACGAGGTCGAACCTGCAAAATGCAAACTCCTCTCCCACTCCCGAAATCAGAATAGCTGCTTCAAAAGTTTCCTAGCACAGCAAATGAACAGATTCAAAAAGATTGAATGGTTTGGGTGTGTGGAAATATGTGGAAAGGGGGGCAGAACCAGCAGTACCACATTCTAACAGCCATTACAGCTCATTCCTCTAGAGCAATCTTCCCCAAGCTGATGTCCTCCAGATGTGTTGGACTACAACTCCCAGAGAGTTGTAGTCCAACACATTTGGGGGCTCCAGGTTTGGGAAGGCTGCACGACTGCAACGACTGAGCCAGCAAGAAGCTGAAATAAGTTGGAGATGCTATGGCAATGAGGAAGTGATGAACTGCTTGGATCCACATCACTTTCATATGTAGCACTTCACCCTCTGCTTGCATCATAGCTGCTAAAGCCAGGAAGAGAATCAGGCTTCCCTTATACACATCAGTATCATCCCCATTTTGACAGATGTAGAAATCAGGCTGAGACTAGCTTACTATAAGGACTGACTCCTTAACAGGTCTCGTTGTATGGAACGAAGCACATCTGGGACTTCCCAGCTTTCATCCAGGCCCAGCTTCTTAGCAGCCTCTGCACATGCAGCAGAAAGAGGCTGCTGGCAGGCTGGTGAACAATTTCCTTGCAGAATGATTCGACAAAGGACTACCTTCATGAATCTGCTTGCTTGTTCTTGAACCTTCTGTGTCTCCTTGCTCTGCAAAGTTTCCATGAACTTTCCTTTGAATTCTCATTATGGGCTGCCTGCATTATATATGTAAGACCCTTTACAAAGGAGCTGGCATCAGGTTTTAAAAGGCTTCATTTATACATCACCAATAGTGTGTCCCTGGGGTCATCCTGTTCCTTGAGTATCAAATCTGTTGTTTTGTTTGTGCCATCAACCTTTCCCATGATTTGCAATTAGGTGTGAACTCCACCCCACCCCACAAGAAAGGGTTGAAGTTCTCAGGTTAACTGCAAGGCACCAATAGGGCAAGCAGCTTGAATACATCAGCCATGGGGTTATATCACTATACTGTAAAAAAAAGTAATTAATTGCCAGAATCCTCCCAGTCATCATGTGTGTGTGTAAGTGTGTGTGTGTGTGTGTGTGTGTGTGTTAAAGGTATTAAATCCAGCTTGAAGTTTATTTGGAAAAAAGAAAGATGTCATGACTCTAGCCTGCCAGAATGCCATCCCATCTACCCTAGAAACCTGCCAATAATTGTTATCTACCGGTCAGAGAAAACTTTGTAGATGCACAGAAACACTCTGTTCATCATTTCTTCAGAGGCAGAGCTCAGAAGTAAAAACACTCAAATAGTATGGGGGATAGGTGTGAGGCGGGATATTCGGAAAGCTTGAAATAGAAAGCACTTTCTCTGTGATAAAAATACTACAGCTGCTTGATCAACGATTATTCAGCTACAGTCGAATCCTATATACTCCTTATTTAGAAGTCCATTGTTTTCAATGAGGCATAGTCCCAGAAAAGTGCTCATAGGAGTGCATCTTGATTAGAAAACACACAAAAGCAGCTGCCCAGTTCTAATTAAAAAAACAAAAACACCTACTCCTTGTTTTTAAAGTTGTGGGTCTGCAGTCAAAAACTGAAGGGCTAGTTCCTTTAACATTTAAATGGCAAGTCCTTCCTGTCTGCTCTAACAGAACAATGATTTATTTACATTCAGTTTCTGATCCACAAAGACATACAGGGGGGAGAGAAAAAGAAAGGGATTCATAGGTGTTTTTATATTCTTTAATTAACCCTACATCTGCTGGAATCAGGGTTTCCTGGTGGTAACCACTAGCACCAAGCCCAGGTGCAAATGAACAAGCAGTTCAAAGTGGCGGCTCCTGGTGCCAGGAGGTTAACCATGATTTATGCTCACCGGAAGAAAGTGAAAGATTATGTTGGCCGGGATGAAGTGGTGGAAGGGTAAAGGGACAAGAAGAAGTATAACAGAAAGACATTGCATTTCACAGTTCTTTGCCATTCCACTTTGCTGAAAGAAACAACTACCCCTGTTTCAAGAAAAGCCAATAGTCTTTTAGGCCTCTATTCCATTTCAGAAGTTATCACAACTTAGAGCTGTTAATCAGTAGTCATATTTCTGAACTAAATAAGTTTGCAGCAGCAATTACTAAAAATTCCAAAGGTCCACCAATTTAATATCCCTCAGAAGACACTCACAGCTCAATGCACCGGACTGCAAAATATGCAAATATATATATGTATTTCTCTGTACATTTTGCAGTGCAGTGCATTACACTGCAAGTCTTCTGAGGGATATAAATTGGTGGACTTTCAGTGACTGGTCCTGCAAGTTTATTTAGTCCAGGAATAAAAGAACAAAGGTAAGAACAAAAGGTAAGAAAGGTGCTACCTCTTTCAGATGCCCCTTCAGTAATTAAAAGTTTATTCTTCACTGTTTTAGGATAGTTACATTTTTCACTCTTGGCATGGCTCCTGTGCCATTCATAGCTATGTGACAAGCAAACATTCTGCAAGTGAAGTTTTGCCCATGACTGCATTGTATACCAAGAAAGCTTTACCAGGTGACAATGGCTGAATTTATGCTTGCCATTCAGCCATCAAAGGCACAGGAACCTTGACAGAAAAAACAGGTCTATCAAGGAAGCTTTAACTACGGTTTGACATGATGTCTAAATTAACAAACTCTGCAATCGAGAGGCAAACCAGGATCAGAAACATGGTTTGAACTGACAAATGTTACTCATTTGTCAGTTCAATCTAGCTGATAGTAAATCATAGGTTATAAAACATATATAACCTATGGTTTGCTACACTAGCTGATAGCAAACTATAGGTTATAAAGAAGGCACTATGAACTGAGGTATTTTGAATGGCTCAATGCTACATGGAAAGTTGTGTAATGAAGAGTTTGGAACATATTTTCCAATATCCAAATATCAGCACGATGTTTATTCTCTCGTTCATGCAAAAAAAATGAACATGCTGCCCTTATTTACGCATGTTTGTGTATGTCATGGAGATGTACAGCAGGCTACAGGATGGTAATTATATTTGATTTGAATAAAAATTACGCTTGTTTGGCTCTTTTGATGCCAGCACTATAGTACTTTGGCTTTAGGCCTTGAGAGTTATCTATAGCAGCGTTTCCCAACTATTCATTCAGGAAATCCTCCAGAAAAAGGAGTAGGATCCATTTTCAAGACCCAGTTTTTCATGACCAGGAAGTTCAGAAAAGTGAACTCTCACATAGCAACTTCTGCTGCCTTGATCGTAACACCTACTAATCACAGAAGAGCTCCCTATTCATAGATTCATAGATGTAGGTTGGAGGGCTAAAAGGCTCGGTCCAACCCCGCTCAGGAACTAGAGGGGGTCTCACATAACGGCGACCAGACGCTGACAAGCTGCCCAGCTGAGCCACACTTTATGCTTAATCATGGAATACTACATCTTGGCTTATAAGCAGTATACAAATTATGGCATTTGCAGGCCTAAATTAAAATAAACTTGCTAGTGAAAACCGCTTAAAAACTCAGAATAAACTTAAGAGTTGGACATGTATTAAATATAATTTTACATATTAAGCATCTGCTTTGGTCATATGGTGTCCGTCCAGTCCTCAAAATGCAGCATCCGTATATGACTCATTTAAATCAACAGAACCTGTTTCAGTGGAAGTCCTTTGAGAATGCCAGGTTCTTAAAAAATGGGTAATAATTTACCATCAGCAGTCCTAAAATAACTATAAAAAATAAAATCCAAGTAGGACCAATCAAAAAGCAAAGTTTGGAAGCAAGGGTGTGAAAATGAGAGCATTTGAGTAAGGATAAAGGGAAGGATTTGCAAGATAAATTCCAGGGACCCTGTGGGTTAATTTATCGTGGAAGCTACAAAGAAAAAAATGGTTTATTGGCTAGGATAACAGTTATACCGCATAAATAGGTTAGAAGATCCAAGAATCCATGGGATTGCATGAAAATTGCCAGAAAGGCATATAAAGTCTAGTTTACATCTTTACTGTTAATAGTCTTGTATTTCCTTTACTGCAAATGTATAGTTTAGAAATGGCAACACATCTTAAGGATTAAAGGTATGTGACAAACAGTTAATGTCTCTTAATAATCAAATCACATAGCTTAGATTGGGCTCTTATCAACCTTTCCCCCACCTTACGGTTTCATAGGTAGAAAATACTTTATATCCCCCCTATTACATAAATGATGAATTAGACCATTGGTTATGGGCTGTTATTTGCTTGGCCGTAGTCAATATTTTTCTTTGGACAGGGATTTCAATGATTTATTTCTCTTCTGGCCTTATCACTTATTCACTTAGGTCAGACAGGAAAAAGTCAAGGTTGTAAGGCCTCAGGCACATTTAGACTTTTATAATATCAGGGAGGCTTTTTTTTTTTTTTAAAATGATGTGAACACCCTGTGCTGCATAAGGCTTCATTGGGTAACTAGGGGGGAAAGATCATATTGTTGGCAAGCGTGGGTACAAAGTATTCAAAAGAATATGTTCAATTCATTATAGTCTTCAGTCTGACTAGCTGTAATTGCATTAATTCTGCAGATGTCATATAAGCACAAGGTATATTTAGTGATAGGTTCTACTGTGTTGTATTGTACTGATCCCATTTAATTCAACTATCAGCTCTTCTAGTTACATGAAAACAAAATTTATCTTGTCTCTCTTTGGGCTTAGTGTGTTCTGATCCAACAAAGTGGTTGCATTTCTACCTGGCCAGTTGCACTCCTTACCGGATGGCCTGGATGACAAATTTCAGTAGGTGGCACTGGGGGCTAATGCTTGGCACTTTGGCACTGATGCTACAGAGTCCTGCAGGATTCTGTTTTCTTCTTATGCTTTTTAACATTTATATGAAACAAATGGGTGAGACCATTGGGGCTTTAGAACTGGGTGCCATCAATTTGCTGACGATATCCAGCTCAATCTCCCCTTTACAACAGATTCAGGAGGTGAGTCAGTGGAAGTGCTGAACCAGTATCTGGGCTCAGTAAGTAACGGTCTGGATGAAGGTCAACAATCTGAAGCTTCATTTATATATGATGGAGGTGCTCGTGGTGGGTGCTTAATCTGTTTTGGAAGATGGTGTTCAACCTGTTCTAGATGAAGTTGCACATTTCCTGAAGGATCAGGTTTGGAATTGGGGTGCTCATTGATCCAGTTTTGCCACCAGGTTATTTTCCCAAGCTTTTAAATAGTTTATTCGCTTTGAAATGGGTTTCATCATGCTTTTATGCTGTTTTATTGTTTAGTTTTAATGTATTTTTATGGATTGCATTTTATTGATAGCTGCAAGCCAGCCTCAGAAAAATCTTTTGTAGAGGAGCGGTATACAACCTTTTTTGCCCTGAGGGCCATATTGGGTGTCTGCTGGGGTGGCAGGGGCCACATATATATGCACACACATGCATGCACAGACATTCACATACAACATATGACTCACACACATATCACACATCACTCACTCAAATCCATGGTCTAACTATTTTATCTCATCCCTTTCCCCAGATCCTTTGCCATCAATTTCCCCCTCTATTTTTATTTTAGTTCATTCATTTGTAACCCATTTTATGTATCCCATCCATTCTATGATGAACAGTCCCTCCCTTCCAGTCCCAACTATTTTGTAACCCAGTCCTTATAAAGAATGCTCTCCCACACCCCCTCTCTCCCTCCTCTGCATCACAGTACGTTTGCTGTTTGCTTGCAAATCAATGCTTTATGGTGCCTCCTAGCAGCACCAGCAGCACCAGCAAGCAGTATACTGGCGGATTGAGTTGTGGGAGACAATCAAAGAGATGCTCCAGGACAGCTCTATCTTCTTGCCACAGAAGCCCCATTCTAAAGCATCCCCCGAAGTAAGGAAATAAGGAAGGCAACATCCTTGGAGCTCCCAAGGACATTCAACTACAAAAGTGGATTACTGGCAGAGGTGGGGGGGGGGGATCAATTTACCATTTTGTAAGGCTCTTTAAGCCTAAACTAAGCGTTTTCTTGTTCACGTGTTTTTTCTTTTGACAACAGCCGTGCTGCCAACCTTTTTTCCGGCAGCGGCTTGGGGTCTTGGGAGGCTTCCAGCCAGTACTAAGTCTTTTATAATGAACAAAAACAAACAGGCAATACCAGCCCCAGAGAAGCCAACAGAAGTACCAGAGAGAGATAAGGAAAGGATGGTAGATGGTGACAATGATATTGGATAGTGACATAGCCAGATCTGTAAGGGCCTAAACTGAGGAAAAGGAGGAAGGAATCTCAGTAATGTTTAGAAACATTTAAAAAGTGTTTAGACCACATGGAGCCAGCGTGGCGTAGTGGTTAGAGTGTTGGGCTGGGACTTGGGAGATCCGGGTTCTAGTCCCCGCTCGGCCATGAAGCTCCCTGGGTGACTTTGGGCCAGTCACAGGGTTGTTGTGAGGATAAATTGGAGAGGAGGAGGATTATGTAAGCTGCCTTAGATTCCTTACAGGAAAAAAGGCGGGGTATAAATATAATAAATAAATAAATAAATAAATAAATGATATTATTCTTTTTCTCCCTCTACCACAAACAGGGCACAATCCAAGGGGCTGCCCGTAACCTCCAAACTCGGAGGATTATGGGTATCCTATGCAGAGCAGGCTGAGTGCAGAGGCAAAGGTCACCTTAGCACTCCTCCCACTCTGCAAAGCAGCTAGATGGCCAATTTCAGCCATCTAACTGTGGTGCACCAGAGGGGAAGGGAAGGAGGCTGAGGCGCCACCAGGATACGTTGTATCTTGGCAGCACCAGTGTCCTCCCCTCCCCACTCCCTGAATCGTGCTTACGACCTCAGAGACGCATCTGGCACGGTTCTTTCCGCGCTGGCTGAAAGGCGGGAGGGCACTCCGAGCACGGATCCCCAGCTCTGAGGTCAGAGCTCTTTTCTGACCTCGGAGCTGGGTCTCCGAAAAACCCTATGGCCTGCTAGACGCTGTCTAGCCAGGGGACATAGGATTGCTCTGCCCATTATTTTTAAAAGAGCTTACGTGGCTCACGCTGGCTCAGCTTGTCTGAGCGTGGAAAGCTAAGCACGGTCAGGCCTGGTTATTACTTGGATGGGAGACCCCTCCTCTAGTTTCCTGCATTGAGCAGGGGGTTGGACTCGATAGCCCTGTAGGCTCCTTCTTCCAACTCTATCTATGAAATCTATGAATTTGAGTACATCACCTGATTAGCAGACTTTCCACAGGTAAGGACTATGTATTTGTCTTTATCTGAAAATCGTTTGCAATCTTAAGATCTTTAATGTGAAAATCAAGACATTGTGCTTAAGCCTAAATGCTTCAGTTATGTTTATCTGACGCACAACAGGACGAAGAGAACAAAAACTGAAGCAGCCTTGCCTGCAATGTTACCTTTAAACCTTTTCGATTTTGGAACCTTGCCCTCATACCCCAGTCAATAATATCAAAACAGATAAAAGTTTGAGTCAAAAACAAATAGCATTTGCTGGCCTCTGACATAACATATGGCATTATTCTCAGAAATGAAAGTTTTATATTTTATCTCACAGTAAGAACATTTTCCATTGTTCCAGTGAAATTGGTTTTTTGTCTTCATTCAAACAAACCAATCAGCTATTAAGTCATTATTAAGTATTCATGTGAATAATAAAAAAACATGGGGTGGGACATTGTAAAGTTAATGAGGTTGTGTATTACAACAGCCATTCCACTTAATCATGTTTCAGAACGAAATATCCATGCTGTTCTGGTCAAGGTTAGTTGGAATAAGGTTTAAGGTGTGGGGGGGCGTCAAATGCTTTGGTGGGATGGTATGAGATTCCTGGCAGGCAGTTTCTGTCTTACTGTTGTTTATTCTAGCCAATGAACGCCGCTTTTCTTTTTCAATATTTTGTTGATTGTATGAATTTGGAGCATTAAGAAGCCATTCATGTTTTCATGAAAGCAAAAAATCTTTCTCAAGAACAGAATTCAACAAACCTACTTTGATTCTAGAATCTTGTCCTGGGACAAATATGTTCACAGTGTCGATAAAAAGATGGGAGCTCCTTTTCATACATCCCTATTTTTACCCAGAGTGGAGTATTTTTAGTGTTTTGTAATTCCAGTTCATGGAATTCTTCCCTCCCCCATCAGTTCTTCCTCCCTCCCTCCCTGCTGTCAGATGGCCCCCAGTCCTCCCCACCCCAGCCTCCTGGCTTCCTCCCTCCCATCCAAACACTGGTCTCCCCACTTCCTTCCTCCTGCCCCCCCATCAGGTTGCCCCCACTCCAGCCTTGGTCTTCCTCCTCCTTCCCCAGGGCTGGTCTCCCTGCTTCTTTCTCCTTCCTCCCCAACATCAGGTCATCCTCAGCTCTCCCCCTGCTGCCCCACAGCCTTCCCAAGCCTCCCCCCTTCCTCCCCCCTCCCCCCTTACCAAGCACTAGCAATGAAGTCCCTTCCTTCTTTTTTATTTTCTTTTTTTCTGAAGCCAGGAGTGCTTCAAAGCAAAGTGCTGGCTTCCAGCCACCCAACACCTTTAATTTGTAAGGTGCCTCTGGGTCCACGTGGGGCATTCTGAGGAATAAAGATGCTGGGCGGGTGGATACTAGTACTTCATTTTGAAGCACTCCAAGCTGCCCTGTTAAAATAAAATTAAAAAAACAACAACACAGGTACAGTGGGGCACTTCCTAGGCACTGAGGGAGGTGTTCATCTACAGGCACTATATTGCCATTTGCCAACCCCCACACTGGGTACACGGATTAATTTAGTCCTCATATTTAAGGTAATTAGAAAGCCTATGGACACAGGAGGTGCTACATGCTCAAAGATCACAAATGGCTGGAAATATTTTTAAGACTTTTAAAATATAAGTTAATTGAATCATTTCATTGGAAGCTCTTTAACGCTTCTATAAGATATATGAAATTCATTTATACATACATATATACCCACCTACTGGAGGTTTTCGCCAAACCCAACAGCAACACACTGACCAGTCACCCCAAAGAACGCTATCTGATTAGAAGCCAATTCTTCAGGCCTGAGGTGCTAGTGCCCACCAATGACATTAACTATTTCTAGCCATCCCTGATGGGCCTGCCTCCCACCCAGCTATTCCGATGTATCTTCTGCAAGAACAGCCTGCAACTTGTCAGCTTTAGCTGAAAAACAGTTTTACTTCTTTTCAGTGACTTTTGTGACAGGCCAGATCCATGTACAAAAGCAGTTCTGGTCAGGAGGTTACATGTGTGTGATTGTAACATAAACATCCTTCTGAAGTAGGATAGTTTTTTTCTTTGTTTGTTTGTTTTGGTACATATCTCCATAGAGGGGCAGCAAAATTACCAGTATGACGGATAAACAATCAGTTATCCATTCTGCCAAACTGTCAGTGTAACAATGTAACAATAGTGGAAGCTTGAGGTAAAAAAATAAAATATTAACTAGCATTAATTTCGGCATATATAGTTATGTGAATTTGAAACAGCTCATTGTTTTGCATTAAGGCTGGCCTTTTATAAGTTCACAGAAAAACAAGCCCTGCTGAACACTGGAAGTATCTGTTTTTTTCTATATTTAAATCTCTTAATATCCAAATATTAACTGCTTTGTTTTCCAAGTGACTGTGAAAGAAATATGTTTTAATAAATCCTCTCAATGAAGTTCATGCTAGTGTATTTCTTATATAAAAAAATACTTTTTAAAACATAATATTTTCCCTAGCATACAGAATCTTGATTCACTGATGGAACATGCATTTACAGATCAAATTTCTAAGTTGTTGGCAGTTAAAAGAAGGGGTGGGGAGAACCTAAAATTAATGGGTCACTAGGCATTTTCTTCTGAGAATTTAAGCACTTAACAGTAAAGGGGGGGAGGGGGAAATCAGTTTACAGCCAGGTGGCTTGAGGGGATATTTTGTTGAACGCTGATTAAAAATAATTTCTTCTAAATGAGACCTAACCACAAAATGGGGCCATTAATGGATACGGCATTTTCACCAGAGAGGAAAGTACGCCTGAATGGCTCTTGTACCACCCACAAACCCCAATTCTCTTTCCTCTTTTCTTTCCTCCTCTGTCCCTTTTCTCATTCTCAATTGCAGGGTAAATAAACACCAAGTGATGCCTCACTGTTTTCAGCCAAAAACAGAGGCCAAACTCCTCTGAGAAAACATTTGGCCTCTGTGGTTTTGTAAAACGTTCCAGAACACTGAATTCACTGACAAACACTGTGGAAAAATTCCCATCTACTGGAACACTGCTATGGAATGTTACAGTATCAGAACTTCCAATTGGTCCATTTCCTGTAGGCCCATAATGAGACTTGGTTTCAAAAAATAAAAAATAAAAGATAGGAGGCTATGTGGGAGTTAAAAGAAGTTCTCATGGGAAAAATGAATGGCAAGAAATTCTAGCTTTAAAAGAAACAGCTAATCTGCTATTTTGATTGTTCTTCAAAATTTACAATGAACTAATAATCCTAATTAAAACCACTTGCCCTAGTTCTGTAAGGCATCATAGCTTTTTCTATGCTTCGTTTGTACACACCACAGTCTATCCTCCCCACCACCACCCCTCCTCACCCTTCTACTGATCACTAACAAAGTGCTGACTTTGTCAGGGCGGCTGAGCTAATTTTGTGAACTCAGTGTGAAACCTTAGCTAAACAAAATTGTAGTAATTTTCCTTAATTTGTAATAGTGATTGGAGTGCAAACGAAATTTTCCTCTTGGGTCAATCCTATAATTTTCAATTAACAAAAACTGATCTGCAGGCTTGCTCCAATCCTGCATTTTGTTTAAAGGGCTTGGAGGCATTTTGGAAGTGAGAAGTGTTTGTGTGTGTGTGTGTGTGTGTGTGTGTATACCACCACAAAACTTTTTTAAACAAAGCAACCATCTAATGTGGATTGTCCAGACCCCTTCTATGTTCTGTATTGGGGTAGGCAAACATTTTGGGTCATGGGCACATTTGGCAATTTGAGAAACTATCTGGGGCATCTCAAGAAAATGGCTGTCTTGTGGGGCATGGCAAAGGACAAGTAACCTACCTAAAAGACTTGAGTCCAAGGCAGAGGGGAGGTTTGAATCCCAACGCACTAAACAACTCCTTTGAACCCACAGTTTTCAGGCCAACAGAAACCTATTTCACAGTAATCCCAGCTGCCAGTAAGAAAATGTGTTAATTAAAAAAAAAAAAAAAAAGAGTGGGAGGGATATGGCTCGTTGGTGGGCCCAAGGAAGATTTCTGAGGGTGCATTGGTGCCCACAGGCACCACGTTGCCTACCCCTGCTCTATATAATGTTGTGAATATTGTGCAACAAAAACAAACCCCAAAAGCCTTGCACTTCAAGTTGATTCACTTCAGGGTTGATTCTAAAAAGACACTAGACACAACCCTGTAAAGTTAATCAAAACTAAATCCCATTACAATCAATGGGTGTAGGCAGTCAAGTATGTGGGGAGCTGAAATGCAAGTCCTGAGGCAGATGCACAAGAGAGTTAATCCAGAGACTCAATTGCGGGCCAGGGTCTGAGCTGGGAAATCCATTCAAAGGGGGTTTGGGACAGAGACACAGACGGTTGGCAGGAAAGTGGAGACCATGGAAATAGAGGAGGAAAGGAAGGCTGACAGGCAGAAAAACCTTGGGCAAGACTAGGGAGGCACAATCAAAGCCAGAATCTGGATGTTGCCAGGCAAAGACCCAGGCCTGACCAGGTGCATTTTAAGACTGGCCAGGTTAGGAAGAACCAATGGGATGCCTAAGGAATGGACGGCACTGAAGTACAGTCTTCAAGCACTACTGCTACACAGTCTGCATTCATTCGTGTTCACAATAGCATTCCTAGTAGTCTATACTCTGCTGATATAAATGGCCGCCAATGGTAGTAAGTTGCTCCCAAAACACTGCATGCTCAGTTTAAAGGGTGTGAATTATATATCATATTTCTTTTCTACAGAACAAGAGTTTAAAGTGAGATATCAGGCCTCAATCTGAAGCCCAATAGTGACTCCAACTACAAGGTAATTATCTTGTTGATGGAAACTTGGGGCAGAAGTAAGGAGACACCAGTATGTGGTATAGCAAAAAAAAAGGATAAAGCAAAATATATCAGGGCAGAGATGGACACTATTGGGCTACATCTGTAGCAAGCCAGGACTCTACACAATAGCTTAAGGAATGAAAAAAGGCTGCATGACAACAAGCATTTACACTACAGGGATTGTGGGAAATAGGGAATGTTACTGAGTACAGAAGAAGAAATGATAAAAGTGGGCTGCAGCTGTGGTAGGAAGGAGGTTGCCCCCAGGGGATTAGGGACATTGATCCAACCCCTGCCAGGTGTACTGATCCTGGCAACCAGATGGGCTCTCTGCACTATAAAGAAGTGAGTAAACCTAAAAGGAATTACACACACACACACACACACACACCATATTGAAAGTTTTCTTATAGTGCAATCCTATGCATCTATACACATAGGTAAGTACTATTAAGTTCAATGGTACTTACTCCCAGGGTAATATATATATAAGATTGTAATCTTACAAACACTTACTTGAGAATAAGCTCCATTGAACACAGTGGGGCTCTCTTGAATAACATGCATAGGATTGTACTGCTAAAAGGAAAATATGTCCTGGGGGTATACGGACTTTGTTAAATCCATTCCGTCTGCATTTTGCGGATTGTCAGGCACCTTTTGTTCCATTTTCCTCTCATTGACAGAATCAGATTTGTGGAAATTCACACTTGTACAGATTCACACTTCCAAAAATGAGCAAATCCCCCAATACACATTTTCGTTAGAGATGTAACCGCTCACCTCGCGCGGGCGTAGCAGGCCGAAATCGCCCCCACTCAAGTCCACGCGGGGCTCGCGTGGGCCTACCTTTGTCCAGTGGTGGCTCACCTCTCTGCGGCGAGTCGCCCACGCCGGTCCCGGCGCATCACATTTGGCCCCGGAAGTGACGCAACGGGACCCTGCACAGGCATGCTGGACCCCCACGTGACATATTGCGCCTGTGCAGGATCCCGTCCCATCACTTCCGGGGCCGGATGTGACGCACCGGGACCAGCGCCAGCGGCTTAAGCGGCGCGGAGAACTGCTCCACGCCGCTCAGAAGATCGAGGCGGGGGGCCCACCGCCGTGGAGAGGCGAGGCAGCAGAGAGGCGAGCCCCCCCCCAGGTTTGTGAACACCGCTGATTTTCGCACTATAGTCTATGGAGGGAAATGCACATTTTTGGTCGTGTTCTTTTATTTTTCATATTTTTCTATGACTAAATTTGTGTAAAATTATGGAAAGAAAGAAAAAAAAACCACAGTCCGCAAATCCGCAGAATCCGTGCAACTAGGGAAAAGCCAGTCCACTGTGGAATCCGCAGGTCAGATTCATAGAAATCCGAACTAATTTGAATCCATTGCGGATTCCTCTGATATCCCTACCTGTGATCAAGTTTTAATTAACTATTATTTTAAAACCATAATTATGTTAAGAACCTATGGCCCTAAGTATGTGGCACTTTCAGGCAGAAATTCTGAAGCCAGGTTATTTAGACGCCCTCCTTCCGATATCCTCCCAGTGTTCAGCAACGCATTATCTCTCTGTACTTCTGGTAAGAATAGCTGAGATAGCATGGGAAAGCTGCCAAACTTTCTTCTAATACAGAGTCAAGATCAGTTGTCCAGTGCTGGTAGGCTTATATTTGGATAATATTGATATATTGGGCTGTATCAGACAGAACTATATCAGGTAATTATATCCATTAGAAGGGGCCTCTTTTCACTGAACATGTGTTCTCTCAGGTCTAACAAGGAGCACATATCTGTATCTTCAAATGTCATTTGGTGCCACCATCCTTGTCTACCTTCCAATTCTTGGTGGTTAATGTTCTAGGGATGTACCCACTCGCCTCAAGGCGGGTGTAGCGGGCTGAAATCGGCCCCGCTCACTCCAGAGACTCGTGGGCCTTACCGGGTCCCAGGGCTCCCTCGGCTCTCTGCATCGAGCCCGCCGCGCTGTTCCCGTTGCGTCACTTCTGGCTGGCTAGAAGTGATGCGACGGGACCCTGCGATGGCACGCTGGGACCCCGCGCTGCATATTTTCCGGAGAAACCAGGGCAACAGGGCTGCTCTGCGCCACTGAGAATATCGAGGTGGGGGGCCGCCACTGCAGAGAGGCGAAGCAGGGCGAGGCGGGGGGCCCCTAAGGTTCGTGGACACCACTATATAAAACATACAGTTCATACAATCTTGGTTCCTACTTGTCCACTTATAATGGAAACATTTCCATTTGAACAGCCTGGGAATATGGACAGGATCCTTGGAGAGGTGAGACCTACCACATGTGTGTTTGACCCTTGCCCTTCCTGGCATATAAAAGTTGCAAGTGGGGGGACTAGCTGAGTAGGTAAGGGCAGTGGTGAATGCCTCTCTACAAAAGGGTGTGATTCTGGCATGGAGTGAACAGCTGGCTGGGCCAGGGAGGTAATCAATGCCTCTTTGCAAGAGGAAGTGGTCCTGGGCTGCCTGAGAGAGGTGGTGCTGAGACCACTCCTGAAGAAATCCTCCCTTGACCCATTAAATCTTAATTTTAGGCTGGTGGCAGATGTTTCTTTCCTGAGCAAGGTCCATGAGCGAGTGGTTAGCAACCAGCTCCAGACATTTTTGGATGAGATGGATTATCTGGATCCATTTCAGTCGGGGTAAAGGCTGGGTTTTGGCACGGAAACAGCCTTGGTCACCGTGTATGATGACCTATGCCGGGAGAAAGACAAGGGAAGCATGACCTTGTTTATTGTCCTTGATCTCTTGGTGGCTTTCGATACCATCAACCGTGGTTTCCTTCTGGGGTGACTGTGTGAGTTGGGAGTGGAAGGCACTGCATTGCAGTAGTTTTGCTCCTACTTGGCTCCTGAAGGTGATGCTTCCCAGTATGGGGTTCTGCAGGAGTCAGTTTTGTCCACCATGCTATTTAACATCTACATAAAATGTGCTGAGTGGGATCATCTGGAGTTTTGGAGTGCGTTGTCAGCAGTATTCTGATGACCTGCAGCTCTATGTCTCCTTTTCATCTTCATCAGGTGATTCATAGATTCATAGATCATAGAGTTGGAAAGGGCCTACAAGGCCATCGAGTCCAACCCCCTGCTCAATGCAGGAAACTAGAGGAGGGATCTCCCATCCAAGTAATAACCAGGCCTGACCCTGCTTAGCTTTCCACGCTCAGACAAGCTGAGCCAGCGTGAGCCACAGGCGTGCTAGATCAGTGCCTGGCTGCGACAATGGACTGAATGTGGACTAATAAACTGAAGCTCAATCCAGACAAGACCAAGATGCTGTTAGTGGGTGGTTCTTCTGACCGGTTGAGGGTGCCCAACCTGTTCTGGATGGGGTTGCACTCCCCTGAAGGAGCAAGTTTGTAGGTTGGGGGATTCTCTTTGAGCCATCTTTGTCACTTGAGGCTCAGGTGGCCTCAGTGGCACAGACCTACCAACTTCAGTTAGAGGCCCAGCTACACCCTTATCTGGACAGGGATCACCTATGCTCTGGTAACCTCCAAGATAGATTACTGCAATGTGCTGTACATGGGGCTGCCCTTGAAGACGGTTCAGAAGCTGCAGCTTGTGCAAAATGCAGCAGCCAGACTGATAACAAAGACAAGAAGTTCTGATTCTGGTCCACTTGCACTGGCTGCCTGTTTGTCTCTGAGCTCAATTCAAGATGCTGGTTTCAGGTGCCTCCTCGGAGGGTGGCAACTGTCAAATAAAGGACCTATACACATAACTGTTTCCCCTGTACTAGGTAATTAATTGTTCTTATTCATTCAACCTGTGGAAAAGATTACATGGAACTGAGAAAGGGCCAATCTCATATTTAGAGCTTGCCAGGCAGCACATTACCAAAAAAATTTCCTACTGAATACATACTTGGGTATATCACATAAATATCATTTAAATATCATTTTACATAAATATCAATTTGTAAAGTAGAAAAAATAGGTGGTGGAATAATCTGCTCTAATTTAATAAAACATACCACAGTAGCACTCAGTCTAAAAGAAGCAACATCAGAGAAGGTGGATGGAGCACATCTTTTCCCATTACATTATGTGTTAAAAATTATAGCAGTCTTACCTGTGTAGATGAATCTTCCAGGTGTACCCTTACAGAACTGCTTGGATTTGTAGGACAATGTAACTTCTACCACGCCAGGGATGTGTCGGGGCGGTGTCTGAACTCTGATTGCATGAGGCGTAATAAGCTAGAAGAAAATGTAAGAAGGGAGGAAATCTGTTAAGATGCAGAATAGTTCTTTAATAACACATTCTTCTCAGATCATATAAACAAAGCTTTGGAACGTGTAATTAGCCTGTCAGTGTTTGAATGTATTCTTGAAGTAACCAGCATAAAAGCCAATGACAACAATATTTGCAAATGTTCATCTTCTCAGCCATAATAATATTAACCCTGTTTTCATACATGGCAGGCATTTATTTCTGGGTACAAACATTGCTTGTGCCCTACTGCAGCATTTGAATGTACTCAAGTTGCAGATTTGTATTCATGCTTCCCAAAAGATTTCCATTTGGGCCCCAGCACATTCCAGCTTCCTTAGCATATTACTGCAAGCTAACAGAAAATGTTAAACTCCTAAAATGTAACATGTGCCTTGTGTCAGAGAACCATCTAGCCAAAATAAAGCCCTTCTAAGCTTCACTGATGTCAATGGGAGAGTTAAGCATGTGCATAACTCTTCCATTGAAACCTATATAGTTTTAAAGTGCTTACCTTTGACTGGATTATGTCCAGGGTATATAACAGAGCTTGTTAATATTTTTTCCATCAAAATGGCTTTTCCATTCTCTGATATAAAATGTTTCTTTAATTGAACTGATTTTATAATTTCTTCAAATGTGTTTTTAAAAATAAAAGTAACATTTTTTCAAATTCCAACAATCTTTTCTCTAACATTATATGTATTTTCTAATTTGACTTGATTTTATTTTTATAGCCACTGTTCTTGCCTTTCCAAAATTCCTCCTACTCTGATTATAATATAATTATCAATACTGGAGCTCTGAAGTAATGACATTTCCAATCATTCATCTGTTGGGAGTATGACACACATTTAAAATGGGTTTCCCTTTAAGGAAATGAATAAAAATACAGCAAAGGCCAAAATTAGGTGAGCACAAATAAATAAAAAGAGGAATCCTAGCCTCAGGGCCGGTGCTACCATTAGGCCAACTAGGCAGCTGCCTAGGGCGCAGGGCTAAAGGGGGTGCCAGAAACGCCTTGAAAAAAAATACAGCACTCTCAAGTGGGAAGGGGGGGCGCTAAATATTTGATCTTGCCTAGGGCACCAAACTGCCTTGCACCGGTCCTGCCTAGCCTTGCTGGTAAGCCAGGTGTTTTACCTGCAGAGCAGGGGGAAATGGTACGTGCTGGTGCAGCGGAGAGAGATACCATGTCTTAAGGCCCTTCATTTCCTCAACAGCCCCCCAGAACCAGTATCACCCTATGCCAGCCCCTGGGCTGGCTTAATTACTTCCCTCTCATTGCTGTCAATGGGAAGGAAAAAGAATAAAGTGACCACACCTCCCACAGCAAAACACCAGGGCACATGGATGTGGTGGTTGCTGTACAAGTGGTTCTTCTTCCTCCCTTGTCTCCCCAAGTGTCAATGTAAGGTAGGATCGCTTTGCCCAAGAGGGCTCAGCCACGGGGAGAAGTCATGGCTTAGTGGCAAAAGCTAGTGCATGCTTTGCATGCAGAGAGTCCCAGATTCAAACCATGACATATAGAATTAAAGGGATCTTAGGCAGCACAGCTTGGAAAGTTCTTCACATCTGCCTGAGACCCTGGAGTCTCACTGCTGGTCAGAGTAGATAATGCTGAACTAAGATGGACCAGTGGTCTGACTCACTGTAAAACAGCTCCATATGTTCAGATTGATTCTCCTTTTACACTGTGTATATACTTTTCTGTGTGTGTGTGTGTGTGTGTGTGTGTGCTTACATCAGTTGTATCTTCACAGGGTGTATAAGTCTGTCACCAATTTAATTCTCTTTCAACATTATTTCATGCATTTTCCAATAAAAACATGTTAGTTCCCATGAAGAGACTGACATATTTATGGTACATTGTTGCATAGTGTTAAGGTTGGAGAGAGTTCAGCAGATTTTCTGGATGGTTCTTTACAATCACTCTCCCTCATCCTTTTAAAGTAAATAAGTTAAACAGAAACTATCATTTTAAACACACATACAGTATTTTTACCCAGTTATTCCCAGGCATTATGCACTATTCTTGAAGTCAGTGACTGCACAGTGAACAGTTGATATTTAGTTCATTTTCCTCTGCGCAAGGGGGTATTGTTATGCTACTGTCTGACTCTTCCTTTTTTTTTAGGCACCATTAGTGAAAGGTGTTAATGGTTAGATACTTTCTGCCTTATGAAATGCCTATTGAAAATGCATGTCCTGCACAGTAGTCATCGGTGCATCATGCACATAGAGAGTACTTCTCTCTCAAAATTGTTGGAGGTTTTTTTGGGCTGGTGCTTAGTGTGAGTGGGAGGGTAGTTGGTGCTAGCCGGCAGACTCATCACTGCATCATCTGTGCAATGGAACATCCCCTTGCTGTAACAGCCTACCACTATCAATCAAAATTCAAAAATCCCCCAGTAAACTTGCCAATCCCTCTGAAAACACTGAGAAAACTGCACAGGTCCTAGAGAGTGGGAGGAAGGCAAAGACAACACAGAGGCCTTCTCTTGCTCCAGCTGGGCAGTCTCCTTCCACACCACTATCTAACATTAACTGCTCTGTGGTAGGAATCCAGGACAGAGAGGAAGGCAGAGGAAGACAAGATCAGGCTCCTGTTCCAGCTGGGATGATTCTGTTTTGTTTTAAGTGTACGGCTTTTAATGTATCCGTTGCATTCTATACTATTGTGAGCTGCTTTGAAGACTCCAGTTGAAAAGTGATATAAATAAATAAATACTATTCTGTAGACATTGAAGAAATGGGAATCTGGAACGGAGCTGAATTTAGCAGCCCAGCCCCTTTCTTTTCTGCAATGTTTTAATGTAAACTACTCTAATATGGCATCCCTGTCATCTGCTTCATATAATTTCTCTTAAATCAGTTGGGAAATGAAATAGATTAAAAGCTGAACAATAGATCTTAAAGATAGCAGGAGGTTTGTGTCTGTTATCATTTTAAAAACCCAAATAGATTGGCCTTTCCATCTGTAACAACATGTCAATTTGTGTACATTGCTAATCTATTTTGGTTATTTTTCTTTTTATAATGAGCTGCTATTTCATGCTATGGTTCTTGCTGTTGTTGCTATTATTTATATGTGCTAAATATTAAAAGAAATGTTTACTGTTAGTTCTAGACAATTTGCTTAGAGTTACCAAAGTGTTGCCAACTTGTTAGACATCAGTTTGGTTACTGCACAAAAACAACCATGGTCCAACAGCCCCACTGGCCTGCTGGTTGACACTACTGCACTTAAAGCTCAGACCAGTAGTTTGCTGTGCAACATGTGTAATGTAAAGAAGCACAAAATTACCATGCAGTTATGAAATTCCTTTCCTGCAGTCTTGCCAAAGACTGACTTGGAGCCTCTTTCAGACGAACTACAAGACATCGCTATATTGGCCCCTTTTTGGCTGCGAATTGAAGCTGTTAATTGGACTGAGGCTTTCTAATTTATCTGGTCTGCCATCTGCATGTTTTATGTGTAGTTTTATTATTGTAACATTCCCTTAGGTCTACGGATGGGGAAGGCTCACATTTTAAATATAAAGGAATGCATTTATGAACGTAAGTAATTCCTGTAGCTGGAATCATCAGAAGTAAGTTATTAATCCACATAAACATAACAAAACAAAGACTTCTATACTTTCAAAGTATTTTTAAAATGTCCTTGGTCATCAGCTCCTGGGGAATAATTGGCACAGGTCTTGATGTTTAAAGGACTAAACAGACTGAAGACATTTTCCTAGGACATTTGGATTCAGACATGTATTTGGATTCAGACATGTATTTAACCTGTCTCTTAGTTTTTCTGATTGATTTATTACATTTGTATCCCACCTTTCTTCCACTGAATTCAAAAAGACATACATGGAGATTCCCAGGCAATCTCCCATCAGGCACAAACAAGACCCAGACCTGCTTAGCTGCAGCAAGGCTGCTGCCTCATGTGCCTTCAGACCATGCCCTGGGAGCACTTCTCAGAATGCCCCGCTTCTCTAGCCTAGAGTATGTGAGAAGTAGTATAGTGGGCGTGATGTGGGAAGTTCCCAAATTAATCTCAATTCACTCATGAACTCACAAGGTAGCTTTAAGCATGCCCCCCTTTTTGCAGCTTTAGTCCCTCATCTGAAATATGGGAATAACTAGAAGCCCACAGTCAAAGTTTAGACTGGTAAATTTTCCAACACACCCAAGGACGCTTCCATGCCAGCTGCAGACTACGGGAGAACCTTTGGGCTAGACATCTCTTCATAAACCTTATGCATGCTCTAAATTTCACCTGCCTGTTTCTCTTCCTGCCACCCCTTCTATCCTATCTATCTCTGTATTGGGTGCAAACCACCCATCTGTACTTATTTATTTTATTTATTTAATACATTTTTATACCGCCCAATAGCCGAAGCTCTCTGTCTCTCTGTCACACACATAACGACCTGGTTTGGATGTAACACTAAACACTATGTGCATGAGCCTGAACATGCCTTCAGCTTATGCTCTCCTTCTGCCCTTCTCTTCAGCTGGCGTAGCCACAAGGGGACAATTAGAAACATCTGCGATAAAACTAACCAGAGTTCTCTATTGTAGCCAAACTCAAGGAACTCTGATTCATTTAAAAGCAAAAAGGTTCCAATCTCTTGAGCACGCCAAAGGAGGCAAGGGAAAGTGTGGGAGCATATGAACCCGAAATGCTAAATAGTAATTTAATGTACTTCCAAAAGGCTGACTTTCTCTCTCTGTCTCTCTTGCCTCTTCTCTCTCTCTTTTTTCTTCTCAAGCTGTCTCCTACTTCTTTCTTTGAGGGCCAAACGAGATGTGACTTTGTTAAGTAGTTTGGCGTTGTATAGCTGATTTTTGTTAAACAAATAGCCAGTACAGGGGGGATGGGTGCATGCAAGTGTAATTTGGACCATGGAATAGGGGGAGAGGGACTTTAACCCTTTGCCCCACCACAACCCCTGTTGGAATCTCAAATGGGCACCAATGGCAGCATTCCTCCCACTGTGAATAGCAGGTGTGAGCATGGGGGATTCTCTGGGTAGAAAAGTGTCAGGGCAAAGGGTTAAAGACCCTCTCCCCCAATGCAATGGCCCTGATTCAGCTACCCCACCCCATGTGTTAGCTATTTGATTAACCAAAAAAACCCAACCAGATCCATAAACTACATCACAAACTGTATATTTAGTTTGGCCCTGCAATGCTGGAACATAAAAAGAGCCCTGCTGAATTGGACCAAAAGTCCATCTAGGCCAGCACTCTGTTTCCACCAATGGCCAGCTAGATGCTTCCGGGAAGCTCACATGCAGGACATGAAAGCAGTAACCCTGTCCTGTTGTTTGCCCACAGCATCTGTTGTTCAGAGTTAAACTACCTCTGAAACTGGAGGAGATTGCATCTGGTAGCCCTTGATACATGTATCCTCCTTGAATTTGTGTACCTTTAAAAAGCCCAACAACAAATATCTAAGCCAACAGCCCTCACCACATCCTATAGCAGTGAATTCCATAACCTAATTTTTATGATTTTGTTTATTTAAGTAACAATTGCATATTATTATTATTATTATTATTTATTATTATTATTATAAAACAAATTACAAAAAATTATAACTAACAAGAATTAAACAGAGACAGGATGGCAGATCAAAAAGCACAAATTACAGCATAATCCTATGTATGTCTACTCAGAAGTCTCCCTGAGCTCAATGCAACTTATACCCAAGTCCCACTGAAGCATTAATAGAGAAGTTTAATGCCATCTGGGCTTCCATGCTTTTAAGCATACAGGAATAGTGTCCCTGCACGAAGAGCTCTTAGCTCGCTTTATAACTGGTGGTCAAAATAATGTCTTGGGTTTAAATCCAAGCTGTAAAAGAATCAGTTCTTGGAACTGAAATTATTTCTTTGTTTATGCTGTTTTAGTTGGTACAAATTATATACAATTGCTGTTTGTGTATGAATTAAGTAATCCAAGTGAATAAGGCATAACCTATTCCTTTGCACACACACACAAAATGTTGTCAGAATATTTTTGAAATCATTTTCATTATGGCAGCTGAAGATTAATTGAAAGCCCGGCTTCAAGTATCTGTATTTCCGCACACAATTAATGTGACAAATTATGTTTTGATGTACTTCCCTGAGTGAGAAAGGTTGTAATTATGTTAGAGAGCCTATAACTGAAATGTATGTTTAAATAATAAATACGTGTTTCCAAAATCATTTTAAATCTACATATTTAACATGCATCTCCAGTCCTCAAAGTGCTGTGCTAGCAAAAGATCTATTTTCTTCAATGATGCTCACACCAGTGCAGAGTTTTAAGAATAGGCTTGATAATCAGCTTCTATTTCATGCCTATAAATACTGCAATTACAAAGCTTGAATACACGTAAAATAAATTAAAATTATAATATTTACACTGCAAATTGCTTATAGTGTGCATATTACAACAGAAAGACTGTTTCAGAAATGAACACTTGAGCCCATGTCCCTCATTTCTCTATTCACACAAAATAAGCTTCCTATCTAACTCTGGGGTGGGGGGGGGAGTGCGGGATGAATGAAGGAGCTTTGATTCATTTGGGGGCTGATTCATTTTGGACTGTAATGAAAATTGGATAAAATTTATTTCTACCCCTTTTGCTTTTATATCTCAAGCCATGACAACATTTTCAACATAGTTTTTTTTTTTTAAAGTGAGAGAAAAGAAGTATTAAAAGTCCAGATATTAGGAATTTTAGTGAAAGTTACAGGCCTTAGTAAAAAGATAAGAGTTTTGTTTCTCGTTTTGTTGGGTGTGAAAAAAAACAACAACCCTGACTGGATGGCTATATTCATCAAAGCTTTTCACAGAAGTCAAGGTACCTAAGCTCACATTAAAATATGCACATTCTCCACCCCACAGAATAGTGACCTTTTGTTGATCTTGGTAATCTATGCAGCATGGTGAAGCTTCTCTTGCAACCAGTGTTATGGCTGCCAAGATCTTATCTGTCAATCAAACCTCAATGAAGACAATATAGGAGGGTATTTCATAGCTCACATCTTTATGGACCCTACTGCAAAACGATGTTTCACACTTTTATGAAAAGCAAAGATCCATAAACGAAGAAGTGCAAAACTACTGTGGGCTTAATCCCGCTACACCAAAAAACAATTTTAAAAATGTTTTTACTTTTGTTGAACTGTGTGTTTCATGAGGACAGCTTCTTGAAACTGGTTTTAAAAATGGAGCTGGCCCATTACATCTGTGGAAGATCTGCGTGAATATATCACCTGAGAACACCTCTAGCATCCCCTGTGACCATTTTAATGCTAAGCAACTGTCAGTGACTTTGGTGGGGACATCACTCATCAACATAAACATATCTTAGTAATAGTAAGTTGATAGTGCATTCAAATGAAATCACTATAAAATTATGGAGTAACATATCAAAGCCCTTAAATAACATTTAACTGAATGCTTAAGCTTTTGAGGGCTGATTCAAAACAGAGGCACTCATATGGTACAATCACCTCTTGCAATAGTACCACCTCAGAATAGGACATATGAACATAAGAAGCCTTATATCAGGTCACTGGTCTATCTAGCCCAGAATTGCCCACTTGGCAAGAAGCTGTCATCCAAATGATTTTGTCATTGCCTGCACTGGTACCTAAACACGTTTTCTTCTAGAGATGCTGGCACTGAATCTAGGATCATCTATATGCAAAGCACATGTTCTACCATTGAGCAATGGACCCTCCCTTAATTGTATGCCATACTTGTTAACCCCTTCTAAGCCCCTTTCTCAGTTTTCCCAACCCATATTGACCAACCTCCATAGCTTTGCTACCCTTTGCTGCCACTTGATCTTTGACATGTTTTCTCAAATTCGAATTAAAGGGAGGGGGTTGCTTGTATGAATTTGCCAGCACATGGAAATCCCCCCTCCACATGAAGCTCTTACACATTAGAGGAAATTGTAGGTTAGAAGCTTTTTTCTCTGTCTTACTAGGTCTCCACATATGGGAAGATTTCAACACACGAGTCACTCAAATAAGAGATCTGCCATGTGCACGTTGATTTGTGTGTGTGTGTGTGGGGGGGGTTATACCACATGAGTACCTACACATTGAAATTGCCTCTGAAGATGCCATTCTCAAATCACTTTTTGTGGAGTAGTCCCATTATACTCAACACAACTACTACTGGAATACGTAATTTCAACAGCTGTGTCTTTTATGATGACTGAGTAAATATGTCCATAAACTTACACCAGTTTGTATAAACTGATGGGCAATAATAAAGAAAGGAAAGTTTCACTGAAAAAGTGAAGAAACCGATTAAATATGGATATAGTGGCATAAAAAAGTATGAAGTCAGTCTGGTTTTTTAAAAAAAGGTTAGAGACTGAAGTGTCTTATTCATGAGAAAACAAAAGTAGTTCTGTTGGCCATAAGAAAAAATCCAGAATCCATATAATACTTTTATTTATGCCAACTCAAGGTCACAAAAAATGTGCAAGCTTCCAAGATCTCCAGATCTCTTCATCAAGCAAGATTTTACAAAAAGGAGAGGATGGGAGAAATAGAAGGAAAAAAGGCAGACGGTGTTGAAGCCATAATGTCTTTCATGGTCAGTATTTTAAGATGAAATGGGGAAGAAGGGTTTGCAGACATTCAAAATGGGCTCTATCAGGTGATGTGATGGTTTTCAGGTTTACCTGGAACTGCTCCTAGGACCACTTGGAACAAGAAAGAAGCAAACAATGGTCCATCCCCCTAAGACACTGGCCATGCAAACATCATGACTTCAACATCATCAGCCTTTTTTCTCCTCTCTCCCCCCATCAGTTTTGTGACATCTTGCCTGATGAAGAGATCTGTAGATCTCAAAAGCTTACACATTTTTGTGACCTTTGAGTTGGCCTACTAAAAATTTATTACACTTAATATGGGTTTTGGAATTATTCATCAGAAATTCCATGTTCAGGTTTATTAGGGTTCCTGGTATCTGAGACTACCAGTGGCTTTATTTGGTGGGAAGGTTCCTTATAATAAGATTATTTACAGAAATTTCTACACAGATTATTATTATTATTATTTTAAAATCAATGGACTGGATGGACCTCATAATGTAAATAGGGGCAGCAACACCAGATACATGCCACAGGTGTCTCCAATGCCTTGTTTGTATAAAATGGGAGGAATTAGAAAGTATTTCCATTGTTACTGCAATAGAACAGGGCCTGGGGGGGGGGGGGAAGCTGGCTATAAACTAGACAAAGTTACTGGATATTAATGTGCAGACAACACCTACCTCACTCCAGACCAGCATGGTGCCGAATATGACCTGTAACCCATCAAAGAAATTGTCTCCTATGATGATGACAGTGGCACCTCCTGTAGTCCATCCTTCACTTGGACTGATGGCTTTGATACATGGTGTAGCTGCTTTCCAACACACATGAAAAAGAAGTATTCGGCTGTTAGAACAAGATTTTAATGATAGAAGACTTGTGAGGGGTGGGGGGAAGCTTTGATTTTTCCCCCCCTCTACTAACATGAAGATTCTAGATCTCTTTCTCTACTTTATGGGTGAGAGAGATCCCAGACCAGATCTTTGAAAAGGGAATGTTTGCCCATTAAATTTTTATTTTGTTTCCATTGTTTCTCGTTAAAAGATAATCATGTTTGGCAGCTCATAGAAAGAAAATAGCAGCACTGCTGGCTGAAGACTGACTGTAGAACAGAGCACATTTTTGTAACACTGAATGCCTGTACAAAACATGATCTCAGGCTCTCTTTGAGATCCACCATAATGGAACTCAATCTTCCTTAGGTGGACCTGTTGTGTCCAGAACATGTTTTCTCATGCCCATGCTGGCTGGGGAAGCTGGGAACTGTAGTCCAACACATCTGGAGGGCACTAAGTTGAGGAAAGCTATGCTAAAATATTCTTTTCGTCAGACAGCCATGTTATCTAATTATGGTTGCTTTTTAAAACAATTTTGGTATTTTGCAATCATGAAAATACACAATACATATGATATGGCATTGACTCAATGCCATGTAGCAGCACTTCTCTAAGATATCTTTTTAAAATATGTCATTATTTCATATCATGAAATGAAGCAGTAGCCCTACTCCTATCATGTATTACATTGACCTGTATTTTTCTCCTGTGTTAGACATAGCATGCCCTTTGATAAGTCCACAGCTGATTAGTTAACATAAGAACATAAGAAGACCCATGCTGGATCAGACCAAAGGTCCATCTAGTCCAGCATTCTGTTCACACAGTGGCCAACCAGCTGCCCACAGGAAACCCACAAGCAGGACATGAATGCAAAAGCACCTTCCTGCCCATGTTCCCCAGCAACTGGAGTACTTAGGCATACTGCCTCCAATACTGGAGGAAACATATAGCCAATCAGGGCTAGTAGCCATTGATAGCCGTATCCACCATGAATTTGTCCTTTTAAAGCTGTCCAAATTGGTGGCCATCACTACATCTTGTGGAAGTGAATTCCATAGTTTAACAATGCGCTGTGTGAAGTAGTAAATCCTTTTATCTGTCCTGAATCTCCCACCAATCAGCTTCATGGGATGACCCCAGGTTCTAATATTATGAAAGAGGGAGGAAAAAAATGTCTCCCTGTCCACCTTCTCCACACCATGCCTAATTTTGTACACCTCTATCATGTCTCCCCTTCCCCACCTTTTTTCTAAGCTAAACAATCGCAGCTGCTGTAACCTTTCCTCATAGGGGAGTGGCTCCAGCCCCTTGATCATTCATTTTAGTTGCCCTTTTCTGCACTTTTCCCAACTCCACAATGTCCTTTTTTAGGTGCAGGGACCAGAACTGTACACAGTATTCTAAGTGCAGTCGCACTATAGATTTGCATAAGGGCAGTATGATCTTGGCAGTTTAATTTTCAATTCCTTTCCTAATTATGCCTAGCATGAAGTTTGCCTTTTTCACAGCAGCTGCACACTGGGTCGACTTTTTCATCGAGCTGTCCACCACAACCCCAAGATCTCTTTATTAGCCCTAGCGATGTACAGGCATTGTACAATCCATTCTGTCAATGATTTGCGGATTGTCAGGCACCTTTCATTCCGCTGTCCACTCATTGATGGAATTGGATTTTGCACAAATGCAGCCGTATGCATTTGTGCAAATTCGGAGTTACGCAAATTCACACTCCTGAAAATGCAAATCCCCCCCAAATATGCAAATCCCCCCAAAATGCGTATTTTCACACTTTAGCCTATGGAGTATGTGCTCAATTATGGTTGTTTTTTTTTTATTTTACGTATTTTTCTATGACTACATTTGCATAAAATTAAGTTTTAAAAAATTAAAATGATCCGCAAGTCCATGGAATCTGTGCAAGTTAGGAAAAGCAGGTCTGCTGCGGAATCTGTGGGTCAGATTCTTAGAAATGCAAACTCATTTGAGTCCATTGCAGATTTCTCCGACATTTCTAGTTAGCCCCAAAGTTCTATGTTTGACCCAACTGAGCAGGAGCTGGGTCAGGCTGCCTTCATATGCCTTCTTAACTAGACTAAATGGTTGTGGGTGGGCCCCAGGGCTGAGGCAGGGGCTGGGCAAGTGACACTCATGTGGCATGCCAAAGAACCTTTTGTTTGGGAAACAAGAGCACAAACCAGGTGTTTTCAAACTCAACAATTATTTAATATAACTCACAAACCCAATCTTTGACAGGTAAAAAGAGAATAATCAACTTAACTGAACACTTATCCCTGATAACTGGTACAATCATATAGGCCCAAGGTTGCCCTGGCCTCTCAGTAGGTTATGCAGGCCCAACTACTCCTACAGGCTTCTCCCCAAAAGTGAAAGCATTCCCTTCTATTCCTCTCACATGGCCTGCTAGCACTGAGGCCTCCTCCTGAGCTTGCCTCTTTAAGCTGCCTTGAGTGCCATTTTTCTTAGTAGAAAGGTGGGGGTTCAAATCAAATCAATCAATAAATGGCAGTACACAACAAAACCGAAACATTACATTTTAAAGAGCAACAGGCCCAGCTGCCTCTGTCCAGTTAAGGAGCTTTCCTCAGTTTGGCCTATTTAAGCTAGTGCACCAGCTATGCGGCTCTCATTGCTTTCCCGGATGCCAAAGATGGTGAAGCTTCCCCAGGCTTGGCCTTTTGGGGCCAGCTCAGGGACTGCACCACTTCTTTGTGCTGAGACTGGGAGAGATTTCCTGGGCTTGGTCCTTTTAAGCTGTCTCAAAGACAATCCCCCACGTGAAACAGCATTCTTCTCTCCCACGCCCCAAATGGTTTCTGAGTAATTTGCCTGTTGGTTTGACCAAAAACAAATGGTCAAGATGAAAGTGGAAATCTTGATGTGAAAAATGAAACATGTAAAAATGTGGTACATTCCTAACATCAGACCCTTCACATGAACAGACCCATTATACATGACCAGGAATGGTGAGAAAGTGTCACATAATATTGGTAGAAAAAAAATATTGATGTAAATTTACTCCAGGAAGGAAAGATTGGGGACTTTACACACACGCGCTTTCTTGTCAAATGCAGCTTTTCTCTTTCAACTGCAAGGAAGCAGGGGCACAATCCTTTCCCACTCACCTCTTTCGTGTATCTGTGTTTTCCCTGAGCTTGTATGCAAGAAGCTCACCGAAGCTCCTGACCTGACTTGAGCTAAAGCTTAGAGTTTTTTATATACTCTACGTAAGCTCTCCCCCAGACCATGAGACTGTCAGGGCGCAATCCTAGGCATGTTTAGACAGAAAAAAGTCCTACAACTCTCAGCATTCCCTAGTTGTAGGACTTTTTTCTGCCTAAGCATGCATAGGATTGCACCCTAAGTCAGATCCTGTGGCAGGACTAGGGTGGGACTTGCTAGTCCTCATGTACTAGCTCACAAAAAGCAACGCTCCCTTGTTCCCAAAGCTCACGAGCTTCCATGGGTGGTGCCCTGCGTGCTAGTTCAGAGTCTTCACAACTCTGCAAAGCTTTAAATGTTAGCCTTTGGGGGGTTTGGGGGTTGTTGTTTTTTTACCAAGCTTGCTCTCAGCAGTGATTAGTATCCAAGACTCGGATGAAAAACAGAGAAACACTTTTGATGTTTTTGTCTAATTTGCCTAGTAGCTTGATGAAAGAGTCTATCTCATCCAACATGTGAATTTCGACATGAAAATCAAAACTCTCAAAAATTCAGCTCAGCCCCAGTTTGAAGCATGCACACACACTCCTCATGATCGAGAATATATATAGTCAGGTAGGTATCCACGGTAGGAGGGGCATGGAATGGAGAGGGAGGGGCGTTGGAAAATGACTGCTGGTGCTGGACAAGAAGGAGAGAGGAGACAAAGGCCTGGAGGAGAAGAGAAGGTGGTAGCAGCAGCAGCAGTGAAGGGGTGCCACTGAGAAGGAGGTTCAGGGAAGGCTACAGTGTGGTGAAGAGGAGAAATAGGCAGATAGGGTAGCCCTGAGGCAGAGAGGAAGAGTGAACCATCACAACAGAGGCCAGTGACAACAGACCGAAGGAACAGGGAAAAGCAACTGTCGCTGGTGTAACAGTAACACTGTGCTTTTTAGTGAACGGTGTTAGGGTTATTCATATTTGCTTTATACAGTTCTATTTGTTATTTCATTAATAATGTTATTTATCGGAAGTGCTAAAGTAGTGCAGAGCCAGTGTGGTGTAGTGGTCTAAATTGCTGGATGGCAGATATAACGGAACTCCACTTTCTGAAAGATGCTGCCCAACTTTGAAGTAGAATCCATACAGCATGTTTTACTTTCCTACAGCTTCTACCACAGGGCCAGGAAAGACCTGATCTACCCTATTCTATGGTCTTTTCCTGGGCACCCTACAGAATTTTTAATAACTTTATTACTCAGCAGCTCTGATAAGTTAATCACTGAGCAAGTGGCCAAATTTCTGAACCAGGCTATCTTTACCAGATTATGTTTGACTTCCCGTTTTCACGTGTCTAATTAACTGAGCTGTTTGTCTGTACTATATTGTGTGAGGAATGTCTATTGACGGTAATAAAGATTGTTGTTGTGTAGTGGTCAAAGCTTTGGCCTAGGACTCGAGAGATCCGGGTTCTAGTTCCCGCTTGGCCATGAAGCTCACTGGGTGACTTTGGGCCAGTCACTGACTCTCAGCTTAACCTACCTCACAGGGTTGCTGTGAGGATAAAATGAAGATGAGGAGAGGGTTATGTAAGCTGCCTTTGGTTCCTTGCAGGAAAAAAGGCAGGATATAAATATAATTAATTAAAATAAAATAAATAAAGTAAATACTGTTAAATATTTAGTTGTTTGTCTCCGGAGTGATTGCAATCTGCCCCTCCTTGTCCTAATTATAGAAAGCTCAGACATTACACACACACTCTTCATAATCAAGAAGACTTTTTTTTTTTAATAGTCAGGTATCCACATCCAAAATACCAAATGCCCCAAGAGAAACATGCCAGGGAGTGCTATGTTCAATTCTAACTTGAGCCAGACAATACTGAGTAGTCTTGAGCAAGTTACTCCCCTTCAGCTTTAGTTTCTTGCTGGAAAAATGGGATAATACCGATCCACTACACAGAGTGGTTGTGAAGATAAAGAATTATTTAACAAGTTTTGCACATGCACTATATAAATAGAAAAATAGTAATAGAACAGACTTTATTTGCTTCCATACATAGGTTTCATTTGGAAGGTGCTGCCTAATAGAAAGTTGTTTATTGAAGTGTGTGAAATAATGAGTGTTGAAGCTTTGTTTTTTCTTTATAAAAGGGAACAAAGCAAATAATTTAAGTAAAACATGTAGCTTGGAATAAACATTTTGGATAGGCAATGGAAAAGAACTAGTTATTAGTTACACTCCAAAAAACAAACAAAAAACAACCTAGGTTCCCCTTATTAGAATTTTAACACTACAAAGTGTTTCTGAAAGAACAAACAAAATTAGAAGAAAAATAACAATAGAAGAGAACATTATAATATAGCAACAACTGACCAAAGGATCATGACAATTACTTCTAGGAACTGTCACTTCAATAACTGAACATCTGTGTTTTGTTTCAGTGTAATCTTAAGTGGTAGATACAGAATTCCAAACTGAATTTACATTTAACAGCAAGATATTGATTAATTTCTTCACTGTGTGATGGAAGATGCCAGAATATACTGTTTCTGCAGGAAACGTAACTAGTAATTTGAATTGTACATAGAAACAATCCCGTAATACAGGGAATCATGGAAAGGAAGGTTATGTACTCATAGTAGGGTGGCCAGTTACACATTACGAAAAAGAGGATGCATGTTGTCAAAAAGGACAGAAGAGGACAGAGGGTTGCACAAAAATTGCACATGCTAATCTGTATGTATAGGTGCAAATTTAAAAATAATTACTACAATTTAAATAGAAAAAACAGTACATCTCACCATAATGGGAAAGACTGTGACCAAGTAACCTGTGTGCCTTGCTCAGTCTGCTGTTCACATGCTGCCTGTTGATGGGCACCTTCAAGGCCACTGCTCTCCCGGTTCTTATGGTTCTTTATCTTTAAACCTGACTTGGACTGGGCAACCCTTCCAACAGAGGAGGCCTTCAAATAGAGGACTGTCCTCTGTAAAGTAGGACACCTGGCCATCCGAACTTATAGTGTCCCCTCTTCGGTATGTGACATCTAATCAGCAATTCCCGCCCTAACAGTGTCAGTAACCTCTTACTGGTTACTGAGGGTAGCCAGTACCAAGAGGAAAACCAGCACTCATCCCACCCCACAACACATAATTTTCATACAGCTGATAGTGCTGAGCATCTGGTAGGTGGGTGCATTATATGGTGGAAGAACATCCCAGGCTCAGTTCTAGGAAATATTTTCTGTACACAGACCACACCTGGTGAATCAAAGCAAAAATTTCTAATTTCCTTAAATTGCAAATACTATCTAATTTTTAATCAACATGGTTGTTGACTAGGCAATTTTTTTAAAAAAAAAGTTTAAATAGAAGGGCATATGGGGAAAGGGTTTGTTTGCTTGTTTTTCTAGGATTAAAAACAAACCCTGAAAATTACTTTTTGGAGAAATGCTACATTCTGATTTCTGATAAGAAAATGTCATCCATAATTTGACAGATCCTAAACATTTCATATGCCTGTCTTCTATAATATAACAAGCCAGACAAGTTATACTAGTCATCAAAAAGAAATGTAATTGGACCACTCCAAATACTGAGCAAGCAAGAGGAGTGAAATTAAACACTGCAATACAAGCAGCAGGCATTTGTAGTAATGCTAAGAAAAAAGCTTTCTGGGTTATGGTTGGCATTAATGGAAGGCCAAGCAATTCTCTCCCTTCTGTCTAAAAGCTGTAATCGTCAAGTACACTGGCCATAATCTTGCCCAGAATTAGTGTGCTTAAGACCTTTCATGTTAATGGAGTTGAGCACATTCAACTCTGTGTTGGACTGTGGCCACTGTCTTAGCATCTCCACTGTCCACCAATGAAGTTGGCAAGGCAGCCCAAACACAGTGAAAACCCCATCTACCAGTAAGACCTTCTCCTATCAGGAGCTATCATCTACCAGTAAGACCTTCTCTTATCAATGGTAGGTATGGTTGGGCAAGGGACTAAATCCCCAGCAGGGGCTCACTGACAACAGCTGCCTGGGACTTCCTCTTCCTCCTCACCATTGTAACCTGCTTGTTCACCTGCCTCTTGCTCTGGCCGAGACCATAGTGGCGGTGGTGGTGGTGGTGCTGGTGGTAAGGAGCAGCAGTAGATGCCACTTGCTCCCTGGCTCTCTGCCTGTCAAGCAAGTGATAGCAATGATCATAGAATCATAGAAAAGTAGAGTTGGAAGGGGCCTACAAGGCCATTGAGTCCAACCCCCTGCTCAATGCAGGAATCCAGGTCAAAGCATCCCTGACAGATGGCCGTCCAGCTTCACCTTGAATGCCTCCAGAGTGGGAGAGCCCACCACCTCCCTAGGTAGTTGGTTCCATTGTCTTATTGCTCTAACAGTCAGGACATTTTTTCTGATGTTTAGGTGGAATCTGGGTTCCTGTAACTTGAGCCCATTATTCCGTGTCCTGCAAACTGGGATGATTGAGAAGAGACCCTGGCCCTTCTCTTTGTGACAACCCTTTAAGTACTGGAAGTGTGCTATCATATCTCCCCTCAGTCTCCTCTTCTGAAGGCTAAACATGCCCAGTTCTTTCAGTCTCTCCTCATAGGGCCTTGTTTCCAGTCCCTTTATCATCCTTGTTGCCCTCCTCTGAACCCTCTCCAGTTTGTCTACATCCTTCTTAAAGTGTGGTGCCCAGAACTGGACGCAGTACTCAAGATGAGGCCCTAACCAGTGCTGAGTAAAGGGGAATTATCACTTCACGTGATTTGGAAGCTATATACTTCTATTAATGCAGCCCAAAATAGCATTTGCCTTCTTTACAGCCACATTGCATTGCTGGCTCATATTCAGTTTGTGATCTACCACAATTCCAAGAGCCTTCTCACTTGTAGTATTGTTGAGCCAAGTGTCCCCCTTTCTGTAACTCTGCATTTGGTTTCCTTTCCCTAGGTGTAGCACTTGGCATTTATCCCTATTAAATTTCATTCTGTTGTTTTCGGCCCAGCGCTCCAGCCCATCGAGATCGCTTTGAATTTTGTTTCTGTCTTCCAGAGTATTAGCTATTCCACACAACTTTGTGTCATCTGCAAATTTGATAAGCATTCCCTGCACCTCCTCATCCAAGTAATGAATAAAAGTGTTGAAGAGCACTGGGCCCAGGACTGAGCCCTGTGGTACCCAGCTCGTTACCTCTCCCCAGTTTGAGAAGGAACCATTGATAAGCACTCCTTGAAGTTTGATTCTGTAGCCAATTGTGGATCCACCTGATAGTTGTTCCATATAGCCCACTTTTAGCTAGCTTGCTAATCAGGATATCATGAGGCACTTTGTTGAAAGCTTTGCTGAAGTCCAGATATATGATGTCCACAGCATTCCCACAGTCCACAAGGCAGGTTACCCGATCGAAAAATGAGATCAGATTAGTCTGGCAGGATTTGTTCTTGACAAATCCATGCTGGCTTCTAGTAATCACTGCATTGTTTTCAAGGTGCTTGCAGACTGACTTCTTTATAATCTGCTCCAAAATTTTCCCAGGGATTGATGTCAGACTGACTGGTCTATAGTTCCCAGGCTCCTCCTTGCCCTTTTTGAAGATAGGAACAACATTAGCCCTCCTCCAGTCATCTGGCACATCACCTGTCCTCCATGATATCTCAAAGATAATAGACAGTGGTTCTGAGAGTTCTTCTGCCAGTTCCTTTATTACTCTAGGATGCAGCTTGTCAGGCCCTGGAGATTTAAACTCGTTCAGAGTAATCAGGTACTCCTTGACCATTGCCTATCAATCTCAAGCTGCAATCCTGCCCCTTCAGTCTGCACTTCATGTTTGCCAGGGGGGACAAACTCTCTTTTGGGAGAAGACCGAGTTGAAGTAAGAATTGAACACTTCTGCCTTTTCTTTGTCTTCTGTTATCAATTTGCCACCCTCATTGCGTAGTTGAACCACCATTTCTTTCCTCTGTCTTTTACTATGCATGTATCTGAGGAAAGCTTTCTTGTTGTTTTTAGCATCCCTCGCTAGCCTCAGCTCATTCTCAGCCTTCCTGACACTATTCCTGCAGTTCTGTGCTACCTGCCTGTATCCTTCCCTTGTAGCCTGTCCTTCTTTCCACTTCCTATATGTGTCCTTTTTTTGTTTTCAGGTCATCTTTTAGTTTTTTGTGAGGCCACATTGGCTTCTTCTGTTGCCCTCTGCCTTTTTTCCTTGTGGGAATTGTTTGCAATTGTGCCTTTAGAATTTCCTTTTTTTAAAACTCCCAACCATCCTGGGCTCCTTTTCTCATTAGGGTCGCTTGCCATGGGACCTTGATAAGGAAGTTGAGGACCAATAGCAGTTGGTAATAATGGTGGTGAGAAGGTAGCCGCACTGAGTGAGGGGGTCCATTGAGGGTGTCTTGCCCAAGACTTGCCCGAGTCGTGCCTCCAAATCTTGAAGCCAGCACTGTCTCCTATAATGGGTGGTGGTGGTAGTTAGCATTTATGTAGTTAGGATCACTTTAGCTAAGGTTTCGCACCTGTTCTAGTTTTTCCTTCAAAGATTTTGAGGCCCCTAAAAATTGGGAGCCCTGGACACATGCTACTCTGCTTACTGAGCAATCTGGTCCTGATGCCTTTTTAAGATGAAAAAAGAAAAGAAACCTTTTCCATCTTACAGAATCTTTTTACTTGCCATGAGCTAACCAAAAAAAATCTCATAATACTAACATCATGGAGCTGCTACACACACACACACACACACACAAGTAACTTTAATATGTTTAATTTGGACTCAAGGTTCACTCATAAAACCATGCATTAAAACTCCAGAAAGCTTCTTGCTTCCCCCGCCCCAAGTTTAACTGATGGTACAGGCTTACAGCTAATAAAAGCAGTGTTTAAAAATATCGTCCCACGCCCCCCAAGGAATCAAATGCTCTGATTAAATCAGAGCATGAATAAAATTAAAATTGCTTCTCAATTACACACTTCTTGATGGTACATGCACACACCCCATCATATAACCTAAACATAAAAAGTATTATACAGTCATGCCTTGGATTGAGAGCATAATTCGTTCCGGAAACATGCTTGTAATCCAAAACACTCTTATATCAAAACGAAATCCCCCCAAAAAAAATTTGTACAGAGATTTCTAATTTAAGCCATACTACAGTACTTGTATTGCAAGACGTCGCTTGTATATCAAGTAAAAAAAAAATTAAATAAATATTTAAAAATTTGCTTGTCTTGCAAAATGCTCTCAAACCAAGTTACTTGCAATCCAAGGTATTACTGTATATGTCTCTATGAGGGGCTATATTCTAAAAAGTGACAAATAAACAATGTCTCAATGAACACACTGAAGCTTGCAGACCTCCCCTTTCTTTCCTGCCAAACAGATGATTAATTGGAGGAAAGAAATGCATGGACTGTATTCCACCTCTTTAACCAAAGAGGGTCCACATAAAGTTGCCAGGTCTCAGAGTTTGACCTACGTTAAGAGCTATACGGACCAGTAAGAACACACAGTTCTTACATGGAAGAGGGAACAGGCTAGCCTGCAACCAATGAAATTAAAATTCAGTACAAAAGACATGGTTTTGAACACCTGGTATAAAATCATAGGAAGCTGCCTTCCTATGGGGAGGGGTTGTAGCTCAGTGGTAGAGCACATGCTTTGCACGCAGAAGGTCCCAGGTTCAATCCCCTACATCTCCAGGTAGGGTCAGGTAGGAATCCTACCTGAAACCATGAACAGCCATTGCTGCCAGTCAGTGTTGACTATACTAGGATAGATGGATCAATGGTCTGACTCAGCATAAGGTAGTTTCCTATGTTGCTAAGCAGATTATACACCACTGCATCCTGTTCAAACCACTTTTAATGGAGGGGCTCTAGCTCAGTAGTAGAGTACATGCTTTACATGCAGAAAATCTGACTCAATATAAGGCAGCTTCCTATGTCTTCTACTGAGTCAGGCCATTGATCTATCTAGCTCAGTATTGTCGACACTGACTACAGCAGCTCTCCAGGATTTCAGGCAGGATTCTTTCCTAGGCTACCCAGAGATGCCAGGGATTGACTGGGACCTTCAGCATGAAAAGCATTTATGGAAATCATATCTTTGATACTGAACTGGGAAAAGAGGTAGCAGCTTCTGTGGTGAGAGGGCACAAGAGAGAGCCTAGATTAGTCAAATGGAAAAACCAAAGTGTTCGGTGCTTCCTAGAAGACAGGTTGCTAACAGGCAAACTCTCTAACTTTTCAAGCCCACTATAAGCCAAGTCACATGACCATTAAGGCACTCATACTACCAGGATGCCACCACGATCTCACCTAAAGCTGCAGTCTGAGCCAAATTGGAGGTACCTGCTCATTCAAAACATCTGAGCATTTTGATGAGAGCAAAATGAGTTTTGATCAAAATAGAGACATTTCTCAGGATGCTCCAAAAATAATGTGGATTACTCACATTTCGCATTTTATCAACTGCTTAAGTAAAATAACATTCTTAAGATTGAAGATATCCCTTCCATTGCCAGTTCTGCATGCTAGATCAACAGATGCATCATCATAATCACAATAATAAATCTATCTCCTATAGGATGCTGCTAGGTTTTCACAACACTTCTGAACACAGTACGCTGTGCCATACAGAATATGGCACAGAACCTCCAAAAAGTTTTATTATTACTATTATTTATTATTGCAATGTTGTTTGTGGGGTTTTCTCCAATTTTTCCAACCACTAAAGGTGGAGGAGAAATTCCTCCCTTCAAATGGTGACAATAAAATTATTACCCTGCCTCAGTTTAGCATAATGGTTCAGAAATGCTCGTAGCATATTGCAGACTTAAAGTGGAAATTATTAGGTAGCTGTTCTTTGTTATAATAATGATCACTCCACAAATAAAAGCTCTTCTCCCAAAGGTACTGCAAGGCACAAAATGCTAATTCTGAAGATTATGTGCACGCTTTTATTAAATATTACTATGCCCTGTTCTGTTTGAGGGCTTCACTGCTCTGATTGTTTTATGAGTGCCATGTTAATGTCATTCCCATCTCGCTAGCAGCAGGCACACATTTTAGCTTTTGCAGGAGAATTGATCAAAGGCTACGTGCTGTGGGAATTGCTGAGAAAACATGGACAAGCGGTAAAAATCTAACTGATTAATTGGTTTAAATTTCATTTCAGGGTGTTGAACTTTGGCTTGGGACTCTAATACTACACTAAGAGTCAGGGCCTAATTACCAGATTTCCAATTTGCCTCAGCACAATGGTGAAGACAGAGGAAAATGAATACTAAAAATAATTATAATAGGGAGGGGAAACCCTTTTCTGCCTCCGTACTTATTTAACTGCTAATGCTCTGTGTGTGCAAACAATTTTACTGGGGATGCCCCCAGCATCGACTGCTGGGCCGCCAGAGCATCTAATGATACAAATAAATTAAGAAGCTACTGGCAGTGTCAAACATTGTGATTTGTCGGATTGAAGGGACCGTGATTCAAATGCCCGCAAACATGCAGTGGTCCTACTGCACCATTCAACAGAAACTAGAATTTATAAGCAATGAGCCCGTGTTTACCTTCAAAGAGAAAAAAAATCTATTTCATTGATATAAAACAAGGGAAAACAGTGCTTACTTCAGAGTTTATGGGTGGCCTTGGAAATAAGGGTTAATTGAACTCAGAGGTGCAGGCTTACTGAGGCGAATTAGTGGCCTGTACAGCTCTCAGCAAGATTCTGCCATTGCTCTTATTTGGTCCTTGTAATCTATTTGTGCTATGATTAATACAGTTTGTGCCGGTGCCTGTAAGACACTCACCTCCCTAACCCCCTTCTCCAGTATTCATCATAAAATATTGGGTTAGCTTCCATATTCCACAGAGGAGGCTCCAGCAACAATAGATGCAGTCCAAACAGAGGAAAGATGTTGTGCATATACATGTATTTGATATGACTGAAATAGACAAATGCAGTCTAACTGTATAGGATCAGTTAAACTAGGGGTAAAAGATATAGCCAATAAATGACATATTTAAAAGTAAAGCAAGAATTAAGGGAGTGACAAACAATTCTGACTGAATTAATTTGATTTGAAACTAAAATGTTCCTACAGAAAACTATCTGTACAAAGATCTCCAAGCAAACCAATGAAATGGCTGTATCACAGAGTCCTTAGAGCAGTGATGGTGAACCTATGGCACGGGTGGCACAGCTGGCATGCAGGGACCTCTCTGTGGGCACTCGAGTCACCAGATCGCGAAAAGACCGTCCCCTTCTGCAAAACACTAATGATCTCGTTCTTTCTCACAGTGTGGAACAGAATGATTTTATTCTAGAATTCCTGTTACAGAATTCTTTTTTACATTGTTAACACATTTAAAAGATTTTGAAGAATGATGCACAGAGCATGGCTTGGATGTAAAGCCCTAACAGTTGACCTGAGTGCTGCATGTGTTGCTCTCAAACTAACGGAGTATGAGCCAAGGTTAGACAAATTATCAGCATGCATGCAATAGCAAAAATCACATTAATTGTGCAAAAGCATGCCCAATGCAAACTTTTACCTAATGCAGTGTTTGCAGTCCAAGACATAAAGTGTTTAAAATGTGTTAAGCACGTTTAGTTTTCTTGTTTATCTTGCTCATCCTAGTACAGGTTGACTTTTACTTTTACTAATCCGACACCTGTAGAAGCAGGGAAAGGACCCGGAGTAATGCTTGCCCCATACAATTTCAGTCTGGCATATAATCATATTACAAGTTGAGAATCCCTTATGCAAAAATACATGTGCCTAATTATTTAAAAAGTTTGTATAAATTCCCTTCAGGCCATGTGTACAATGTAGTACTATAATAATTTTTTGAGTTGATTTTTTTTCAACAAAAAACTGTTTGTATCATTGAAAGCTCTGTTATTGTGTTTTTCTTTAAAGGCAAAATATGTTAATTAGTTTGGACAACTGTATGAGTTGTTTTTCTAAAACTAAAACCTCGGTATTCAGGTTTAATTGCAGTGTTGGCACGTTGAAATAAATAAGTTGGTTTTGTGTTGCAGTTTGGGCACTCGGGCTCAAAAAGGTTCGCCATCACTGCCTTAGAGCAAGGCTCTGCAGCCTTGGGTCCCCAGATGTTGCTGGCCTACAGCTCCCAGCATACCCAGCCAGCATGGCTAATGGCAAGGGATTCTGGGAGCTGTAGTCCAGCAACATCTGGGGACCCAAGGTTAGAGAGCCCTGCTTTAGAGTAGGGCCGGTGCTACCATTAGGCCAACTAGGCAGCTGCCTAGGGCGCAGGGCTAAAGGGGGCACCAGAAATAGGGAGGGAGGGCTCAAGTGGGAAGGGGGGGCGCTAAATATCTGATCTTGCCTAGGGCACCAAACTGCCTTGCACCGGCCCTGCTTTAGAACATTGGAAGGAGGAGGTAATTTACCTCAAATTAGCAATGGCTCACAGTAACAACAATGTGCAACCAAAGCCCAGGATGTGGCTACTAGAGGCAGAGAGCTCGGTCACACACACATGCGCACTTGATGGCACTTGATGATTATAACAAGTGATGAACAGCATGTGTGAATGTGTTTGTGCATTGTCTCAGAGTTTACTGCTTTGGTCTATACCAGAGGACCACAGAGTCTGTGAGCCTCCAGATGTTGTTGGACTACAACTCCCATCATACCTGATCACTGATGGCCATGCTGGCTGGAGCTGATGGAAGCTGGAGTCCAACAACATCTGGAGGGCCACATGTTCCCCACCCCTGATCTATAGAGTAAATATCTGGAGTCTTGAGAGAAGTGGCTAGGTAATGTGGCAGTAAAACCAAGGGCTCATTCATACAGTTTGATGACCCTATTGTAATGATTGGCAGACATTATTTTTCATGCTCCTATCAAGCAGCATAATGAACAGCACCATCTCCTGTTTCCTACTTAGCCCTCTATTCCTTCTTTACCTCAAACCCCCTCAAACCAGGTTCCTCTCCACTGTGCCAGAATAGCTGTCCACATTTCATATTCCTTGAAGTTCATATAGTCCAGTAATGCTAAGAACATATGAAGAGCTGTGCTGAATCAGACAGAAGCCCTATCTAGTCCAGCATTCTGTTCCCACAGTGGCCAACCAGATGCCCGTGGGAAGCCCACAAGCAGGACATGAGCATAATTATAGCACCGACCTTCCTACTCATGTTCCCCATCACCTGGTATTCAAAGGCATATACTGCCTCTGATACTGGAGGTAATATATAGCCAATGTGACTAGTAGCCATTGATAGCCTTATCCTCCCTTTTAAAGCCATCCATATTGCACTGGCCATTCATTACCTCTTGTGGTAGCGAATTCCACAGTTTAACTATGCGCTGTGTGAAGAAGTCCTTCCTTTTATCTGTCCTGAATCTCCCACCAGTCAGCTTCATGGGATGACCCCAGGTTCTAGTATTATGAATATTATCTAGTATTTCTCCATGTACAATTTTGTACACCTCTATATGTCCTGCCCTTATTTACCTTTTTTCTCAGCTAAAAAGCCCCAAGCGTTGTAACCTTTCCTCACAGGGAAGTTGCTCCAGCCCCTTGATATTCGTTTTGTCACTCCAGCATAATACCAAATATTTGAAGAGGCCAAAACATAGACATATAGGAAGGTACCTTATACAGAATCAGACGATTGGTCCATCTAGCTTAATATGTCTATATGCTGACTAGAAGCAGCTTTCTAGGGTATCAAATAAGACATAAGGTTCTTTCCCAACCCTACCTGGAGATCCAGGACTGGGCCTGAGATCTTTTGCATGGAAAGTATGTGCTCTATCTCTAAGCTACACCCCATACCCCAATACAGAGGTCCCCATTCAGTAATCTTCAGACATTGACCTCATTGCTCCCAGTTTACCTATTCCATTATTCCTTGGCCGCTGACTAGGGTTGTCAGATTGTAGCTGGGGAATCCTATATCAAGTCTATGGGCACATGCAACTCTTGTTTCAAATCATTTTGAATTATACATCCAAGCTATAGAGACCTGCAGCATTCAATAAAAATGTGGTGAGGTACTCTCTGCTTTAGAAAGCCAGGACAGTGGTCCACTAAGAAGCTATCTGCCTTTTCTATCTGCCACTGTAGTCATAAATACTGACAAAATATAATAATTACATATTCATTTGAAAAGCTAGTCCTAAATAAATTCAGTGTGTATAAAATGTTGTTTAGAGCTGAGATTTGACATCTCGGAGTGCACCTCAATGTGGCCTGCATTAATATTTTTTTTCTAAATAGCATGAAAATAAATTCTATGGCTTTACTGTAGAATTGTATTTGTCCATTTGTGATCATTCATTTAACTACCAAAGTAATACAATTTGTAAAATAAAATAAAAATAAAAAAATGTTGCCTATCTGTAAACAGCACATCACAGTTCAGGAAAAAATAAAGTTTTATGTCATCACCTAGTTAAATGCTAAAATGAATACTTATTGATTTTTTAATTTTATTTTTTGTCACTCCAGCCACATTCTGTGGCTGCAAGAAAGAAGGAAAGAGAGTTTGTTACACCACTTTTGCCTTCACACCCAGGAAGGCAGGGAATATCACTTATTATAATTTGAAATGGGATTGCCATGTGTGAATATCCCAGGAAAGTAGCTGAGGAGTAGGATCTCTACTGATGATAGAGACCTCACAAAATTTTAGGGGGGGAGGGAGGGGCTGAGGCAAGCTAGTATGGAAGTCCTTTAGGTATCCAAGACCCAAGCCATTTAAGGCCTTGAAGGTAATTACCAACACTTTGAACTGTGCCTGGAAACAAATTGGCATACACTTTTTAGGTATAATATTAAAATTAGGGTATCATGATAAACAAATATGGACTATAATTCTGTATACGATTGCATACTGCTTGCTTTCTGCCAATCTTACTAGAGCACAGGTGGGCAACCTGCAGCCCACATGGGCCACATCGACCACTCTAAGTGAGGCCCACTGAGCCCTAGCGAATCTCGCCCACTTTTCCCCAACTGATCAACCATCAGCTGGTTGGTGGGTAAAAGACTGTTGTTCCTGCATTGCTATTAGCAGCATGGGAACCGTGAACTTCAATGGCATTGATGGGGGGAGACTTTAACCTTTCACACACACACACCAGCTATCCCACTACAGCACGATTGCTGGTTGGGGAGGCTTTAACTTCGCTCCCCCCACCCCAGTGATCCTGATGCAGCCAAGATCACTGCCTCCTCACTACTAATAGCTGTGTGGCAACAGCAGTCTTCATCAGGATAGCTGGAAAGTGGGGGAGAAGCTTTAACCTTCCTTGCTAGCTGGGGGCGGGGGCTTTAACAGACACCTCGAGTGAATCCGATGCTACTGCCATTGGCAGTGCAGAAACAGTAATCTTGGCTGTATTGCGATGGCAGTGGTGGGAGCCTGTGTGCATGTATAAAAGGACCTGTGTGTGCATGTGAGAATGAATGAATGGAGGGGAGAGAGAGAGAGAGAGAGAGAGAGAGAGGAGAGAGAGAGAGAAGGGTTGTCCTGCCCACACTGGGCTTTGGCCCAACCTGCCCTCAGCAGTATGCAGCTGCTGATCACTTTCCCATGTGGGAATGTGAACCTTGGACTTGAAAAGGTTGTCCAGCCCTGTACAGAATCAATGGAACCACTACAGAAGAGGAAACTTTGAACAAATGTCGTATTTTATGCTAAAACTACTATTTTCATTGTACCCTCTTATAAAGACAGAGAAAATAAAATTGTGACAGAGACCAAGGCGGGCTAAATTATAGGGAGACACTGCTTAAGCAGTATGACCCAAAGGCTTCCTTTACAAGCAAATTAATACCTGGGATCAGAAATGGGTAGAACCACTTGCAGGCACTTGCGAAGACAGCTTCTCTTCCTCTATAACTGAAGCCCCGGAGAGCCTCTGTTGGGCTTGGAGGAAGAGGAAGCTGTCTATCCAGATGCCTGCCTGCTGCCTCTCCCTCCCAGCTCCGCAGACAGCTCTGTCCCAGGCAAGGCTAGAAGATGGAAATAGGATCTACAGTAGTACCTTGGATTACGAGTATAATCCGTTCCAGAACCATGCTCGTAACCCAAAATACTCGTAAAGCAAAGTGAGTTTCCACATTAGAAATAATGGGAACTCAGATGATTCGTTCCACAGCCATTTAATCACTGATTTGCCGGCTCCCTGGCAGGAACGAATCAGCGGAGTTCCCATTATTTCTAATGGGGAAACTCACTGTGATGTGCTGGCTCCCGGGCTCCTGGCCGCACCTCGCTCTGCGGGCACCTGGCGCACTGCCATGCTGGCTCCCGGGCAGGGAAGCGGCACAGCAGCGCGAGGTGCCCGTAGAGCGAGTGGCTGGGCTGTGTCTCCCTGGTAGGGAGACATGTGGAGCCACTCCGCTGTTCCTCCGCTCGCTCTTTAAAATTATTTTCCTCCCCCCCCCCATACCTTTACCAGCAGCCGCTCGCTCTGCGGTCGCCTCGCGCGCTGCCATGCTGCTTCGTTCCTGGGAGCCGGCATGGCAGCGCGCGAGGCGACCGCAGAGCGAGTGGCCAGGCCGCGTCTCTCTGCCAGGGAGCCAGCTTTGCCGGCTCCCTGGCAGGGACCCACGTGGAGCTGCTCCGCCATTCCCCTACCTTTGTGTTTGTAAGCAGAGGCTCGCCGCGCTGCTGGCGCCGCCCTCGTCACATCCGGCCCTGGAAGTGATGCCCGTCGCGGCCCTGGAAGTGATGCCCGTCGCGACCCTGGAAGTGATGCCCGTCGCGGGGCCGGATGTGACGAGGGCGGCGCCGGCAGCTCCACGGGGCTCAAGAAAGCAGTGGGAGACGCTGGCCCAGCGAGCAGCCACACCGCGCAGGGGCTCCCTGACAGGGAGCTGGCTGCCGGTGCCTCCACATGCTTTTAGCATAAATTTAAATTTGAAAGCGGCAGCAGCTCGTGTTGCAAGACTTGCTCGTCTTTCAAATCTAAATTTATGCTAAAATTTTCCTCGTCTTCCGAGTAGCTCGCAAACCGGGTTACTCGTGATCCGAGGTATTACTGTATATAGAACACTGTTCTTTTCATGGTGATGATTGATAACTGACTGTAATTATTTCAAAGTGTGAAGTACTAATTCAGGTCTGTTAGCAAATAGTTTACAGAGTTATAATACGGTAAATAGACCACATGCTAATTTGAAATCAAACCTTCCTTCCCTCTCCCCTCACTTCGCACACCGTGTTAAGCATATTTTCAAAAAGCATACAATGATACTACATCAGCAGTAGAGAAAAGTTGCATCAGCACTGTGAGTAGAACTGAGATGGCTAAAAAAACACACTACACCATATATTAGACTGTAAAAAGATTAAACAAACGCTATATAAAAGGAATCAACAATTAATTGTCCATTCAATTGATTGCAATGTTTGTTGCAACGTCTACTTGCTCTAATACTATGACAAATTTATATATATGCTTGTTTAGATTCATTTTGGTCAGAAAATCACTTCTGGATCAATTCACTTTTTGAGGGAGACTGCAGAAAAACAGCAAATCAAAAGAAAGCAAAGGAACCCTTTAAAAATATAAACAGTTCATATAGATATATAAGGAAATTGTTGGGGAAGAGGGACCATAGTTTGGTTTCTACAAATAAAAATTCAAGCACTCCAAGAGCTCTTATTCTTATTTTTATTTCTCTTCTAACTAAGAGGATACCATTTAATGCAATTTTCCAGAGCCTGGGAATCATAAAGTCAAAACATGTCTACTGGAAAATCTGTGACGTTAATCTTGGCCTAAGTTGTATTTTTAACAGGCGCTGAATTTGTGCGTTGGATAATCCAGATGGCCATAGAGGAATCATCCTGATAGGATTAAACCTTTGTGCTGAACTCTGCTCCATCTGTTCTCTGAGGTTTGCCTCTGCCTATCGGAATATAAATTTGCAGCCTCTGTGTGTTTTGCAGCATGAGTAACAGCAGCACTTTACAAACATACGCACACAGACAAATGCATACACATCCACACCCTTGAGCACTTATTAGTAATGTGTAATAAAGGTAGCTTGAAGTTTACTGCCAAAGAAACATATTGGATTTATTATTCATCTGAAGAACAAAGTGTGCAGTATCTAAATTTGAAGAAAAAAGATGTTTGTTGTTGTTCAGGGACTTGTTCAATTCATTAAACCGTAATACCACCATAAATTCACAGATGAAGGTATGACTGCTCATGAAGCAGAAAGACTCTTAATCTTTGAAAACTATTATACGTTGCTAGAATGCAAGATGCAGTTTTCCTTTGACACACGGGCTGTTAAATATTCCAAATCAGTAAAAACCAAACAGCAATGGTTTCAGTTATTTTTTGTCTCAGCCTGGCTGCAGACTGAGGACGGGGGCAAAATAGTTAGGAAAAGAAACCTGGCTCTGAACAAGAAAAAACATTTTTTTTTCTTTTATCACAGCTGCATTTTATCTCTATGAACTATAAATTAGCATCTTAGGTTTCTGCATTCATTGTTGCTGCCTGCTACAGGAAGGATGTATACTCATCATGTACTAAGATTCAATTCAGGCATTCTCATGACACCACTAAGGTACTATATTTGAGGACTATAGAAAGCCTCAAATGTCCAGAATCTGAGCCAGAAGACAGAGGCAGGAGTTTTGGCTGTTCCCTAAAGATAGGGACAGGGGCTAATGCTTAATAGCTTGAATAGGTAGGAAACGGCAAATTAATGAATCTTAGACAGGGAAGGAGTAAAGACAAATAATTATCCAATTAATACCAATAATCTAGGGAAGGGTTTGGGAGTGCAATATCACGCACTCGGACTTAGGTTTGTGATTACAGTGATACAGCACTGCCAGCAATTTAACCCAGCAATGTAAATCATAGCCTGAAAAAAACAATTGCTAGCCATGGGGGGGGGACGGGGGGGACACTGCATTTCTATGCTGAGCATGGATGGAGGAGGAGCCTTTCCTCCTCTGTCAACACACTTGGTATCCATGCTGGGCTCAGAGGAGAAATGGAGGGCTCCATCCCGTCTCTGCCAGATCACCCATTCGCCTGTATGCAGTTCCTTGTCTCCTTCCACTATCAGGCTAGTGCTTACATGCAAGGCAGGCTTAACCTGAACTGTATTTTAAGCAGCAAGAAAGAATTCCTCATTTCCTTGCAGAGACCGAGAAAGTCTAGTTTTTACTCGAGGTATATATCCTCGTGCTGAACTATCTCAGTACTTTGAACTGAAATAACTGGAAGGCCTTTGTAACTGTATTACTAGTATTAGTATTTGTTGTTTTTAACTTATACATTTTTTAAATCATTTGTATTCATTTTCCCCCATTTATCAATGATGCCATCCAAAGCAAGAATGTGGGCAATATAATGTGGCCTTTCTTAGAATAAGGTCTACGGCCTGGTACATACAGAAAGGCTACGTTCAGATATAAACACTAAACTGGTTTACTGCTATATGAATGAGCCTCAGGCTGATGCACTCCCCTGTCCCATTTCTTATAGCACAGCCATGAGCAGGAGGTCATTGGAGATTTGTTCATGTTTATAACTAACTGTGGTTTGGCATTATGTCCAACCCAGGAACAGTGGTTAGTTTTAATTAGGATGTGTCCAAAAAAGCCAACTTCAAACCGTGGTTTAAGGTCCTAGAGATTAATTCATGACACAGGCAAAATCTGAGGTAGAGCCTTCCCGATTTCTAACTCTCTAAGTCTCTTAGCTCTGCTCTTATGATATCTTCCTGTCTTACAGGACATGCATGCCTGATGCAATGGCTTGAAATGCAGAGTTGAAAAAAGTATTTATCACAAAGGTTATCTTCTCCTTCTGCCAGCGGACAGCAATACTCTTAGAACCAGTTCACACATGGTCCTGATGTTTTGCTTAGCTTCCCCACAGCACGTGTAAAGTTTAATTTATACATGTGAATGCCTACACAAGTAGAACCTGTTCATGTGATCCATGTGCCACAAAAGGAGTAAGACAGCTTGCATGATTGGTGCTATTTACATAGGCATTTACATGAATAGGCTCTTGTTCCCATCCAAGATTTAATATGCAGCGAGAAGGGAATGAGAGCCTAAGTGTCCATCCATAAAGACATTGTGAAAAGTTTAGGCCAGTAAGATTAGTAAAGTTTAGGTCAGTAAGGCTACCGTCTTAAACACACTTGCTAGGGAGTGAGCCCCACCGAACACAGAGGCCTTACTTCTGCGTAAACATGCACTGCACATCACACTTCTGAATAGATTCTGAGATTATTAACATGCCTGTGAAGTCACAGCTATTGATACTCCAGATCGCAGAGTCAATGAGGCTTTTATACTATGTGGTTAAATTCCAGAAAGTTTACAAAATGTTTAAAACAAATGAGTCTTTATTTCAGAGTTTGTTCCAATACTCAGTATCTTTGCACTGAAGACTGGAAAGGTTTCCAGAACAATGCACAACTCCAAAGAGAGGATAATGTTAGTGAGCATCAACGCCAGCTTTGCTGGTGGTGGTGCTCCTCCTAGTATTAGTGGTAGTACAGTAATACCTTGGTGATTGCAGAGCATAATTCGTTCCGGAACCTTGCTTGTAATCCAAAACACTCTTATATCAAAGCGAGTCTCTGATGGGCGTGAGCGGGGCCGATCTCGGCCTGCTACGCCCGCTCAAGGTGAGTGGTTACATCCCTACGACTACTTGTATTGCAAGACGTCGCTTGTTTATCAAGTCAAAATTTATTTTAAAAATGTGCTTGTCTTGCAAAATGCTCTCAGACCAAGTTACTTGCAATCCAAGGTATTACTGTAATAGTAAGAGTATTTGTATAAAAAGTGTAGTATCTTACAGAGGAGTTCTGTGTAAAATGTAATTGATAAAATAAACACAGTATGTCTTCACTGCATTGCTTCACTGAACCCAAATACCCGATAGCCAGGCGCATCTTTAATCCTCTGTTTGTCAGACGCTGGGAATGAGTGACAGGAAAAACTGCTTCATAACTGCCCTATGAGTTCTAGTACTGGCAGAGATGGACCGCTAGAATGGCCCCATCTGGCTGTTCTTATTCTTAACATAGTTTGCCATCCCTGTAAGATTTGTACTTTACCTTATGAAAAATGTATAGTCAGTATTGGCTGTTTTATGCCCCCCCCGCCCCGTCCCCATTTTTGGGCTGCTGCTATTTGTTGAAATGGATATAGAATCAAAGCAACTGCCAAAGAGCTTCAGTAATTTCACACAGTACAGGCGGAAACCAGGAAGGAAAAAAGCACACAGCCCTGGCCCTTAAAAAAAGAGCCATTTAAACTGCTTGTCAGTTGTCAGCTTGACAAGGCCACTTGAATATATTCGGGAGGATTTGCATAAACGCTCACGGTGAGTTCACCATGGCTGCTAGCGCTAATGGTACATAAAGTAATTTAGTCACTTCTCTTAGGCATCCTGTCAGAGTGATGAGCACCTCCTCTTTGCCTTGTTGCATATTAGATCATTAGATAATAAAGTGTTAGAGCATGCAAACCGACAGGGTCTCCAGCACTATAATTTTGAGGCTACTGCATTATGCGATGGAGGGGAGGAAAGGAGAAACCAATTGTGCAATTGACTTTAAATTCAAATAAATACAATCCCCCCAGGCTGGAAAATACTTTGAAGTGAAGAAGCGATGCTATTGAGCAACCAAGCAAGATTTCACTTACACTTCACTGCTATCTTATTTACTATAGTTAATTATATAGCAGAAGCAGATTTGAGCTGTACCTACAACATGTAGCAGTATAGTACTAACACCTTTATTTTACACTAGTGGAACTGTGAGCTCACCTGTCTTGTGTTGCCTGCTGCCAGTTTACCTGTTTTCACAAATTTTATGCATGGTTCTTTTCCCTCCGCATGTTCTTTCCTCACCCTACATTTTTGTCCCAGTTTATTTATTTATTATATTTATATCCCACCTTTTTTTCCTGCAAGGAACCCAAGGTGGCTTACATAATTCTCCTCCTCCTCCTCTCCATTTTATCCTCACAAAAACGCTGCGAGTTAGGTTAGACTGAGAGTCAGTGACTGGCCAAAAGTTACGCAGAGAGCTTCATGGACAAGTGGGGACTAGAACCCAGATCTCCCGAGTCCCAGTCCAACACTCAAACCACTATGCCACACTGGCTCTCATTTACTTACAGCCAATTTGCACATTATGCCCCTAACATGGAGATTGCTTCAAGTTCAAAGAGCCTCCAAATGATGACTGCTCAATGTAATAGTTGAAATGTGTACAGCAGCTTGTGACATAGATTGCTTTCTTAGCTGTTGTTTACATGCCACCAGCAAAGCTCGACGAGGAGGTTGTCCTTCTCTAACCTCTGATCACACAGTTAAGACCAGTACTATCCATCCTTTGCAGCCATTTGAAAATCCAGGGAATTGGAGGAATGGAAAAACTGGGATTAACTATGTGGTCAGATGATTGTCCCCACTGCGGTGGCAGGTGACCCAAGAAAACCTTTAACCAGGTACTACATGGCCACAACATGGTTCCCAATTGTCAATTCTATTCAGAGGCTCATATGTAGTCAAATGTGTCTACATATCCCCAGTATCTTTAATTTCTCCTTTATTCTAAGGATTACTGAAGATAACTGTCATGTTTTTGAGGGTTTTGATTCGGGAAAATAACACAACTAAATTTCCCATTACAGCATGTCCACAGTTACCAAATGAGGATACCTGGAGAAGTAGCTCTTGGAGCTATGAATAGAGCAGCCTACAGGGATACAATCAAAGAACACATTGCATCACAGCAAGTAATCACTGAAGGTAATAACTGCTTTGGTGCATGGTTGTCAAAATATTACCGAAAGGAATTAATAGTGCCTGGCTTACAACAATAGCACGGGGCTTAAAATCACTTCAGAGATAATGCAACTTAAATATATTTTTTTCAGAAATAAAAGTGGTACGTGGGTATATGTGCATGATAAAAGTTGTTTGCTGCAGTTTAATTTATCACATAAGGCTTTACAGTAAGCAGGTTTATAAGTTTGTTACACACACACACACACACAGATATAGGTGCACACACACACACACACACACACACACACATATATATATATATATATATATATGCACACACATGCATATGGAAAGAATCCACATGCCCAGAAAAGAAAAGGTCACTTTAGTAAACTCACATGCTTAAATATATAATCTCTTTACATGTGAAATGATCAATTTTGACCTTTGAAAAAGAGACTAGGGCAGCCTCCAACAACCTGGTACCCTCCAGATGTTATGGACCTCAACTCATCAGCCCCAGCCACATGATTAATGGTCAGGACTCAGGAGTTCTGGGAGCTGTAGTCCAAAACATCTGCAGGGCACCTGGTTGAGGAAGGCTGGACTAGGGCCTAGATCTCCAGGTATCTTGCATCCATAGTGTAAAGATCCTTTTTTGAGCTGGGCGGGTGGGTGGTAACATAAACACATTCCACCTTCAAGCCCAGGTTAACACTTCATCTGATGAATTTTCCCTCTCACCACTTCTTCAAATTGTATGTGGTACTGGGCTCAATAATTTTGGAACATTTTCCTCTTAAATTAGCATCCTGAGTTCCATACTGATTCAGGTACATTAATTTCTCTATATACATTTTAATATATATAGATAATTTTTGAAACAAAAAAGCAGAATTTTTTTTTTAAAAAACCCCACTATTATCTGAATGAAACCATAATAATAATTGCAAGCTATTGATTATTGTGGTTTACCCTGCTTGTACCAAACAATGCTGCTTAAATTAACCCCTACCAGCTATTACTTTTGAAATACGGAAACATTTACTTGAGCAATGTATTTATTAATGCATGGGTATCAAGGAGAACTCTGTGGATGTAAAAGCATGAACTTGATTACAGTGAGATAAATCAAACTTTTTCCTGTTTGACAAGTGAAGTATAAATAGAAAAAGGCTGGATAACCCCAAAGTATGCATGCTTCCTGGCACATTAAATGGTTAGAACCAAACAGGGAGACAGAAAAGTCCCCTAGAACAGTGGTTATCAACCTTTTTTGCCCCATGCACCCCTTTCACCATATGTCAGAATGTCATTCCCCCCTTTCCAAGATTGTCTGACTTAATCTGCGCCATACAATAAGGTGTGATGTCCTGTAGATTATGTACCATCTGTAGAATTGTGATTTGTGGAAAGATCAGTATTCCAACAGTTTGAGTCTGTGGTCCCAATTCCCCCCCCTGAAACCCTAAAATTCCCCCCCTGGGGGGAATTCCCCCCTGGTTGAGAACCCCTGCTCTAGAAGGTGGCATTCCATATCAGTTTGTCTCAATGCTGAAAAGTATTTCTAGAAAGAATTGATAGTAGAGAAATGTAACGAAACCAGGCATCAAGTACCCCCATTCTACTCTAACCATACAAATGGATATATTTGGAAAGAAGTCCACAATATCCTATGGTTGTTAGAGAACACACTTCCCAGCCCTGGATATTCAACATGCAGACCCACCTTTCTAATATAATAGCTGTGAATTACCGTACGAGCCTCTGACAATATTGTAAGCTTTCCTCTGGAACTTTGAGCTTATGATCCTATTAGTATTTATAAGTGCTGTGCTGAAAATTTTATCCACATTGTTTCGAACATTCTCAATGTGATGGAGGGGGGGGGGATTGCTTCCAAAAAGAAATTCAAAGGAGTATAAAAATTCTGAAAGATTTTCATGGGTTGAGTTTGGGGTTCTTGTGCTTACCTTACTTATGAGATGGGCAAGGAGTTTGTGGGATAGTCCTGTTTTTCATTGTACAATTAAGTCTTTGAAAGCCTCCTCCTCGGCTTCCCGGTTCCCGCACTTCAATTAAAGCCCAGGGGAAGACATCATGAGGTAATTCCTCCCATAAGGCTTTTTCAGATCAAGAAGTACAGGCAGCCTAGGAGGCTGCAGGACAATGGAAAGATGTGTACCAGAAAAAAAATACACGCAGAACCCGCCTCAGCCAGCTTGCGGTGATGAGATAAAATAAAAAATGTCACCAAAAAAGATTCAAAATAAATTATTGAACACCCTAAAAATGTGACAGAAAAATGGAAGCCTCTTTCACAGGGAAGGAAAACTTTCAGCAAATTGGAACACAGATTTTGGCACATCACTAGGTCTACCTCGTCCCTGGAGCTGGATGCTGCCTCCATCACACCTGCTACGGGGCTTTCAGGGAAGCAGCAGTATTATAAGCCATCTACATTAGAGACATGCCGCTGTATCCACAATCACCACTCAGAAATTTAACATTTGGAAGACCCTGGGGAAGGTGTTGAAACCTGAAAAATGTCAACTAGAGCTGCATCCAAATTTTTCAGAAGACCTTTTTCTCAGAAACATTTCGAGATCTTTCTTTTATTGCCCCCCTAGAAATAAATGACTGCTTTGCAGAATTTTCTCTAAATTGTATTCACCCTTTTTGGGGGGTGTTGTCTGCCTTCTCTCTCTCCCCCCAACCCCCACAATGCCCTGGAATTACACTAGGTGAGGGTAATTGTGGAGGATGCCAAAACAGGGCAAGGCTGCCAACATGGTTGCTGATGTCACTTGAAGTGGCAGCACACACACAAAAGAACCTTATAAAAAAAGAAAGAAGCCAATCCTTACAAATGAAATGTTAGAGAATTTCTCTTCGCCCTGGAGGAATTCGGTGAAATTGTCCCCCCAATTTCTCTGCCCATAAATAAGGTAGAAATTTTGAGAGGCCATTTGTGCATAGCTCTAGAATTCAGAAGTAAGTCCAAATTATCTCAATTGAACTTCCTCCTTAGAAAGTATGCATATGATGGCAGCCTCAGCTTAGGTTAAGCAGAGTTAGAGGCCACTTTTAAGAAAATAAAAGGTCACCAAGTCCCATCGATTTGCCTCGTCACATGTCATTTAGCCTGTAGAAGACTTGCCACATTGTTTACTATAACAAAACTAGATGGCAAAGAGAAAACTATTTTGTTTTACCACATTTCAATCCCATCCTCCTCCTGCTGCTGCTGCTAACCTCCCATTGAGGATTACATATTCCAGAACCTATTGAAGTGAATGGGCTTTCAATTGTAGGCAGGATCAGCCCATGCTATTTTGCTATTTGAGGTGAAGGACAAGATGGTGCCTCCTTCATTCCACATACAGAAACTGACCGGACTGGCAGTGGAACACTATGTGAGCACTTCGACATGGCAAGATACCTAACTCTTCAACACTGGGTGGAGAACAACACCTTCTCTTGCTGGGAAGGGCAGTAGGCTAGCTTACGGGCTGCAGGGCACGTGGCACATACAGCTCTGTCCTCCAACACCTCACCACTCTGCCTGGTGTCTATACTCACTGCTAGCTCAGATAAATGCTGCGATGCATGCATTTCGTGCACACATGCATACGTGTGATGCGTGCTGAAGTGTGTGTAGTGCGGGCGGATGGGCGGGCTGGCTGGCTCTCTGCCTGCTCACTTGATCAGTAGCCTTTCCTGCAACACATTGGGAACAGGTGACAGGTGCGAGACAGATGGACAGCCCAGGCCAGCAACAAGCAAACCCTGCTGCCTCTGCAGTGCTCCCTTAGAACAGTGTTTCTCAACCTTGGGTCCCCAGATGTTTTTGGCCTATAACTCCCAGCATGCCCCAGCCAGCTATGCTGGCTGGGGCATGCTGGGAGTTGTAGGCCAAAAACATCTGGGGACCCAAGGTTGAGAAACACTGCCTTAGAAGGAGGGGAGCAGCTGGGTGGAGGGGGCAGGGTAAGTGGGCTGCTGCCGCCCTCTCTAGGCCATCTAAGGCAGCTACCTCACTCTACTTAATGGTAGAGCCGGCCCAGATTGTGAGCGACTTTTCTAGTACAATGGTCTCTTGAAAGGTGAACATTAGCCAATGGCTTCCAAAGTGTTTACAGTAAGTTAATGAGTTACACTTAGACTAGAGAGTGGCTATGGAAAGGTAATGGCTTAGATCCATTTTTAGAACATAACTGTAGAACTATAGAATTTGGGACTGACTAGCGTAAGCAACACTTTTATGGTAACCACTATAGCTAAGATAGGATTTCCTTCATCTCCCCGCCCCCCCTACACGTTACCTCAACTCATGGAATGAATGAAAGTATGGGAAATATTTAGACCAGATAGCTTTAAGTGTGAGAATAGGAATATTTCCCATCTGAAGGAATCTAGTGCTATCCTAATAACTGGTAGGTATTCATGGGGCCTTTTTGAGGGGGGTGGGAATATCTGGCTTTATCCTTCTTAAAAAAAAGAGAGAGAGAGAGAGAGAGAGAGCAGTTTTTGGTTTTGTGTTAGGAGACTTCAGTTATGAATGAATATTCTTTGTATATCTTTGCTTTTTGCTAATTAATAAAATAACAGTTTGCACATTCCTTAGTAAAATCAAGCAAAAAATTATGACAGTGGTTTGTTTATTAAATTAGGTTGCTGGCAGGGATGGAAAAAATCTATAGTATGAGTTATAGCCTAAAATGGCTCATGGTCTACATAAAAAGTTAAAGCTAAATAAATACAGATGTAAGTTATGTTTATATAATAAGAAACACTGCTGAGCTAAGAATTTTAGGTTAGAAAGTGCACACTTTTGGACCTGATTCATTATGCATTTACCATATTTACTCACATATGTAGTTCTAGTGGTTAGAGTGTTGGACTGGGACTCAGGAGATCCGGGTTCTAGTCCCTGCTCAGCCATGAAACTCACTGGGTGACTTTGACTCTCAGCCTAACCTACCTCACAGGGTTGTTGTGAGGATAAAATGGCGAGGAGGAGGAGGATTATGTAAGCCGCCTTGGGTTCCTTGCAGGAAAAAAGGCGGGGTATAAATGTAATAAATAAATAAATAAATAGTAACATCAAGATGGCTATTTTGCATATATGCAAAGTAAAATAGTAGGTTATAATAATATTACAGGCTAATACTGAGGCACAAGAGGATTTGCAGTCACCATTGATTCATCTAATGATGGGAAAGCTCATTGTCATTCTGTAGGGTTTTTTTTTTTTTTTTTTTTAAATGGTATTTAGTTTCCTTGGGATAAATCTCAGCTTGCTTCTTTTGAAACTAACCAATCGCCCGGTGGCTCCATGAAAAAAACAGTGTAGACAACAAAGTACGAGAAGACTTTTATCCACACATACCACCTTTAGTGGAAATGGTGGGAGATCAGCATCCTAGATCCTTGCACTCTGGGAAAAAATCCACCACAACAGACCCAGGATGAACCTCCGTATGTGGCTTCTCTAATAGCCCAACCCTATGCATGTTTACTCTGAAGGAAGGCCCACTATGTTCAATCACGCTTACTCCAAGGTAAGCATGAGTGCATAGGACAGAGCATCGATGGAGGTGGGTTGGGGAAAATCTGTGGCAGAGGTCTGCCGGCTTGTGTCAACCAGGACAGAAGATTGGAGACAAGTTTTACTTTTCTTTTTTTCCTGTCCTGTTTTTAATTCCCCCCCCCTCCCATTGACACCAGTTGGAGGGACAATTTTACACCAGTTTCAAGGCTGGCATGTTTTTCTCATCAGTAGGGAAACTAGAGGGCTTTGGATCCTTCAGGTCCAATGCTCCTCCAATCTGTCCCCAACACACACACCCCGATGCCCCTTCCCACTGACTACTACAAGTAAAACACCATTGGTACATCTACAGCAACAAGAGCTTTCTGCTGGAGGACCATGGGCTCCTCCGGGGTCATAAGTGCCAAAGGAAGAGCACTTCCGCAACATCCTACAGTCTGCTGGAGGCTACCTGACGGGCTGTAGGATTGCAGCCTTAGTTATCTGTTTTAAAGGCAAAGAACACAAAAGAACACTTACGCAAAAAATCTGGACAACAAAAAATCTTGCATCTGGCAGGGCAGGTTTTTTTACTCATTCATTTCATATAAGTAATATTGACAGACCATGTTCATAAGACTATCCTAAGGCTTCGGAATTCAAAAACATTACAACAAAAATATTACTTTAGTAGCATTTTTCTTTTTGTAATGGACATAGCTTTCGAATTATGAGCCTTAGACAATATTGTTAAGCTTTCTTCTGAGCTTTAAGGACTAGAAACCTACTATTTAAAAAATAGCAGTTTGTATGCCGTTACCAGGCATTTAACAACAGCTTCCAGTATTACATGACTAGCAAAGCACATTTGCTCAGATCCAGAGAAACTTATTCATGTATGGAAACAAGTGTCCAGCTGCAGATCTACTGCAAGCGCAAAAGGTTTCAGGCGGGTGGGGCGGGGAGAAATGTTGAACCCAGCACCTATAGTATGTATGTGCATTCACTCCTGCATTCTGAAGGTTCTTAAGGCAGCAGCAATGTCAGAGGCCTCCAAACCTGACAGCACTGCTACCTAACAAAAAGATACATGAGTCGGCGCTGATCCCCTGTTAAATAAGGATGAGGTTTCATAGTTTCATATTAGAGTGTAGAGTTGGAAGGAGCCTACAAGGCTATCGAGTCCAACCCCCTGCTCAATGCAGGAAACTAGAGGAGGGGTCTCCCATCCAAGTAATAACCAGGCTTGACCCTGCTTAGCTTTCCACACTCAGACAAGCTGCCTGAGCCAGCGTAAGCCACAGGCCTGTGCCTGTACTCAGTCCAATGTGCTCTCTTCCCCCTCCTGCTGCCTTTTAGGTATATATGTACAGAGTAGGGAGCTCTGCAAGCACAGAAAATTAATAGATTCAGATGTCCAGGAGCCACCTCACTCTAATTAATGGTAGAGCCGGCCCAGATTGTGGGCTACTTGTCTCTTGAAAGATGAACATTAGCCAATGGCTTTCAAAGTGTTTAAAGTAAGTTAATGGGGAAAACATTTAGAAAGTGGCTATGGAAAGGTAATGGCTTAGTTAGATCCATTTTAAGGAGTGCCTTGAAAGCTTACCTCATGGCACCTGTAACGGTGTGGAGAGGGGGTCATCTGAATCCACACTTACTTTTATTTTATTTATTTATTTAAAACAGTATAAAATGTTAAAATCCTAACCCACCCCATATTCCTGCCTGAACAACCAAGTTTTCAATGCACGGCAGAAGCTCATCAAAGAGGGGGCATGGTGAAGGTCACTGGGGAGGGAGTTCCATAACTTGGGGGCTGCCACAGAAAAGGCCCTCTTCCTAGTCCCCACCAGCCTAGCCTCTCTGGCTGATGGGACAAGGAGAAGGCCATCCGTAGCAGAACTTGTTGAGCGGGCTACTTGATGTTGCTGGAGATCCTTGAGATAAACTGGGCCGGAGCTGTATAGGGTTTTAAAGGTCAAAACCAACAACTAGAGATGGTACCGTGAATATCAGGGTGCTGGAATGAGGCTGAAATTGGCCCCACTCGCAGCCCCCCTATAATCACAGGCTTACTTTCCCACCCGCTGAGTCCACCGCTCGAGCTGCTGCGTTTTAAGCCCTGTTGCCCTGGTTTCTACGCCAAAACTGCAGCGCAGGGTTCCGCCACGTTGGCGTAGGGTCCCGTCATGTCACTTCCAGCCAGCCGGAAATGACACAAGGGGACCCTGCGCTGCCGGCGCAGCTGCCCGAGCGGCGCAGAGAGTGGGCGGAGAATCTCTCTGTGTCAAATCCGGGCTATGGGGGGGCTGCTCGCCGAGGAGAGGCGAGACGAGCCCCCCCCCAGAGTTAAACCCCCTCCATCTCTAACCAACACCTTGAATTCGGCTCGGCAAACAACTGGTAGCCAGTGCAGCTCCTTGAGCACTGGAGTGATGTGATCACGCCGGCGGCTGCCTTTATCGAGGTGAGCCGCCGCGTTCTATACCAGCTCACAACGATGGGGTAAACCATGGTGCTGTGCGAGCTCTATTCAGGTGAAGAGGGCGCTTCGGGGTCACTTGGTCTAGAGCCCTGGTGATTGCAGTGTTCCAGTCATCCACCAGGGTCTCAACCGAGTTACCGTTTGTGTGCTCCAGTTCCCCAAGCGCATTCAGGAATCCATCCGGATCCATAAGACGCCTGGGGCGGACCATCCTAATAGTTCCTTCACCCCTGCATGCAGAGGGGTTGTGGTACTGGGAAATCCAACCCCACCAGATAGTGATCTGACCATGACAAGAGGGTGGTGGATATACCCCCGATTTCCAGATCATTTCCCCCCTCCCCAGAAACAAAAAACAAGTCTAATGCATGACCAGGTACATGGGTTGGGCCAGTTAATACAGGATGCAGCTCCCAGGAAGCCATGGTCTCCATGAAGTCCCAAGGTGCACCAATGCGGATAGTTTCCGAATGTACATTGAAGACCCCCAGCACCAAAAGCCTGGGGGACTGCACGCGCACCTCGGAGACCACCTCTAACACCTCAGCCAGGGAGTCTGTCATGCAGCGGGGTGGACGGTACATGAGCAGAAACCCCAGACTGTCCTTAGGGCCCAACCTCCAGTACATGCAATCAATAAACCTGGTCTCCTGGAGGGGGGTCTGGTGAGGACCACGGACTCCCAGTATATAACAGCCACTCCCTCTCCCCATCTCCCCCTTCTTTGCTAGGCATACGAAAATCCAGCCGGACACAAGGTCGCAAGAGTTGGAGCAGCGGCCTCATCCAGCCAGGTTTCCGTAATACATGCCAGGTCCTCACCCTTGTCCAGGATCAAGTCATGGATCAAAGATGTTTTTTGGGTAACTGATCTGGCATTACACAACAGCAAACGCAAGGTAGAGGGGGGAGCCACACACACCCAGTTATCCCTTGGCTCTGGGCAGGCCCAGAACAAGGGATGGGTATTAAGCATCTATCCCTAGTTCCCCTTCCTCAGCACGGCCTGCCCCATGCACTCTGCCAGCGTCTGCCACTCAACAATGGTATATTTTGCCCCCCCCCAGAACTCCCTCCATTGTCTCTCTGAGATAGAAACATGCCCCCTTGCATTCCGCCGGTCAGGCGGGAAATCCACCCCTAAAACCAACCCCTAAAAACCCCAAGCCCCACGAAAAGATTGAACCAATAGTGGGGTCTCTATTGGTTTAATCTTTTAGCGGGGCTTGGGGGTTTTAGGGGTTGGTTTTAGGGGTGGGTTTCCCACCTGACCGGTGGAATGCAAGGGGGCATGTTACTTTTCAATGTGGGAGGTAGGACTCAGATGGCAAAAGCAGCCATGCAGAAGAAAAGTGTGCAGGTTTCGGTAGACTTATGTTTTGTGACCATCACAAACCCTAACAGTGATACTTAGGGATGTTACCGGTGGCTCGCGCGGGCGTGAGTGGGACCGAACTCGGCCCCGCTTGCGCCCGCGCGAGGCTCGCAGACCTACCTGCGGGCGGCTCCTCGGCTCAGCTCTGCGCGGAGAGCCGCCCATGCCACCCGTGCTGGTCCTGTTGCATCACTTCTGGCGCGGCAGAAGTGACGCGACGGGACCCTGCTCCGGCGTGCTGGACCCCTGCGCTATGTTTTTGGTGGGGGAAACCAGGGCAACAGGGCTGTTTAAGCTCTGTTGCCCTGGTTCCCCCCGCCAAAAACATAGCGCACGGGTCCAGCGCGCCGGAGCAGCCGGAAGAAACGTGACGGGGGACAGGCTCGAGCGGTGATGACGGCTCGAGCGGCGCGGAGAACGCTCCGCGCCGCTCAGAAGACCGAGATCGGGCCGGCGGCAGCGTGGAGGAGCGAGCCGCAGAGAACCCCGAGCCGCGAAGAGGTACGTGATACACCCATAGTGATACTTCACACTAGTGCAGCCTTCCCAACCTGCCCTCCAGGTGTTTTGGACTACAACTCTCATCAGCCCCAGCTAGCATACTCTACTGTCAGGGTTGATGGGATTGTGCTCCAAATCATCTGGAGGGTCCCAGGTTGGGGAAGTCTGCATGCTATGTATGCTATTTTATAGAATAAAATGGAAATGAGTCAATATGATTAATATACAATAAATTAAATGGTACTGTTGCTTTTTGTTGCCTGGTATAAGCATTTTGTTTTCATTTTAAAAGTTGGTTTTTTTTTTAATTCCCAGCAACCTGGTGAAGTAGTTCACTACTGGCAACATAAAACCCGAACCATAAAACCCAACCTGAGGCCCTCCAGATGCGTTGGCTGTTGCCCATGCTGGCTGGGGATGATCAAAGCTGTAGTCCAACACATCTAGAGGGCATCTGGAGGTTTGGGGAGGCTGTCTTAAACCATCTGGGACTGGGGTACCTGAAACAGCTCCTATAACCGCTTGCCTGGATACACAGAACATCCTCTGAGACTCTTGGTGTCCCATCTCTATCAGAGACTAGGTTGACAATCACGAGGAACAGGATCTTGTGGTGGGCTCAGCCTATGGATTACCGCCCCAGTAAGATACATTTGGCATCCTCCCTTGTCTCTTTTAAGAGACAGATAAAATATTCTTGCTCCAAGGAGTTCTTGAGGGAGATGTGTGCAGGTGATGAGAATCATGTACTGTTGCTGCTTAGTTTTGATCAGTGTGTTATTTGGTCTTTGGGTTATTGATTTATGTTGTTTTGATACTTTGATGCTGATTTGGATAATTTACTGGTCATGCTTTGCATTTTTATAGTCCTATTTTATGGACTGTTAGTCACCTTGGGGCCCCTTTTTAAGGAAACATGGCAGGATACAAATATTTAAATAAATAATAATTGTAATTTCTTGTTTTAAAGACAGTGGAATGGGGGGAGGGTGTAACAAATACTGATTTACCCAAGGCTGTTTTGAATTTCTAGGTTCAGTTCTAAAAACATATTGAGACAACTACAAGAAAGTACTCTATGTCCTAATCTGGCTCAGAGTGATGAGAGGGACATGTAAACATATTATCATAGTATTTGCTCTGCTGGTCAGTTTATTGAAACCTGACCTCGGTTCTTTCCTGAGTCGGTTACTTGCAAAATAATCCTGAGATGGGTCATGTGAGTGCTTTCTTGTGGATATATGAAAACAACCGAATACACTCTCCATGGGTTTGTTGTGTAGAGCGGGGGCACCCCATCCCTTAATCTTGCTCTAGGCCTAAACCACAGTATGAAAATATCCCCCAAGCAAGCACAGATGTTAGATGTGCAGTATTTCTTAAAATCTGACTACTTTGTTCAATAATGTTTCTTGAAACGCAAGGGTGGGTTCACACGGCCATATTTCTCATGTAACCATTGTAACTATCATGTGATAGTTAGCTATTATATGACACAGTCAGTGACCCTGGCATTTACAGATTTGCAGAGACTCTTCCAATCTCCTATGCTCTGCGAAACTGAGAATCTCCAGGAACATAAAGAGCATCCCCTGTGAGGATGTTCTCTCATAAAGAGAACTAGGCAGCTTTTGTAAATGTAAAACATTCTGGGCTGTATCCAATGTTAGTCTTGCTTAGAGTAGACCCATTGAAATGAATGGGACTTCAGTTAGTCATGACTAACTTAATTTATTTTATTTATACCCCACCTTTTTTTCTGCAAGGAACCCAAGGCGGCTTACATAATCCTCCTCTCCATTTTATACTCACAACAACCCTGTGAGGTAGGTTAGGCTGAGAGTCAGTGACTGGCCCAAAGTCACCCAGTGGGTTTCATGGCCGAGCGGGGACTAGAACCTGGATCTCCCTAGTCCCAGTCCAACACTCTCACCACTATGCCACACTGACTTAAGTCCCATTCATTTTAACAGGTCTACTCTAAGTAGGACTAACATTGGATACAACCCTCTGTGCACGATTGAACTCTACAGAACCTGCCCATTGCCTATTCAAATGGACAAACAATGGCATGTATCCAATATGTTCGTCCTGCTTAGAGTAGACCCTAAGTTAGACTAACTTTGGATACAACCCAATAGCCATACATTTGGTGGCAGGAGCTTTCACACAATAAGCACAGGAACCAATAACCACTGCACAAATTGGTTGTGTGGAACCACCCAAATAGGTTGAAAATGTTGTAGCTTTGAGCAAAGTTCTCCTAAAAAAGAAAGTAGGTAACTGACCCTTTCATACTATGATCCCACTAAGACAACCAGCAATGAAGGAAAAAATGGTGAAAAGCCAACAACCCAAGGAACCCACAGTTAAAGAAGCAATGGCAACCAACAAAAAATGCCTACCATGTTCCAGATAAGAAGGCGTACCTTCCGAAGGATCAAGCCTTCGAGCCCTCCGCCCATGCTTGGAATTGTTGTGCACAAACATGTTATCCGACACTGCCAAGACATGACCGTCCACATTGACTGTTGTAGATACCACAACCTGCGAGTGGAACAGTAATATAAGGAAACACTTTAATACACTTTAAAATCAAATAAGCACAGACTGTAATAAACCCAGAATCTTAAATAACAGCTGGGAGCTGCAGAAAATTGCAGAGCTATTTCGCATAATAACTAGCGCTTAGACTGTACGACTCTAACAAGAGGTGCTATTGATGAGTGGGTCTTTGGCATCATAGGCTTTTGATGTCATTTTAAGTCAAATTGCACAGTTTGTAGCTGTATGGCGGAACATACACTGTTAACCATCATTTTAACAAGAGCAGCTTTATTAACTTTTTTTTTTATTTAAGAGCTGGCTGCATTTTACCACACATCATCCTTCAGCATGCACGCCAGAGTAGATAAAGCTGTTGTCATTGCAAATGAGAATTGATTCAAAAACAAAAGAAAAACAAAAGTGTGGTCTGGGAAGTTGGGATGAGAGCAGCTTTATTCATCATGCTGTTATAGCTGTAGCTGCCAAGGTGTTTGCAGTTCTCCAAAATTCTCCTGAACGGTGTGTGTGAGTGCGTGTGTGTGTGTGTGTGTGAAGAGGCATTTCAGAGCTTAAATGAATAGTGCTTTTCAAATCCAAATACTAGCCATTTTCTTTAGCAAATAATCAAGTTTGAATTCACACACTTCATACACGTTGTCTTCTCCTAATTCCTTTAAACAACTAAAAATGGAGATACCATTTTGCTGTAATGTGTAGGACACATATGGAATCATAAAGTCACAGACTCCACTGAAAGCACAAATACGGGCTGCAAATATACACAGATGTTCAGCTGACATATTCCCCAGCAAATTTCAAACAGGTTTCTGATTTGCAGCAGGACACATTACACAACAAATGTAATTGAAACTCATTATGATTGGGGTACAGCCTCTTTTATCTAAAGCAGCCTTACCCAAGCTGGTGCCCTCCAGATGTGTTGGACTACAATTCCCATAATCCCCCAGCCAGTATCGGGGGTTATGGGAAATATAATCCAACATATCTGGAGGGCACCAGCTTGGGTAAGGCTGATCTAAATGACCTCAGGTTAACAAGGAAGATTTTTTAAAAGGATGTACAGATGAATGTGTGTGCAATGCAGCTGTTACATATCCAGATTTCAGATAATGATGTATTTAAATGATATGGGTGCTTCTTCAAGGGATTCCTGAGCTCATAGTTAGTGACTACAACCTTTGTTACCTGGGAAGCCCAAGTCTATATGATGTATGGAAGGCAAATTGGATTGCTTTGTGTGTTTTTCTGACCCTAAAAATAAGGAGAAATCCCATGGCCAACCCAAAGCTTCTCAAGTATTAGGAACTCAAGGTTGCTATGGTGCTCTTCTGGATCAGATAAGGACCTGGGGGGATCCACGTTACACTGTATATTGTCAAGTTAGCAGAATGGTACTGCTGTATTCACGTTCTACAGTCACTACTCACAGGGTACACTCTCATTAAATATACTGCAGTCATCCCGGTTTGCCACCCCACACCTAACTCTGTAGTGGTAGAACTGGGTGTTGCCTCGGACGGGCAACTGCAGCGCAAGTTTAGCACACACTGGCCATGTACTGCAACAGTGAACCGCAATAACTGAAAAAAAGTGATAAACCTAGTGTGGGAAATTCCAGAAGAAACGAAGAATGAATATGCAGGACTACCGCGACCAGCACTGAAAAGTGCGTGCGTCATGTGCCCCGCAAGTCATGGCAGCGATACAGTCCTGTAATAAATCTGTAATGGATCCGGCCCTGGTGTTATTCCCAAAGAAAGTCTCTGCTGCTGTACTGCATACAGGCAGTATTTCAGCACCAGAACAGTCATATTAATAGTAAATATTAATTTCTGGAACAAGGTGACAAGGGATTTATTTATTTTATTTGTACCCTGCCTTTCTATCAGGAAATGGTGCTCAAGGCAGCTGTGTTCTTCTGCCACTGTGCATCAAACCAAGGACTGGGCTGCAAAGAAGTATTGTGGCTGGTCTCTTTTACATTAAAAAGCTTTGTTAGATGGTATAACATATATAAAAAGAAACAAACCCTACAATATAGTTTTTGCTCCAGGGAGTTACAGCATAACCAAATGGTTCATTTAGAATGCCTTATAAGAACACAAGAAGTCCCCACCCCTGATCTAAATAAGCCTTGTCCAACCCCACCCCCCCATGTTATGGACTACAACTCCCAACATTCCTGACGATTGGCCATGCTATCTTGGGCTAATGGGAGTTTGGACTTCAACTCCCATTAGCCCAAGATAGCATGGCCAATCGTCAGGAATGTTGGGAGTTGTAGTCCATAACATGGGGGGGGGGGTTGGACAAGGCTGATTTAGATCAGGGGTGGGGACTTCTTGTGTTCTTATAAGGCATTCTATGCTGCAGTGCACTGGGTGGCGGGGAGATCAGAGATTAACTATGCAATCCTTTGCATGGTCTAATAAGAAATAAGCCCCATTGAATTCAGTGGGCCTTACTCCCCAGTAAAAGGCAATGTGCTGATGAATTGGCAAAATGAATCAGTGGGCTGAGGGGAGCACGCCAGCAGACACTGTTCTTTCTCAAATTATTGGGTCAATCTCACAAATGTTTGGTCGAGTGACTGTTTCTCACCAGCTCTATGTAACCACCCATTTGAACAAAATAACAATGTTCCTGATTCCACAACCTCTCACTGAGTACCCTAGCCTGATAAATAACAAGCCTGTTTCCCATGAACATGTGCTGCCTTCCAGAACTTTAGCTAAAACAATAAGAAGAAATGACCTACACTTCTCCTTATATTAAACAAGGAAGGGGGATTAAAAATTGAAACCCACTGAGATATGTTTATTCATGCGACCTCTTACAACCAAATATAATAATTGTCTGTTAATTGCAGTTTCAGCTCCCACCTCATGCTTCAACATGTGAAACAGCAATCAGCCAGCTCCTGTTTAATCCACCTATTATGTTGACTAATTAACTTTGCTCGACAGTTTATTTCTTCCTCCATTATCAGCCCCTGTCAGCCGCAAGCACAGTGCCGCAAAGGGGGACCTCGGCCTCTTTGATTGATCACCGATAGATTGACATGCAGATTAATTTAATTAGAATCACCTCACTTGAGAAATGAAAGACAATGGCAAGGGGGCTAATAGATCTGCTCTTATAATGAGGCAACCCTCCAGAGCCAAGGAAGAGGATTTCTGATTTATTTTGCAGAATTCCCTAGTTGCTCCAAAAGGCTCTTGCTTTAATTGTTCTTGGTATTGAGAGGCTTTAGCCTCTGAAGAGGTGAAATGCTTTACAAGGATTGGCAAACATTGCTTCAACTCTCTAAGGAAGCCGCTACCCTCTCAAAGTTGCATGAAGAGGAACGTTTGCTTGCAAGAATTCCCTTACATTGCTTGAACTGGGTAAAAGTGGGGGAAATGAAATGAAATACTCCCAATAACGCTTTATTAACTAATAAAATTCTCAAAAACATGTTTTGTCAGATCTTGACCTACAACTGCTTAGTCAAGCAGTTCCAACCAAGCAATCTTTCCCCACCCCCCATCAAACTTAATAAGGCCTTCAAGATTGTGAACATAAAATGATTTGTGGCTAGAAATAGTCTGTCAGAATGCCATTGGCTCATTTCAGCCGCGTGTTTTAATATGGGGAAATGTATTAGGTTAAAATAGGGTCAAGATTATTTGAGAAGTTTTAGAGACTGGAATGCTGAAGAAGAAAGCACCAGATATTGTAGTAGATGAACATATTTTTTTCACTTACAACCGATCAGTGATGAATATATTCTAAAAGTAATATGTTAGAAAGATTTTGATATTATTGTATTATATACTATCCACTGTTTAAGTAAATTTCAGTCTTTCCTATAACCACAATCCATAGACACAGTTGTGTTGTCCCATGTGGAAAATGTGTATATGGGTAGAAGACCCAGATTGCGTGATGCAAAATATTATGCACTGACCCCATCAGTGAGAGAGAAAACCCACTGCTTCATCAGGAAAGACTGTAGTGATTAGACCAGTCTTCCCCAACCTGGCGCCCTTCAGATGCATTGGACTACAACCCCCATAATTCGCAGCAAGCATCTCCATGCTGGCTGGTAATTATGGGACTTGCAGTCCACCATATCAGGTTGAGGAAGGCTGGATTAGACACTTGCATTTGTCCATAACCTATTTGGCACAATCTGAGCACTTGTTTCAATAAGACAGTTTTAATTGACAGCTTAGATATCGCAATACGCATACTGAATTTTTCATTCACTGTAAGCCAGTAAAATCATGAAATCAGAATTTACATTAATTCAGTCGATGAATCAAGGGATGCTATGAATCTAGGCCAGAGCTGGGGAACGTGTGGCCCTCCAGATGTTGTTGGTGGACTGCAACCTCCATCGGCCCTAGCCAGCATAGACAACAGTGAGGGATGGTGGGAGTTGCAGTCCAACATCTGGAGGACCAAACATTCCCCACCCCGATGTAGAAGACATTTCTGAAATGTATATCTTGCAAGAAAACACATCAAGGTCTCACTGGGTAAGTTAAAGGGAAAGTTTGATAAGTGAAAAGTCAGGAAAAGAGTAACCTATTTTTATGTAGTAAGAACTGCATCATTCTCTCATAGAAGCTAATTATAAATAGCAACAGAGGATCAAGATCTTGTCCCTGTGTAGTAAGATAATAGAGCCAGGATATATTTTTTGCCATGATGAGCAAAGTACAACATTGCATAAGGGCACAATCCTATCGACTGTGTCTTTGCTGCTCGGAAGCCTCTGAACTCAGGGGCTTCCGAGATTCTTTTGCCTTGCTGGGCTGAACCTGACAGGGTGGGAGGAGCAGCAGAGGCGATCTTTGTCTCCCTGCTCTCCGTTCTTTGCTTCTTCTTTTTTTTACTAGACAGGCTTTTCAGCCCATCTAGTGATGGTGCTTTGGAGGGAGAGGGAATGAGGCTGAAGGAGGCTCAGGATAAATGGTATCCTGGCCTCTCCAGTCTCCTCCCCTCTCCGCCCACTGGAACGCCCCCTCCCCTCCCCCGAGGTCAAATTTCCGACCTCAGAGAGGCAGCTAGTGCGGTTCTGTCCTCCCTGGCTGCGAAGGTACGGGAGAGAGGGGTCAGATTTCCAACTCAAGGTCAGAGCGTTGTCTCTGATCGCGGAGGGTGTGTAATCTGAACTCTCCTATGGTCTCTGGGACACTCACCCAGGGACCATAGGATTGTTCTCTCCAAAAGTTAACTGCAGAATACTACCTATATTTTAAAATGATTACTTAATATTATTAAATATGTAACAAAACAAAACAAAAAGCATACACACAAGTTACAAACATTAGGCCATCATACAAATCACACATCACATTAATTATCTAATATATTCCTACCAACACTTTTGACCCAATAATCTAAAACTACCCATTATAAGTATAAATATATAATGTTATGAAATCGTTATAGTTTCATAAAAGCCACTAGAGACCATACGCCTGAAAGGCTATTTTATATTTCTCGATTGTTGTGCTGCAAAACACAGCTCCAGTTAAAGGCCTTGTCCCCAGGACCATGGCAGCCAAGAAGTAAGGGCTGGCTTGTCACATACTGCTGTGAGGATCAGGAGAGGCTTCTTCTCCCAGTGTTTTTCCCTTCCTTCACTCAGGATAGATGGCTCATGTTGACTCGCACAAATTGTGACACTGCTCTGCCTGCCTCATCCACCTCGGAGCTCTGAGGTATTAGAGAGGGATACTCAGCATTGCATCCTCAGTACATCTATGCCATTCCCTGCAATAACTAGTTCACCTACCTGATGGATGGAGGCCTCAACGAGCTGCTGGACTGGTCCTGACAGGGACAACTTCCACTGAGGAAAGAGCACAAAGAGACAGCTTCAAGAACTGGTAAGTTCCCAACATGTTTCAAATATGTCTTTACCAAGGGGAAATTCTCACATTTGCTCCTTCATGAAAACTGCTCAATAAAAACTACATGCTGCAGTTACTTTTAAGCAGACTGCGTAAGGAACATATATGAGAATTTTTCCTTGACAAAGACTTACTCAAAATGCATTGGGAATTTAACAATCTTGCAACTGTCCTTTAATGTTTCCTTTCCTCTGTGGATTTTAAAGCATTTTTGAGACCGCCAACTTATTTGTGAAGATTTCCACTGCCTCAAAATGCTATAAAAACTAAGTTGAAAAGACAAAAAAGAACATTCTGAAACACAAATCCTGAAAAGTTAAAGTGCTTAGTAATTATTTAGTTTGAAAGAACTAAAAAAAAACTCCAAACAATTATATCTCTTCAGTCTTGATCCAATAAAAGGATATGTAACTAATTTTGCTCATAGGAGTACATGAACAGTGAATAACTTCAGTTACCAGAGTAATTTCATTGAGATCGGCTACTTAACTCTCCCTGCCCACAACATCTGCAAGTTCAGGCACTCAGTCCAGCCCATTCATCTTTAAAATATGTTTTGAATCAGCATAACAGAATCTTGCTACCTAGTTCCCTTGAACAGAATTTGATTTACTACAAAGATACCATACCAGGGTGGCTCTTTGGGAGTCGTTAGGAGAAAAAACTATAAAAGGAATCCCCTAGAGAAACTGTTTCCAGGGTCAGGAAATGTGAAAAAATAAAAGTGGTTATTTGGTGGTCTACTTTAAGAAATGATTATTCATAGTGCACCTGTAGGACAAGCAGAAACAATCTGCTGATTGTTTTAAGAAAACATTTTAAGTAATCAAATGTTTGATTATTATAAAGAAAAAATATATTTAACATACATTGTGTTATATAAATATCAGTGTTCTGTGACAATGCAAAAATATTTTTTTATTTTTTAGGAAATTTTATAATATCTACCACTTGAAGATGGGACTTTACTCTGAGGGTTTTCTTCCCTCCAGCCACTAGGTAACACTACCCAATTTGGTTTCTACTGTTTATTTTTTTACTTAGTGCACTACCCAAAATTAATCTCCAGCTTTGCTAATATAAAAACTGCTGTTTCTCTTCACTTTTGCTCTCTGATTATATTTTCAAAATTGGGAGAATCAGCCATTATGTTTGTCCCAAAAGGAATAGGTGTAAACTAAAACATGCATGACACCCAACATGCTTTAGATGTTTTAGACTGCAACCCACATAATCTCTGACCATTGGCTATGCTGGCTGGGGCTCATGGGGTGGTATCTAACAGGGCCACTTCACCTCTGCTGGTTCCACTGTGCTTGTGGGAGCGAACTGTTTGCACAATGGGGCTTTCACACTTCTAAAAATGAGCGGAAACTCTAATTTCTGTATCAGGACAGGTCAGCAGAGCTCCCTTCTGCGAGCTCTGCTGAAGGCCCTGTTGCCCAAGCAAGCAGTCACTCCCACAAATGCATGGGCACAATAGGATACTAGCCATGGGAATTGAAGTCCAAAAGATCTGAAAGTCACCAGATGGCCTGTGACTCTTCTATTCCATTTTAAGATTCTAACCATGCTGACTTCATGACTTCAGCATCAAGTCAGCCTCTCTTTTTCTCTCCTATTCCCTGTTCACCCATCCTGCCCATCTGCTTTTTGTAACGTCTTGCCTAATGAAGAGACCTGGAGATCTTGAAAGCTTGCCCACAGTTTTGTGCATGTTTGGTTGGTCCTAATAAAGGTATTGCCTGACCATGGATTTTATGGATCAGCAGGGCTTACTTTTTTTCATGTTTAATATACACGGAGCATCCTTCTAAACAGCACTCACTTATTTATTTACAGTCATGCCTTGGATTGAGAGCATAATTCGTTCCGGAAACATGCTTGCAATCCAAAACACTCATATCAAAATGAAATCCCCCAAAAAAAATTTGTACAGAGATTTTTAATTTAAGCCGTACTACAGTACTTGTATTGCAAGACGTCGCTTGTATATCAAGTCAAAAAAATTAAATAAATATTTAAAAATTTGCTTGTCTTCCAAAACGCTCTCAAACCAAGTTACTTGCAATCCAAGGTATACTGTATTATATTTATACCCCACCTTTTTTCCTGAAAGTAACCCAAGGCAGGCTTACATAATCATCATCCTCTCCATTGTATCCTCACAACAACCCTGTGAGGTACCGTAGGTTAGGCTGTGAGTCAGTGACTGGCCCAAAGTCATCCAGTGAGTTTCATGGCCAAGTGGGGACTAGAACTCGGATCTCCCGAGTCCCAGTCCAACACTCTAATCACTACACCACACTGGCTCTCATGCATAGGATCGCAACTTTAGTCTTGAATAATCCTACTAAAGTCAACAGGACTTCTCAGAAGCAAATTGACTCCCAAATATGGTCCATATGTGTTTCGGAAAAAAAGCCACACATTTTAATTGGTGAATTAGTGGGATGTGTTTAGATTGAAGCACATGCAAAACTGATTTGTAAAGGAAACAACTTTTGTTTTAGCTTTAAAAAATGAAACTAAGAAGTGTAAAGAGAAGGATTAAAAAAAAAAACACGTGAATGAGGGGGGAAAAACATATTCCAGTTTAAAAATTGATTAATGAGGTGCTGACAAACTCATATAAACATGGGAACGGGCAGGCCTGCCAAATCTCAAACCCCTCCAAATGTTGTGAAGAAAACACAGTTTTCACTTTGAGACAGGCAAACAGAAAAAGATTTCCAGCTTCAGCATCAACCCTTCATTGAGTCTCAATTTAAATCTTATACAGAGCATCCGAGGTTAGGAGACTGTTAATTTTAAATGTTTTTGTTAAAATCGTGTATCCTAAATGTACTATCATTTGCATTGCAGTACCGTATATACATTTTTCTGCATATTGCTAAATAGTTTGGTTGCAAATTCTCTGGAAGCTAGTTTAAAATCTTCCAGAAAAGAAAACTGGAGGTTCGGAAAACAAGCTGTTTATCTGAATTGGAGTGCTAAGCCTATTTATTTGTTATGGCGCATCACCTAATATTTCAAGATTAGAAGTTACATTACTCCTCATTTTTAACCACAGCCCATTAAGTTTTGCTAGCCAATTAATTTAATGGCATGTTCCTGGTATTTTGAGTAATCTCCATTTTACTGGAAGTAAATTTATATTTTTGTTTACACCTCTAAACACCATGTGGAAGAGAGTGAAATGACTTCTAGGCAGATTACTCCTTTCAGCACACATCTATTATTATTTTGGTAATACAAGTCCCAGCCCCAACAAGGTATTAAAAGCCTGGCCTAAATTTAGGTAGGTGCTTGAAGCTGACTAAAATGCAGTCTCTCATTGCTGTTCTTTAAAATTAGACTTATGAAATGTCGTTTGTGTCTCCCATAGAGACTTGGCAGTGAAACACCAATGACTGCTACACAAACCTGAGAAACAGTTAGGACCACATGAAGGCAGTTTAATGTCAAACGTTCACCCTAGTTTGGATGTACCATTCAGTGAAACACACTTTGTATTTCTCAGTACTGAGATGTGGGCAGCCATATTTGCAGCCAGACACACCCAAAACAAAGCAACCTGAAGACGGGACACATTTGAATCAGCTCTTATTCTTGCTGCTTAGGGTACACAGAGCCATAACTCACCATGTACTTTTCAAACAAACTATTTTCCCTCTGAACAGTTCTGTGAGTTAACTACAGAAGCTGGCTGTGCACAGTGCTGATTGGCTGTCCCCTGTGTTCCCATGAACCTACCTACACTACACACACACACACACACACACCCATCCCCATCAATTTTGCAACTTTTCCCCTTTTTTAAAAAAAGAGTTTTACCCAAGAGATTTTTGAGAACCCTTAGAAAAATAAAGCTAATTCTGAACCAAGCCATCAGTAGTTTTAATGACACATCTCTATCACCCTTACAAATTCATAGAAAGCACACGTGCCTATTTTTCCACACTATCATCTACATATTTTGGAATGGTTTCATAAAGGTCTGTTCAGTGGTGATCTTTACAGTGATGCAAGAAATAGGCAGTGCTTCCACATTAGCATTTCATCCCAAGGAATGTCATATAATTCACTCACTCATTTATTCCTGACAATCCAGATGTCATTTTCCTGTGTTCATTGCATTCACATCCCCCCCCCCCAAGGTGTTGTTTTAACATTGCTCCGTGTGTAGCAATTTTGGGAGCTTCCATTGCAACAGCAATGCAGTTCTTTTCAAGTGTGAATTGACATATCACAATGGTTTGGATGTGTAACAACCCAACCTGTCCCCATTATCTGTCCACCCTTCCACCACTTCCATAACTCTCTAATAACTTAAGAGCTCTGTTCAGGTATTCTATGCGCAATGCAATTAACAGAGTGTGAAGATAGAATGGGACTGTGCACACTCACGTCACCTGCTGGCCCCGCCCCCACTTTTCCTGTGCAGTGGGGGTAAGGTCTGACGTTGGGAAGACTGCTGAACGCACATGGGCTGTCCCCTGTAAACTGGAACCCTGTACGCTCTACCTTGACCTTCCCTCAGATATATGGACAGTCTGGGGTGGGTGGGAGGAGTCACATGATGCTGGAGGCAGGGCTAAAGGCACAACTCTGCCGCTCCTTTCAACAGGTAAGGAATGTGTGAAGCGATTATGAGCTACATATCTGGCCTCCCCCAGTATCACCAAGGTTGTCTCTTTAGGCTCTTTTTCTTTTGTTCTAGCACTAGTGACACATCCGGTAGTTTTTTTTTTTCTGGGGGAAGCAGCTCCTCCCTTCCATCAAACAACAGCAGCAGCATTAACACTTAGAGCATTTTGCAGGGAAAGGGATGGGCGGATGAATTTTACCAGCAGTTGCGGCTGGTAGTAGTGAAAGAAACTTTCATGGATAAAGGGGTGGGTGGGTGAGTTACCCCAACAGCTGCCACTGGAAAGAGCACTGGGAGCATTTACAGGGAAAGAGGTAAAGTTTCCCCAGCAGCTTCCATAACTGGAAGAAGATCTAATTAAGAGGGCAAGGGCTTTTCCTCTCTCTCTCTCTCTCTCTCTCTCTCTATATATATATATATATACAGTTATGCCTTGGATTGAGAGCATAATTCGTTCCGGAAATGTGCTTGTAATCCAAAACACTCTTATATCAAAACGAAATCCCCCCCAAAAAAAATGTGTGCAGAGTTTTTTAATTTAAGCCGTACTACAGTACTTGTATTGCAAGACGTCGCTTGTATATCAAGTAAAAAAAAAATTAAATAAATATTTTAAATTTGCTTGTCTTGCAAAACGCTCTCAAACCAAGTTACTTGCAATCCAAGGTATTACTGTATATATATATATATATTGTGCAATTCCGTGATGGTGCATACACACATGCCCTTTCGTAAGGAAAAAAACAGAGGAAAACCTCCCTCTCCCTAGAGCAGCAGCAACTTTTAACAGTGAAATGGGTGGACAGAAAAAGTTCCCTGAGCAGCAGCAGAGAAGTATCAATTGCATGGGGGCTAAATATTGTGTAATTGGCACTTAATACAGATAGCAATAATGCGACATTAGGAAAAAACAAATAATTAAATATGATGTTCTGTTTGTGCCTGGAAGCACCTAAAAATACCTGAAGGTCTTTCAGTTTCTTTCCTTAGAGCAGCCGTCCCCAACATGATGCTTTGGACTGCCAGCATTCCTGAGTACTGGCTATGCTGGCAGGGGCTGGCGGGGATTGAAGACCAAAACATCTTGAGGGCACCAAGGAGGGAAAGGTAGCCGGGGGGGGGGGGGAGGAAGAAGTCTGCATAATAAATGCCAAGAATATAACATGTACCATCATGCTGTAGGACAGAGAATACATAATATTCCAATCCCAGAATTTAGCACTATGGTCTTTTCTACTTATCCATCCCTGTTACTTAACACCTGAATTAGAAATACAGAGTCATGCTTGAATTTAATTGCAAGGAGATGTTAGCTCCTTCCTTCCTTCCTGTTAAATCTGGCCTGAGGAGAACCAAGTTGAGATGAGGTGTCCAAGGAGGACAGGCAGTTGATGGACTGAAAGATGGGAGGGGTGGAATTGACCCCAGAAGGCAGGCATACACAGGTGAGGCAGAGCAGCTAATCCCACCCAAGGAGCCACCCATAAGAAACCAAGACCCTGCCCTCTTATTGGTTTGAGGCATAGGGAGGACTCTGTATGGGGCTGATAGACTCAGGGAACTTAGGGGGGGCCTCAGTTTTTTCAAGGTGCTTTTCTTGCCTAGCCAAAGTAAATACACAGTATCAACAGACAGGCTTGTTTTCTTTGCTGTAATGTTCAAGCAACAAGTCCAAAAGGAAAAGAAAGAGAGAGAGAAATTAAACCCAACCATTATTCATAAAAATAGAAACACGGTGTCACTGAATGCCTTTCTACATATTTTACTACCACACTGAATATTAAAGTATGAGGGGTGATTTTCTGTGCTGAAAGTGATTAATTTCTTTAAAATGCTAAGGTCGCACTAATTGACATGACCTGTGTAATTAAGCAGTCTCTGTTTACACACAGAAAGCTCGACTGCTGTGAGGCTGGGCTTGCCTGACAGAATGCCTTTACAAGTCAAGAGATCAACAACCTCTCTTATGTCCTACCTAGTCACCTACACAAGCTCCTGATTGCTCTTCTGACAGAACACGCAAAAGCATTACCATATGAAAATCAGTTTACATCTTGGGGGAGTTGCAAACTGGCAGCACGAAGGTAAGCATGAACTGTTGCTTTGACAGGTTTCGGGCCTGGCTGTTCACGCTAGATTGCCCTGTTTGTGAGAGAATGTCTGACTGGAGGATATTCTCATGGAATAGCCGATGCTTAATAAGTACGAGGCGAGATCAGAGGAGGCTGAAGGAACACAGATGGGAGGTCCTTAAGAATTCTACATCAAAAATGTACAAATTCTATGTGAAATTCTAGTGAAGACTAGAAAACCTAAAAGGGGCAGGCTCTTCCACAGAAGCACTGTGGCTGACAATACCCGGCACCAAAACTAATTTAGTGCTAGGAACATGCTATCGTCCCCCAGACCAGAATGCTCAGAGTGATCTTGAGATAGAAAACAAAATCAGGGAGGCCTCCAAATGAGGAAGTGTTGTACTAATGTGTGGCTTCAATTATCCCCACATTGACTGGATAAATGTATGTCCCAGTCACAACAAAGAGGTTAAATTTCTCAGTGCCCCAAATGACTGTGCCCTAGAACAGTCGGTCATGGAACTGACCAGAGGGAAGGCGACTGGATTTAATCCTAAGTGGTGTAGCCCAGGAACTTGTACGAGATGTAAATGTTGAACCAATTGGAAACAGTGACCACTGTACTATCAGATTATATATATATATATATATATATATATGTGGAAAATTGCCAAGGAAGTCCAACACAGTCACACTTGACTGTGGAAAGAGGAAACTTCTCTAAAATGAGAAACCTGGTAAAAAAGGAAGTTGAAAGGGGGTCAATCAAGAGAGTTAAATCCCTTCAAAATATTTGGATGTTATTCAAACCACAATAATAGAAGTTCAGCTAAAATGTATACAACAGCCGTAGTGGTGTTCACGTACCTGGGGGGGGCTCGCCTCTCCACCGCTGCCATTTTCCACGTGGTGGCGGGCCCCCCGCCTCATTCTTCCGAGCGGCGCGGAGCGTTCTCCGCGCCACTCGAGCTGCTGCCGACAGGTGCGCCAGTCCTGTCATGTCACTTCCAGCGCTCCAGAAATGACACAACAGGACCCTGCTCCGGTGCGCTGGACCCCCGCGCTATGTTTTTGGCGGGTTTCCCCCACACTATGTTTTTGGCGGGGAAACCAGGGCAACAGGGCTGGCGAGCCACCGCCAGAAAATGGTGGGTTTGCGCGAGCCTCGCACGAGCGTTAGCGGGCCCAATTTCGGCCCGCTACACTCACGCGAGGCGATTGGATACATCACTAAGTTACAGGTTAGGAAAGGGTTCACCAGCATGGTTAATGAGAAAGATCAAGGAAGCTATTAGAGAAAAGAAGGCTTCCTTCCGGAAATGGAAGTCTTGTCCAAATGAGGAAAACAAAAGGGAGCATGAGCTTGCACAACAGAGATGCAAGCAGACAATAATAGATGGGGAAAGGCATTTTGCGGGGCATATTGCTGACAATATCAAGGCCAACAATAAAGAATTCTTCAAATATATCAGAAGCAGGAAACCAGCTAGAGAGGGAGTTGGACAGTTGGATGACAATGGAGTTAAAGGGGTACTAAAGGAGAATAAGGAGATTGCAGAGAAGCTGAATGAATTATTTTCATCTGTCTTCATCACAACAGAAGATATAGAACAGATACCTGTGCCTGAACTGATGTTTTCAGAAAGGTAGTCTGAGGAATTGAGGCAAATAGTGGTGACAAAACCCTGCTGACAAATTGCAAGTTAATAACGCACCGGCCCCAGATGGTATCCATCCTAGAGTTCTTAAAGAACTCAAATATGAAATTGCTGATTTCCTAACAAAAATATGTAACATCTCCCTAAAATCAGCCTCTGTAATAGAGAGAGAATGCCCAATGTAACACCAATTTTTAAAAAGGGATCCAGGGGAGATCCAAGAAATTAATTACAGAGTGGTTAGCTTAACGTCTGTTCCAAGTGAATTGGTTGAAAGCATTATTAAAGATAAAATTAGTAAGCATATAGAAGGACAAGCCCTGCTGAAAAAGAATCAACATGGCTTCCGCAAAGGTAAGTCCTGGCTTACTAACCTTTTAGAGTTCTTTTAGAGTGTCATTATAAACATGTGGACAGGGGTGATCTGGTAGACATTGTTTACTTGGACTTCCAAAAGGCTTCTGACAAAGTCCCTCATCAAAGACTCCTCAGCAAACTTAGCAGTCATGGAATAAAAGGAGAAGTTCTCTTATGGATCAGTAACTAGTTAACAGAAGCAGAGAGTAGAAAGTAAATGTAAATTCTCCTAATAGAGGGATGTAAATAGTGGGGTCCCACAGGGATCTGTATTGGAACCAATGCTTTTCAACTTATTCATAAATGATCTGGAATTAGGATTGAGTAGTGAAGTGGCCAAGTTTGCTGATGACACCAAATTCTTTAGGGTCGTTAAAACAAAAAGGGTCTGTGAGGAGCTCCAAAAGGATATCTCCAAACTGGGAGAATGCAATTCAATGTAAGCAAGTGTAAAACGGTGGACGTCGGGGCAAAAAATCCCAACTTCAAGTATAAACTGATGGGATCTGAGTTAGTGGTGACTAACCAGGAAAGAGATCTTGGGGTTGTGGTGGACAGCATGATGAAAATGTCAACCCTGTGTGTCAGTGTGTGTGTGTGTGTGTGTGTCTCAAATTCCATGTTGGGCATAATTAGAAAAGGAATTGAAAATAAAACTGCCAATATCATACTCCCTTTTTCCAAATCTATGGTGCAACAACCACACTTAGAATACTGTGTATAGTTCTGGTTACCACACCTAAAAAAAGGATATTGTAAAGTTGGAAAAAGTGTAAAGAAGAGCAACTAAAATGATCAAGGGTCTGGAGCAACTTTCCTATGAGGAAAGGTTACAACATCTGGGATTGTTTAGCTTTGAAAAAAGGTGAGGAAGGGGAGACATGATCGAGGTGTACAAAATTATGCATGGTGTGGAGAAAGTGGACAGGGAGACATTTTTCTCCCTCTCTCATAATACTTGTACCTGGGGTCATACCATGAAGCTAACTGGTGGGAGATTCAGGACATATAAAAGAAGTACTTCTTCACACAGCACACTGAACTAGTATGGAATTCACTTCCACAAGATGCAGTGATGGCCAACAATCTGGATGGCTCTTAGAGGGGATTGGACAAATTCATGGAGGAGAAGGCAATCAAAGGCTACTAGTCCTGATGGTTATATGCGACTTCCAGTATCAGAGGCAGTGTGCTTATATAAACCCATTGCTGGGGACCATGGATGGGAGGGTGCTAGTTGCACTCATGCACACAGTGGCAGCTGATTGTTCACTGTGTGAACAGAATGCTGGATTAGATAGACCCTTGGTCTGATCCAACAGAGCTCTTCTTATACTCTTACAGTAAGAGAATTTCAGTGGCACAGTACTAGCTCACTTACTTGGAGGGCCCTCTAGAACAGATTTGGGAGGTATGGGGGGGTGCAGTGGGAAGGAAGACAGGAGGTCCCATTGCATCATGAGCAGACTTCTGCTCGCGCAACAGATCCAAGCCTGAGTATCCCTACTCATGCATATTGTTTTATTTAATTGTTGTAAAGTACCGACGAAATCTTCGATAAAAGGCTGTATATAAATGTTTTAAATTAATAAATACTCTACAGATGGTAAATTTCCAACAGTTGTGTGTAACAGAACCATATCTTTTATCCAACTTACAGGGAACTAAGAAGCAGCTATAAATTATTGTATAATGAATCTCAAATCTCAAACTCAGGAGATCTGGGTTCTAGTCCCCCTCGGCCATGAAACCCACTGGGTGACTTTGGGCCAGTCACTGGCTCTCAGCCTAACCTACCTCACAGGGTTGTTGTGAGGATAAAATGGAGAGGAGGAGGATTATGTAAGCCGCCTTGGGTTCCTTGTAGGAAAAAAGGCAGGGTATAAATATAATAAATAAATAAATAAATTGTACAAATTGAATTTGCTGAACGTTTTGTAAAGACTTTATAAAAATTCAATCATGCTTTGTAATAGTTCTATCAAGCTTTTTTTCTTTTCTTTTCTTTTTTGTGGCAACTTAGCTTAAAATTAAGACCAGACTGGTAATTAATGGACAAAAATAGGCAATACAATACTGTATAGATAGTAGTCCATGAATTTAATGATTATTTACTAGTTTTTCAAAGTCAGTTAAAGTTGTTCTCAATGTTCTGTTTCATTACCCCATTGGGAGTTTTTTCCACTGATATTCTTCCTAATCATTCTATCTGTTCATCATCAAAAAGTAAACCATTAACAGCATATTTGTTCAGATGTAATATGCATATTTACTCAGAAGTAAGTTTCAATGTGTTCAATGGTCCTTTCTCCCTTGTAGCAGAGTAAGTCTACATGTATACTTAAAAGTAAGCCTCATGAGATCAATGGGGTTTACTTCCAGGTAAGCGAATATATGATTGCTCTGTAAATTTAGGATTACAGCCTTACAATACAATACAGTTCCTGTCTACTCAGAGTAAGTCCCACTGAGTTCAATGGGACTTACTCCCAGATTAATGTGTATTGGATTGCAGTGTTTCTCTCATAATTCCCCATTTCACTTCATAAGGAAAACCAAGATAAAAATGTGAATTGTTGATTTCAAATAGTCTGAAACCCGTCTCACACTTCTAATCTATACATAGATGATGAGAGAGTATTAACTCTGCCTATTTGTCCAAATAAGACCAATGTCTAGCTACTATCTTGTTATATATTATACCACAGAGAGCGTCCATCTAAATCAATATACTGTTTTTACTCTCATGACATAATATAAAAACAAAGTTGAACAGGCTGGATTCAGCAAAAAGCTTTATGAATAGTTCACATGAAGGAATCAAGCAGTGCACTGCCATAGCCAGGGTATGAAGGCAAAGCCTCCTGAGTAAGCTGCATTGTCAAGATAGGGTAAATAAGACTATTTCCTAAAATTGAGCTCTTAATAAAGCAGCTCTAAAGCAACTTGGATCTAGGCACTCTAGTTGATTTGGATTATTTTATTTCCAGTTACTCCATTGACAATGACATAGAAGCAGCCAAGATTAGCCAGACCTAATCAAGTAGATGTGGCTTACCTGCTGCTGAAAGCTGAGTTCACGTACACTCCCCTCAATGGAGTCTGGGTCATTTTGCAAGCAATGAATGAAATACTACATTGCGTGATTGGAAGGGAGCTTGTCTCTTTCCCTTCCCCCCTACCCCCCTGAAGCCTCTCCAAAGGGTCAAGGTAACCTACAGAACATTGTGAAATGTGGCTTATTGTGCTGCAGTGGGATGGGGGGATCACCTGAAATCCAGTTGAGGGATCTTGCTCTGGTCACACAAGGTTCCCTAATCTGACCTGTAGTTTACCAGCCATATATAGCTCAATAAACATCCTTAGGCAACAAAAATAACTGTTTTCAGTTATGGAATTAAAGTTTGCTGAGGACTTTATTTTATTTATTATATTTATGAATCGCCCATCTGGCCAGACATCCGGCCACTCTGAGCGATGTACAATCCAATAAAATACAGGGGACACACACACACACACACAGTATAAAACACAATTAAAAACAGTACAAAACTTTAGCGTCTGTGTCCCTTCAGGCCAGTCCCATAATCTAGCATTACCTATCTAGTTACTCTCATACAGCTTGTAGGAAGTGTTTTTAATGAAAATTTTCTGATCCTTTATTGCATTGTAATTGTTAATTCCCAGGGTGTCAATCCCTTGTGAATTGCTCCCAAGTCTTTTGTGGGGAGGGAGCTTAAAGCCCAAAGGGATATCATAATGGGATGTTCAGATTCAGGTTTTAGAAATGAATTTCTAACACTTCTGACTGCGGAGCACCAAAATGCAAGTCATGACAATGTTTAGCATCTCCTAACATCTTCTTCACTGTTGTTATCCCACGTCTGTCCAGCAAAATGGTCCCAAAGTGACTCAAAAAATCAGATAAAAGTATCAAAACACAATGTAAAGTATAATGATAAAATACTAAAATAAATACATGCAAAATATAACTAACTTTAACTGAAATTAACCTAACCCACATATTCAAAAGGTGATTAATCATAAGGGGAGGAAGTGACACTGACCTGAAATCTCCGCATGTCTCGAGGGTTTCCTGCATTTTTTAGGCAGTTCTGGTTACATTTAAGAAAAAATTTCAAGAAGAATCTGTTGGGAAAGAGAGGTTGTGTTTAGTATATGAGTTGATCACAATTTGTCCAATATCTCTTTTATATATCCAGCAAATGATAATTATTTAAAATTCTCTGCCTACAGATACTGCATGGATAAAGACCCAGTTCTAATGCACCAGCGTATTAAGCCACAGACATATGTATAAACATTTATTTATTTATTTATTTATTTATTTATTTTAAAAGATTTATAAGCTGTCTTTTAGGGTAAACTCTCTCAAGGCAGTGATCAGCAAAACGTACAACATAAAACATAATAAAACAATAATAAGAAAATGATAAAAATCAAAATTAACCATTAAAACGAGATGGCATTATATACACAATGGCCACAATAGAGTCCTAGCCAAGGTGAACGGCCCGCTTGAAGGCCTGTAATGATGAGGTGTGGCAGACATTAATTGGAACAGAGTTCCACAAGCAAGGGCCCATTACTGAGAAGGCCCTATTAACTAACCTAATTGCTCTTACAGGTGGGCACACAATGAGATGCTAGTCTTAGAGTGTGGGCAGCTGGTTTGGGCGAAGGCGGTGCTTCAAATAACCTGGACCCAAACCATTTAGGACTTTAAAGGCTAATACCAACACATAAAACAGTGCTGCTGAAATCAATGTGTTTATTAATGTTATTAGGCATGCTCTTAAAAACTTTTGCCATATGAGAAGGGTAGAAGAGAAATAAGCCGTTTCCATGGAGTCCATTGGTTGGCAGTCATAACTAAAGAATTCTAGAACTGTCAATTTCATGTTATAGATTTTCCTACAACTTGAAATAGTTGTGCATTTTGCTTTGACAAATTGGTATATTTGTCACATAATAAGTCTGGCTCCCACATATTATAAGGTACAGAATTCCAAAATGTGTTTATAAATTAGTAACATTATTGTGTGTAATTCTATATAGAGTGGTGCTAAGACATTAAACTATATTTTTTAAAAATATATATTTTATTATTACATTTATATTCCTGCCTTTTTTCCTCCAAGAACCCAAGACATGGTCCTCCTCCTCTCCATTTTATCTTCACAACAACCCTGTGAGGTAGGTTAGGCTGAGAGTCAGTGACTTCCCCAAAATCACCCTGTGACCTGCATGGCTGAGTGGGACTGGTACCCAGATCTCCCAGGTCCCAGTCCAACACTCTAACCACTACACTACTGAAAGGTCAGTTTGAAGCTTCATTCTCTCGTTCTGCCTGTCGCCCTGCATCTTTTGTTGCAGTTGCAGACCACTGCTGCTACCATGTTAATGCATATTCATAAATGTAGAAATGACCACTTCATAGGGTCCCCCCCAATTAGGTATACTAATTAGGTATACCAATAAGGTATACTATCCTTATACCACCTTTTAAAAGCATAAGGGGCATGAAGACAAACATGCTGGTGACAATAACAGTAGCAGATGTTAGGCTTCAACTCTTAAACTCTAAATCCTAAACCCCCAGACCAGAAAACCAGTACAAATAAATAAAAATATTCATTCTTGCCCTAATACTAAAGTATAAAGATCATAGTAATGCTCTTTCCAACACAGAAGAAGATAGGCGAACAAATGTCAGTGTACTGGAAGAAGCAAAGACTACTAGTGTTGAAAAAATGATCCTTCAACGCCAACTTCAATGGACTGGTCGTGTTGTTCGAATGTCTGACTGCCATCTCCCAAAGCAGTTACTTTATTCCCAACTCAAGGATGGAAAGCGGAATATCGGTGGTCAGTATAAGTAAGAGGTTTAAAGATGTTCTTAAGGCTAATCTAAAAAAATGCAATATAAACATCGAAAACTGGGAAACTCTGGCCCACATGAACGATCTAACTGGAGGTCGGCCTTTCACAAAGGTTCTATGGACTTTGAAGAAGCCCAAGTGCAAGGTGAAAGGGAGAAACGTGCTAAGCGAAAAGCACGTCAAACGAATCCTTTACAGGACCATCTTCCATCTGGTAATCTGTGTCCTCACTGTGGGAAGCTGTGTGGATCTAGAATTGGCCTCCACAGTCACTTACGGACCCATCGCTAGAGTCTACACAATTTTTTTTAGAATTTTCCTCCTTTTAAAATCTCCTTTTTGTAATTTTATCCTGGAAGACAATCTTACTCGGTCACAAGTGATCGCCTACTACTACTACTACTACTACTAAAGTATGTAAGCTAGTGTTCTGTCAGCCTAATAGAAGTGGTGGGTTCCACTCTAAGCAAGTGTGCATGGAGCTGCAAAGGCTGTAGGTACATAAGCTCTTTCAAAAGTTGAAACCCCACCAATCAGCTGTTGGTAAGGAGGAAGGGGAAGCAGAGGAGGGAAGACACACCAGCCTCCTCCTTCCAAACAGATGATTGGAAGGATTTCAGCATTGTGTATATGGCTATGAATAAACACAACACGGCCCAACCGTTGGATCAGGAAAGAGAATTGGTGGATTGGAAACATTAATTGTATATGGTGTGACACAGAATATAAGGAATTCTACTACAGTGGCCTTCAATTAATAGGTCATGACCCCACAACTAGGGTCAGTATCACCAATAGCATTTTCTGTTTTTGCTGTTGCTGATAAGGAGTTCTATCCAACATCACATGAGCAGACTCATGCAGTGGGGCTTCCCCTTCCTCTCTTCTCCCCTGCATCCTCCGTGCCCCCTCCAGTTCTGCTCCAGAGGGTCCCCCAATTCTCCAGAGCAGAACTGAGGGGCTGCATGGGAGAGGGGAATTTGTTCTACCAGCAAGTCTCCATTCCACTGGCAGAGAGACATAGTTGGATACAACCCAAGGTTTTAAGAGAGGGAGGGAGGGAGGAAGGAAGGAAGCAAAATGGCTCAACATTTTTTAAAGTGAATCCCATGTTGTAGGCTGGGCTTAAAGATGGGTCCCAGATCTGAAAAAGTGGAAAGAGAACTTATCTATTAAGTAATTAAAACAAATCAGCATGCTACAGATGCAAATAAATAAAACAGGTTTTAAATAAAATTCTGAAAAAACCCAGTACTGAATGTAGTGGAGGGGGGGATAGATAATGTCTTAAATAGACACACAACAAGCTCAGCCAAACAAAAGCATAAAAATGCCAGCTATGATGGTCCTCACAAGTGTTTTCTTTTAAGGAATGTGCCAGCAAGGGCAGATTTTCTTTTAATTAGAGCTGCCACCTTATTAAAGGGTTTCAGTCAATTAGTTGTGTTGCCTTTAACTGATTAATCAATCAACTCACTACTTAAAAGAAATATTACAGTACCTCAATATAGGTTACATTCTAAGGGTCATTGCTGATTTTATAGGGATGTGCAAATCAGCAAAACTTGAGCTTGTCAAGGTTCTCCAAATTCCACCTCAAAGCTTGTTCTGACTCATGTCTGTATCAGATTGCAAGTTTTGTTTGTTTGTTTTTCGCACAAAAATTTATGCGTACTTTTCGTGTGCATTTTTCCAAATGTATGCATCAAGTGTGTGCATTTTTCAAATGTGCACATTTTTCTCCCATTGATTAAGCATGTTTGGGTCGGTGCATTTTTCAAACATACACATTTTACATGCGCATTTTCCAAACATATTATTTTGTTCTGCAAATTTCATTGCAAGCTTGGAATGTGTAAACTTTGACTGCAGATTGCATTTGGGAGTTCCAGGAGCAGCGAACTGAGTAAATTCTGATCAAAAACAACTGAAATGAGTATCTCATATATTCCTATTACTGAATAGCAAAAATATTATGAACTACTTTGAAAATCATTTTACACACACTAGAGGACAAAACAAACCTACACAGTATTGTTTATAAGGTTTTGCACACAGGACACTGCTTTCAACATTCAAAGTAAAGCTGATTTAAAATCTAAAATTAATCTGTAATTAATTCTTATAAAATAATGGATAATGTTGCATAAATTGATTTGGGGGGGTCTGGGGAGGGGGAACATCGCCAGTAAAAAAAACCTCAATGAGCTACATCCACAAACACTCGTGTGCAATGGTTTAGGTGGTGATTAACAAGTATTTAAATTATGTGTGCCCATCAAAAGAAAAGATAGAGAGAAGCTGAGATTTAACTTTGTTCGTGGAAGTTGCAAAATGCTTAAATGCAAAATATTCTACGTTGCTGACTATTCACAAATCAGTGAAGTAGTTCCATGACCCTGACACATTTCTTCAAGAAGAGAGGCTTTATTTTACAAGTCTTAAGAGATAAAACCTTCAGAAAATGTTTCCCTCGGTGTTTTGCATCAATGGACCATAAAAACCAAAGCACAAGGAACAGTTGGCCATGGATTCTAGCTTCTTCCTTAAAAGTCAAAAATTATCAACCTTTTTTTCTTTCATTTTTAAAGAATAAAGCATGGACCAATCTTGACTAAAGCTTGACCGTATAAATGAAATCCCAGCAAAACTAGGGAAAGTTGTTACATATTTGGGATAACTGTTGAATCAACATGTACAGGCCAATTTACATTGGGCACAATCCATCAGGAACGTCTTGTGCACAAGAAATAAATGCGACTGAAATAAATGGGAACTGTGTGAGAATGTGTCTGTAGCTCCCACACAGCTCCCATTCATAAAAATGTAGACTGATTGTGAAAATATTTCTGGTTGATTTTATCTCTTATCCCAGTGTTAAAGAGGCAACAGGATCATTAATTATTAAAATAAACCTTGGAATGAAAATAAGCTATTTTGCCAGCCTAAATCTTTATATGAATATTGTCCATCTTGTGGAGAAGGAAGAAAAGGGTGGTTCACTGAGAAATTTAAAACTAATAACAAAACTATTACTATTTCAGTCTAATCTTCTTCAAGTATCTCCATCTCTGCCCTTTCCCATATACCAAACATTGGCAAACTCATCTGTAATATATCTACTACAATTCATTTGGAAGTCTGTGGTTGGTAATAAGGTCAAACAATTTTACATACAGGTAGTGACCCTAATCTGACTGATGTTACTCATTACTAAATCCCATACAAAGCAATAGAACTGAAGTTAGTCTCAACTTACTTTGTTCTACGAGCTCCAACAGGACAGTCACAATTTACTTAGGGTCACTACCTGTATGTAAAATCGGTATTAAAAAAACAGTGCCCCATCTAGCTAAATCTGACTGATGTTACTCATTACTAAATCCCATACAAAGCAATAGAACTGAAGTTAGTCTCAACTTACTTTGTTCTACGAGCTCCAACAGGACAGTCACAATTTACTTTAGCTAGATGGGGCACTGTTTTTTTTAATACCGATGAGGAGAGTATTCAAGAGGGGGAATCTCAAAAAAACCCTAAAGGACACCCCTTCAAACTGGCGCTTGCATGCCACTTCTGATGCCCACTGATCCCTGTAACCTCCCTCCCATAATGGAGAGCTCCGGTTCGAACAGGAGAACTCCTGCAGGGGCCCTCCTTGCTGCAAATGATGCTCCATATACCACTGAGAATGGAGAGGCCTCATGCGGTGTCTCCTTGGTTATGCAGAAGGCTCAAGCCTCATCATCCCTGGCTGCAAATGGCACCCCACACAGCTGAGAAGAGACTCGGGGTTTTCTCCTGTTGAGAGGGGAGTCCTGTGCTGCCTCTTATCCCCTCCCACTTTCCCGAGGTCAGGGTGTTTTTGTCTTGGAGAAGGGGGTATCAGGAAAGGGAGTGGCAGCTCCACTGGATTTTCAAGTTTTCCAGATGGACATTCAAAAAAATCTTCAAGACTTTTTGAGTTTTTCATTGGATTAGTCAAAAAGCCTTATTCATTTTTGGGGCGAGCAAGAGGGGCAAGCAACATGCTTGATTTTTAACCTCATCCTGGATGATGAACCATTTTTTATATTTACAAATGACTGCATTAAGATATGCAAACAAGCAGTGGCCCTTTTCCTAGGAGAGGCTGAAACCATATAATTTCTTAAGCATTGACACACACAAAAGAGTGGGGGGGAAGGGGGGGAAGTTTGTTATACAGAATCCAAGTTGATCCTGTTAGCTTTAAGTTGGCACCAATTTAATGTTCCATGCCACAAGAAATTACACTTTTTAGGGATCTTCTGTTTTACTGGAATCGTAATACCAATAATATTTATTAAGAACTTAAATGGAACTAGGCTTCTTTTTTTTTTAATGCCCTGCCCTCACACTCACATCTTTAATGTAATTAACATACCAGGAAATGCTAAGGAAACGAGTTCATACTAACTGGTCCCCTTTGCATTCAAGAAAAGATATAAATGTGTGTGTATCACGTGTATGTACACACACACACACACACACACACCAACCTTAATGGTGTTTCATTGCCTGTTAAAGTCCTACCTGCATTTACTGAGTTTTAATTCTTCACATGGTAGTTTATTGTGGCTTTTAAAAATTGTTGTTTTAATTAATTCTTTACATCACTCTGTGATTTTGTAATGAAGGGCAGTATATATATATATATATATATATATAGAGAGAGAGAGAGAGAGAGAGAGATGTGCATGCACGCACACACAAAGCAGCTCTAGCTAGCACAGCTGACTAGGGGACTAGAAGGGCTTTGTTTGTTTACACTAAAGAGAGGCACAAGTCTGTGTTGTCCTATCAAGTGGAGCCTGATATCCAATAGCTGTAAGCTGGCACTAGTTGGTGTTTGTATGTGTGGTGTGCAGGGGTGGGTGTGGGTGGGTGGATGGGGGGGGGGCTTTCTATGTCTCTAATGGCCAGCTGTGACAGCTTGAATCTGAATGTGTAGAAAGAACTGTCAGCACAAATCCTGGCATCTAAAATCCAGACAACTGCTTGCCACCAAGAGGTGGTTTGTACTTGTGCCAAAATGGATTTTGGGAGACGAGCAAATAGGACATTAATTCTACCAAAGAAAAATGAAATGTGGGCGAGGGGGGGGGAGGAAGTTCAGGATCTTACGTTTTGAGGATGAGCACTTGATGGCTCTCCTGTCAACAGTTCATCATTTAGCTCGCCAGCTATGAAGGGCATGGACATTAGATCTCTCTTGCCCTAAGCTGGCCCTGCAGTGTGGAATGCTGGCAGAATCCTGAGATCATTCTCCTGCCTGCTCAAATGAAAAGCCTGACCATCTGTTGGGAGGCAAAGATTTCCCTGACAACTGATGCCTGCTCAGAGCCTTCGACAGGCCCTTATGTGGCAAAGTCTCTCAGAAGCCCTTATTCTTTAGGGGAAAGCCTGCTTTGCCCCAGAGGTTTGCTGGGGAATTCTTCAGAGTTTTCCAGAATGTAGGAGCCAAGCAGCTGACCACTTTGGCCTGCCCTTCCCTAAAGGAATAGATTACCAAGAAGGGGAGGTGGGGGAGATAGATGTAATAGTTAAAAATATCTTTGCTCAGAGGCAAGAGTGAGTTTTAAAGAGCCTATACAAATGTAGAAATGATTTATCATGCTAGCTGTATAAGGCATCCATGAATGTCAGGGGCATGTGTATGTGTTACATACACAGGAAGGCTCTTTGCAAACCGGGCCTTCCTTTCACTTCACAAAGGACGCATTCGCACATCATGCTAAGCCTCCCTGTAAATAAGTCACGGCCAGGTGTACTGTAGGTTGTTCTCCCCCGCCTTCTTGCTCAGTCCTCCAGCTGGCTCCAGCATGTATCCCAGTATCCTTCATGGCAGAACCCATCTTGTCTTCCCCCTCCCCACTCCGATCACCTTTTCGTTTGCCAACTTTTTTTTCCACAGCCTCAAAAAAGCATTTTTTTCCACCCCTGAAAATTGTGCAACTGTGTTCATTATTTATTTATTTATTCGTTTTTGTCGGTCTTACGCCAATGCGCAAGTGTGCTCTTAGAGTTGTGTGTTATGTGTAGTCTTCCTTGTCAATTTCCTTGTCTGTTTCAGCTATCAAAGGGAGCAAGAAGTGGAGTAGGTAACAGACAAGGAAACTGACATACAGGCTAATTAGTACACAGTTGCCAGGGACCAATCGCCAACTTGTCAACTGAAAAGCACTGGTAAAGGGGGAGGAAGTGGCAAAAGAAGGTGCACCAAAAGGTGCAATGTAATCCTCTCGATTTTCAGTGCTGGAGTAACACTTCAGGAGTCCTCCCCCTTTTCAACACTTCCCTGAGTCTCCAGCTACTCCAGAAAGGGGAGATGTTAAGTCCCCCCCCCCACTTTTCACGGCTCCTTTTTGGAGCAGTTACTGCTGCTGCGGTTACTGCAGTTCCCTGACAGTTCTTAAAAAAAATGCAGAAATATGTGCAAATCTAATGGCTGGGAAGTAAATGGAGGGGAGATTTGCACAACTGCAGTAACTGCTCCAAAAAGGAGCCGTGAAAAGGTGGGGGAGGAAATATCTCCCCTTTCTGGAGTAGCTGGAGACAAGCAAGACTACACATATCAGACAGCTGTAAGCATGCACTTGTGAAAGACAGACTAATAATAATAACAACAACAACAACAACAACAACAACACAATTTTCTGCAACCAAAGTTTTTTAAAAAAAAACAACAGGGTGGCGAACCAGTGACAGTCGCCCCAAAGTGCCACTTGGGCATAGGTGGAGAGGCTGCCACTGGTGGCGGCATGGGTGGGATTGTAAAGAGTGGCAGGGGGTTTTGCTGCTCTTGCCGAGCGGCTCACTAGCTGATCCCCGCAAACCACGATGAAATTGTTCTCACGGGTTTGGAGGACATGACAACTCATCATGGTACAAACAACCCCTAGGACAAGCCATGGGTCCTCAGGTTGGCTTGTTCCCGAAAAGTAAGCCTCCCTGCGAGGAGCAGCCTGGGTTCAGATGTTAGGACAACCCACCATGGCTAGTTACCCATGATGGGTTGTTGTGTCTTGTGAACCAAGTCAAAATTCCAGCCTCCCTCTTACATTTTTTTTTTTTTAATTATTGGTACTAGGAGTCAAAGAAGCAGAAAAGAGACATAAAATGAAATGGGTGAAAAGTAGCATTTGCAGTGTAGTTGGACATAGGAAACAGGAGTAGATTTGGAGATATCATAACGTGGCTAGGAGAGGAAGGACTTGCTCATAGGATTCATTTTCACGAAATATTTCCTATGGAGTGTGCGTATGTTCATGGTTAATCACAAATAGCTAAGCTTTATGGGATGTATCTAATGCTGTCCTTCTGTTCTTTGACTCAGCGTAGGAGTGGACGTGGACAACTTGTGGCCCTCTAGCCATTTTGGCCTACAACTCCCAGCAGCCCTAGCTGCATAGCCAATTCTGAGGGATGATGGGATTTGTAGGCCAAAACACCTACAGGGCCACAAGTTGCCTATGCCTACAGCAGAGGCGTCTGTGAACAAGAGGGAGAGGAGGTGATAGCAAATCCACCCTTTTTTGCTACAGCCCCCATGCCCCGTCCTCCACTGTTCTGTTCTCCCAAACCTCTGGAGCAGATTTGGGGGAGGGGGTAGAGGGCCTGCAGAGGTAAAGGGAAATAGTTGAAAATCACTTCCCCCACCCCAGTTTGTTCACAGAAGCCTCTGCTGGATCAAAAAGCCATATTAGTTAAATTTAATTTGGACCAAATATTTGGTGACACAAGTTCTTTAATTCCTTCTGTGAACGGAACAACACCATTAGATACAACCTGTCACTTGTGTGGAAAAAGACTGGGGGAAACCACCAATAAAAATTCTGGCAGGAATACTTGAGGAATTTCATCTGGCCTGATATGCACCTCCCAGACTAATGTATGGATCAGAACTTAGTTATCCACTGACTACTACAGTTCCAATGCTTTTTGCTCTTAAAATGTATTAAACTATGTTTTAAAATGCATGTTTCTACAGAAAATATGTTTAGACGTGTATCTTGAGAGCAAATGCATGACGTATTTAAATGCTAATTTTCATGTGGATTTATTTAATAGTTGCAGATTACTGCAGAAATCAGACAGAATAGATTTATGGGTGACATAGGAGAGTGACATGGACCATAAATAGAACAATTAGTCCATCTCTAAAGTAGTCACACTATGGGGAAGGCTTTGGAATAAAGCTTTTCTATGGGGAAGGCTTTGGAATAAGTTGGCCAAATGTTCTCTCTATATTTTTTTAATCTATTCACGTTATTGAATTTTACAGAACAGCAAAACTGTCAATACTACAAAGTCAAGAAAATGTAAGTTTTGAGATCTCTTTGTTAATGAAGCCCTTCTCCCCTCATTCCCTTCCACAATGATCATTCCCCAATATATTACAATTAGGTTTAAAAAGGGTTAAAAAAAAGTCCTATCATAAATTAATGTAAATTTGAACATTAATAAAAATAGGGGAAATGGGAGTGGCAAAACTATGTGGGTTAGATTCCAGTGTATTTATGTCCAATTAGAGAACAATTCTAGAAAAGACAGCCAAATTGCATGGTGGTGGTGGTGTTTTTCCAATTTATCCCTCTTAAACGGACAACTGTTGATGTGGAATGTGGCACAAGTGGCTTCCAGAATTATAAAGTAACACAGCTACAAGTGACAATGAGCGGCATGTATCCCATATTAAGGTGATTAAGGCTGCAATCCTATACATATTTAGCCTGGCAGTAAAGCCCATTGAAGACAGTGGGACTTGTGAGTAAACATATACAGGATTGTACTGTAAATGAGAATTCTAGCTTTAGTGATAAAACTAAATCTAAGCAAACTCCACCCAAATACCTCTGGGCTACAAGCAGCCTGGTTTCAAAGGCAGTGCTACCGCTGGCCAAGAGGTTGATTTTGCAAAAATGTAAGCTTGACCGGGACCAGATATCGATCAATGGTCTTGTGACCTCTTGACCCTCACAGTTAATGAGAAAGTGGCCTTGATGAAAAATGAGAACTGGGATAAGTTTGAAGATATTTGGCAGGGCCTCCCTGACCTCTTTGGGTATTGAGAAGGTGTGTGAGGCCTCTGCTTACCTGGTGCAGCTGATGGGAGAATCTCTGAATCTCTCCTACCCCCTTTTCCTCCCCCTTCCTGTACTTTGCATGTTCCGTTCTTCTCTCTTCCATTTCACTTTTCTTATTTCTTTGTTAATTTAATTTTACATGCTTTGAGCATGCTGGGGTTGGGGTTCTGGCAGGAAGGGAAGCACTTAAGTGGAGCCTACAGTCTTATGACAAAGGGTTGGATGGGTTGAGGGAATGGATTGCATTTAATATGGACCAAATGTTTGGGGACACAAGTTATTTTATTGTACTGTTACATTTTCAATTAAAAAATGTGGATTGAAAAAAGATTAGATTAAGATTTCAGACAGTATTTCTGTATCATATGCATCTTTCTTTTTCAGTCTTTTTTGTAGGATAAATGCTGGAGACGTGATGACTCTGTTTGTAAGTAGGGTACTCAGAGTATTTTGTTCCTTCCATTTCTTTAATCACAATGCTATAATGTCAGCCACACACATCCAGGGGCTAAACAACCCTGACACTGGACACTGGTAATGTTGAAGAAACAAATTCCTCAGGCCAAATAGTAATATGTAAATAAGCAATGGGAAGTGACTGAGGGTTGCCTCCTGGGATCAGGACTCAGAAAATATGATGGTTTGGGAGGAGCAACCTTCACTTTGTGCCACTGTGAACCAGGGCTCAGACCAAGTGGCATCTGTTTTCAATGCCAGGGCTCAACCCTGGAACAAATGAAGAACTGCTTCTAATGTCTCTGAGCAAGTGCAAATTGTATTTCCCTCACTAAACAGAGTTGCCATGTCTTGATGACTAGGGGGAGGCCTTCTCGACCAGGAGATGGCTTTTCAAATATACTGCAGACTAGAAATTAAGCACTGGGGAGAAGAAACAGCACCAATGAAACTTGGGAAAGTCTCTTTACCATATCCAGGGGGCCAGCCCTACCAAAGAGCAACCTGCTTCAGGAGGCACCATGATGAGAGATAGGGTGAAGGCAGGAATTGGTGGCACAATTGTGGTGCATCAACGTTTTAATATGCTTGTCATGCTGGGAGGGAGGAGGCACCATTTGGGTTCTGCTTCAGGCAGCAAAATGTATTGGGCCAACACTTATCAAATGCTCAGATCTGGAAAGACTTTGTATCATGATTAAATTACATCAGTGTAATTACTTTCATCATGATCAGCCTCTCCTAAACGTGTGGCATAGGTCCAACCACATGTGTGGGATACTGGGACTTCAGAGCAGGCTGGAGGCCAAGGAAGAGCCCTAGCCTCCTCCAAGTAGGGCCACTGATCATATCACAGCCTCATAATACGAACGTGGTATAAGAACATGAAGGGGCTCAAAAATATAGCAAGAAGATTTCCTTTGCCACTGCCACAATATCTATGGAGAAGGGGGGGGCAGTTGGAAAGGCAAAACCTACATTCCTGCTATGAAGAAAAGCACACTTGTTACTAATACATTGGAGAAACTGTTTGAAAACTGCTCATTGATGCAAAAATATGACAGTGGCAAGGCTGCCAGAATCAGTGAAACCTGTGTTGTTTCCACAGAGCAAGTGTCAGCTGGAAACTTACAGCTGTCTAGAGTAAAAGGAAATCTACAGGGACTACCTATTCTGTTTGATTTAGGGAAGAAAACAATCCTGGATTTTGAGGAATTCTCTCATGGAGGATTTGTGTCCTGCAAGCATTTGCAGCTTAGCACCCCTCTCACCTTAAAGGACGTCTCTGACCCTTCAAGACAAAAGGAAGAAGAGGTGTGCTGTGTTTTAGGATGGAAGCTGCACAGGGAGAAATTTTACATTCCAGTTATGGCTTTACGCAGTCAGGATGGGGGCTTCAAATAGCACAATAGCAATGGGTAGCAAGAAATGCAGTGGGAAACAGGAGGAGATCTCAGGTAAATAAAGCATGCTATACGTGACCATCCTCCTTGGAATCACTATTTATAAGGATGATGAAAGCCACACTTGCTTTTCTCCAGGGTCCTGGGGAAATCAGGAATTCATGGATGCGTATAAATTTAATAGAAACAGACCATTGTATTGTTATTAGATTAACCATTATATTGTTATTCGATTAGGAACAAATATATGTCTTGATTTATGCTCTCCTAGACCAGCCCTCCCCAACCTGGTGCCCTCCAGATGTTTTGGACTACAACTCCCAGGATCCCTGACCACTGGCTATGCTGGCTAGGGCTGATGGGAACACTGGACATATATTTGTTCCTGCAGAAGGAAGTGATTGGTTTGTCACAGGTCTTCAGATTTTTTCAGACTAAAGCCATCCAATGCATCATTTTTCATGTAGACGGTTCACTGGCCATTGCCTTCTGGCCATTGATCATTGGTTAAACTAATCTGAAACAATGAGATCCCAAAATTAAATGCTACTAAGTACTTGGGGAATACATTTCAAAACACTGAAACTTGAAATTTGGGATGGAAACCATCTGTCATTCCCTTTTAAGTCAACTCCCAGTATTGCAAATATTTTCCTTTGAAAGCATTATATCTACAGGCATGGGGTCATGCCGTGTCCCTATTCACAAAAGATCAACAGAATACAGATTATACAGATATTTATACAGATATTTATTAGCATGAAGTTGTACATGAAAATTTACCCACATGTTCACAGGTAACATGTGCATGTCTCTTAAATCAATAATCAGAACCTAGCTACTCTTTGTGACCAGCTGACAGTGACAACAGAAAAAAAATCTTCAGAACAGAAGTTGTACATCACAGTGCCTACAGACTGTTCATTGGCTTTAGCAAAAGCAATCAGAGATTCTTACAGCCTGATCCCATGAATGTTTACTGATTTCATTGAAATTTGGGCCTGGTTCAGATGTAACAATGTCAGACCAATAAACCATGGTTATTGGCCCAAGAATGAGCTGCGTGCCTTCTCCTCGCATGGCCACCTTCTGTGCTGAAATAGTTGTTTGTTTAACCTAGTTCCCCATTAGATCCAAACCAGAAAAGTGGTTTAATTCTTGCTTACTAATCAGGATGTGAAACTAGGTTGGTAAATAGGGATTAAGCCACGGTTTCCTGGTTCGGATATAACAGGAAACGAGTTTAAACAAGCCACAATCTCAGTGCTGAAGCAAGGTACACAAGGGAAAGAGGGGAGGGGTGCAAGTTTTGCTCCCATCTCAGTGGTTTTCTGGATGAAGCCCTGTATTCTCAGGCCTTTTCCAGATAAACTATTCCCATAGAGGTTAATGATACCCCATTTCTTTCATGGAAGGAAGAGAGTCACCGCCAGAAGGCAAAAGTCATGGCATCTCCTGAACTGCCCTATCACTGCTCACCCCTCTATTCTGGTGGTGTGGGTCATCCTGCAAGCGCTGCTTGCTCAGCCATGTCTGAGAGACTGAGCAGGTCAGAAGCTGCTCAGGCAGCCAGTGTGGTAAGGGTAGATGAGAACTCTGAGGAGCCATCTGTGGGTAGGAGAGAAGGAATCTCTGTGTTTTGTGTACAACAACCTACTGCCAGAGTCTGGTGTCTGGCATGCCATCCACAAGAGAGGAGGATACACTGTACTGCACTGGAAGCTCAGAGTGGCCAAGAGACCTAGCTGTTGTTTATTTCTCAGGCTACTACTCCAATTTATTTACAGGAAGGCTATTGAGAGATGGTGATGGAATATGCACATTGTGGTTGCTTAAAAACTGGTATACACTCTAAACTCATTGCTCAGACTAGCAAAATAGCCCCGCATGTGTGCTCCTGGAAGGAGCACTAGTTGGCTAATGATTTAGGTTAATGGGCCCTGCAGCAGCTGATCTGTCCACTTCATCCGGTCAGCAGCAAATGTACTAGGAACCTGGCTCCCCAGTGTCTTCTTGCTGGCTAGCCCTTAGGACATATGCCTCATTTGTCCAATAGGCAACCTGGTCTATGGATGATGGGAGAGATAAGAACAGGCCAGATTATATCATCTTACAAACTTTCTCGTGAAGGCCAAAACTGGCTTCAGTGGATATATAAATAATATTTATTTCAGCACTGCAAATAGTTGGAAAGAACGCACCTATAATCGCTGAAGCAGAAGCCAAGAGGCAGCAGCCTTCAACTGCTCACAGCCTGCTTCACCAAAGTTTTCAGGTTGCTTTTCCATAGGCCTCCGTGTGCTCTGCGCACTGGAGCACAGCACATCAATTTTTAATCTTGCAGCCTCTCTTATAACTTCCTCAGCTCTCTACTTTCAAGAGTTACAACACTTCACAGAAATTCAGACCATTTCAGAAAATGTGCCAGGGTCATATACCGTCATCCCCTTCTAAGCGGACAACAACATTCTCACAGAAATGCTTGGGCTTTTCGGAGAAAAAGAAAGGGGTTACACAACATGTTAATATCGTGCACAAGCCAGAACATTACAAAAGAAGGCACAGAAATAGTTCAGGGGTAAGAAGTGTGCCTGGTTTTCTCCTAATTCAATCTTGCTTCTGTAGTCTGATTTTGCAATGATTTCCTTACCCAGGAGGTGACATTTTATTTCATGTGGCAGGCATGTAGGCTGGGTTTGTAGAAAGGACAGACATTTTTTTCTTCCCATTTGCAGTATCTCTATGTTGGACTAGATTAGAAATTCTCTTAGTCATGGGAGCCCTCTGGAGTGGCTTCTTGGGAAGCACAGGCAGCCATAGTAGGAAGGAGGGGAGCAAGAGACCCCCATTACTGAGCAAAACTCCAACTTGTGGATTATTGGGCCAAATAAAATATCATTACTTTTGATCTTGTCATGCATCCTCAGCCCCTAGTGATAGGGCACGATAGATCCATAAATAAACAAATATTTATTTATTCAAGCAAAATATTGCTTTATTTATTTATTTATTTATTTTTATTATATTTATACCCCACCTTTTTTCCTGCAAGGAACCCAAGGCGGCTTACATAATCCTCCTCCTCCTCTCCATTTTATCCTCACAACAACCCTGTGAGGTAGGTTAGGCTGAGAGGCAGTGACTGGCCCAAAGTCACCCAGTGAGTTTCATGGCCGAGCGGGGACTAGAACCCGGATCTCCCGAGTCCCAGTCCAACAGTCTCACCACTACACCAAATCTTAGGAAGTACTAAGGCAGCCTTTTACTGGTCAGTCCCTTTGGGAGGAAGAACTCCCAATATTCACTGGAAATATTGAAGACTTGAGATTTGATGGACACATTGAGCAGATGGGAAGCAACCAAGCACACAACCCAGCTATGCCAAAACAAACAACCCTAGAAAAGGGTTGGGATGGACAAATCTGCCACTTTCGCTTTCTCCCACATTCTTTTTTTTTTTTAAATCAAGTTCCTTCTGTTCTGAACATGAAGACATTTGTGAATTGCAGTAAATTCTTATCAAAACCTAACTGAAACAAAATTCTCATTCATCTGCATGGGCCAAATAACTACTTCCAGCATGGAGAGGACCATGTTGTTTGTACCTGCCTGCCAATGCCATATAGCTGTGAAAGATGAGGTGCCTGTCAGAAAATAGAGTTAGCAATCCTAATTCAGCACTAATATGATTGAATGCACAGCGACTGTTAAGAGCTACGTACTCAAAGTCCTAGGCCTGGATGGGCAGTCAGTTTTGGTTTCCCCCACATTCTTTTTAATTATTATTTCAAATTCTTTCTTTTTTAATATCAAATTCAGAATGTGTGAAATCCAGTAAAGTATAATAAAAACGAACTGAAATACATTCTCACCCATCCCTAGAGAAGAGGAGCATATATATATATATATTTGTAATCAAGGAATGTGAGTACAATACTCACTTAGAACAAGACCTATTTCACAAAGTGGGGCTCAGACCTAAAGCTATGAGCTTATACTGTTGTTTCCACAATGATACAGGCAAGATTACTGCTTCTGCCTTCATATACTTTAGCAGTGGAAGCATTCAAACCATGCTTTCCTTTTCAAGCTTCATAATCACTGCTCTTTAGGAACTTAGGAGTCATTGCTTTAGCAGAGTTGGTGACAGGCCTCTCCAGAATTAGAGTACTTTATTATCACATTAGTACAGGGAAAAGTCACATAATTAACAGAATTTATCCTCATTTATTCAGTAAAAGCACTAATATTCAATCAATCTGCCTGTGTTTAATTACTTTCACTTTCACTATTCTTTTTTCTTACTTGACCGTTCAAGTACTAGAGTATAGAAATGTGTGGAGTCTCCTTTTTAATTCCACTTACTAGATGCTATTCATCCACATAAGCATAAAAACGGCACCGGGGTCTGCCACAGTTCACAAGCTGCCACTGCGTAATCAGCCATGCCAGTATTATACTTTTGCTAGAAGAACCTCTTTTAAGTGATGACATATAACAGAATTACCATTAATTGTAATACGACACTAACATCCAAGTGTCTGTTATCTCTGGGTAAACTACACTTACAGTAGCCTGAGTGGCTGAGAATATCAAGAGTACTTCAGGCTGGATTTGCACATGGAGCAGAATTAGGTGGGAACGCGATGGGAGAGTCTTGAAGTGCTAAACTTGACTGCACCACTTCTGTGTAAAACATGGGCAGGCTACTTGTCGCCTTCCAGATGTTTTGGTCTACAAGTCCCCTCACCACTGGCTATGCTGATGGGAGTTGTAGGCAAAAACATTTGGAGGGCCACAAGTTGCCCACCCCTGGTGTAAAACAACAACTATAAACAAACAATCCCAGCCTAAAAGTAGAAAACTAGCACAGCAAGGAGAGGGCAGGGACTTCCAGTGGATGTGGTAGTTTTCTACTTGCAGAACATTTTATTTATGCAGGGGAGCATTGAAATTATATCTGCACTGTGCAGCCTGAAGTGGTACAGCTCATTCTACCACTCCAGGACTCATCTGGATACATCTGCAAAGCCACAGTTCCTTAAATGAAACAATAGATTTAACAGAACCAATTTATCTACCTTCCCTCCATTAGCCCTAAAGAT